>CM053407.1:88277608-88313400 GCA_028644305.1 Xerus rutilus | reverse complement strand
AACTCAGGGGCACTCGACCACTGAGCCACATCCCCAGCCCTATTTTGTGTTTTATGTAGAGACAGGGTCTCACTGAGTTGCTTAGCCCTCGCCGTTGCTGAGGCTGGCTTTGAACTCGCGATTCTCCTGCCTCAGCCTCCCTAAGTGCTGGGATTACAGGCTTGAGCCACCGCGCCCGGCTGGAGAGAAATTATTTACTCTAATCAGGAATAAATGTCTCTTCCTTCAGTCTGATTGGTTTAACATAGGTCCCTAAGCCCCTCTAGACAACTAGGTATAAGCAGTGGGAAAGGGTGCTTTGGTTACCTTTAACCTGGATTCTTCACCTAAGACTTGACAAGAAAAAATACAATCACCATCACAGGCTTCCTCATTAAGAAACACTCTTGGGGTCAGCTTCCACTGAAAGATGAAGGGAACTATTTTTTTAGAATTTTATTTTTTCTTGACAAATAATAATTTGCATATGTATGGAGCACCATGTGCTATTTTGATAAATGTATACCCTTTGAAATGATCAAATCAGGGTAACTAGCATATCTATTACCTTAAACATTTATCATTTTCATTTTGTTGTAAACATGTGAAATCTTGTAGCTGTTGAGAAGAGAGAAGGGCTGTTGAGTCTAATCAGTTCGCATTGTCCAACAGAATTTTTGGCAATGAAGGAAATGTTCTATACCTATGATGCTTAATATGGTAGCTTCTAGTCAAATGCAGCTACTGGGAAATTTAAATGTGGACAGTATATCTGGGCAATCAAGTGTTTCATTTTACTTAATTTCAGTTCATCTAAGTTTATGTAGCTGCAAGTTTAGAAAGGTAAAGGGGGTATATATGCCTGGAGGTGAACAAAGAATCTGCTACTCAGGATCCACTGCATTTACCTCACCCTGTTTTCCATTGTAGATGCCATCATGACCACTTTCCCTCACAATTATTTCTCTTCCTAATTTACTTTCACATTCACCACATCACCATAGTATGGCAGCCAAAAGGCAACTCAGAATCCAATGACATCAGAGTGAGAGAAGGATGACAACTTTTATGAAAATCAAGGCATAGGACTTGGATCACTTTGTGAATTTCAGAAGCCTGCACAATGAGGGCAGATATGATGTGATTTTTTTTTTCAACAATTCAGATTTTCCCAAAATCTAAAAAATCATTTTTAGTAAAAAGAAAAAGAGGGACAAAGAATCATAATGTACACAGAATCATAATGTATACATTCCTGAAAAAATAATACATCAACAACATCTGTTAAACTCAGGGGAAAAAATGTGAATGATTACTATAGAAACAGAACTCTTCAAAGGAAACTGCCCAAAGATGGAGAAAAAATAATTTAAAAATAAATAATTATAACTGGATAATCAAACATTACTCTGCTAACAAGTAATTCTCCTGTGTTTGTTGTATATAAGCAAAACTCTGAAGACAAGATGAACCTGTTAGTATGAGAATAAAACATAAGTTGGAGATGATGACTGTATATTCTGATCACATTAGACACCTCTGTCCTTACACTTGTTATTCTGGCACAATTGTTGATAGTGTTCTTTCATTCTAAAAAGTACGCTGATTTGGACAGTAAATTTTGTGATCATTTTACTAACTGAACACAAAGGGCCAAGGTGGCCTTCCTCCCGGCTGGATAGAAGGGTACATCTTCCCCTCCAACACAATGGCTAGCTTGCAGGCCAAGGCTCTTGGCATCTTTGGGAATGATCTCGTGATATGGAAAACAGATGTAATCTGAGCAGCAGGTTCGGCAACACCATGGGATTCCTCAATTTGTCTTCACTGTAAGTAAGAGCCTTCTGCCATGTACTGCCCTCAAAAGCAATCTTGGTGGGAGAAGTTTGGGTAAGAGAACCCAAGACATTAGTTTGAAGTTCAACTTTGGCACTCAGAATTATGTGACCTTGTTTGAACTCTAACCTCTTTGATTCTAGTTCCTCAATATACGGCATAGTGACCACAACCTGTAAAAGCGCCAAGTCATTAAGCTGTTACCTCATTTGTGTTACCAAGGAACATGCACAACAGGAGAAGAATTGAGATGTCAATTTTATGTTTCTTGATGTTAAAAATATACCCATAGAAAAGAAATATAATGCAAAAGTAATGTTAGTATTTTATATTTAGATATAGCTATTTTAATGTGATTGCACCAAATTATCTCTATCAATATTGCCTTGATTTTTCCAGGCTTTAAACAAAATATTTCTGAGTATTTCTTATAAATTTTATAACACATGCAGTATGTCTAGAAGAGTGTTTGTACTTATATTACAATGGAAAACATTGGTGTAAGATTTTCTGATTTACCTGGTGATTGAATAGAACAGGACCCTCATGCAGAAGTAGAACTAGTGTGCTTTTCTGTAATCTTATGAAAACATATAACTGCCTAGAAAGTGAAATGATCGTTATTCCAACATAAGGAAAATGGATATATCACGGATGAACAGCAAATTTTATTTTCTCTTTTTCAGTCAGCCCAGCTCAGCTATATCTTGGCTAAAATGACTCTCCTTCATTTTCTGTGCTGCTCTACTGCAAGTAGGCTTTTCTCTGAACAACAGGATTATCTGGAGAACATGCAGCGCCAAGAATTCCAAAGTCTAGGCAATATTTGTAAAGGCTACTCATTTTGATAAGAAGCAACTTTTGTCAGCTACTTACAACTTTGCAAAATCCTCCTGCTAAAGAATAATTTGATGGATGGTAGCCTGGTGTCCACTTAGCCTACTACATACACAGTGTAGACATCCTTCCTATGATGTCACCAGTGATGGAAGTTCTCTGGCTCACATAGTCCGTTACAACATTGGCTAGCTCTGAATTCTGTTTTAAAAAGTGTCTTCTTTATATTATTTTCAGAATTTATCTAGCTTCCTGAAGCCTCCTCTTTTGGCCCTAGCTCTGCCATTTGGACCAACATAAGGAATGTCTAGAACCTCTTCCTATGGAAGATTTAAAGTCATTTTTGGCAGGAAATTACTTTTGGCTCTTTCCCATCTCCTCCCTCAAGGGTCTCTTCTTCTTGCTTCACCCAGTGGTTTTAACAACAGTTCCACCATCTTGCCTCTCCCCCTCTCCTACTTTGTGACTTCTCCTAGGATTTATGGATTAGAATTACTGATCTGACCAGTGCTGAGTCCAATGGAACCAGGGCCACTCCTTATGTCTAATATATCTCAATCACTGAAGTATAAATTCATGATTTTTTTTCTCAGTAACCATCACGGGACTGCTAAAATCCTAGACATCACTGAAGCAATTTAAATAGCTGCCACCATAAAATTAGAAGTGCCTAGCTTTGTCTGTGAAAGCTAAACTGACAAATCCTCCTAATGATAAAAACTAAGAGAAAATAAAAGCCTAAGCTTAGAAGCAACTTTTAAAATGCTATAGAAATAATTGTTGAAATAAGTACATTAAATGTGATTTTGCAGCTCTGTGTGTGTTTTTCTCATGGATGCAAAACTTCTATGGAAAAATATAGAAATTTAATTTGACAAGAAAAGAGCGCCCTACAAATGCCAGTGATTGGTTTTTCATTTCATCATTTGCTCTCATCCCATCTGCTCTGTAGTCATTTAGAGGAAGAGGTAAACTCAAACCATAGTCTTTTGTTCTGTAGTTTCCTTGGATTTCTTTGAGAAAGTCAGAGGTCAGGAGAGTCGTAGTGAGTCAAGAAAAAGCATCTCATTTTCTAGGAAATGCAAAAAGAGCAATTGAGGAAAGATGTGCATTTTCTCAGAGACAGTTTTCAAGAGAGAAGGACCAAGTTGAGTGTGTGTGAGTGACATAAGCCGTATGAAATTTGGCTGGCCAAATCAAGTCCCTATTTGTTGACAGGTCTGCTCCAGTAAAGGGGCCAGAGCAATTAGAAGACGGAGCCTCTGAGAAACATTCCAGAACAGATATTCGGAATGCTGGGGCATCTGGGTACTTTAAACATTCTGTGATGTGACTGTGTATCAGGAATGAGTTCATGACTAAAGATATTTTGAGTAATTGCCAAGTTGATGGAATTGTTGGAGAGTTGGGAATTAGCACTCCTTGAATTGTAGGACCCAGTGCTTAAGGTTGCTAAGATCAGAGAGCTATTCTTCTCTCTGATCTGAAAGGTGGCTTTTTAAGAGGTTAAATGCAAAAGGCAAAAATATATAAGGAATTAATGTAGTAATCACTCAGTCATGATATGATCACTAAAAAGTGAATTGATTTGATATCTGAAAGTTAAGATTTCCATCTGAAAAAAATCAACACTATATAGGATCAATCAATAAGTATTTATTGGTCATCTATAATGTTTTTAGCCAGTTCTAAGTTAGACATATAAAGGAATATCCAAAGAGAAGACATAATCTCTAAACTCAGAAAGCATAAATTCTAGGTAAAGAGCCAAGATGCACACATCTGAAACAAAGACCAGATTGACAAAATAGTACAATATTTAAATATTTAATGGTAAATTGTCAGTCATAAGTGCATTCAGAGAAGGAAGTGATGGATTAGCCTCCACTGCAGTGTCCTGAGGTAAAGGTATATTTCACGGTACCTTGGGATGGAAGCTATTTCAAGGCAAGAAGAAACAGCCTCAGAGAATGGAAATGATCTAGATGAGTAGAAATGCAACACAGACTGATTTTTTTGTTCTTCAAGCACTTTTGATTCTAAAACAAAAATAAACAAGAGCATGAGGTGAAATCAGCAGAGATCTATCAGAGTCTGCATCTGGAGAGTTCTCAGGCATAACACCAAAGAGTTCCTGTATCCTCACAATAGAGAATCTGTAGACGTGTGACCAAGGGTTTCACCTTAATTAAGCAGGAGATAGCACCGATTGGTTTCTGTGAGCAGAAGAGCAAGATTTTACAGTGAGCATTTACAGAAGGTTGACCTGGGAAATTATGTGAAGTGTGCACTAGAGAAGGGATGTTGAGTATCAAAGAAGCCTCCAGAGATCAGGGCGAGTAGCCTGGTACACTGAAGGTGCTATGGAGAGGGAAAGAGGAGAAAAGGAGGACTAATGCATAATAAAGAAAACAGAATGGCCAAGCATGCTCATTTGCTGGTCAAAAGGGATCAACGGGCACCTAAGCCAAGGCTAATTTAAAGCTTTTAGGACTGAGGACTAGAGCTTCTGTTAACAGGATATTTTAGGGCAAGGAAGAAGATGACTATGGTGTCATGAGTTTAAGGAAATCCAATATGTAAAAACTCCAATAAAGGCGAAGGGTCAAATTATAGTTTGCATAGTGATTCCGAGTGGTTCAGGTTGTCATTACATGTTAAGAAGTATAGACAGAAGACAATTCTTCCCTTGCAATTGAAGTCACTTTATTTTGCTGTATCTGTTTCTAACACACACACACAGAAACATATGTTCATACAAACTTTTTCCTAAAATTTAGCCTTCAAAAATGTATTCGAATTCAGATGAGTAAAGAAGAGAATGAAGAAGCTGGGCGCGGTGGCTCAAGCCTATAATCTCAGCACTTAGGAAGGCTAAGACAGGAGAATCGTGAGTTCAAAGCCAGCCTCGGCAACGGCGAGATGCTAAGCAACTCAATGAGACCCTGTCTCTACATAAAACACAAAATAGGGCTGGGGATGTGGTTCAGTGGTCCAGTGCCCGAGTTCAATCCTCAGTACCAAAAAAAAAAAAGAGAGAGAATGACGAATATGCTGAGCTTAGTTGGTTGACAGTAATAAAGATCTAAAAGCCACAAAATAAGGAGAACTAATTTGGATGAGAATGAAGGAAGACTGGAGAGCCAGCTCAGTGGTTTTATTGCTGCCTGTGATGCCTTCTCTGGCCGTCCAAGTCTCGGAGATGGCTCACCAAAAAGCTCAAAGGGCACTTACCACTTATTTCCTATTTGCGTAGACATTTAATTTCCATTTTTAGATTGTAAGGTTTTAATAGACAGGAGTAAATCTAACCCATTATTGTCTTTCACAGAAATGCATGCTCAAGAAATATCTTTTGAATTTTTTAATGGTCTAGTTTTCTTATTTTTATGATGTGAGATGACATTCAAAAATGTGAACAAGAAATAACTCTACTTTCTTCACATAGTTACTAACTTGTGAAGGCAAGCTTGGGGCGTGTTGGAGATATTTGTCTCATATTGTCTCTCCATCTTTATGCTTGAGAGATCCCCTGTTTTATGAGACTGAACACATCTTCTGCTATAGAAGTTGCGAAGGCAGCTTATTTCTCTTATCTCATCTTACAGTTTGGATCTGAATACACAACTTTGACACCCCCAGCATTGGTTTGGATCTGGAGCAACCAACAGAATGAGGGAGGAAAAGTATAAAAGATGTTTTGATGGTAGCAACAACATGTGATTTCCAGGAGCAGAAGTAGTGTCCGGGGTCAGTTTTTAAGTCTGGTGACAGTGCAAGCTGAAGCCTCCCATTTTAGAGCAAGCAGCAGCAGGAGACCCTAACCTGGTTCAGGGGCCTGACTTTATCTCTAGTGGCAGTGTCTACATGTCCTTTCTTAGTGTCCAGTTTTAAAATCCATTCTTCTGTCTTTCCATTGTTTCTGGAAAGCATATAATATCCTTTCAGCAACATTTTCTCTTTAATTGTTCAGATCCAGCTTTTCCCTGAAACTCAGAGTTAGGGATTTCCTATCTATAAGTATTGTCTGTAGTACTTGAAACAGGCAGGATGTATTCTTATTCTTCATTTGGAGGTCATGGGACTTTACTCTCTTCAAGAGAAACATAGTTGAATCTGTGACCTCGGGATGTATTCATGTTTGCCACCCCTCTGACCTTCAGCGGCTTCCCTCTGACAGGACATGAATTGATCCTCCTATCTTTTGTCCCTGGGGACAGAGCAAACTGCAACAGCTCTATGTGTCGACAGCAAGCTTAACAGTGAGAGGGTCACGACACCCTAGGTTTATTCAGGGCAGGTTCAGCTGAAAACTCCTCCCCAGGACACAGTCACAATGGAACACCCACTCAGTGACACTGGAATAAGGAGAACTGTGTGGAAGAAGGGAGGGAGACCTCCCTCTGCCCTCGGAGAACATCTGTTTATTCACTTGTTTGTTAATTCTTTCAATAAATATTTATTGGAAACTTGCCTAGTAGGTAAAGAGACACATTCCTGGACTTATTGAGCATGTAGCCTGATGAGAAAGATGTCAAGGCGGTCAAGGGAGTACTGTACAGCATGGTCATGGATGTCATGTAGCTATGAACAAAGTGGAGTTCAAGGGGAAGGAGAACCTAAGTTCATAGGGAGTCAATCAGTTTCAAAATAAGGGACTATGGCTTTGTCATGCAGGATGAATACAAGCAGGCAGAACACTCCAGACAGAGAGAAAGATATGGATAGTGATGGTGGTATGAAACACTCACGTGCCAGTGAATCCCTGTGGTTAGAATGTAGAATACCTGCAAGAGGGAAGTGGGAGGTAAGAATTTGGCTCTTATCAAATAGATGATGGGTACACAAGGAAGGATTTTAGCAATCAAATCCAACTTCTTCTTTTTTTTAAAATCAGATGTTAGAATTTTTCCTTGCAAGAAAGCTGGAGTGTTAAATTCTATAGTACATGCAATTTGTTCATCTCTTCCTGGCACATCACAAGAGCAAACCACGATTAGTAGCTCCGACATTATTTTTAGTAAGGGCATGTGGGTGACGGAGGTGTTCTAGGTTTTCCTGTAGGAAGTTCACCTTTTAGAAAAGCCAAAGATTTGTCCTCCTTCCTGGTATTGGCTCTAGCTCTACATGGGGCTTGATCCTGTCCATCCATCCTGCAGGAAACCTCTTGGACTCAGTTCCATGGGGAGTGGAATGGGAATATCAGACTCCCAAGTTTTTGCTGGCATATTTCATAAGCACTGCATTCACAGAAGACATTAGAGCCATGCAAGTCATTGAGCTTATTGTCAGGAG
The DNA here is from genome assembly GCA_028644305.1 of Xerus rutilus. Taxonomy (NCBI): domain Eukaryota; kingdom Metazoa; phylum Chordata; class Mammalia; order Rodentia; family Sciuridae; genus Xerus; species Xerus rutilus. The sequence goes on along the minus strand of CM053407.1, from coordinate 88,305,453 downwards.
CTGAGATCCTTTCCTTTCACATTTCAGGAGGATGGGTGAAGAGCTGTGTGGTGGGTGTGGCTGAGTGGGCAAAAGAAGATGTAAAACTCAGCAGAGGCAGGGAAGATACACAGTCATTCTCTAAAGATAGGGGTATTGTGCAAGTGAGCAAAGTTTATTTTTAAAGGGCATTTCTTTATGACAATACAGGAAAGAATCTCTAAAATTTATTTGGAAAATGTGAGGCAACTCAATTGACTTACAAAGCTGGTCCATCCTCCAATACTTCTGCTAGGACTGTGGCTGAGTGGTCATAGCAGCAGCTGTGGAGAGGCAGAAGGAAAAGAGGAAGACAGAAACCAAAAAGGAGAGAAAGAGAGGATGATGGAGTAGGAGACAGGTACAAGGTTGCTGGATGATCAATATTTTTAAAACCACTTTGAATAACTCACTTTCACTCACCATCTCATACAACTCCTTCAACCTTCTTTAAAAAGCTCCTTCTATGACACTGTCGGGTATTTCTAAGCATGACCAGACTTCAAAGTCCAGAGGGGTTAAAAAAAAAAACCTTATTTCTCCCTATTTAAATATCAACAACAAAGCCTTCCAAGGGAAAAAAATAAAAAATAAAACTATTTTACACAAATAAATGTATATTAACACGAATATATAAGCTTTTATTCATTCATTCTACCTAAAAGAAATTTAAGGGACATTTCAGACTTTAAAATATAATATTCAAAATCATAAAGGGCAGAAAGACTGTGAAATATTGGGAACTCCTAGTGGCTTTTTATGTCTGAAATCCAGGGTACAGGATGCACAGTGGCAGTCAGGGGCAGGATCTTCTCAAGTCCACTCTTCCAAAGGAAGATCCTGTAAAGACAGTGTTCTCCTGAAGGGATGTATGCAGCAAGATCCATCACTGGATTTCTAGTTTAGGTCAATCTTGTTGAAGGATCTGAGCATGCTTGGATGGGGTTGATCATGGAGGTATGGAGATAATTTACAGGGCTTTTACAAGAGTTAGTGATAGATAACTCAACCTTAGCCAAGGGAAGCAGATTTTAATATATTGAACAAATGGAGGTTGAGTGGGAAGAATAAGAGAGGGAGATGATGGTGGCTGAGAAAGCAAGAGTTGTCTAGGAAGTCCACTGCCCAGGATAACTGGGCAAACTATGCCACCAATCATCAAAGTGGGAAACATAAGGAGGTATGGATTTGGTAACAGGGTAGGTTGATGGATTATTTTATAGACAGGAACATTTTAAGTATTCTGTGTCTCTTCAGTATCATACATTTGGAAAGTAAACATATATAATCAACATTTGAAATGTTGCATATTGAATTCTTATCAAGAGTGAACCTATAAATATTCAAGACCAAAGACACAATTCTTTGAGATACTATGCCTCTGGACCATTAAGGAAAAAAGAGGCTATGCAGTATCCCTTCTCCCCATAAAGGAGAAGTCAAGCAGATTATCAAGAGCACTTGAGGAGTGAGAAATTTGTCCTGGACACAAAATAGGAAATCATCTCATGAATGGAAGGGCCCATGGAGTTTATTGCCACAGAAAGGTCAAGCAAGATGAGGAAAATCCCTTTCAGACATGACAGTTCTTTAGTAAACAAAATTACTTTGATAAGGATAGAAATGAATAGAGGCAGGGCTGTAGTCAGGGGAACAAAAGGGAGGCAGCCAGAGAAAACTGTCAAGGAAAGAAGGGTATGTCTTTGCACACTGTGCGAGTGAACTTTGCACACTCGGGAGAGACCAGCCCATGCTTATCAGCTGATAAGAAAAAGCTGAGAGAAGACTGGGAGGGAAACATTCAATGGGTTGTGGCAATGGAGGAGATGGGAAGCCAGGAGCATAGGCACAGGGAAGAGTTGATTAAAGGAGGAACACAGCATTCCCTGTAGCCTCAAGGAATGCATTAACTAGGGATATATATTTACTTGTAATTTGTGATGGCCACTATGCTGTGGGCATTTAGGTTTGAGTAGCTGTGGGACACTTGGGAGGGGTGATGTTGGGATGAGAGAAGAAACTGACCGTGGAAAGGAGTGCTGAGAGGGACTGTAGATCCAGCTAAGTCTGGGGACCCTGAAGCTATACTGCCATCATTCTGCATGGAGTTGTGAATTCCTAAGGCAACACTGGGCTGCTTCTCTATGACAACAAGGAAGGAAGGAATTTGTACCATTTCAGGTCGAGTGAGTATCCTTTCACATCTAGGAATGCCAAAATTGGAACACCTCAGACTGTTACTTAAATGAATATTATGAGCTCTTACTTTTTCTTTATATGGAACATTGACTCAAATATGGAGGCAAAACTGAGCAGACATGTATGTATTAGAAGTAGACATTGATGTACTGCTTAGAATGCCTTTACCTCGTGTAAGTCCCCACAGCCAAATTTGCACTTCTTTTCTTAAGAGAAAAATCAGATTCCCAGATCAAACCACTAAATAACTTTAGCAGAAAGATCTTGCTTTTCGATTTCATTGCACTTGTTAAAGTAAACAGATCACTTTCTGCCTGGGTTAGAGAGTTAAGGTGGTGGCAAACTGGGGCCTCAATTATCCTGAGAGACAGGGGTCTGGAAAACTGAAGAGTTGCATTTGGTTTGGTAAGTTGGTGAGCTCAGGAGTCTGGCTGTAAAGTCTGATGTGACTCTGTGTGTGTGTGTGTGTGTGTGTGTGTGTATGCCCTCACACATGCATGTAAAACAGCCAACAAGCAAGTTTTTCTGAGGCATATCTCTTTCATCAGCTTAAGAGATTCTGCAGGAATCAATTAAGCCTGGCGTGTTTTTCACCAGACATGAAAATCTGGCAAGTAATACCTTCTAGGCTTCCTTAAGAAAACAATAATATCTAGAGCTAGGATTCCATTTGCTGGTTTTTAGTCACATCAGATTTCTCTTTTTAGTTAAACACTCTATATCTTGGATATTGGGAATTTTGAACCAAACTCTCCCACCCCCCCAATAAAGTCTTTGTTTGGCAACATGGCCCTAACAAGACTGAAAACGGTGCTAGAACGAAGGGATTCCTGCTCATAAGTGCCCCCATGAATGTGGGCTACTTTGGTGGCCTATGAAAGGCTGTTTTTTGTTTTTCTGTTTTTGTTTTTCCTCCCTTGGGAACAATCTCTTATGAAATTCTGATAATATGGCACATAACTCAGTTTTTTGAAATGGTACTAAAATTTTACAGATACCTTGCTTATTCACAACATTCCTACATTCTCATTTGATTTTTTTGTTACCTACCTTAAAATCTGACAGCAAGATGTGAATCCAGAACACTTCATTTGGAAAGATAGGAGAACTCTTTGTAGTGTCTCATACTTATAACCTTAGAATCAAGAATGTGACGGGAAGTTTGAGATATTCTAGTCTAGTGGTTCTCCAAGCTTAGTGGCAGAATTCAAGGTTGAGTCATGACTAAAAAAGCAAACCAAGGGCCCTCAAAAGAAAAATAAACATGGCCATATAAATAAATATTTAAATGATGCAAAAGAAACCATAAGCAAAATTTAAATGCAAACTATAAACTCAGAAAAATGTTTTCAACACATATGGAAGATAAAGGATTTATTCCTACAATATAAAAAAAAGCTTTTAGAAACAGCTCAGAAGAAAATGAGCAAAAGCTATGAATAAGCTCTTTACAAATAGCAGATCCAAAGGCTAACAAACATGAGAAGATGCTCAACTTCATTGCAGATCAGAAAGTTGGAAATTAAAGTAATAATAAAACATAGAACATATCAAAATGTCAAACATGAAAAAGAGTGGAAACCAACTGGCTAGAATATGGAGAAAGAAGTTCTTATTATATTGCTGGTGAATAGGAAAACAATCTGGAAATGTCAAGATTAAAAGCACAAGTATTCTGTTTTGTTTTGTTTTTGCGAGGGGGTACTGGGGATTGAACTCAGGGGCACTCAACCACTGAGCCACATCCCCAGCTCTAGTTTGTATTTTATTTAGAAAGAGGGATTAACCGAGCTGCTTAGCACCTTGCTTTTCCTGCCTCAGCCTCCCGAGCTGCTAGAATTACAGGCATGCGCCACAGCACCCAGCACGCATATTAAAAGCACACATATTCTTTGACCCCAAAATCTCAGCCTTGGGGATCTATTTCATAAAGACTAAAGCTGATATTAAAAATATTTCCACAAATATGCCAACTGCAGCACTATGAGTAGTCCCCAAAACTATAGAGTAAATGCTCAAAAATAAAAGAGCAAATAAATAACTTCAGGAGTATTCACACTATAGGACACTTCCAAGACATAAAATAGAATGAATGAGATCAATATCAGGTGATTTGGCAGCTTTCCGTGCATTAAGTATTAAAAAAAGCAAGATGTTGGAAAGTGCGTTCATAATACATACTGCTTTATAAAAAAGACAAAACTATATTACATATGTGTATATAATATTTACAGTTTTGAATAAGATTACACTAACCTGGAAGACGATTTATAAGAGTATATAGCATGTTGATAACGCTGATCACACTCATTTGGAATGAGAAGAAGTAAGGTTCTAAAAACTCACAAACTTACCATCAATTATAGTAAAAACCACTTCCCTGGTGGAATTTAGTTTACGTTAAACTTTTATGTATGAAATATTTGTGTAGTAATATATAAAAGAATGGCCACTGAATGTTGATGTTTGTTGAGATTTCAGGTGATTTTAACTTCCTTTTGTTTTTTTCATACTTGTCACATTTTGTTTTTACAATTATCAGAGGGAAAATGCATTTACCTGGGATCCACACAAGCTCAATGAGGTAAATCTCTGAAGATGAGGCTTCCAATTTCTTCAGTGGCTTCTATAGACTTTAGCATGGCTTGGTAGCTGGTGATCCAACATGCAGACCTATGGCATCCCTGAAAGGTGGTCTTCCAGCCCTCTGCTTGACTGCTTTCAAGGGCTGAGAAATTTGTTACCTTCTAGGGCAGCTCCTTTCTTTTTGGGTCAGGTTCCATTGATTGAAATCCCCATCCCCACCCCCTGCAATGAACTGAAATCTGTTTCTCATGTCCTCCAAAATGACACAATAGCATTCAGGTGTTTGGGGACAGTTGCCATTGTCAGCCCATGTTATCTTTCTCTTGTGATAACCTTCTTCAGGACATGGAGAGTATCTGAGAGAAAATCAGATACAGAGGTCACTAATGAGGGTGACCATATTACTTATTATCTAAATTGAGAGACATTTGAGAGGGAAAAGGGCTCCAGTTGGATGGAACCCTAGGTCACCAGGTAAACTGAGATGTCTGGTCACCCTCTGATGGGTCAAGTTTGCCCTGTATGAAATAGACAGGTGTATACCTTCTCATGTATCTAGCATTCTTTGCTTTAGCCAGTAGCACATGTGTATCAACAAAGAAATGTAAGACTAAAGAGTACAACAATCCAAGAAAAAGAAATTAGCCCTTTTGAACATTAACTGAATTGGTTTTCAAGACGTTGCCCCTTCTTGGTGGCTGTTTAAGTTGTAATTAGTTTCTAGGACACAACAGCTTTAAAGAATATTTCCATTATTACCATCTTTTTATGTTTGTGTGCATAACTTTCTATTTAAAGGGATATTTTTCCATCTTCTTTTCAATGACATATGAGCATTAGCCACAACCGTAGGGTTCTAACACAGGCTCCATTGTCATTGATAATAAGTACAGGACAGAGAATTCTGGGACGTAAACCACATGTTTATGGGCCTTTAAGCTTTATGGGTATATTGGTAGCTCTGGAAAACCTTTGTAAGACCATGGGATACAAAGTAAGGATTATGTATGAAAGTCTCCACCAAAAGTGAGCCTTTGTAGCAGAGAAGATTTGAGGCACACCCATACACACCTCCACCCCAAATATTTAATCCAGTCTTTGTTAATTAGAGTACAAATGGTTTTGGACTCTGTCTCATTTGTTTTTTCAGAAAGCCAGCTATACTCCATTATATAGATGGATCCCAAGTGATGGGTGAAAATAAGGTTAGAAAAGATGTTTAGACCCCATGGGGACATTGACATCACTGTTTGATTATTTCCATTCTAAAACTTGGTTGGATTCTGAAAAGCAGCCAGTCCCCAGCAACAACCAGCGTTTTTGTTTACACTTGCAAAAAGCTTCTGAGCAGAGCAATGCCACTTCTTGCGTTCTTTGGCTGTCCATTTTATGGTATAAATTAATGGCCTTCTTGGTTTGGCCGAGAATGCTGAATTCCTCTTCTAAGAGTCACTTTTCCATAGCGAGACAGTCATCTTCAACACATCTTCATTCCTACGTTGGCAAGAAATAAAGCAAAAGAACATGAAAGTTCAGAGGCCTGGAGAAGAACCAGGTTTAGAGCCTTGGCCACACCACTCATGGAGAGGAGATGCAATAAATACGGCAAGTGTGAAACCAGTGCTGGTCTTGAAGACATGCTTCCCTGAGAATAATTGATGCCAGGAGCCTGGTGTGACAACGTGGGTTTCAGGCCTGCCAGAGTCTCTCCTTTCTTTTCATGTCCTGAAGTGTCTTTAGTTCGGTTTTATTGTGACCACCTGTCTTGCATTCCGTGGACTAGTCCCCAAAGTCTGTAATTGGATAGTCATGTTCCAATCCACTGATCCCTCCCATTTCAGCTTTACCCACTCACATCTTCTCCCAACGCTGGCCTTGCCCTGGTGTCAGCAGACAGCCTTGGCACTTCAGTATTCCTGCTCCATCATAGCATTCCCAGCTGAGATGTCTTATGAGAACTGAGCATCAGGTGTAACCAGGGCAAGCAGCACACATGCTGGACCACATTTCTGCTCATTCTCCGTTTGCCCTTTGTGGTCATCTTCAGGCATTCTCTCCCAATTTGTCTGGTAGACCTTGAAGAAACCCAAGCATTATTCTTCGCTGTCCATCAGTCCTTCTTCCTACCCTACCATTCCCCACATATCACTTTGTTAATTTTAATCACAACTTTCTGTTGTGAGCAAGAAATCTAAACTGATCTGTTTCAGCTCAGATGTTTGATACAATTTGTTGTAGAAACTTGGATTATGAGAGAAAATATGAATTGAATTCTAGGGACATTTAGAATGATCTAACCAAGGACATGACAGATTTCAAAAAGTATCTCTACTTTCAGGGTTGCTGCTGCTTGTCACGCCATAGACTTTCAGTGGGTAAGGAAATACGTGCTGATTTTAACATGGGAGCAAATAAACAGAACAATCAGTAATGTATTCTAAATCAAAATAGAAGTGATCTTTAAAAAATAAATTTTCTATTTAAATATTTGTACCACTAATCTTTTCTGTTGCCTACAAACAGAGTTGACTCTGCTTGCTAAATCATTAGTCACCATAATAAATATTGTTTCCCTGTTTGACTGGAAACCAAATGAACTGGATTAAAAATGTAAGAGTCATGTCTCTGGGACATTTAACAATAGGGTCAATGTGTCTGATATGTGTCTAGTTTGGACAAAGAACTGCTTTTTGCAAAGTCTATGTACTGGACTCTGTCTTACATACTGAGAGGCGTTTCTCTCGCCTCCATTTACTATTGATTTTAGAACTACTTTGTCAAATTTCTAGTAGTCACCCAAAGAAAAGTAGATCCTAGGACTTTGCCTAAAAGAAGGCAAAGGAAACTGTGATTCAATTATTCATTTTCTTATTTATTCTTCCTAAGTTTATTGAGCAGTTACTAACTTTGAGAATGTAAATGCTTGAAATACAAGACACGGTTCTTCCTCTGAAAATGCTCACCATCATTCAGTTTGATATATGTCTTCAAATTGTCTTTTATGAACCCTAACAGGGAAAGGTCCATCTCTTTATGTGATTCTTTCTCCACTGACTTCTATGGAGAGGAGGTTCTGGCTGCAAACCCAGCTCATGGAAGGTCAGTGTGGGAGAAGTACAGCTTCATTGTGATGGTCCAAGTTCAGGAGTGAAAGAAATCTTACAAAGAGGCACCCAGCTTCTCTCAGCACCAAGACTTCTCAGGACTTGTACTTTCTCACTTTCTACACGAATATTTTAAATCCTCTTTGCTCTGATAGAACTCCTTTAGCAGGTCACCCAAACTAAAATCTCCCAAGGTCATCCCCAGCCTGCTTGATCCACCCTTTTTACATTGCAATGGAGCCTGTCTTGTTTTTTTCAAGGTCAATTGACTCTACCTGGATACTATCAATAATCTCTTCCCTATCTGTATAACCAACTGCTCTCCTCAACTGGATTCTTTTTATTGGTATTAAGCATACTAAGATTTTCCCCATGCTAATTACTTAGTTAATTAATCCTCTGCCTACAGTTGTGGGCTATATTTTGTCATTTCCCACTCACTCCTAAACTCATCTAATCTGATATTAGCCCCAACACTGATAAGACAGCTTTTGCTAACAACATCAGTGGAATCCATGTTCCTAATTCCAATAAATTTCAACATAATTACTTCAATTTATTAATTTCTAAAAAAATTATTTTCTCAAAACAATTTCTATGTCTAGTTTAAAATAATCAAGTTGTCCTACAGAGCACTACGCACTACCTATCCCTTTAGAATTTCTAAGGCATGGAACCAGCGCTTCTGGTATGATTGCCAGCAAGTCTGGCTTTGTTTTGTTTTCTGATCCCTTGTGTGTGACCTGTTTTTTTTTTTCTCTTTTTCCTTTCTCCCACTCTGCTGCCTCTTCCCTATCTCTAGAATCTTTTAAGATCCTCTCTGAATTTCTGGTATTTTAAATTTGGTAAGTCATAATATGGTTCTATATGTGCCTTTTCATTCACTTTTCTGGGCACTTTCTGGTTCTTTAAGTTTAGAACTGCATGCTTGGTTTCTAGAATTTTGCTTATATTACTTCTGGGACCATTTTCACCTCCATTTTTCCTATACTCTGTTTTTGAAATCATTGATATCCAGGTAATCTAACTAGATTCTATATTGTTTTCTTGCTTTTTCTTCTAGTTTTTTAAATTCTAATTTCTCAAAGATTTTTAAAATTTCACCTTCAATACTCCACTGGAATATTCTTTAAAAACCACCACAGCACTTTTAAGTTCCAAGAGCTCTTTCTTATTTTCTTGAATCTTTTTTCTCTTTCTTTGATAAAACATATTCCCCATTCTTGTTCCATAGATTCAATATACTTAAAGATATTGATTAGTTTCTTTTGAAGTTTTCTTTGGTAACTTATTAACAAGTTCCATTCATTTTGCCTCCTGGTATCACATAAAGCTCTATCTACTTCTGTATAATCACTGCCAGGACCCTAGTCCAAGCCACCATTTTTGCTCACCTGGATCCCTATTATCAACACCTCTTTATCATAATCCATTCGGGGAAACAATAACAAAAGTCTATGGACTGAGTGGCTTATAAGCAAAAGCAATTTATTCCTTATAATTCTACTGGCTGGAATATTCAAGATCAAGATCCTGTTAGGTTCAGTGTCTGATAAGCGCCCTCTTCCAATTTTGGCTGAGTCCTACATGGTGAAAAGCGCAAGGGAGCTGCCTGGGATCTATTTCATGAGGGCACTAATGCTGTTACGGTGCTGTACTCTTGACCTCATCTTCCCTCAAAAGCCCTTCCTACAGATACTGGTTGAAGACTAGGTTTGAACATAGAAATTTTGAGAGGGATGCAGGCATTCAATCTACCACAATCTCCTTTTCAGTGCCTCTCATTATCAGAGCAATCTTTTCCCAATGCAAGTATTTCCCATCCTCTTGCTTCAAGTCCTCAGATGATTTCCTCCTGCAAAGCCTTGAAATGCTTCTTTTCTTATACCAGTGTCATCTGCATCTGCTCTTTCTCTGGTGTGTGTGTGTGTGTGTGTGTGTGTGTGTGTGTGTATGTATATATGACTATATATATAATTTCTAAGACTTGCCATTTTTTCTCTTCCACGTAACAATTTATGCACATGCTTCTCTCTTTTTTGGGAAGTACTTCTCACACAAGTATGACATAAATACTCTGTCATATACTTAAGCTTTACTAGTCTTATTAGATTTCAACTCTTTTGTTCTTCCATGGAAACTTTTTTTTAAAAATTTTCCACTGTAGGTTGTGTTATTACATGCACTCAAAGGACCATATTGTTTTTCTGGGACATTTTATTTCAGCATATGATTCTGCATATAATGTGTTCTTTTTCCTTCAGTAGGTATAAGCCCCTTGAAGACAAGGGTCATGTCTGTTTTAGCTTGCCATTAATTACATCCTTACACTTAATGAATAAATGATGGGTCTCATGGACTTTTAGTAGCCTACTTAATAAATTATTTATTTGTTTCTGTTTAGTAACATAGATCTATTTGGGTTGGCAATGGCCCAGATAAAATACAACTTCCCAGAGTCTACTGTGGCTAGGGTGCCACTTAACATGTATTTGGCTTATAAGACATAAAGTCTGATTGGGATCCCAGGAAAATACCTGCTTTCTTCAAAGAGGTCACCCATTCATTATTTATCTTCTTTTCTTTATCTTACCTGGAGTGCAAACATGCAACTGGACATCAAGCAATTATGATGCAAAACTGGGGCCACAAAGGTGAAATGAAAACTGCACGCTAAGAAGGAAGACATAGAACCCTGAAGGGAGCCGGGTCCTTGATAACACCATAGTGCCACTGCACCAGCCCTGGAATGCCAACCTCCAGCCTTGTAGTGTGAAGAAGATGGTACTCCTTTGGTCATTTTGCTCTTGTCAAGTTCTTATGTCATGGAGCTCAATGCAATCTCTATGTGAGAAGCAGTCAACCCTACTCTGTTAGAACTCATCCTGAAGTTCATTTATAAAGATTCTTGTGTACACTTAATCTTATCCTCCTTTGAGTGGGGATCTGAATTGTGAGAGAGTTGACCAAAGACTAAGAATGAATTTTGGTGAAAAGCTACCAGATAAACCCTATTCTGACCTTTGCCACCGACTCTATGGATATATCCGATGATTTGGAGTAACCCTGACTGGTACTTGAGTGCCTATCCCTGTCACACTGACCTCATTACTTCTATCAGAAGTAATCCCCCAAACTCATTTTCTGCAAGGGTATTTACTGAGTGCTAACTGTGTGACAGACACTCAGCTAGTCACAGCTGTCATTTGGATATCATATCTCTGTCCTTCAGAAGTTTGCAGCTATCTTTAGTCATCCATGTTAAAATTAGTTTATCAGTCTCCTGGAAGGGAAGCTAATAGTGTTAAAACTGTTATTTAAATGAAATCTATCTTTTTTTTGCACAGCATTTTCATCAAAGATGTACCCAAAAGCATTTCTATCAGAGAAGTATCCCTCTTAGAAGGATATATGTATCCTTCTAAGGGGATATAAGTATCCCTCATAGAAGCTCCCTATGTTCATCAGGATAGACTAACTGCTGGAGTGAATTAACAACTCTTGATTGTCAGTGCTTAACCCAGCAAAATTTTTGATTTTTGTTCATCTCACAGTCCAATTGTGTGTCCACAGTGACTTCCTATATGGAACACCCACTACATGATTCCAGAATCTTCCCCTGGATCTTCTTCAAATGAATGGAAACTGATGAGGGAAATCGAGATGTGGAACATTCTATGAGAAGGCTTGGAAGTGCTTCACATCACTTGTGCCTACATTCCGTCAACCAAAATTTGCTAATATTGGCCCAATTAGGTGTGAGGTGGGTTGGGGAGTAAAGTCCACTTGTGATATCAAGATGACAATGAAACAGTCTGGTAAAGAAATAGCATTGTCTTTGCCACATTCTCAAAATGCAATTGGAAATAGTTGTCTCCATGTCTTGAATTGTTTTCTCAGTACAGACCTCTTTAAGCCTTGACTGTGATTTAAGGTGAAATAAAATATACATTGCACCCAGTGAGATTTTATTTAGCCAAATCTACCTGTTTTCCAAAAACAGTTGAAAGACCACTTTCATCATAAAGTCTTATTAATATACTTACGCAGGTCACCAGCTTCGGGGAAACTGAAGATGTGTCTGTCTTTTAATAAATTAGATTGAGAAAAACAGGCACATGAAACAGTTCAAACAATAAATTAGGATAACACTTGCTTATGAATACAAATGAATGCAACGGATCACAGTTTAGGTACCAACTTTATCATCTCAATCATTTGCTTTCTTGGTTATAAATGATGTGTATTTAGGCATGTATTTATTAATAGTTTAGTTTTTGATCTTCTCCAAATAGATCATAGGATGGTGAATGCTGTGAAAACAGATCAAACTCGGTTTGTTTAACAATATATTTCTAAGGCCTGGCACAGAAGCAGAACTCAGTATATATCTGTGGGGGAAATAAATGTTTTCTTTAATTAATGGAAAAGATGTTCAAAAAAAGAGAGGTAACGAGGAAGACAACAAAAGAGTAGGACTTAGGCATAAAGAACAGTGTGTTTTGGTAGAACAGAATAAGTATGTTTATTTCTTAAGAACTACAAGACTTGAATCATATGTCTAAATCAGTGGTTTTATGCACTCAAAAATACTTTAAAAAGTCATGTTTGAAGTGATATATTTTTACTAAAGAGAACATTCATACATAGTTAAAATAGTACATATTTTAAAGTAAATATAAATGTTTTTAAATTGGTATTTCTACTAGTTTGAGGGGATATTTTGTATAGTATGTGAGAAATACTATTAGTGCACAAAGATACATTAAGGCAGAGATTTTCTATCATGGTAGAAACCAGAAAGGCACAGAGAAAGGCAGTACTGTGCAGAGGTGGGAGAGGAAATAGAAAAGAGCTTTTGGCATGGATTCTGGAGTCCATCTAGTAGGGTATGAATTAAGATTTCACAATTACTAATTGTGTGATCTCAGGCAAATTCGTTAATTTCTCTGTACTGTTTCCTTTTAGTAAAATGGAGATAATGATAACATTTAATTTATATACGTTATATTAAGTTAAATGGAATATACATTGCATGATGAGTTGCACCCAGTGAGAATTTATTAAATGTTCCTTTTTATTGTTATCATTGATTAATAGGAGAGAGCGTGGAGAAAAATAATGGAAATTCATTCTACCTTAAAGGAACAGCATGTGAGAAAGTAGGGACACATGTGAGTACTCTAAATGAGCCGCAAATTCAAAGGTTTGAAGTACATGAGGAGGTTGGAGGAAGGGCTGCATCAGAAAGGACCTTTGAAGCCCAGGGAACTCAGACATCAGACTGTTTCAACAAGGATGTGATCTGATCAGATTTCCATTTAGGAAGGTCATTTTTATGCAAATGTAAAGAATGGATTGAAGGGATGAGAACAAAGGTCAGGAGGATAACTGAAAGATTGCTATAAATATATAGTTGTGTATTAATGAGGTATTAATGCAGTAAAAAACGAAGTTGAATAAAAAGTTCTGACAGAAATGGAATCAAGAGGTCTTGGGATGATTGGCTGAAGGAGTGAAAGGCTCCAGATTGGGGCATAAAGGCTATAGGGTGATGATAGTTGACTGATGGCCAAGTCATCAATAAAAGTTGGGAATACTAGGAGGAGACAGAGCTGAGTTTTTATTTATGTGTGTGTATGTGTTTTCATTTTGTTGTTTCGATTGTCTGGCATGAGAAGCAATGAGATCAGTTTTGGTTATGTGAAATTTCAGTGTCTTATATGACATTGATTTAGAGATACCAATAGAAAATTATGACTAAAAATCTAAGATTGGACTATAAATCCAACTCAATTTATAGTTGATACTATAAATCTGAGGGATGGGGCGGAAGAGAGAGAAAAAGAGAAAGACAGAAACAGAGGTCAAGAGAGATCTATCTGAGTTGGAAATAAATGTTGAGAAGACATCATGGGTAGGCAGGAATTAAAGTCATGGTAGACATGAAGAGGATTGCTCTCAGGAGGATGAAATTGTGTAGATGTATTTTTTCTTTCCAAATACACACCTGATTGTATATATAATATTTATGTCCAAATATATCAAGAGTCTAAAGAAGAGACCAGGAAGCTTCCTGTTTTATAAGCTCCCAGGTGATTGTGAGGCAGTGGAATGAATCTGACATGATTTTCCCATGTACATATATGAAAACCAAACAGGGAATCCTACCATCATGTACATTCGTAAGAATGGGATTCTAACTAGAATAAGATATATTCCATGCTTGTATGATTATATCTAAATGGATTCTGCTGTCACATATAATCAGGAAGAACCAATAAAGAAATAAATAAAAGAATGGGACTCAGATGTATGAAAGCAACCAGGAAAACATGGCTAGAAAATGAGAGGGAAACTGGGAGAGTAGGAATGGCAGAAATCACAGAATCAGGCCTTTTTCAAAGGGAATGGTCAGAAAGACAAAGTACCACCAGGATGGATGTCAATCAAGGCTAAAGAGAAAGAGTTGTCTTTGAATTCAGCAAGAAGGGGATTCATAGTGACTTTAGCAATGTAGGTTCAATTGGTTAGAGGGAGCTTGGGAGTGAGGGAGAAAAGAAAGCATTCAGTGTGCCAAAGCATGATAGAAAGAAAAGGCAAGGGCAAGAACAGCTAAAGGAAATGAGACCAATGATCTTTTGTTGTTTTCCAGTGAAAGGAAGTGAGAAATCAAGCTAAATCCTTCATTAAAGATGAGGTCTCAAAGCAAGTTCCTCAAGCGTTTGCAGGTTGAGAATGACTAGCTCACCAGTGGAGGATGAAGCTCCACAGAAAAGTTTTTCATAAAGAGGAAATGAGGAAGGATGAGAGGGTACGATGGTGCAGAATGAGGAAGGGGCTTGAAGATGACCAACTTTCTCTAGACTTCTGAAAATTTTATGGAAAGGGTTTGGAGTCAGAGACTCAAATGAGACAAGAAAATGAAGATGAGGCTACAATTATTGCTAATTAATTATTGCTGTTTAAAGCAGATTCCTTGTTGCTTCTAGGTTTAAACTAAAGGGATGAGTACTGTCTACGTAGGAAAGGAAGAGGCTGCACTGGGCTCATTTCTACAGTACAACATTTTTTTCTTTTTGAGACTTCTCCTTTACTTACTGTGTTTGAAGCCCAGAGTAAAAGACAAAATCAGTGTCTTCGCAGGGTGCGTTGGTGATAGCCACTAGAACACCATGGGTCTAGCTAATACTTTCCTCCATCCCTGGACCTTGAAGTGGTTAACAGAGCTTCTAAATGTGTCTTGCTTCTTACTAAGGAATAGCTTTTACTCCAGGAGACTCTGACGCAAGGGTAAGTTCATGGAACATGTTGATTTTCATACCACTTCAAATGGAGCCTAAATCAGCTGTCAGATATTTACAGGCAATTTTCCTCATTACACAGAACTCTCTGTGATTATTATACTTGGGCAATGCTTGCATTTATTTGCACATAAGCATGTCAAGGTAGGGGGAAGGCTCCCTGAACTGTGCCAGGAATATGTCAAGGCGCTCCAGTATTACTCAAGATTGGATGGGATGAAATGTTTGGCTCATTCCCAGAGCTTGTCATCACCCTTGCTCAGGTATCTAGGCTTACCATTTTCTCCCTACAGACTTCCCTTTATATATGCCATACTGAAAAGGCAGAATACTGCTTGTGCTATTTAATAACCACTATGAGGTCTCATGGCTCACCCTTGTGCATTTTGCAAGGGACTCTGTAAAGTGCTACATTCAGGTGATAGGAATGCAAAGTGAAGTGAACTGAAAAAGACGCCTCCCAACCCAAACGCGGTATACCAGACAGATGACTAACAGTCATAGAAAGGACAGGTCCTTAAAAGGGCTGTGTGAGTCCTTCTTGAGGCCTTGGCAAATGAGTTAAATGAAACAAAAGGTGAAAATGCTTGCAACAGTTCATCTTTTATTTTGTGTATTGTGAAAGAGGCTACAAGGGGGCATATGTTTCCCAACCCATTCTGTCTTGAATTTATGCCTTTAGAGAGCAAAATTAATACATTTGAAGATGGTTTGAGAACCAGATGCAAGATAGCATAATTTAGTAAGTAAAGAACCCCAGATTTACAGCCAGACTGACTCGGGTTAAATTCTTGGCTCTGCCACCTCCTGGCTACGTGAACTTGAACACGTTTTTTTAACCTTTGAATCTCAGCTTCTTCATCTAAACATTGGCGATTAACACAGCCAATTTACAGGTGGTTGTGAGGATTACAATTAAACAAGTCTCCTAAGTAAAAATGGACTGGTGCATTGGCTGGCTTAACACAGTCAGCTCAGTAAGTGACATGAGAGTGGCAGTCATTTACTGTGACGGTTAGGAGTGCAGGCTCTGGGCTCACATGGCCTGTCTACAAAGCACAGCTTTGCCAGTTTTCTAATCTTTAAAATGGGGGAAAATAGAGTCTTTGTAAGGATCCAATGTGATGGTGCTCAAGGAATATTTGGCATGCTATCTGACACGTGGCCTGTGTTCCATAACTGTTAGCTGTCGTTATCAGCAGGGCACACCACCCTTTATCTGCTCCTTTTATGCCACAAGTAATGGCAGCTCCATCCACATCACTTGGCCATGGCGCATGGAGGCCTTTCATCCTGTCCATCTCTTTCTTCCTGTCTATCAATCCCTACCACACTGGGATTTAATGGGTCCTTAATAAAATTGTGTTGAAAATTGAATGAATAAATATATAAAGTGCTTGTCGCTCAGGAGATAGTAACATAAGTGCTTTCTCCTTTCTGACATCAGCTTCCCTTTCACTGATTTGAATGGCAGAAAATACCCTCTCAACTTGTCATACTGTATATTTTTGGAGAAAGGAAAAATGAACCACTTCCATGAACAGTGAAAGAGTTAGTGAAAGAGAATTTAAAACCAACAATCTGGTCGATTCTGAGGGTATAAATTAAGCTAGTTAAGCAGCCTTAATCCAGGATATTGGCAAGACAACTATCAGACCCTTGGCAGTTGTATTTCTTCATTCTTGTCTAAGGTTAGGGCATAAAATTTTAACCCAAAACATCAGAGGTTAAAAAAAAAGCATGGTAACAACAAAATAATCCTAAATAGTTCACTGTGGATTGGAACCAAAGACTTAGGGCAATGACTGTCAGCCGCATCTAGGTCCTATATTGCTAACAGATGGTGAACATTTTCATGGGCTTGGGACTAGTTTAGATCAGAGTGAGAATCCTCCGCTCCCCCTCCCCCTAAGAGGCTCTAATTGGTACATAGGACATTAGACCAAGTTAAAAATCTGGGCTGACATTTTATTTGTTAGTTTTAGATTGAACTCATGCTTTAAGAGGTCTAAATTTGCTTATTGAAACACACATGCACATGCGCACATTAAGAGAGTAACTTTCTTTTCTATGGGGATCAAAATAAAGATTTTCAAAGTCCTCTAGAAAAGGGCTCCAAAGATTTGTTGGATATCAAATAGCTCCTTCAAGACAACATTTTGATGAGTTAAGTGTAAATGAATCAGAAACATATGGATTAAGTTTCCCTTGAAATACGCAGGGGCTTAAAAATCAAAGAGGAAACAGTGCCTGGCCCATGGTCTTGCAGGTTGTGCCAAACCCAACACATTGGAGCAGCAGTTCAAGATATTTGAGGGATCCAAGGACGGAGCTGGCCTGACCCACGCCTAGTTCCTACCGTATTGAAACAGAAAACATAAGTAATGCCATTTATATTACATTATTACTAAAAATTCCTCTTTCCTTGTGGTTTGAAAATTAACTACACCAAGACTTACAAAAGAAAACTCTATAAATGGTGTCTGCAGCACAGAAAACTCTAAAGGCTAAATGTGCAAGTTCAAAATGTTCTCAGTTGCTCTGTTATTGTCTGACAATTCAACAAAAATTGGGCATCAGCATAGCATTGAATACTGTTAAACACAGATAAAGTTTAGACGTGTACTTCAGAAGTTCTCCACAATATTGCCAGAAAGGATATATTGGAATAAAGAATAATTATTTCTGAAGATGTCATTTAATCAGCATTTCTAATCACCTCTCTTTTTGCTATAGATAGTGGATTTTAAAAACTTCTAATTGGTTAATCAGTAAATCGGCAATGTGGGAAACTTATATGTGAATCTCGAATAGATTTGAATCATTGAAACACATAAATGTTAAATATAATTTTAATTTAGGTAGCTCTTATAATTAACCTACTTTTATCACTTGTGATAAATAATTAAATCTTACTGTAAACTACTCCAAAAATTTACCAATTGAGTGTTGACCAGCTACATAATTAAATCCAGAAGTAAGCAAAGTGATATTGATTTATAAATCTACTCGGGAAATAGAAACACAATTATTTATATTATTATAAACATAGTTTGTTTTAAAATTTAAATGTATGATTTTTATTATAAGTAATGCATATTTAGAGACAATTCAGAGAAAGCAAAATATTGGGAGAAAGGGTCATCAGTAATTATACGATCAATATATAAAATCTTTTAATATTATGGTGTCTTTGTCTATAAACAAAATGTAAGTATTATAAATGCAGTTCCACATCCACAGATTCAACCAGCTTGGAATGAAAAATACTCAGCAAAGTAATTGCATTTATACTGAACATGCATAAACTTTTTGTTCTTGTTATCATCCCCTAAATAATACAGTAGAACAACTATTTACATAGCATTACATTGTATTCAGTATTATAAGTGCTCTGGATATAATTAAATTATACAAGAGAATGTGCATAGGTAATCTGCAAATACTATACCATTTTATATAAGGGACTTAAGCTTCCATGGATTTTGGTATCCACAGGGGTCCTGGAGCCTCAGCATCCCCCATGGATACTGAGGAAGGATTGTACTCCTTTGTTCTCTGAGTTTTTCAGTGAGCACATTACAAATGTATTTCTAAATTGTTAAATATAATGGCTATTAGTCACCAAATTATAGTATAAAGTTCTAGTATGAAATTCCATAGATCAACTGTAATTTATTTAATCAATGTTATGTGGTTTCTAATATTTAGCTACCAAAAACCAAATTGACATGAACATACTTCATGGCCAGTTGTGATTTTTACCCTAACTTCCTTGAGTAGATATTTTGGGTAAAAATTTGCACAATGTAAAACTTTTGATATGCATTGGTAGATTTTCCTCTATGAGCTGGCCTGACACAAATCTGACAACAGTACCTATTTTGTAAATGGATGAAATGATCCCCCAGAAAGGCAGTAACAGTGACCTCAGATTTGTTAGAAGTTCCATATGAATGATCCTTTTTCCAACTTTTAGCCAAAACGAAGCATTACTTAACTTAGCAATCTTGGCACATCATGAAGGCACAACTCTTTGCTTTAGTTCAACTTTCTTTTGAGTATAAATCTTGCTTATTTGGTGCTTGTATCTCTTCTTTCTGTGATTTGTCTGTATGTGGCTTGTGTTTGCCTTTTAATTATTGTGTTTACTTCTCATTAATTGGTAGGTGTCTTTTATATTATAATACAAATATTAATACTTTGCCATATAGGTTGCAATGCTGTTGGTGATATTTAGCGACATTAAAAATTTTTATTTAAATTCTTCCATCACTTCTTCAATTTTGTATTCTAAATTTTGATGTTCATATTTTTGAGGGGGTTACCAGGGATTGAACTCAGGGGCACTTGATCACTGAGCCACATCTCCAGCTTTATTTTGTATTTTATTTAGAGACAAGGTCTCACTGAGTTGCTTGGCACTTCGCTTTTGCTGAGGCTGGCTTTGAACTTGCAATTTTCCTGCCTCAGCCTCTGGGATTACAGGCATGTGCCACTGCTTCTGGATTGAAGTTCATTTTTAACAGCCCTCCCAACCCAAAAATTATATAATTATGCTTTTTATGTTTAACATTTTAAAGTCATGTGTTTTGTTTGCTGGTTTTGGTGAATGGTGTAGTGAAGATATATGTTTAATTAATTAGATCTGTAAATACTTGCTAATATATTTGGGATTTGTAGGCATTGTATATATAGTATTAGCTCCTGAAGCTCAGTAGGTGTAGTCAATGGACTCTAAAGTAGATCCCATGTTCTACCTCATAGGTGTAACAACTTTTTAATCCTGTAACTTACCTCTAACTCATAAAACATAACAAAGTTGATGGGCAGTCACTCCCACGACTGTGTTACTTTTTGTTAATAAGATTCTGTCATGTTAACAGGCTTCCTCTAGAGACTCTTGCTGGCTTGATAACATCACCAACCAAACCAGGAAGGTCCACATGGCAGGGAATTGCATGAGGTCTCTGTGTACAGGAGGGACCCTTTGGTGCACAGCAGCAAGGAGGTGAGCCTTCAGTTCTGCAGCTGCAAGGAAATGAATTCTGCCGACCTGAGTGAGCTAGAAAGATAATTCTCCACTTGAACCTCCACGTGAGAACAAAACCCCATGAAAACCTTGTATGAAACTTTGTGAGGCCCTGACAGAGTACCCAGTTAAACCAGGCCCAGACTTCTGATTCATGGAGCCTATGAGGTAAGAAGTGTGCTATTTTAAGCTACCAAGTGTATTGAAATTGGTTTTGCAGCAATAAAAAAGTGAACACAGCAGGTAATATTTATTGAAAATGTGTTCTTTCTTCTGGGATTTTAAATATCACTTATATTATAAATTGGGAGATAATTTACTGAGTCTCTAAAACTCCAGAAATATTCAGTTGACATATAAATATATTATTGTTGCTGGTATATAAGAAAGTTATTAATTTTCACATGTTTATTTGTAATGAGACGCTGTAATAAGTTCTCTTATTAGTTTTCACAAAATTTTAGAACAATACATGGATGTATGTAAGAAAAATAACTGTGTCAATATTTTATCTATGTTTATTCTATTCTTTGACTTAATTCTTATTTTTTGTATCTCATTAAATTCACTTAAGCCCTTAAAAATAAGAAAAAAGTGTTAGTAAAGGGCATACTTTTATATTCTTATTTTAGTGCAAATATTCATTTTTTAGCATTTCAAAGAATATCTACTCTGGGGCTGGTCTGTGATAAATATGATTTATCATGTTTGGAAAGTATACTCTTCATTAATTTTGGGAGGTTGTTTGCTTTTAATGAGAAATGCATACTGAATTGCATCAAATAACTTTTGAAACACTAATAAGAATGGTAATTAAAATGGTCATCTTTCACTATGAGAGGACAATTGTCCCTCTCCTCTCTCTTCTTCCAGATGGCACACTGCCTAAGTCACTGTCCTTGCTACAGGCCATGTAGCCAAGGCCTGGTCAACCTCAGGCTTTGGGATCAAAGGCAGTCTTTATTTGCTACAATATAAGAAAGCACCTTCTTGACTGGTATTTCCTGAGGTACGTGCAGAAAGATCCTGTTATGTTTTTGTCTCTCATACAGGCTCAGGATGGATATGTACAGTGACTAGCATCAGGGACAGCAAAACAAGAGTCAACTGAAGGAGGAGGAATTTTTAAACCATAATTATTCCAGGCCTTTGTGATTTCATCTTCCTCACCCAGTTGATAATATGATGGGACAAAGAACCAAGTCTTTATTTTTCTATATTTGTTAGATGGAGGTGGTGATGTGTGTAAATGTGAGGGAGATAAGGCTAGATCGCTAGGGTTTTTGAGTAGCTGTGTGGTCATTACTCATTTAAAAAGTCATGTAAGTTTTTTTTTCTTTTTTGTTTTTACTTCCTGACTTCTTATGGTAGGTGGTTCATGATTGAGAGACCATCTCTGTCTTTCTAACTCCTTTCAGTCTGTCTCTATCCACCTGTTTCTACCCCCAGGAAGTCAGTGTTGCAGTTTGATAAAACCAGTACTTGAGACTCAGACTTTACCAGAAGCAAATCCTTTCAATAATAATATTTATTAATAGTATTTTATCTGTCATTCCCAATATATTTCCTTCAGATGAGGTATGATGAATGTGTATGTGCTCAGGGTTTGTGGGAAATGATGCATCCAATGTTTTTACTTTTATTGGTGTTTTTCCCCAATTGAAATGAAAGTAACATTGTTTTGCATGTGGTTCCTGCTTTGTTTTATTTGTATTTTCCAGGTTGTTGAGTTTTGTTCAGGCTTAGTTTCAAATTTCCTACATTTCTTTCTTTGTGGATCACTTTTGAATACAGTACAAAGTATGTGTTGTTGATGCTCTCTCTCTCTCTCTCTCTCTCTCTCTCTCTCTCTCTCACACACACACACACACACACACACACCCCTAAGTTGAGTCTATACCTTTTAACAAAAATGTTTAACCTATTTACATTTACTTCTATAGCTGATTAGTTTACTCACTTATAACCTTGTTTTATGCTCTGGATTTAATTTTTCCCATATTATTTCACATGAAGTCTATGTTTTGGTATAATGGATAGCTTCCTATCAGGTGATTCACAGTTTTGATTTTTCTTATGACTGATGATCTTCATTTCATTTATTTAATTAAGGTGACAAATTTTAGTTTTCCCCACTGTAAAGTTATATCTTTTCCATTTGTGTTTAAGAAGTATTTTGTACAGAGATATTTTATATATATCATATTCTTTATCAAACTTTTAATTCATTATTTTTTTAATATTTCAATGGACTCACAGTTTTCCATTTTATTTGGTGTGTTGTAATCTATTATTAGTATCATTTATTTTAAAATTCAAATAGGTAGTGAGAATTCCTTTAAAATGGCATCCTTAGCTTTTTTTCTGTTCCAGTTTCTAGAACAGTAAGATATTCCAGACTTGTCTTGTATTTTTTTTTTTTTTTTTTTTTTTGGTACTGAGAATTGAACTCAGGGGTACTCAACCACTGAGCCACATCCCCAGCCCTATTTTGTGTTTTTTTTATGTAGAGACAGGGTCTCACTGAGTCGCTTAGCGCCTCGCCATTGCTGAGGCTGGCTTTGAACTCGCGATTCTCCTGTCTCAGCCTCCCTAAGTGCTGGGATTACAGGCTTGAGCCACCGCGCCCGGCTTTGTCTTGTATTTTTGCTGCTTCATTTCTGAATCAGCTATTTCTCTAGGCCTTTTTCAGGCAGAATGATATTTATAAGCCATGACCTGGGTGTGAGGTATGTTCATTTCTCTCAGGGGATTGCTACTCATTGGTAGCAATAAAGAAAGTGATAAAGAAAGGAAGCCAGTAACTATCCTAGGCATAGCAGGAATTATGCCTTGGAAGAGAGTCAGCTTGATTTTTGGGACAAATGTACTGAGAGACTTCAGGTAAGCTTGGAATACACTTGGA
Organism: Xerus rutilus; assembly: GCA_028644305.1. Taxonomy (NCBI): domain Eukaryota; kingdom Metazoa; phylum Chordata; class Mammalia; order Rodentia; family Sciuridae; genus Xerus; species Xerus rutilus. The sequence continues at coordinate 88,282,305 of CM053407.1, read as the reverse complement.
AAGACCATGAAATTGGAAAAATAATTTTTAAAAATTTATGTATTTATTTATTCTTATTAGGTGTATATGACAGCAGAATGCATTTTGATTCATTGTACACAAATGGAGCACAACTTTTCATTTCTCTAGTTGTACATAATGTAGCACTGCATCATATGTACGGTCATACATGGACCTAGGATAATGATGTCCATTACATTCCACCATCCTTCCTGGCCCCATGTCCCCTCTCCTCTCCTCTCCTCTCTCCCCTTTGCCCAAAGTTCCTCCATTCTTTTCATGCCCTCCCCATTATGAACCAGCATCCACTTGTCAGAACATTCGGACTTTGGTTTTGGGGGATTGGCTTATTTTGCTTAGCATGATATTTTTTGATTCCATCCATTTACTTGCAAATGCCATAATTTTATTCTTTTTTTAATGCTGAGTAACATTCCATTGTGTATATATATGACAGTTTCTTTATCCATTTATCTATTGAGGGGTATCTAGGTTGCTTCCACAGTTTAACAATTGTACATTGTGCTGCTATGAACATTGAAGTGGCTGTGTTACTGTAGTATGCTGTTTTTAAGCCTTTAGGGTATAGACCAAGGAGTGGGAGAGCTGGGTCAAATGGTGGTTCCATTCTAAGTTTTCAAGGAATCTCCATACTGCTTTCCAGATTGATTGCACCAATTTGCAGTTCCACCAGCAATGCACGAGTGTGCCTTTCTCCCCACATTCTCGCTAACACTTATTGTTGCTTGTGTTCTTGATAACTGCCATTCTGACTAGTGTGAGATGAAATCTTGGAGTAGTTTTGATTTGCATTTATCTAATTATTAGAGATGTTGAACATTATTTCATATATTTGTTGATTGATTGTATTTGTTCTACTTAGAAATGTCTGATCAGCTTCTTAGCTCATTATTGATTAGATTGTTTGCTTTTTGGTGTTGTTTTTTGAATTCTTTATATATCCTGGAGATCAGTGCTCTAACTGATGTGCATGTGGCAAAAATTTTTTCTCATTCTATAGGCTCTCTCTTCACTTCATTGATTGTTTCTTTTGCTGAGAAGAAGCTTTTTAGTTTGAATCCATCCCATTTATTGATTCTCGATTTTATTTCTTGTGCTTTAGGAGTCTTGTTAAGGAAGTTGGGGCCTACTCTGACATGAGGAAGGATTGGGCCTACTTTTTCTTCTGTTAGATTTAGCATCTCTGGTCCAATTCCTAGGTCCTTGACTCACTTTGAGTTGAGTTTTGTGCATGGTGAGAGACAGGAGTTTGTTTCATTTTGCTGCATATGGATTTCCAGTTTTCCCAGCACCATTTGTTGAAGAGGCTATCTTTTCTCCAATGTATGTTTTTGGCACCTTTGTCTAGTATGAGATAACTATTTATATGGGTCTGTCTCTGTGTCTTCTATTCTATATCATTGGTCTACATGTCTATTTTGCTGCCAATACCATGCCATTTTTGTTACTATAGCTTTGTAATATAGTTTAAGGTCTGGTATTGTGATGCCTCCTGCTTCACTCTTCTTGTTAAGGATTGCTTTGGCTATTCTGGGTCTCTTATTTTTCAAAATGAATTTCATAATTGTTTTCTCTATTTCTATAAGGAATTATGTTGGGATTTTAATTGGAATCATATTAAATCTATATAGCACTTTGGGTAGTATGGACATTTTGACAATATTAATTCTGTCTTTCCAAGATCATGGGATATTTTTCCATCTTCTAAGGTCTTCTTCAATTTCTTTCTTTAGTGTCCTGTAGTTTTCATTGTAGAGGTCTTTCACCTCTCTTGTTAGATTGATCCCCAAGTTTTTTTTTTTTTTGAGGCCATTGTGAATGAGATAGTTTTTCTAATTTCTCTTTCAGAAGTTTCATCACTGATGTACAGAAATGCATTTGATGTATTGATTTTATATCCTGCTACTTTGCTGAATTCACTTGTTAATTCTATAAGTTTTTTGGTGGAATTATTTGGATTCTTTTAGTATCATGTCATCAGAAGATAATATTAGTTTGAGTTCTTCTTTTCCTATTTATATCCATTTAATTTCTTTCATCTATTTAATTGCTCTGGTTAGAGTTTCAAGGACTATGTTGAATAGCAGTGGTGAAGGAGGCATCCCTGTTTTGTTCTTGTTTTTAGAGGGAATGCTTCCAATTTTTCTCCATTTAGGATGATGTTGGCCTCGAGTTTAGGATAGATAACTTTTATAATGTTGAGGTATATTCCTATTATCCCTAGTTTTTCTAATGTTTTGAACATGAAAGGGTGCTGTATTTTGTCAAATGCTTTCTCTACATCAATTGATAAAATCATATGATTCTTATCTTTAAGTCTATTGATGTGATGGATTACATTTATTGATTTATGTTGAACCAAACTTATGTTCCTGGAATGAACCACATTTGATCATGGTGCACTATTTTTTAAATATATTTTTGTATGCAATTTTCCAAAATTTTATTGAGAATTTTTGCATCTATGTTCATCAGGAATATTGGTATAAATTTTTCTTTCTTTGATGTGTCTCTATCTAGTTTTTGTATCAGGGTGATACTAGTCTCATAGAATGAGTTTGGAAGGGTTCCCTCCTTTTCTATTTCATGGAATAATTTGAGGAGTATTGGTATTAATTCTTCTTTGTAGGTCTTGTAGTACTCAGCTGAGAATGGGTCTGATCTCTCCTGGGCTTTTCTTGGTTTGTAGACTTTTGATCATGTCTTCTATTTCCTTGCTTGAAATTGATCTGTTTAAGTTGTGTATGTCCTCCTGGTTCAATTTGGGTAGGTCATATGCCTCTAGAAGTTTGTCAATGTCTTCAAGTTTTTCTATTTTACTGGAGAATAAGTTTTCAAAATAGTTTCTAATTATCTTCTATATTTCAATAGCATCTGTCTGTCTGTCCTTTACATCACAAATTTTAGTGATTTGAGTTTTCTCTCCTTCTTTTTGGTAGTGTGGCTAAGATTTTGTCAATTTTATTTATTTTTTCAAAGAACCAGATTTTTGTTTTGTCAATTTTTTCAATTGTTTCTTTTGTTCAGTTTCATTGATTTCAGCCCTAATTTTAATTATTTCCTGTCTTCTACTTCTTTTGGTGTTGGTTTGTTCCTCTTTTTCTAGAGCTTTGAATTGTAAATCAGGTTGTTTATTTGTTGACTTTTTATTCTTTTAATGAATGAGCTTAATGCAATGAACTTTCCTCTTAGTACTGCCTTTATAGTATCCCAAAGATTTTGATATGTTGTATCAGAGTTCTCATTTACCTCTAATAATTTTTTTATCTCCTCCCTGATATCTTCTGTTATCCTTGTGTCCTTCAATAATGTATTATTTAGTCTCCAAGTGTTGGAGTAACTTCTATTTTTTAATTTGTCATTGATTTCTAATTTCATTCCATTATGGTCAGATAGAATGCAGGGTAGTATCTCTATGACCTGCTTTGTGGCATAACATGTGGTCTATTTTGGAGAAGGATCCATGTGCTGCTGAGAAAAATGTGTATTTACTTGTTGATGGATAGAACATTCTTTATACATCTGTTAAGTCTAAATTATTAATTGTTTTATTGAGTTCTATAATTTCTTGTTTAGGTTTTGTTTGTACGATCTATCCAATAGCGAGAGAGATGTGTTAAAGTCACCCAGTATTATTGTTTTGGGATCTATTTGATTCTTGAAGTTGAGAAGGATTTGTCTAATATACATAGATGCCCCATTATTTGGGGCATAGATATTTACGATTGTTTTGTCTTGTTGATGTATAATTCCCTTAAGCAGTATGAAATGACTTTCTTTATCCCTTTTCACTAATTTTGGTTTGAAGTCCACTTTATCTGATATGAGGACACAGACCTTTGCTTGTTTACACAGTCCATGTGAGTGATGCCTTTTTTCACCTTCAGTCTGTGGATGCCATTTTCTGTGAGATGAGGCTCTTGATGGCAGCATATTGTTGGGCTTTTTTTAATCCAATCTTCTAATCTATGTCTTTTAATTGATGAGTTCAGGCCTTTTACATTCAGGGTTATTATTTAGACATGGTTTGTATTCCCAGTCATTTTGGTTTGTTTGGTTTTTAACTTGAGTTGGTTTATCCTTTGATTGGCCTTTCCTTTAGTGTAGTTCTTCCCTTTGCAGATTATCATTGTTGGTTTATCATTTCCTCCTCATGGAATATTTTGTCAAGAATGTTTGTAGTGCAAGCTTTCTTGCTGTAAATTCTTTTAACTTTTTGTTTAGAATAGAAATTTTTTATTTTGTCATCAAATCTGAAGCTTAATTTTGCTGGGTATAAGATTTTTTGTTGGCACCAATTTTCTTTCAGAGCTTGATATATGTTATTCCAGGACCTCCTGGCTTTGAGAGTCTGGGTTGAAAAATCTGTTGAGATCCAAATTGGTCTTCCCCTATATGTTGTCTGCTTCCTCTCTCTTGCAGCCTTTAAAATTCTATTCTTTGGTGTTAAGTTTTTTGAGTTATTTATATATCCTGAAGATTAGTGCTCTATCAGATGTGTGTATGGCAAAGATTTGTTCCCAGGATGTCGGCTCTCTGTTCACTTCATTGATTATTTCTTTTGCTGAGAAGAAGCTTTTTAGTTTGAATCCATCCCATTTGTTGATTCTTGATTTTACTTCTTGTGCTATAGGAGTCTTGTTAAGGAAGTATGGTCCTAATCCGACATGATGAAG
>CM053407.1:88199850-88277108 GCA_028644305.1 Xerus rutilus | reverse complement strand
CACAAGGGTGTAAGGGAGGAGGGGGGATGGGGACAGCAAGGGTGGTGGAATATGATGGACATCATAGCCCTAACTTTATGTATGACTGCATATAGGTTGTGATTCTATACAACTCACAACTAGAGAATTGATATGTTATCCTCTATGTATGCACAATGAATCATTTACACTGTTAACATGTAAGCCTAAATTAAAATAAATAAATAAATAAATAAATAAATAAATAAATAAATAAATAAAATTCTATTCTTAGTCTGTATGCTAGGCATTTTCATTATAATGTGTCTTGGTGTAGATCTGTTGTAATTTTGTGTAGCTAGTGTCCTGTAAGCCTCCTGTATTTGATTTTCCAATTCATTCTTCATGTTTGGGATATTTTCTGAGATTATTTCATTGAAGAGATTGTGCATACCATTGGTTTGAATCTCTATGCCTTCCTCTATTCCAATAAATCTTAGGTTTGGTCTTTTGATATTATCCCATAATTCTTAGATGTTCTGTTCATGGTTTCTTACCATCTTTGCGTGGTCTACTTTATTTTCAAGATTGTATATTTTGTCTTTGTTGTCTGAGGTTCTGTATTCTAAGTGATCTAGTCTGTTGGTGATGTTTTCTATTGAGTTTTTTTATTTGGTTTGTTTCTTTCATTAAAAGGGTTTCTTTCATTTATTTATTTTTTAAGAATCTCTATCTCTTTCTTGAAGTAGTCTTTTGCAACCTGTGTTTGCTCTCTTATCTCTTTATTGGAGTGATAAATTTGTTCTTGTATTTGCTCACTTAGGTCATTCTTTAATTTAAAGATCATTTTAATTATGTACATTCTGAACTCTTTCTCTCACATTTCATCTACTGTGCTGTCAATGGATTCTATTGCTGTAGTGTCTTGGTTTGTGTGGGGCACTTTCCTCCCTTGTTTTTTCATGTTGTCTATATGTATTCCTGTCCTACAATACAGATTTGAGGTATTGCAGCCTCTACCATGTAATCTTGTAGTCTCCTTGCAGTCTACCTCACCTTTAAGGGGAATATCAATGTCTACAGCACCCAAGGCAACCAATATGCAGCCATAAATCAATTAGCTTCTATTTTGATATTTACAGTTTTGTCACTATAAACAGGAATGATGTTTGGTTATCTTGTACCATATAGCCAATAGATTTGCATAAGGGTTTACCATTTCTAATGTTGGATGGGTAGTTAGGCTTTATGTTGATGAGATAGGATATGGGAATATAGAGGTATAAGATTACAGGACTAGTGAAAGGGTAATCAAAATAATTTTTGACTGTTAACAGGAGAAAAAAAGAAAGAGGTTACCCCATGCAACTCTCCCTGTTGCCTCTGCAACAGCATGGTGTCTGTTAGTACACTGAGTAGAGATACCTCTAGTGCAACCAGGCTTATAGGGACCTTGGTGACAGTTTTCCAGGTCCTGGTTGTTGTCCCTACGTGGAAGTGGCCATGCACCTAATTGATGATGGCAGTAGTGTCAAGCCTGTAGACAACTTGATGTTGGGCTTCCAAGCCCCAGTCACTGTCCCAAGGTAGAAGCTGCTCCAGCTAAAGATGTCAGAGGCAGCAGCAGAGGGAACCCAAGATGGCAATGAAGGTATCCCAAGATGAGTATAACTACTGTCAAAGATGAGCCTGGAAGGATATGCTTTACAATGGCATTGGGTGGCCTATTTGGTGATTCTACAGTGTGGCCTGCAGTGTTGCAATGGGCAGTTGCCTCCTTGCCCTGTCCAATGTCCCATGGTGGAGATTACTGGGTGAGGAGGTCTATGGCAGTGGCTGCAATATTGCAAAATGAAGGCAATTTGGGTGGAGCCACACGTTAGTAAATAGGTAACCTCAGCATGGGGCTCCTCTAACCACAGGGTGCGGGGTGTGGGTCAGGCCTCTCTGGGACAGCCTTGGTGATGGTCTTTCATGTCCTGACTGTTATTCCTAGATGGAACCTAGATGGAAGTAGCCATGTCCGTGGTTGATGGCTGGGTAGTATCAAACCTGTAAGTACCTTGGTGTTGGGCTTACAGCCACCAGATGGTATTCCAAGATAGAAGCTGCCACAACTAAAGATGGTGGTGGCAGCAGCGAGGGTAACCTGAGATGGTGTTGGAGGTGTCCCAAGATGGCAACAACCACTGTTAGAGATGGGGCTGAATAGGCAGGCCCAATGATGGCTTTGGGTAGCCTGTTTGGAGATGTAGCACTGTGGTGTGTGGATGTGGTCCTCAGCATGGTGGGCAGTCCTGTGCCTGGGCCTGGACCTGGGCTCTTCATAGTTTGGTGGGGTGGTCCTGGGCCTAGGCTCTATGGGGATTTCCAGGGCTCTCCTGGGTCTGCCTGGTCTCTGAGGGAATAGGCAGGGCTGTCCTGAGCCTGCCTGGTCTCCCTGGAAATACAATTAATGATGTGGAAACCCAGGTTCTGAAACAGAATGCTGAGGAAAAACAATAATCAGAGAAAAGCTGTTTACAAAAAGGGTAGCAGAGAGCCCATGGAAAAAAATACCATATGAAACAAAACAGAAATAATTCAGAGAAACATAGATGAACATTCTCCTGGCCTAAAGAAAGATCTGAATTTGAGTAAAGAATGTAGCACATATAGACCAATGCCTAGAAATTCAAGTAAAAATTTCATGTACTACAATGACTATTACTAACTGCACATGAATATGTACATTTCTGATTACACATGTTCGTACTAATCCCAATACCATCCCTTGGCCTCTAGACTAGGGACTATTTCTGGGGTCCATTTTCTTTTCTGTTGCCTTCTTTTTTTTTTTTATTTTTTTTTTCAGTTGTAGATGGACACAAATATCTTTATTTTTTTAGGTGGTGCTGAGGATCGAACCCAGTACCTCACGCATGCGAGGCAAGCGCTCTACCACTGAGCCACCACCCCAGCCCCTTTTCTGTTGCCTTCTTATAAGCCACATTGCTTTCTTGGCTTTCTGAAGAGGTGTTTCATATCAGCCCTGGTGTTTTTTTAAAACTTGATCCCATCTGTAAGACATCTAGTAGAAATTCTTGGAATTTTCTATCAGTTGAAAGGCAACTTTTCCTGATTTATGACACTAAAGCAAATTTTGTGATGATAATGATTATAATAATTTTACTTTTCCCTCATTATACAAATTCTTTGGTAAATTATTAATTATTTTTATTACTATTGAAATTGAGAAGGAAAGGATCAAATATCTCCTCTCTAGTCATCAAATGTTCAGACATCTATTTAATCTTTAAATGACTTTTTCTTTAAACTTCTCCAGTAATATAAAGGAAATGTCACAGCCAAGCCGTCTGAAAGAACATTAATTTGAAGTTTGCTCCTCTTGTAATATCTTTCTCAAAAGAATTGGTACAGACCATTGCCCATTTGTAATGAATTAGTCCTTGATAACAAGTGGAAAGTAAACACTGGTCATTTGTTACTTGGCTCCAGTTTCCCCAGGAGTAAGCCCTGGACAATATACCTGGGCTGACAAATAAGGACCTTCTTGTTTCACTTCTATCCATTTGGAATGGGAAAGTTAAACAATTCCCAAGGTGTCAATGGCAATTTCACTTGATGCAATATTTATGCCTTTCTTTAAAAAGCTCTAAAAAGTTTGCTCTGTTTTAGTGACACTGCTGGTTAATGAAATATTGTTAGAAATTAAACAGAGGATTTGACTTCAAGGGTACAAGCTGAAATTCTGATAGGAAAAGTCCACTAGAAGACCAGAACTCTGAAAAATTAGGACATATTCCTGTGAAAATCCAGATTCCAAAAAGGCCCCAAAATATCTGACTTCCAAAACAAAGAATGTTTCTGAAGATATTGGTTTTTTCCTTTTTTTTTTGTTGGTGCTTATGAATTATGTAGTATAGTGGTTTACATTGTGGCATAGGCATATATGCATGCTGAAAACATTGTTTTTCTAAGCAAAAGAGTTAAATTCCAGTTTCTTCTCTTCCAAAGAAGACTATATGAAAAAAAATTTTCTGGAGTGTTCAGCTGTTAATACCACACTGACTACTTAAAGTTACATGGTGATAGAAGATTCACTACACCAAAGATCTAAAAACCTAGTTTTGAGACTTGTTCATAAAACACTACTTGTGCTAAATTTATATGCTTCTGTCTACTCATTTGAATAATAAATAATTTTATCTGCTCTGCCTTCTTTACAGAGTTGTTTTACAATCAGATATAATAATGGAAATTAAAATACTTCATAAATTAAAAAGAAAAATACAATACAAATGAGTAGTCTTACTTTGCTTCTATTTCTGTCCTAATACATTCCTTAGATTTGTGCTGTGACCCAGAGCAAATTTCAGCTTTTGGGCCTAGAACGCAATTCTGCAATTTCATGAATGGCTGTTTACTCCCAAAGAATTTGCTTTAATCTCAGAAATAGAAAGTTAAAAAGAAGCAATTTGAAAGGGAAGTCAGGAAATGATATTAGTGTTAGTCATGCAATACAAAATCATAGAAATCTAAGAACTGAACTCAATTTTGGAAGTGATCTAGGTCAGCGGTTTAAATACTTTTAACTGTGTAAAAGTTCATACAAATAAAATTTACACAGAGTCCCAATGTGTGAAATTGAAAACTTTAGAGTTGCTCTGCTGAGGCAACAGACCCAGAGTCCCTTCCCTGGTTTTCTGGGCTCCTGCGAAAGGGTTGACTTTGGAAACCATCAATTTTGTTCAAAACATTTTATTTAGACATGGGATCCTGTTCTGTTATGAAGCAGAAGCAGAATATCAGCAATATGTAAAGGAGTCCTTGCTGTGTGGGAGTGTTTAGGGAGCAGCTCATCTCTCTGGCCTTACTCCATTTTTGGTTGCCCCAGGAGGACAGGTTTTGTGCAACACAATTTGGAAACCTTTGATCTTATTCATTTTTTCATCCAGTCCAAGAATTGCATCAAGAGCATCATTGATTCTCTGCTCCCATTGGTCTGCTGTTCTCTTTCACTCCTTGAAGAACATGAGTATGTTCCGACATTCAGCAGTTGTGATTTCTCAAAATGCAGCAACATGGACACACAACGCCCAGTGTGTCTATTGGAGCCACTCATTCCCAGTTCCCCTCCACTACCCATGGCCATTGCTTCCTATTTGTGGACAGCCATCATGATCCATCTACATCTTCTCTCTAGTGCCAACATTTCTAGTTGCCTTAATTTTCTACATCCACTTACGATGGTTCTAATGTCCCCTCCAAAGCTTCTGTGACATCGAATCACCATTGTAACAGTATTAAGAAGTGGGACTCTTAAAAGGTGATTAATCCATGCCCTCAAGTATGGATTAATGATGATATCACAGGAGAAGTTTCCTGATAAAAAGGATGAATTAGGTCCCATTTCCCATCTCTCTCCCAAGTGCTTGCTCTTCTGCCAGGTTAGAATGCAGCACAGAAGCCCCAGCCATTCTCTTAGAACTCCTAGACTGCAGAACAGTGAGCCAAATAAACTTCTATTGTTTATTACTTACCAAACCGGTGATATTCTGTGATAGCAACAGAAAATGAACATATGCATTCCTTATCATGCTAGTTACCTTCCATGAGATTAACAGTTGTTTGTCAATATCCTATTAACATTTAGGACTTGGACTTCAACCCAACACTGCAGATCTGGTCTCTTCAGCACATGTTCAGTAGAAGTGTAGCTACCCACAAACTAGACATACGTCATAATCTAGTGAGGTGATTTACTGTTGCTTAGTCGGTTTATTGAAGAGCTGTTTATTGAACAATAAATGGATTTATTGCTTACTTTTAAATAAATAATACAATGGGCTCTGTGTAATTACTAGATGTGGGAAGTCTAATACTATTAGGACATGCTAGCAGGAGATGATGCTATGAAATTTCTTACTTTTCCACTTTGCTTTTTTTCTTGGATTTTCTTTACCCTTTTTACTCTTTTAATTGTTATTGAATGGCCTTTCAGCTCCCCAGGAATGATCAAGGTGGATCTTATAAATCTTCCCTCTGTGGTAGTCAGAGGCTAGATTTTATCACTAAAATTTTCACTGACCAATGGGCCTTTCCTGGGACCAAATACTTGGTAATCGAGATAGAGTTATGGAAAAGTCTTTTCACCTGTTAAAAAAGAAGTTTTAGCTTCTGCACAGTTATGTGATCCATCAAAAATAAATATTTTAGAATTTTCAAACTAAGGATTTTTGCCTTTTATAATAGAATCATCCAATGCCCTTCTAACACCCCAGATGGAAATATTTTGAACTAATCAAACACTGGAATTACATTAACCAGTTTAGAAGAGTCTGTGAGTATAGTAGCAGCTGAGCAGGGTGTTATTGCCTTTTTTCCCAAAGGCCCACATGTGTAAAAATATTTACTTTCATTTTAAGCATTCTTTCCCCGGGTCTCTGTGGATTTTTTTGAGACACAAAGAAAGCAAAAGAGAAGTAAACAGTTTCGACAGCAAGTCAAAAGCTGGCAATTCTGGAACCATCTTTCCTTCTAGGGTGACAGTTGAGGTCTTTTACTATGAAACTGTAGTGGGTGAAATGGCAGTTAAACCATCTCACTTTTGTAATTAATCTCTCAGTTCCGGGATAGTACCATGTGGTAATTCTAAAACCTCTGAATGGAAATTGCTGCCATCGTTCAGTTCCTTCTGTAATCCCTCTAAATCAAGGGTAACACCTTCCACTCCCCATCTTGGTTTCATAATTCTAAATCAACAATTACATGAGGGGCAGAGCTAGATGAGATGTCCTCAGATAATGAAGTCCAAGAAGGGAATGCCCTGCTGCAGACTTGGCTAATGCCAGAGCCTTCTTGTTGATCCAGATATCCCTCCTCCATCTCTCCCCTTTCTGCCAGTCCAGGAACTATCCCAATTGAAGCAGAAGGTACTTAGTGATTTTATCTGTAACAAGCAACATAATGTGAACATTTAGAATGCACATCTAGTTTTCAGTATGTCAAATCTAGAACTTCTCACCATAACATTACAATAAATCAAAAGGAATAAAATCAGTGAAAAACAAATGTCGGGGGTAAAAATATTGAAAAAGTTTCTGAAGTTATGTTGAAACATTTTTTGCTTGGTCGGTTATCAACAGATGGCTGTATGTCTTGGGTAACTTGCGAAAGCCAAACTGTACTTGTATAAAACATTACTAGTTCCTGGGGTTTTGTGTGTGTGCATTTTTTTTTTTTTTTTTTTTGTCTAGCTTAGATAACCCTGTATTCTGCTTTCTAGTTTTGATTTTCACAAAATCAAATCTCTCAGCTCATCCTGTTACCACAGTCCTTGTGCAAAGGTCCTGGCCCTGGTGGTCCCAATAAACCTAGCTTGGCCACCAATCCCAATGTGCCAATCAAATAAATAAGCAGTGGTTAAGGGTAGGAAAGGAGCTTGGAATCAGTTTGGTTGTGCTGGAAAGAACAGATTAGGGGTATAGTGACCAAAGTTCTTCTAGTGGCTGAAACAAACTTGGAGGTTTTATAGAAAAGGGAAACAAAAGCAAGAATTGGGGGACCCAATTGCAGGGTTTGCAAAGCTAGCAGATTAGGTCATCTTGGTTAGGTCTGGTTGATCATTATCTCAGAACTGGTTCTGTGAAGCTCTGGTAAGGTCATCATCGCTTGAGGGGGCGATTTGGTTTCCATCTTGAGGTGATTGCTCCTGCTAAGGGGCAGGGAGCAGCCTCAGTGTCATCATGGAGCGATCTGTTCTGCAAGGCTCTCATTGCTTAGAGGTAGTTTCAGTTGCTTGTCATAAAGATGCTTATCAACCAGGCCCATTGTTCCTGGAATCCAAGATAAATGCAGAAGAAAGTGATGTGAAGGAAAAAAGTTTAAAAGGCCAATGGATCAGAGAAGGACAAAATGGAGTTTTCTAGGTTGGTGCATGGTCCTGCCTTCAATCCACAGGCTTCTTTCTTTGGCAACCAATGCTCTTTACCCTTCCTCTGTGTGAATTGGTATAGAGCAGGACGGTGGAGAGGACATGCTTTAGTGGAAAGGACTCTTACATGGTAGAATCTCAGAGACACTTCTAAAGATAGAGAACGTAAAGTTTTAAAGTGGAAAAGAAATATGTACAGGAAGACATAGCTAATTGCTACTTATGCTACTCATGCCTCAGTTTTTCCTTTCCTTTCTTTCTTTTTTTTCTTGAGGAAGGTACTAGGGATTGAACTGAGGGTCACTTTACCATTGAGTTACATTACCAGCCCTTTTTGATGTTTTTTAAATTTTGAGGCAGATCTCATTAAGTTGCTCAGGGCCTTGCTAAATTGCTGAGGCTGGTCTTGAAATTGTGATTCTTCTGCCTCAGCCTCCCAAGCCACTGGGATTACAGATGAGCGCCACCATGCTCCGCTTCATGCTCCAGTTTTATTGAACTTTCGTCTTTTCTAATGTAAGAATACACAGGGCGATCACCAAGCCCTACCAAAGAAGAATAGGGCTATCAGAGATAAAATTAGCTTTGGGATAAAAACATTGATAATACTGTTATTAGTTACATGAGCATTATGTTCCAGGCTCTGGCTTAAGGTTTTATATGCATTAGCTTTTCCAATGCTCATCACAAAATGAAGTTATTAATGAGACTACAGATTACAGTAGACAAACCCACATATTCTAGAGTAGTACTGCCCTGAATGAGCTTGGCCTCATAAGGACTGCTTTACTCTTCAGTGACAGACAGCTATGGAAAAAATAGTAAAAGAAGATACTGGGGAATCAGATTGATCAAATTATGTTATGTGCTTGAATAAATATGGCATAATGAATCCATTGTTATGTATACTTATAATACACCAATTAAAAGAAAGCATCGGCCTTCACTGTTCATTCCTAATTTACAGACAAGGCAAAAGAGATTTAAAACCTTATTCATGAACACATGAACAATAATTGTTGAGATTTGAACCCAGACCACTCAAATCTGCAAACTTGACCACTACTTGGCCTCTGGTGGTTACATTTATAAACGCTATTTTCTCTTCAACTATTAGGATATAATAAAATGGTTCAAACAAAAAGGAGCATCTGGCCATAAATGTAAGTCAATGGTTCTCAAAGTTTTTCAGGCCCTAAGCTCTTTCCCAGAAAAGATCTCTGACACAGATCCACTAGATATGAAATATATAAAATGTGTCTTGCTCGAATCTGGGATGGAGTATTCATCAGCCAAAGCTGCCCAATAAGTTACACTCAAACTTAGTGTCTTAAAGAAGTAATGGCATTTATTATTACTCACGCAGCATCTGAGAGTCAAGAAATCAAGAGCAATTTAGTTTGAACTTCAGATCAGGATGATCTCATGAGGCTACATTGAGGATATCAGAGGGGGCTGCAGTCAGCTGAAGACTTGGCTGGGGCTGGAGGATCCACTTCCCAGATGGTTCACTCATGTGGCTATTGACATGAGGCCTTAGCTCCTTGCCATGTGGACCTCTTAGAGAGCTTCATAGGTATTTGTAAGACATGACAGCTAGTTTCTTCCCAAGCAAGGGATCTGAGAGACAGAGAGAGAGAGAGAGAGAGAGAGAGATTGAGCAGGACACAAACCACAATGTCACATATATTCCTTGTGCTGTATTCTATTGATCATGACATAGCGGGTGGAGGCAGAAAATTACACCAGGAACTACACAGGAGAGGATGATTACTGGGGCCCATCTTAGAAGCTAGCTGCCACAACCACTATTTTATCCTTGTGAGACTAGTCATCTATCATGAGTGACAGGCAATTAACCTATATAACCACATATTTTTCTAGAAATTATTATGGTATTTTAGGGTACATGTCATATTCTGATCAGTTTTATCCCCACCAGGTAAGAGGATGTAATTTACACAGGTGTCTTCCCTTCACCCTTCCCCATACACTTCCTCCTATGCAGACTGAAAATGTCAAGGAAGAAAAGAACCTGAACTGAGTCTTGGACAGTGTTAAGAGCAGGATAGCATCTGGAGGAGAATATCAGAAAGAGGGGACAGTACATACGATATCAGGAAAAAGAAAGACTTACATGCTTGAAGTAGCTCATCACAGATTGACATATAAATTAGAGAATGAGGAGAAATGTTTGTAAAGTGGTAATCCAGGGCCCCTTCATGAAGGATTTCATATGCCACACCACAGGATGTTATGTTGTAGGTAGTGGAAGGCTGGAGGATCTTAAGTAAGTTATTGACTGCTGCAATGATGTCCTAATTTCCCTCTGGTTCTGATGCTTGAAGGAAGGTGAGGCCAGAGGCCCAGCCTGGTTAGAAGATCCCCACAATTGTGTAGGCAGCTGTGGTTCCAGCAGGAAAGAACTAGCCGTGATGGAGAGGATGGGATGGGATGGTATTATCAGGAGGAAGAACTAATAGAATTTGGACATTGAATGGATTGGGAATACAGAGATTAATTGGCCAGATGTGTGAACATGGAGAAAATTATTCAAAATTTGTTTTCTTCAACTAGAAATTATAGTATATTTGAGTGTTCTTAAAAAAATTAGAGACAATATGTGTTAGGATCCTAAATTACTGTTGGCACATCAGGGACCTAGTCAGTGGTAGCTATAAATAAATATACAGAAAGGAACTAAAGGGTGAAGAAAAATTAATACAAGAACATTCCATTATGTGTGTTCGCATGCATATACCAAGGAAAAACAACACAAGTAAAAGATCCAACACTAACACTATATAAATTTATTTTTAAAATTCTGATGTAATCCCTTGACTATATAGAAGTTTCTTTCCAGGAAAGCTTCATACTTGACAAAGCCACAAATCCCAAGGTTGAAATCTGATCGAAAATAGGAAGTTGGAATAAAATATTAAAAATGGCATTGGATCTACAGGATGTCCATAGTATAGATGGATATGGATAATCCTATGAAGAAGATATAGTCCACTTATGAAAAATGTATATTTTTAGGCTTTATGGACATACCACCATCCTCCCATATGCATATACACAAATATAAAAATGCACAGTACATATCAACATTTTTAAAATGCATTACAAAAATGTTTTAGGTGGCTTTGACTTTAAAATCAAATAAGATATGCCTGTGTGAAAATGTTTTTCCAATAGACAATCCTTCCCCCAAATAAAATCTTTTGTAGAAAACCCTACTGCATTAACATCAAAATTGGGAAGGATTTTCCTGCATTATTTTTAACTGTTTTTAACTGTTTTTAGACTATAGTTCATTATTTTTATCTAGTTCCAACTGCTTGATTTTGTGTATTTGTGTGTGTGTGTGTGTGTGTGTGTGTGTGCGCGGGCGCACTGAAGATTAAACTAGGGGCCTCACTCACACTAAGCACACAATCCACCATTGTGCTATACACCAGCCCTTTTAATGTGTTTTATACTTGTATCCCTCCCTTGTTTCATTTCTGTTTGTCTTGGGAAAATGCTTACATATAAAGTGAGTCTTGTCCCTCTGTTCTTTTGGAAATGGACCTCCATACCTCAGGACCCGCCTTCCTCTGTCTAGTCGCCTCTGCATGTAGGCAGAGTGGAGCCTACCTCATTTTCTCCTCTCTTCTCTGACCTCTCCATCTGCTCACAGGTCCACTGCCATGAGCATTGTAATGAAGGCTCCTTTTGAATAAGGGCATTGGACTGCATCATCCGTAGAGCACACAAATATCAAGCCGCTAGACCGCAGAACGCCTGGGAAAAACCACTGTTGGTGGAGGATTGACATTTAACAATTTCAAGAGAAAGGGCCTAGGCTCTTACTGCCCTTTGTCTGTCTTTATGTTAGATAAGAATCTCTAGGGCAAAATCCTAGAGAATCCTAGCAGATTCTACCACCTGTTGATGAATGAATAGGACTTCTGGAACTTGCCACCCTGGATTTGTAACTTTGTTTTCTTAATATGTTTGCTTTGCTGCCCTTCCTCTCCCTCCCATTTAAAAATGAACCACCAAGAGTATAAAATATACCCAGCTGCTGGGAATGTAAGAACATGGGCTATTATAATGAACTCCAAAACACAGAGAGGCAAATAGTAGATAGTTTCCTTTCAGATCTGGATCCCTCATTCCTTTCTTGTTTCTGTCTCCAGTTTCTCTTCTTATTTCCCAGGCCCAAACTAAATTACGGTCTGTCTCAGCCTCTGCTCACTTTTAAGGAAACCTGTCTGTTGTCACTAGTCTGTAGACTTCATTTCCCATTCAAATGAATTCTTAGAATCTTCTAGACATTTTTGGCAGCATAGTACCCTGGTTTTCCTGGGCCAGAAATTTCCCTAATTGCCTCTACAAGTAGAGTGACTTACTCTCCTGGGGCAATTCTAGTTTGTGTGTATTGTCCTGATGTGATTGTTGACAGTGGCCCCTTTGTATCTCCGAAACATTTTGGCTTGCAAAATAAATTTCATAGACATTTTATTTATAAGGCACTTTTCTTATCAGTTTTCAAATGATAGTGGAGGGAAAGGGAAGAGGTAGTTAATTAGAATCTACTTCTTGGTAACATAGACCAATGGACAATACTTCAAATAAAACTACCCCCATGCTTTGGGGGTTAATAGTATCTCTGTTTTTCTAATGAGGAAGTGAAAGTTCAGAGAGGTTAAGTAACTTTCCTAATGACACCCATAAAGATGGTTAACAAGAACTTCCTTACTTTATGAACTATTCTACAGCCCCTCAGGCACCATTATCATCCTAGTTGACATGGATTCAAAGCCAGACTTCCTTTCATTGTGGCATCCTATACACTCACTTCTGTTTTCTCCTCTGACTCCTGAATACAATCATTGAGGGTTTCCTTTTCTCCTAGTAATTTCTGTCACATGTAGTATTCAGTATGCAGTGATGCACATGGGGTAAGTTTTGCCTGCAAAGATGTAGAGAATAAGCCCAAGGAAGTCCTGATTGGAAACGAGGTTGACCTACACTCCTCCACAGCTGCTGTGCTCTTCAGAACCTAGCAAGGTCTGTAAAGGGAATTTTGAAAGCAGCCTTTCAAAAACCTCAATGTTGGTAATTTGCAACAGGAATAAGCAAGGACCTGTAACAGGTAGAATCCCAGATTGAATGATAAGCAACTAACTTAAATCATGTCCCCTTAACTTCCTCATCTCTTAACCAGGAATAGAGATTTCATTAGCTAATAAGGCTATAAATTGTGTAATGTGCTCAGCACAGTGTCATATACAAAATAATAGTCCATGAAATGCTGTCTTTCTTCCTTCCCTTCTTAATGGTTGCTACTGCATATTCATCAGTCCAAAGAGGTTTTGAAAAAAAGAAAATATAATTTGAAAATTTTATAATCAAAATTGTGGAAAATAGTTTTTTCATTCCAAGAACATAGCTCTTAGCCTCATATGGCAACTATGCTCTCCATGACCCTTCTTTGGTCCCTTCAGTCATAGAAAATTAGAGGTCTACTCAGTATAGAGACAACTTTCCTGTGAAATACAGCAGAGATTTGTGTTTGGGTGGCTTCCTGGGTGCTGCATCCATCAAATGAGGTCTCATGCAGTGAAAAGGGGGCCTATTTGCTTATATTTTCTGTCACAGCAGCTGATGGCTAGGATCTAGGTTAGATGACCCATGAACTCAGTCTAATCTCAGCTGGGCAAGATTGACACTGTCATATTCCTCAGAGTGTCTGTGGAAGTAATGGAAAGTAAACCTAGCATGTTTCAGCCTATCTCATTTGGGGTTTTAAAAGAAGCCATCATTTTCTCAAGGTGGCACAGTGACTCAGGAGAAAGTGTTCACTGAGACAGAATCCCATCACCCCAGAGAATGGGGTGTGTAGGTGGCAGAGCAGAGCCCAGGAAGAAATGCCAGGTAAGACAACAGGAGGGTGAAACTCAGATCCCAGAGCCATCTCTAGTCCCATCAGCTCTTCCTGTCAGGTGGCCTCTGCAGGGATTTGAGGCTCCCAGAAGGTCCTAACAATAGCTACTTAGTCCAATGAGATGGAGAGCATTTTATCTACCAGAATTCCTTGAAGGAGAAACCAACCTGTTCAGAGAAAACTCTTTGATGAGAGTTCATATAGGAGGAGGGATGCTGGGCCCAGGTATGTCTATTGGAAATAACAACACTTTGATGTCATTTGGTGAGATACTACATGTATAGTGCTGGACACTTGGTGAATGCCATCTCAGTGTTTACTATTTATTATTGGTGTCATTAATGTCATTGTTTCTGTGACTTAGCCACTGGTTATTGTTCCCAGTTTTCTAAGTTTCCTTTTCTAACTTTTCCACAGTTAATATGAAAATATTTCTCATTTACTGTTTTCTGTTTAATTTAAATCATATAAAGTTCATGAACAATTTCCTTAAAAATTTTTTAAATATTATATTTAAGAGAGAAACTTTCACTATTCGCACTATTATTTCCTTTCCATCTCAGCGAATCAAACATGATTCATGATTTCCAATTTGTGCATATTTTTTCAGAAAATATAATCATAAAATACTCATAGGAGCATTCAATACTCTTATAAATATACAAATAAAGCAATATGCCCACAGAGACTTCATTTTCCCTCTGCTCTCTGCACACGCACACACACACACACACACACACACACACACACAAATATTGTCACTTCTGTATGTGTCTTTTTAATAAATGTTGAATATTGAGCTATCATTCTGTAACCTGTTTTTTCACTCAATAATAAATTTGGAATATGTTTCCATATTAACAAAAATAGATCTACTTCATTCCTTTAAATTGCTATAGAACAAGCCACAGAATGAAAATAATGTAATTTAATTAGACATTCCACTGCTGACGGAGATTTAAGTTGCTTCAATTTTTTCCCAATTACAGGTTATACTGCCAATAAATATCTTTGCCACATGAATGAGTGCTTCTTCAGGGAAGTGCTGTACAACACAGGATCTTTTGAACTAAGTTGAAATATAAATGAGCAAGAAAGAAAATATTTTAGATATATATAGAGAGATATAGACACATCAGTTCTGCATTGTGATCCAGAATTTATTTAAAGAAATTCTACTGATCAATAAGGAAGAGGGAGAAAAGACTAGAAAAGTGGACAGAGGGTATACACAAGAATTTAGAGAAGATGTCAATAAATATACAGAAAAAAGGATCTTTATAGAAAACAGAAAAAATACAGATAGTAAGAATACCTTTCAAGCCGGGCACGGTGGCTCAAGCCTGTAATCCCAGCACTTAGGGAGGCTGAGACAGGAGAATCGCGAGTTCAAAGCCAATCTCAGCAACGGTGAGGCGCTAAGCAACTCAGCGAGACTCTATCTCCACGTAAAACACAAAATAGGGCTAGGGATGTGGCTCAGTGGTCGAGTATCCCTGAGTTCAATCCTCAGTACCAAAAAAAAAAAAAAAAGGGATACCTTTCACACATTAACAAAAATTAGAATATCTGATGATTTCAAGGGTGAGCAAAAGTATGAGGAAGCAGGTTTTTCAGTTCACAACTGGAAGGAGCACAAATCCAACAACTACTACATTTTAAAACAG
Organism: Xerus rutilus; assembly: GCA_028644305.1. Classification (NCBI taxonomy): domain Eukaryota; kingdom Metazoa; phylum Chordata; class Mammalia; order Rodentia; family Sciuridae; genus Xerus; species Xerus rutilus. The sequence goes on along the minus strand of CM053407.1, from coordinate 88,261,612 downwards.
GACAGCCACTAGTCCTGCAATTTCCCTGCCATCCCTGCCAAATTCTCTGGCCATAAACTCATGGCTCTTTGAAATACACCCTTCCTGCTGCAAGAGTGTTGTACTGTGGGGAAGTACAGAAGCAGCCAGCCTGGATCAGCCTGCAGGCAAATACCAAATACTTAAATACCCATGATGCTCTCCACCCAGCCCCAGGCCAATGGCTGCCACAGCTGACTCCCACCTTCCTACCCCCAATGAGGGTAGAACTTTTCTTCAGATTCCTTTAGGGTCCCAATATCATCTAGCTTCTGCCACCTTGTCCAAACTCCTTCACTAATATGTTCAAGTTAGACTGCGTGAGCTGTGGTCTCACCCTGTAGCTCTGAGCCGTTTGTCCAGTTGCTTCAGTTTCCTCCCCTACCTAAGGGGAGGAATAATGAGTACTTGCTACCTGATGGGACACATCATCAAAGCTTCAGAAAAGGCCTGACACCACTAAGCGCTCAACAGGTGAGCTGCATCAACTGTCTGAAATTTCTCTGTGAACAGGTTTAGATGACTTCTGGAAACTCCCAATCCCCCTCTTTCCCTGTAAACCATGAGATCTGGATCATTATATTTCATTTTGAACATGTGTAGAACCAAGAAGCACAAAACAGAATTAGTGAATTACATACTAGTCATTCCACAAATGTAAGAGATTATGTATTGAATGTACCATGAGCAAATACTTGAGGGCAGGAGCAGATGTGGTGTTATATTAAAAAGATTTGGTGTGAGCCATGTAGACACACGGTGGGAAGAGAAAAAGTTGTAAGAAATGACAGGTAACAACGTCATGCTTCAAAGTTCAGATTGACATTAAGTGGGGGATGAGACAAATATTTCCTGAGTACTTGCTGAGTGCTAGCCATGCCCTAGACACATTCCCACATGTGACATTTAACCCTTACAGCAATTGTCAATAAAAGAGGCCATTATTGCCAAACTCACTGTTTTTGTTTATTTGTGTTTTTGTTGTTATAAAAGCCAAACTCATCTCTGATTTCTCTAAACATTCTACTACACCTGTTTTCTAAATGCCTTATTTTTTAAACTCTTCTGAACTCTAGGTGGGGGGTGTAGATTGCACACGAAACAGAAAAAACTGGACCAAAGAGTGAAGCCGATTCTCTGGCAACAAGAACGCATGTTTGTGCCCCAGGGATGAGTAAATGTTCATGTGGGTTACCTGGAGGGCAGAAATATTGACAGATTTTATTGGAAGAGGAAAGTGGGTGAAGGGTTAAGAGAGAGAGGCAATGGAGGACAGGGAATTTAGGAAGATTTTCTTAAGCAATCTGCTAGAAAAGGAGGGGAAAAGAAAATGTTCCAGAAGATGAAAGAAATTTCCAGAAATTAGGAAGCAGGTACTCCTCTCGCCTCAAAATGCAGGAAGGGCCTAGTGGGAGAGAAAGTGCTTAAGGGTGTCAGAAGAAAATGAGAATAAGCAGTGATAGGTTTGATGCAGGGACATTTCTGCTAACTTCACTCTTCAGAGTCAAAACTCAAACTTCATGTTCTCTCGGTGAACAGAACAGCTGGATGATTCCGTAGACCCAATTACAGAGTGTGATTTCAGTAGATTGATCACATTGTTTTCCAGAACCAATGAAACAGTGCAGTGCTGCAAAATGGGGTTTTCCAAGAGACCCTGTTATTCAACAGGACAGTGGTGTTACTGGTACAATAGCAGTCAAACAACCAGATATTTCCCTGGATTTACCTGGAGAGCGAACTGCGGCTAACTTCAAGTGAAACTATGCTACCAACGTGAGGAGTCCATCTGTTTCCTCTTCCATGCAGTTACAGCTTCTCTACTTTTGATATAACAAAGAGGAAATCATTAACAACCAGGGACATTGTGAAATTTTCTGAACTTCTAAATTGGCTCTCTCTTTGCTCTTTCTTTTAAACTCCACAGTCAGTCACTGTTCAGTGTCCACATTGCTGGGAATTATTAGGAGGACAAAAGTTCCCAGGACAAAGTTTCTTGCTTTATGTAAACAAAACCCCATTTCTATTATTTTCCTTTTAACCATGAGCAATTAAGCTGGAAATACAAATGTGAATTTTATTTGTGATGACTTTGCATGTCCTCTGATATGCACCTCATTCTTCCTGGGATCAGCAGAACCCTTACTGGCATGTACAAATATCTTTGTTGCTTTCTCCACTGTTGCATGATTAATTCATTTACTAACTTGATAAAATGCAAAATTTGATTGCATAAGGCTCGAGAGAGTCTCAGTCCAGAATCAACATGCTTGTGTGAAACAAAACTTTAAAAGGCCTAAGCAGCCTCATCTGCTCTTCTTCACACCAGACCTTATTGAGAGTTTTGCTGCATATGTGAGAGAGAAAGGGCTTAGGAAGGGGAAAAGCTCCATAGCCCAAAGATGCCCTGCAGAGAATGGTGACTAATACCACAAGAGAATTAGAAGAAGAATGAGGAGAAAAGAGGATATGAGCAGAGAATGAAAGAGGTAAAAAAAATGTAGGAAGACTCCAGATAGGTTTATTTTTATTTCAATACTTAAAGATGTCTACAGATCTTCTTGCAATAACTTGGAACTAATTGGATTTAAACTGCCATTAGAAAAATAAATATTGAATGGTTCAGAGATTATATAAATATATTAAAGAGAAAGATATTACCTCATCCTCATTAACTCTCTACCTGACTCTACCAGGACAGAAGAGTCACTTGTGGATTCCAAAAAAGTCAGTCATTGAAACAGCTTATGAGTAGTTTTCAGTGGTGGAAGGTGAAGATAAGAAAATGGAGAGATATTTCTCAAAGGATTCATGCTTGGTACTTGGAGTTATAAGATCAATAAGTTCTGGAGATCTATTGTATATTGTGTACTTGAAATGTGTCAAAATAGTAGATCCTAAGTGCTCTGACAACACACACAGTAGGTATGTGAGATGATAAATGTGCAAAGTGACAAATGTGCTTGATTGTGGATATGTATATCAAAGCAGCACTTTTTAAAGAAAATCTTTGAACATCAATTTTATTATACAAAGGCAAGAAACCAATTTTTTAAGAAACATCTCTGCCATCCCAGAAGCATGGGAGAAAGGACAGAGAAGAGCAGGGCAGAGGAAGTGTCACAGGAAAAATAGTCTCTGATGTCTCTTGCAGGTGGAGAGAGAGGAACTCCTGATATCCAGGTGGATCCACAGGTGCTCCTGGCTGGAACTCATGCAGAGAAGCCTGAGCCAGTATGCCCATCTTGCTCCTGCAGCTGTTTAGAGTCCATGTGATTGATACCCAATGCCATGATGTCAGAATCCACATGCATCAGAAGGCTGAACCTTCTGATGCCCTGGCTTCTTGGCTTCCTCAGGGAGCTGATGCTCACAGGACGGGGGGAAGGTGTGGAGTGCAGGCTCACTAGCACACTTCCTCAGAAGGTCAGAAAAATTGGAATGAGCTGTGGGTCATGAGTGAGGCCAAACCTTCTGATGCCCAGGCTTCACTTGGATCTTGCAGCCTTGTCCCTGGCTTATCTGGTGCTGGAGAATCAGGAATGTGGTCATTATATCATCAAACTTTCTATTGGCTAGAGACATCCAGGTCTTGTATGGGTTATAACACATGTCAAATAGGATGGTCATTATTGCAAGGTCTGGACATTTGGGGAGTGACTCACTAAATTGATGGTATGAATACTCATCACCCTTCCTCAACCATAGGTGCTGAAGGATCTCCTCTACCATGAGCCAGTGCATGGGGTTCTTGGTCAGCATTTCATGGAAGCCTTCTTGCTTGGGTGGGAACATGATGAGGAATGTGAGCCTTGCTTCCACATCTATGTCACCAGCTCCCACGGGGAGATCTTCATAAATGGGCATCTCCCTGACAACATATAATACAGAATGACACCTAGGCTCCAGACATCCTCCAGGGGGGCCTCGTATTCTTCCCGCTAAATAATTTTGGGGGCAAGGTAAGGGAGAGTGCCCTGGAACCTGCTCAGCTTCTGCCCAGGTGTGAACTTCATGCTTATGCCAAAGTCAAGGAGTTTGATGTTACCTCTGGCATCCATCATGATGTTCTTGACCTTCAGGTATCCATGTGCAATGCCCTTCTTGTGACAGTGGCCCACCACACACATGATCTGCCTGAATAGTCCCTGGGCTTCTCCCTCCTACATGCCACCAGACTGGATGTGGTCAAGTAGTTGCCCCACATGTTCATGCTCCATCACACTGTGAATATGATGATCCATTTAAATAACCTGAAGTGGATGGATTACATTGGATATTCAAAGTCCGTCATCACATTTGCTTCAGAGTGTGACAAGAAGTAGTTCTCTTCTTCCTTTGTTGGACTTTCACCCCCATGTTGGACCCAGTGAGGAGATGGCAGGCTAGTTTTACTTGGTAAAACTCACCATATCCAGTGGCCCTCAGAGCCTCATAATAGTCCATGAAGGCCATCTCAACACAGGAGCTGGGCCCCTGCCACACTACACTAATCTGACTACTCTTGCTACACATCCTAAGCGGGAACCCCAACTAAGGATGCTACATAATAAAACAAAAATAAAAATAAAATAATAAACCAAAACAACAAACCAAAATCAAAAACAAAACATATCAAAGAAAGAACATCCAAAGACCACAACCACCAACCGTCAACCACCAACCACCAAATGTGCTATCTGGGAGTCCAACAGATCACCACCAAGAGCTTCCTGTACTTATGGACAAAAACCCAGCCCCAGCCACCCTCTTATATTCTGGGTATTTGAAATTCCCTTATAATGGCTCTTTGTGGGGTAAGAACAAGAAGTAGCCCAGTCATGCCTAGATATAACCTCCAGTGGTCATCTCCCTTTGGGGTCTCCGGGACATTTTCCACTTTCAGAATGAAAAAGGACCCCAGAAGCTTTTGCTTCAGTGGATTATGATTAGAAACTAAAATTTGTATGATATCTCAATGGACTTTTCATTTTAATTTTAAAACTAATAATTTCAGGCTTTGAAAGACCTTGACCTATCTACACCTCAAGGTATTCTTTTTATTTCTAACTCCAAATAATCAGTGTTGAAAGGATTACCATCCTTTCACCTCACTCACATTGTGATACTGTAACAAAATGCTCTGCTCCCTAATGCAGTGTAGAACATGGTATGAGATTGAGAGGGAGGAAGGGTTCATCCTAATTTACTCATAAGTTCCTCATCAGATTTCTCATTAGAAACCCTGGAATGCAAAGCACAGTGGATTGATATATTCATAATAATAAAGGACAAAACATGAAATCCAAGTGTGCTAGAACCAGTAAAGCTATCTTTCCAAAAGGAATAAGAAATAGAGGTGTTCCTAGCTGAATAGGTACCTTCACAATGTTGTGACGAAATACCGAAAACTTGGCAATTTATTAACATTTCTGTTAATTTCTTAACTTCTGTCAGACTTCTGCTGTAGACTGGAAATTTCAAAGTTAAAGCACTTGGTTGCTGTATCCTCATATGATGGTAGGGGTAGTAAAGTGGAACTAATTCCCTCAAGCACAATTTTTATTTTTAACTGGAGATAGTGGTGATTGAACCCAGGGCCTTGCAAATATTAGGCAAGTGTTCTACCATGGAGGTACATCCCCAGCCTTATAGAGATGCACTGAGCCAAGAGCTTGCACTGCTGTCCTTATAAGACAAAATTGCAACTAAACCCATGGTCTTTATAAGAACATTGCTGTTCTTATAAAGACACAAGTCTCATTCACTGAAACATAGACTCACTCTACTCCCATATGACCGTATCTTTGATAATTTCATCATAATTCCACTTTTTACAAAAGGCCTTATTCTGAGTTGTGCATATGCTTTGGAGAATATAATTTAACCTATAACATTCTCTATTTCTATATTTCTAAGGATTATTATCCATAGGTATTGAATTTTGTCATATGATATTTCTACATCAATTCATACAAACATATGACTTCCTAGGCTTTGAATGAAATGCATTACATAGGGATTTGTTTGTCCATCTTCATGATGGACCTCAGCAAGTCAATTAGCATTTTCTTACATTATTTTATTTTGGCACTCTCTTTTCTGGTTTAATGATCTGGTAATACCAGCTTTATAAAATATGTTACAAATTGTTCTCGAATCTTCTGTTTCCTGGAAATGACCACATAGAATTGGTACTGATTCTTCTTTAAATGTGTGTTAGAATTCTCCAGTGATATCATTTATACCTGAAGATCTTTTTGTAAATTTTCAAATTAATGGACACTGGATGATCTAATGCTTATGTTCTTGTGGTAGTTCATGCTTTTCCAAAAATTGTTCTATTTTATCTCACTTGTAATTTGTATGTTCAAAGTGATTCAGTTGTAGTAATCTATTTTTGTAATTGTTATGAAATACCTGAGGCTGGACACTGTATTTTAAAAAAAGAGGATTCTTTAGCCCACATAAGTAGAAGCTAAAATTCCTAGATGGAGCAGCCTCATGTGTTTGTTCTCTGAGGAAGGCCCAATGGCAGGTGGGGCAGATGGTATCACAATAGTGGGAACACATCCAACACACAAAAAAACAGCACTTTGTATACCTTGAATATATATACTTTTTATTTTATCAATTAGGACACAGTAAAGTTAGAAAAGAAAATAAGTCAGTGGGGGAGGGTGAGAAACATCAGCAAAGAAAGAATAAAAAACATGGTGCCCACTGGAAGAATGTGTGTGGAAGTGGAATAGTTACCAAAGGACTTCAAAGATTCCAGTCCCAATGACAAAACTGCCCTTCACAGGGGGGCAGACACTGGGTGCTATAACCAATGGAATTCAAGGGATGTTGTACTTTTGGCAGGTCCAACCCTGCAGTAAAGTGGATTTGCCAGATCCTTCAAAAACTCCATTCAAATTCTCTTCCTTGTTTGGTTCCATATTCACCCAAAAATTGCTTTCTGATTATTTCCTTCATCCCTGGGAAACTCAGCCTCTAAAGGAAATATGCTCTGATCTCAGATTTTGAGCATGGAAATGCTTGTAGGGTCATTTGCATTATAAATCAGTATGTCGACACTTTCTCCCTATTGTTATTATAGTGAGATATGTAATATGTATTTATGAGCTAAACAGATTACAAAGCTAGCTTTTTCTGACAATTATTTCCATGCGGTTGATAATTTGCATTCTGATATATATATGTATATATATATATCAGTTTTGTCAGCTTGTTTAAGGTGATTCTATCCAAGAGAAGTGGATGCATCATCAGAGTGTTTTATAAAATCAGGTGTCTGTGCTTATGAAGCTTGGGTGGGACTCAAAAACATCAAAAATTCCCTAAAATAGCAAGTGCCACATTGCTAGATTCTCAGGAGACAACCTGCTAACCTCACAAACTCTGAAAGCAGAAGATAAATTGTGCCTGAGTCAAAGGACTGGAGCCATAAATGTGTGACCATTGTCTTTTTTTCTATAACATTATGACAAATTGTATTAATAGCTTATATTCAAAGATATTTATCCTGAGCCAAGCACTGCACAAAGTTCTTTATGTATACAACTTTACATATTTCTCATATCAATTATGAGATAAAGTTATTTCATTGTCCTGTTGTACAAGAGAAAACCAGGACACAGAAAAGAGCTTTCCCTAAACTGCACAGTGGTGCCACCAAGTCAGCTTTCCCTAGATCCCATGTACTTATTAACTCCCTGTTCCAGTAACTCATTTTGTTTCTTTTCTCCTTCATCATCTCTTTAGAAATATCTTTGGTCACAAAGTGACATCATTCAAATCAGTGGCTTATTGTGACCCTAACTGGCTAAACCACTGAATACTAAAGGGATGCCCTGCTCTCTGATCACTGGGTATGACTTAGTGCACATTGATACCACTGAGTCTGCCATGGTTACTGGAGCAGGGGGAGAGGGTATCAATATGTTGCAAATGAAATGTTGCCATCCTGACTGACACATATGTTATGTGTGGGGAAAATCGCAAATATCAACATCGCTTTATACAAGGCCCACAGCTCTCTCATTTTTACTTCCACTTTAGCCCAAATTTCATTGCCATTGGGAGTTTACCTCTACTTTGATCACAATAGTTCTCCAGTGGAATTTCTGATTATGTTGCTTTCTCTTTCTCTTTTACTGAGTATTTTTCTTCATTTGAAGTTCTTTCAAACCTCATTGACCTTATGGATAATCTATTTCATCTTCATAAGTCTCAAAACTCTGCTACCTTCTTTTAATATGTTCATACCGACCTGGACCTGTAAGTTTATACTACAACCTTCAAATACAATCTCAGAACTTGCATCTTTTATGCATCTCCAAATGAACAATGAAGCCAGGTGCGGTGGCACACGCCTGTACTCGCCTGTACTCCCAGCAGCTTGGGAGCCTGAGGCAGGAGGATCACAAGTTCAAAGTCAGCCTCAGCAACTTAGTGAGGTCCTAATCACCTTAGCAAGACCCTATCTCAAAATAAATATTTTAAAAAGGGCTGAGGATGTTACTCAGTGGTTAATCACCCCTGGGTTCAATCCCTGGTACCACAAAAAGCAAAACAAAACAAGTGAAAAATAAATGAGTTTCCAAAGTTTGTGTCGTTATGATACACTTCACAGGTAAACAACTCTTTCTTTCTTTTTGTTTTTTGTAACTGAGCTACATCCATAGCCCTTCTGATTTCTTTCTTAAGTTGAGACAGGATCTTGCTAAGTTGTTTAGGGCCTCACTAAATTGCTGAGGCTGGCCTTGATTGCCATCCTCCTGAGTTGCTGATTACAGGCATGTACCACCACATCCAAGGGCAAAAAACTTTTGTGCATAGATTACCAGGGCCATAGATTATCCCTTCACAGAAACAGAAATTCAAAAGTTGGAAGGGTCTATAAAAGGGAGTCTGTTCTATAGGTAAGAAAACAGACTCAACAACTGTTTGATTTGCCCCCTTCATTAGCTAATTGATAGTTATGTAGGTAGAAAATGTTTAATACATAATTATATAATTAATAAATGAATGAAGGGATGGATGATTGATGCAGTTTATTACCACTTCCATTTATCATATACTAAAATATAAACAAGAAAACATTTCTTCCTTCATGTAACTATCCACCAGTTTCTCATTATTCTTAGTCCAAAACAGAAATACTTCTTTCATGACCTCTAAAGACCTCTGTGATCTTTCCTGGCCTCCAAACCCATTCTCCTTTCTCTGCCTTCCTCATTCATTCCACTGCAACTCTATTTGCATCTCCTTTGCTGTTTTTTAAATATGTGAAATGTGTTCCCCTTTCTGGGTCTCTGTGGATGCTGGCCTTCAGCCTGGAGTCATCTTCCCTCAGAACTTTCTGAGACTCACTCGTTCACCTCACCAGGTGTCTGCTCACTCTTCATTTATGTCTGTCTCCCTATTCAAACCAAACTTCATGATTTGACCTATGGGTAGTCATATCTCCAACTCATTACATATTTCATATAACATATGATTGATACTTGTTAAATAAATTAACAATTTGGATGCTGCGGCACATGCCTGTAATCCCAGTGACTCAGAAGGTGAGGCAGGAGGTTCAAGTTCAAGGCCAGCCTAGTCAACTTAGCAAGACACTGTCTCAAAATTTTAAAAAAATAAACAAATTAATTTAAAAACCATGTTACCTCTACAATATAATATGATTTTCTAAGATAATGGCCATATTGATTTATAAAGAAAGAACACTAGAGCAAAGGAAAAGAAGTTCACTGTGTATCACACAGAAATTTGGCCATTTATAACTGTCAGTTTTTGATGAGAGAGTTCTTCAAGTTGAAGCTATCACAAGCTTAGAAACTGCAGAATATATATTTTTCTACATTTTTTGCAAATATTGTGGCAATTTCCCATGTAGCTATTTTTTTTTCCAGTTGTGGTAAGAACACTTACCATAAGATCTACTCTAAAAATTTTAAGGGCACAATACAGTATTGTTAACTATGGGTTGGGCACAGTGTGGTAGAGCAGTTCTCTAGAATGCATTCATCTTTATCTTATTCATATAACTGATACTTTATACTCTGAACAGCAGCTCCCCATTTCCTATTCCTGGCCCCTGGAAACCACCATTCTACTCTCTGCTTCTGCAAGTTTGCCTATTTGGGGTCCTGCATATGAGCTCAATTATGCAGTTGTTCTTTTTTGATTGCCTTATTTCATTTAGCATAATGTCCTCCACCTTCATCCATACTTTTTCATACAGAAATATTTCTTGCATTTTAAGGCTGAATAGTATATCATTGTAGCCCACATTTTCTTGACCCATTCATCCACTGATAGACATTAAGGTTATTTTCCTATCTTGGTTACTATGAATGAAGTACATTGAACACAGGATACTAATATATCTCTGGACCTTGATTTCGTTTTGGGGGGTGGGGTAAATACCCAGAAGTGGGATTTTTGGATCATATGGTTGATCATTTTTTAATTTTTAAAAGAATTTTCATAGTGTTTTCCATAGTGGTTACCTCATTTTACTTTCCCACAAAAAGTGTGTAAGGGTTCCAATTTCTCCCCATCTTGGCCAATATTTGTAATTTTTTAAAAATAATAGCCATCCAAATAAATATAAAGTAATATCTAAGTGTGATTTTGATTCACATCCCTTATAATTAGTGATATGGAGCAAATTTTCGTACACCTGTGGTCCATCATCTTTGGTTCTGTTGCAAAGGTCCATTTCCCACTAGTTATAAAATAACATTACTTTCAAATTTTTTTTAAGTCATAGCATAGCTCTCCTTTAGATGACCTTGACTTCTGTACATTTGGGAACATCTGTTTAAAATGAACTTAATTTTTTCCCACTGGTGCTTTATAATTGTACATGACAGTGGGATTCATTGTGTCACACTGGAACAAGCGCATAACATAGTTTGATCAATCTCATTCCTCAGTACTTTCTCTTCCCTCATCCTCAATATTTCTTCACTCATCCCTCTCCCATCCACTTGCTTTACTCTACTAGTCTTTCCATTTTACTATTATCATTATAGTTATTTATATATTGTTACTATTATATATATCATTATAGGGTTCATTGCGGTATATTTGTCCGTAGAGCATCATTTGGTTGATTTCATTACCCAGTACTTCCCCATGCCCTCCACTCCTCCTATCCCTCTTGATCCCCTTCTTCTACTCTTTTGATCTTCCTTCATTTTCATGAACTCAATCAAGATTTATTCAATCTGAATCCTGCTCCCCTGTACATTCTGCTAGTCACTGGAAGGTTCTGTGGTGAGGAGGACACCAGCCCTACCCTCAGGAGGGCCCACATATGAGAAAGAACATGGCTGGGAAGAAAGTTGAGTGGTAGCAGCATGCACACGTAGTTCATGGGAACTTCTTTTGCTGTCCCGAGCCTTGTTTTCTGTTTAGTCATGTGCATTGAGCCTGCTGTCCTGTGTCTACGGGCACTCTGACAGGATGGTGTTCTTCAGACAGGGAGTCAGGCAGTGAGCATGGTTGTGACATTCTCTTGGAGATTCATCATTTTGTCCTTTATTCTTTTTAAAGCTACTTCTCTTACCACTCTTCTCTGGAGGCCATGCAGGCACTTAGCTTCTAAGGAACACACACCACTAAGGCTGCCTCCAGCCAAGCCAGGTTCCCTTGCCTGGTGGGGACTCCCTGTCACCCCACTGAGCTTCTATAAGGTCTGAGTGGATACAAGCCCTGCCCTCTCCCAAGAGCCCTTGCAGCTGCAACTGGTTAGTCATTGGCCTGAGGAGGGACCTAACCTGGTTGGGCATAGCCAGTGCCTTCTCTGAAGCCTTGGAGGTAGTCTGGATCTGCAGGGGCAGGAGCCAGGGAAGGGCCAGGAATGAAAATGCTTTGATCCAGAGCTGTTTTTCTTCTTGTGGCTTTTCAGAGGAGAAGATTTTTAAGGTTGCTTGAGTCTTCTAGATCAAAAGCCGGAAAAACCAAAAAGCAAAATAAAAAAAATTCATTTCTTGTTTTCTTCAGTTGCAAATTATCTCTCAAGAGAGGATGAAGGTGTTCTCCAGGAGAAAGAAAAGCCAAGTCTCTGCTTTAGATGCTCTCCCCACCACTTCAGGAAGGCAGTGTGGGATATGCGGCATGACCGTCGATGAAGGATGCTTTGTCTGGCACAGGGCTTAAAGCAGGTACTTGGATGTCAGATACACCTTGTTTTAGTCACCTTTTTTGCTGCTGTGACTAAATGATATAACCAGAACAATTTTAGGGAGGAAAAGTTTATTTGGGAGCTCACAGTTTCAGAGGTCTTAGTCCATAGAAGGCTGGCGCCATTCCTCAGGCCTCCAGGTGAGGCAGAACATCATGGTGGAAGGGAGTGGCAGAGGGAAGCAGCTCACGTGGTGATGATCAGAGAGCAAAGAGACAGACTCCACTCTCCAGATACAAGTGTATACCCCATAGCCATACCCCCAATGAACCACTTCCTCCAGCCACACCCTACCTGCCTCCAGTTCCCACTCAGTTAATCCCATCAGGGATTAATGCACTGGTTAAGTTAAGGCTGTAACTCAATCACTTTTTTCCTCCAAACCTTCTTGTATTGTTTCACACATGAGCTTTTGGGGACACCTCACATCCAAATCATACACCTTATGTTTCAGTCAGCTTATAACAAAATACCTGGAGTAATAAACTTATAAAGAGAAAAGATTTATTTTGCCTTGCAGTTTCAAAGATTTCAATACATAGTCAGTTGGCTCTACTGTTTTGGGCTAGTGATGAGGCAGTACATCATGGCATAAGTATGTGGTGTAACAAAACCACTCATCTCATAGACAGGAAGCAAGAGAGAGGATGAGGAGGGAGCTGGGGTTACACAGTTCCCTTTAAGAATATGCTTCCAGGAGCTGGGCGTGGTGGCGCAAGCCTGTAATCCCAGCACTTAGGGAGGCTGAGACAGGAGAATCGCGAGTTCAAAGCCAGCCTCAGCAACGGTGAGGCGCTAAGCAACTCAGTGAGACCCTGTCTCTACATAAAACACAAAATAGGGCTGGGGATGTGGCTCAGTGGTCGAGTGCCCCTGAGTTCAATCTCCAGTACAAAAAAATATATATATATATGCTTCCAATGATCTAAAAACTTCCCACTATACCCCACATCTTAAAGGATTCCCCACCTTCCAATAGCATTATCCTAGGGACCAAGCTTTTATCACATGAGCCTTTGGGGACATTTCAGATCCAAACTAAAGCATCTGGGTTCCCTGCTTGGTTCTACAGCCTGCACTTTGACTATTAATTATTAATATTACATGCTACTGCCTTCACTGTGGTTTCCAGAAACAAAATACAGAAGATTTAGTAGTTCAAAAACCAGCATATCATTTATTCGTCATTTTCATTGTCAAAGGAAGTCCTAAGTTAGCCTTTTTTAGAGGAAAAAATGAATGTGATGGAAGGAGATCTCTGCTTCAAAGCCAAGACATGTCTCTCTTATTATTGTCTAGAAATAGGTGGTCATCCAGAGACCAAACCATGATTAATTGGCTTCATTAAGTCCCTCCTTTACTGTTATTTTACCCTAAAATGGAATGAGAAATTTAAAAAAGAAAATTACTTGAATTATTGGATTTTGCTTTCCCTGCACTGGGAAATTTAATTTGTGCTTTAATATTCTCATTCACATTCACTAATCATGAAAGAAAAGTGAAGGAAAGAGAAGGAGGGAAGGGGGAAAGGAAGGAGAGAGGAATAAAGGAAGGAAAGAAGGAAGGAGAAAGAAAGGAAAATATTGAGCAAGCAATGATACACAGAAAGCTATATTTAGCCCAACTGGAATGTCTGGTTTCATTTGTATCTCTTTTCAATATTTTAGAATATGAAATATATAAAAAGTACAAAAATAATATAACAAATACTGATATCATCACATCTAAGATTAACAACTGTTAACGTTTTGTCTTATTTCAAACAACAAAAACAAAATATTGATAATAAATTTTATCTTACCATGTGCTGTTCCTGTCTACCACTATAATAGCTTTATGTATCTAGAGAGAAAACATTGCCATAAATTATAGATTTATGAGTTTAGTCTTTTGTTGTACTTACATATGTGTACACATGTATGCATGTAAAAACATAAATATCCATCATTTTAACTTAGTAATAAACAAACACTTTATAGTGTTTTTGTCAATTTTTAAAAATGTCATCACTACTATTATTCATTTGTATAATTTGGCAACTTCCTTTTACTTAACATCATAGGTTAATCTAGCCTTGTTGATATAAATAGCTCCAACTGTCTTGTTTTAACTATAGCATCTTATTCCATATCAATACATCATACTTTATTTTTCTGTTCTCATGTAAACGAACGTTATTCCCAGTCATGGTTTAGTAAACATATTTTACTTGTCTCGTGCTCAGATCTGAGATATTCTTCACATTATGAATTTAAAAGCTGAAATGATATAAGCACTTTCATTTTTATTAGATGAATACATAATTTTCTCTAAAGCACTTACATCAATTTAAACTTTTAACAGGAATTAATGAAAAATTGTGCAGATGGTATTGCAAAATGGAATAACCACTGTTGAAGAAAATTTGTCAATAGTTACCAAAATTACAAATGCAACTCCTCATTGTCACAATGATCCACTTGTGAGAATCTGTCCTCCTGGTGTCTCCATGTTGTTTTCATAGTATATGGGCAAAAGTATTCACTGCAGCATTATTAATGACATCAAAAGACTAGAAACTATCCAGTTATCTACTAGCAGAACATTGTCTATGATACATTTGCAAGGATATTATGCTTGTTCTTAATGTGCTAAGGTGGAAAATTCTCCAGAAATCTCTAACAAAAGCGAAGTGCAAGAAAAACATTTATTTTTTAGGTATGAAAGGGGAAAATAAGAACTTGTAATCATATTGCTTGATTTTACATAGATTTTGTTAAGTTAGCAACTAATAAAAGTGGTTACCTATAGTTAGGCATAGAGGATGAAGTAGACTAGCAGAGATAAGTGCTAGGTTTCCTAATTATCTTTCACATTGTTTTGGTCTTTTTTTTTCTTTTCTTTTTTTTGTACCAGGGATTGAACTCAGGGGTACTCAACCACTGAGCCACATTCCCAGGCCTATTTTGTGTTTTATGTAGAGACAGAGTCTCACTGAGTTGCTCAGCACCTCGTTGTCGCTGAGGCTGGCTTTGAACTCAGGATTCTCCTGTCTCACCCTCCCAAAATGCTAGGATTACAGGTGTGCACCCAGCTTGTTTTGGTCTTAAAACTACATGAAAGTACCACTCACAGTAAAAAAATAAAAAATAAAAAACTTCATGAGTGTATACTTTTCCACATTATCACTAAAAATGATATTATTTTGCTATTAAACTTTTTTATTTTTACAATGATTAGCATAGATTTTTGTTATTCTTCAATAACAGTGATCATGATGAAGATGATGGGAGTGGATCATGATGATGGTAACAAAAGTTTCTATTTACAAATCTCATACAAATGCTTAGTATTATTTTAGGCACTTTTACAGTTACTAACCCCCTTACACTTCACAAAACTTGGAGGTAGTTGCTCTTTTTATCTTCATCTTACAGAGGAAAATTAAGGAAGAAAGATGCTTACTATCCAAAGTAATTATTTTAGCTTAACTTCTCTTTTTGCAATATTAATATGCTATAACTGCTTTTGTGGGGTGTGTGTGTGTGTGTGTGTGTGTGTGTGCATGTGTACATTAAACTTCTTGTATTGTTTTGTTTGAAGTGTATATCTTGTAAAACTTATAAATGGATTTTAAAAAACTGAATTTTAGGTCTCTATCCTTGAATTGAGGAAAACTATATACATTTATTATGCTTGCTGATATTCATTTATTGTTTCAATCATATTTCAATCTTTAAATTTATGATCTCCCCCTTGCTTTCTATTTTCTTATTTTTTTATTTATTCTAGTGGGTTGATTAAATTTTTATTTACCTTTGTTGTTCCCATCTCACCTCTTGCCACTTAGAAGTTACACTTTCGTCTACTTTCACTTACTTCTCTTTTCTCCTACGTTATTGTTTATGGTGAATAGTGAAGTTTTAAAATATCTACAATATTCTTAATTTCTCATCTTTAACTAATAATGTTTTTTTTATATATTACATAAAGTTCACAACTATATTTTACCTTAATACCTTACAGCCGGTATTCTATTGCTTTAGGTTCCAATTATTGTGGAGAATCATCAAATGATTGTCATGTCCTTATAAGTCACCCATCTTCTCTCCATAAACTTTTAGGATTTTTTCTTTATCCTCAAGATTTTGCATTTTCACTATGATGATGCTGTATGTAGTTGATGATAATGATGATGATGATAATGATTCCTATTTAATCTTTCTAACTACCCATCAGTGGACACTATCAGGGCTTATTTTCAGTTTTAGAAAATTCTGAGCTGTCATTTATTTGAACATTGTCTTTCAGCAGTTCTCTCTGCTATTTCTTTCTGAATCAGATAGTAAGTTGAGACTGCTTGATCTGTCCTCTATATCTCTTGCCTTTCTTCTATCTTTTCCAAAGTCTCATCTTTCTATAATGCTTTCTGTGGTATCTTCTTAGTTTTGCCTTCCATCTTAAAAATTCAGTCTTTATCTCTATGCAGGGACCAGATTAGCTCTTCTAATGAAACTTCCTTTTTTTTTCTTTTTTAGTATATATACCTGTTTTATTTTTGCTTTGGCACAGAGAGCCATCTTTCAAATCTGTGAGGACATAGTATTTATTATATGAATAAATTTTTTTCTATTATCCTTTTTACTTGCAATTTTTTTTCTATTTGATGGGTCTATTAGTTCTTTATATGCTCATGAGCTTCCTCATTTACTTACCTTGTAATTCTAATTTTAGAGTTCACCTGTAGGACTTACTTCCAGCTGATGGGATGACTTTCATGTAGCTTCAGTCTTAAGCCTTTGAAGATAATTGGCTCTACCTTAAATCCTAGACTCCACTACCGTAAGGATGGCAAAAAATTCAGACCTTTTATAAAGTATAGCAGGTCCTAGTCTCAGGAGGTAACTCCTCCTATTCCTGAAGGGGGGAACTCCTCTCATGCTCATTCACAGGAGGAGGTGTGGCTCTACCTCCCAGCTCCATGCAGTGTCTGCCACATATAGATGTGTGTTCAAGCCCTGTTCCATGTAGCATCAAAACTCCATAACTAAGGATAATGCTTTGCTTCATGTTCCTCCTGACCTCTTCTTTCTTTTGACTAACATATATTAATTGTACATATCAACAGGGTATAGTCTTAATATTTTAACATATGCATACAGCAGGCACTGATCAAATCCCTTTACTCACCCTTCCATACAAATGCCCTCTGCAAGTTCTACTAATCACTATTCCACATTTGGGTCACATTTTTTAAAGCTCCATTTATGAAAGGGAACATGTAGTACTTATCTTTAGATCATGTTACTTAGCATAATGTCCTCCAGTTTCATTCATTTTACTGCACGTGATAAGATTTCACTCTTCTTTGTGGATAATATTCCATTCTCTATTGTTCTGTTTTAGATATGAAGTGACCCTTTGATGAACTAATCCCTCCCTAGGGATTAACTGAGTGGTTACTGTAGGCAGGTAGGGTGTGGCTGGAGGAGGTGGGTCATTGAGGGCATGTCTTTGGGGTATATATTTGGTGAGCTGGGTTTAGTATCTCTCTGCTTCCTTATCTGCACGTTTTGAACCACATCCCTCCACCACACTCTTCTCCGCCATGATGTTCTGCCTCATCTCAGGCTCTGAGGAATGGAGTCTGCCTTCTGTGGAATGAGACCTCTGAAACCAGCTCCAAAATAAACTTTTCCACTCTTTTGTTCTTATCAGGTCTTTTAGTCACAGCAGTGAAAAGGCTGACTAAAGCATGTATACATATCACATTTTCTTTATTCCTTGCTTCTGGCTGTGGGTTGGGTCTCTGGTTCTGGTCCATAGTTTATTTTTTAAAGCATTTTGTCATTGTTAGTATTTGTTTGTATTAGAAGGCTAAGGTTCCAAAGAGTGTTCAGTCTGCCATCTTGAACCTTTTTCCAATATTCCCAGTGCCTCCTTTTGTAAGAAAAAAAATATTTTAGGGCAAGGATCATAATGAAAACTGTGATTGGAACTAGGATTATATTTATTATGATTATATTTATGACAGAAAGAATATGAGTTGGAGGACAAGCCTCAACACCACTGCAATTCTTACTCTTCTCTAGTGCTTTTTGCAGGGTTTATACACACAGAAGCCTCATGTGCTGCTTTCAGGATGGGCAGGAGGGGTAATACAGGTAATGTGTGTACCTATTCACCAACCTCACACTGTACTTTGCACTATCATTGACCTCACAGTACAGAAATAATTCTCTATAGCAATGCTTTTAGCAAAAGTCAAAAAGGGAAAACAAGATTATCTGAAAAAAAAAATTTTTTTTTTGGTACTAGAGATTGAACTCAGGGGCACTCAACCACTGAGCCACATCCCCAGCCCTATTTTGTGTTTTATGTAGAGACAGGGTCTCACTGTGTTGCTTAGTGCCTCGCCGTGAAATTTTTTTTTTTTAAATGACAGCACACTTCTGTGTGGATGAGAAGAGGATGTGTGTGTTCCAAGTTCAGACCATGCTTGTCTCTATTAGAATAAACATGCTTCCTGCTTTGTTCATTGCTGTTGGTCACCTGTCTTGGCAGGTTTTTATGTTTCCATCCCTGTGTCAGACTTTACCTCCTCTGTATTGAGCTGCCTATCAATTTGCAGAAATTCTGCTTCAGATGGAAGAGCCTCCTTAAGATTGAGAAATATTTGTTTTATATCTTTTTAATCATAACCTGATAATGGACTTTCATTTGAGCAAATGTATAAATAGTAGATAGTTCTTCTTACTAATTAACTATGGTACACATTGCATTTGGGAATGGGACTGATTTTATTATTTGAAGTGTTCTTTCCCGTAATGGTTTAATTTTTTTTTTGTTTAAGTTTAGTTGGGTCCAATTGAGACCTGTATATGATAAGCACTGTGGAAATAATATTAGGAAGGCTGAGTGAGAAACAAAAGAACTGGATTGAGAAATATTTGAAGTGCATAAGTTCATTTATCCTATTTAAACATCTTCAGCTGCTCAGTTCACTCTTGACAGTTTCTTAGTCCATTCAGACCACTATAATAAAATACTAGAAACCAAGCGACTTATGAGCAACAGAAATTTATTTTTCAGAGAGCCTGGGAAGTCCAAGATCAAGGCATTGGTAAATTTAGTGTCTGGTGAGACTTATTTCCTTCTTCCTAGTGATGCTTTGTTGCTGTGTTCTTACTTGTTGGAAAGGGGCACAGGGTCCTTCTGGGATCTATTTTGTAAGATAAAATAGGCTCTGCCTTATGACTCAATCTCCTCTCAAGGGTCCCATCTCCTAATACCTTAGAGTGCCAGGTAAGAATTTTAAATATGAACACTGGGGAGATAATAACATACATACCATTGCTAATGGCCTTCTTCAAAGGGCATGTTGACTCTGATAACCAGAGAGGCCCAACTAGAAATTTTCTCATGGAAGCTGAGGAAGAGTCTTGCTGGTGATATGGATACACTGGGGTCAGGTCTCGCTTGGCTCTGCTCCTTTAGAATCATGTGGAGTGAGAAGTTATGGCACCCCTTCAAAACTGTTTTCCTCATGAAAAATGAAAACACTGAACTCCATCATCATGTATGGGAAGTGGCTGATCCTGAGTGGGCCCACAATGTCACCATCACTATTGTTGGCATAGCATCACTGGAAAGATCAGCTCACTTTGACCTATCTAGCAGTGGGATAGAGATTTATGGTGGATAACAACAGTAATAAGTATGTTTAAAATATACAAAAATAGTACTGCCCAAAGAATGCTTATTGACTGTTCTACTGGCACTGCACCAGAACAAAGGATCAGACTATGAAAACAAAGGAAGAAAATTTTAAAGCCCAGAAGTTGTAAAGTGTGATGAGTTGCTGTAAAATTTGGAGAGTTTCTATTTCTTAAAAATTCCTAGAAAGGCTCTGAGTTTATATGCACATACTGGACCCAAGCTGGCCTCTGAATTCAATTTTTAATCTGACTTCTTCCTGTTTCTTCAACATTGTCACTGTTTGCAGACCCTAAGTGTCTCCTATGAAAAAACTGCCACTTCATTGATATCTTTCTAGATTCTTGGCTTTTGCTTATGCTTTTCTTCTGCTTTCTCTCTTCACTTCCTTTCTACTCATCCAAAATTCACAAATAACAATAGTGACAGCAATAACAATAATACTAATAAAAACAATTGAATAGCTACCATGATTGGATGTTTATGACATGTATTAAAAATGTGATCTCCCAACAGCCATGACAGGTTTGATTTTTTCAGATTTGGAGGAAAAGATAGTAGTAAAGTTAGGATTGGACTTAGACTGGTTGCTATAACTCATCTGTGCCCTATGCTTTACCTACATGTTAAACTAGTAACTCTCATAAAATAGTGACTCTAATCTACTTATTTGGGTGCCATATATTCTGATTATATTTTCTTGTTTATGAAATAGGTATTTGCCCCCATTCTACAAGTAAGGAATTTCAGATTATTTATATAATTTGCCTAAGGTTAAACAACAAGTAAGCAGCAGAGTTAAGACAAGCCTAGTTCTGTCTGAGGACAAGGCCTGTATATCTGGTTTTGGGGTTTGTTTTTTTTTCATTCTATTGGATTTTAACCATGTTTGGAAGCCTATTCCTTTCTAAGAAATCATCTCCATACTAGGTAAATTTTATTTTTTAGAAATTTTATAGAGTATTTTGTCTGTGTATTTGGAATTTTCTGGACTATTTCCTGTGTAAGTTCCAGAGGTTTTTATTTCTTTTTTTTTTCTTTTCTTTTTTTTAATTGAGTCTGAGAATGCCCTCTCATATACATGGGGTTTGTCTTTTTATATTTTAGAGGACCCTCCAGGCACAGGGCTAGGCTTTTTGTCCTCAGTTTATATATTTTTTAAATTGATTGGTTCATTGATTCATTATTTCAAAACTGCTAAATTCCAGCAAGTTTGCTGATGTCCTCATCCCAAGAAGATTTTGGATCTAGCAAGTATATTTCTGGATTAATGCATTTAGGATATCACAAGTATATAGCTCACTTACTGTAGGAGAGGAAGGGGACAATTTTTTTCAGCTGATTCAGAAGGAAAATTGCTAAGGAGTCTCATACCTTGCAAAGGAGCAGATGTCTAGGAGATGCCAGCCAGTGTTTTGGGTTTGGCATGCTGATTGCCCCACCCAATACAGCAGGCATTTCTTGAGCATCTCACTATGTGCCAGGCACTGTCCTGAGTCCTTTATAGGCCTCATCATCCTATCCGCCCACATAAAAATGTTTAAATAACTGCAACCTTGACATGTCAAAAGACTTACATTCACAGACCTATTGAACACCCTTGCCTGGACTTGGCACTGGCCTCTTAGCCACTGTACTTGACTCCTGTATACTTGAGGAAAGTGGCCACAGGCAAGAGGAATACTTTCTGCTTTACTTGTACTGAAGTATCAGAGAAGCAAGGAGAAGAGTCTGTGTAGGGCTGTGTAGATGAGGAGCAGGTTTATGAGTTTATACTCAAATAGATGTGAAGGGACCAGGTTTCTAAATCTGAGGTGAGAAGTAGATCATGAAATGCAACATAGAAACCACAACTAGTATACATTTATAAGGCTTTGCTTCCACCTTCATCTCCGGGCCTTTTGATGTCCACCTTCCAGGTACACTGGAGCCACGAGCCTTTGCAGCTGTTATTTCTTCTGCTTGGACCCTCTTGATATTCTTTGTATCAGTGTCATCGCTACCACACATGGTGTGTGTGAACACTCCCCCCTCTCCACGTGCGCGCATGCGCGCCCGTACACATCAATTTCTTTTTAAGTTTTAGATTCCAGTTGGAGATCACATCTTCAGAAAAGCCTCCTCAGATGACCACCCAGTCAGTCCTCTCCCATCCAACATAGGGCATAGGTTCAATGAGTGAGCAAATCAATGAATGAAAAATTATAAAGTTCCAAATAGTCCATCTCTAAAATAGCAATGAATATCCTGATTAATACAATAGTAATGGAAATAAAATAAGGTAAACTGGAAAGTGCCCAAGAAAATGTTGCTCTTGAATAAGGGAGAGTTCTTTTTTCCTTGCAGCAACAGTCACCAGAGAAAGTTAACCAGTGTCCATCTGCCTGGGTCCCAGTCACCATGTCAGGGAACATGGAATGAGGTAATTATGCATACACTTAGCTCAGGTTCCACATTCCAGATTTTCAACTTATGAATGTGTGAACGTAAGCAAATTGTCTCTGAGCCTCACTTTCCAGGCAAAAACTGAATTAATACTCTCTATAAAGAGCTCTACAATGCCTGGCAAATTAACATGTTCCATGCTCATTGTTCTTACCATTGTTATTGCTTTTCTCTTCAGAACTATCTGGTAGCAGAGTTCCTGTGCAATCTGCATGGCTTTTTAGAATTGCCATGCCTATTTCTCTTTATTACCCCCTTGGAAATCTTTTCCTTTTACCCACTGCTCTTCTTTCCATTTTCTGCAGGTTGATAGAAGAGCGGACTGGCCAAGACACTGTGGACCTGCCCCAGGGTTCATGAAATTGGGTGGAATTCTGCGTTTGGGGATTTGTTGACCAAGAAATCACACTCATATTGGGGATTCATTATCAAGTTTAATACATTTCCCTGTTCCAGACCCCAGAGATTCTGTAAATTATTTGAAGACTGCTTTTATATTTGAGACAGAGGGGAAAATTGTAGAGGGGTATTATTTCTATTGGCCTTTGTGCGTTCAAGTGTATAGCTGCTTAAGGAGAGGTAGCCACATAGTAAGGCCTAGTTCCGTCTGCCTCCCCCTAGTCCCATCCCCTTCTCCTGTCTCCACTCTCTCACCTCAGTACACATGCCCTTCATGACCCGATTTGTGAATATTGAACTGTTCTCTCTCAATTTGAATCTGGAAGGTCAAAAAGTGCCCTCCTTAGCTTTCAACCTACCTCCCATGCTTGTCGTCTCAATTCAAGACCTTCAGCAACAGGAAGTTTTAACCTAATAAGGTTGTCTCAGCATCTGAGCAAGGCTGGAAAGGGTTATGGACCTAGTGATCTAAATCAAGGCTGATTTTATTCCGGTATATTTGATACACACACACACACACACACACACACACACATACACATGTAATACGTTCTATACATAGAATCAGGAGAGTTTTAAGTTGGGGGATAAAAGATGAGAAAAATATAATCCTTCCATTTTCTAATACACTAAAGAATTTTTGAGTTAATCATGATTACTTTTCTAACCCTTGCCTTTTGGCCACTGTAGCATTGAGGAAGATGTTTTCCCATGGTCTAAATGGTACATTTTTCTTGGTACCCCATTTTCACAATTGTTTTACAAAGTACCACACTTTTTAAAAAATATTTTTTAGATGTCAATGGAGCATCATTATATATTTACTTATTTACTTACTTACTTATTATTTATATGTGTTGCAGAGACTCAAACCCAGTGCCTCACATGTTAGGCAACCCCTCTACCACTGAACTACAACCCCAGCCCAGTACCACACTTTTTACACCTTTTTGTGTAGTACAGTCTTGTTTCAAGAGCACTTGAAAAAAGGCCCTGATAAATGGGTCTCTGAAAGGGCTGAAGAATTGTGACAGGAATATCCTAAGCCTGGCGGTATTTGAAATTTAGGTCCAAGCAAGGCATGTCATTAAAATAAAAATTCCTATATAAATTCTGACTACCTCTCAATTCTTGCATGCTTAGATCTAAGGAAATAAAAGAAAAAAAAGTAAAAAGTTTTACTTGCTTCAATTTCAGCTATCACTGCTCTGTTTGAAAATCTGCAGGCCTGGTATTTGCTCTACTGACTGGACATTTCTGAAATAGTACCACTATCAGGTAGATCAGATTGTTGGCAAAGCTTTGGCACCAAAGAGACTCAACAAATACATTTCATCACACTGACCCTGTGCTAACAGCAACTTTATGTGGATAACCTCATGGGAATGGAAGTTGAGAAAGAGCTATTTCAAGGCTGCCAATGCCTTAATCTCTGCTCTGTTCAAAATGCAAACTTGCTGCTTTTTATGCTCACAGTAGTAAAACAAATCTGTGAGATTTTTTTAATCCTTAGCATGGGAAGGTAGAGAGAAAAGTGGACCAGGGAAATCCCACAAAAATTATCTACAGTCACGGCAAAGGGAAGAAAATGGACAGTAGAACACCTTCTTCATAAAAAACATGGGGAGGGGGACAAAAAAGAAAAAGTACGCAGGAACTTCACCCAACCTCAATTACAAGAGGGCAAAAAATAACTTTTATTTGAATCACCAACACTCAGTTCTTTGTTAAGGAAAACTAGGGTAACACTGCAGACTTGAAGGCTCCAGAGTTATCAGGGAACTGTTTCCTGGGAATATGTTCACCCGTTCCATGCAGCCTGCTTAATAAAGGCAGAATGAACACTGCAAATAAATTCTGTGAAACAGACGACTGTTCCAGGCTTTGTTCTAACAACCACGATATTGATGTAATGGAAATTTCAGGAGATGTCAGATCAACTCTGCCCAGAGTTGGATGGCTTCCAGGGGGACCCTGACTATTCTTTCCCAAGCCAAAGGATCTTCTGGCATTTAAGGCCTCTGTGTGCTACCCAACTTGCTGCGCTCTGGATGGGATGGGGGTGACAGCATCCTGGGGAGACCCTCACTCCACCAGATGGTAGAGTACAGACATCACAGTCAGATAGGGGATATACTACAGCCCCAAGGCCATGAGGAATGAGACACACTTATCTTGTCATGAGTCTCCAGAGTAGCAATGAGAAGAGTTCCATGCCCTTGGTCTTGCCATTATCAGTTGCAAGTCTGCCTGTGACCCTGGGATCCTTCCATTCCTTCCACACAGTCTTCCTAACTATTGAAGGGGATCTGGAAAGAAAGGGTCTCCAAGTGGTTTTCAGAACACTGGGAAAGAGGCCCTCTGTCCCTTTTCTCTGTTAGTCATTACCAAATGAGGGTTCTCCACAGGCAATTTAAACAGTGTGGTAGCTTTGTTATGACTATATAGAGTGGTTCCAAACCTATTGAACCATTTTTTTATTGTGATTTATTTGTATTCCTTAATTGGAACAAAATGGTACAGTGTTCTATAATAATGGTACCAAATCCTTCAGCCCATAATAATGTGCAATGCCACTTTTTTTTTTTCTTTTATGGGGTCTGGCTATTTAAGTTCGTCCTAACTACTTGTACGTCTGGGTGTGACATTCCAGATTGGATACAACTGAGAGAGTCCTGCAATGTTCATTTCTAAATCCAATCCTCACAGCCTTGTTATCTTTGTCAGAACAACCTAGTAACTGCTTCCTCAATGTTTTAATTTAGATTTCGGAGATACACGAGGAATTTAGATGTTATCCCGCACCCCCCACC
Organism: Xerus rutilus; assembly: GCA_028644305.1. Taxonomy (NCBI): domain Eukaryota; kingdom Metazoa; phylum Chordata; class Mammalia; order Rodentia; family Sciuridae; genus Xerus; species Xerus rutilus. Next base: position 88,236,058 of record CM053407.1, on the reverse strand, counting down.
CCCACCTTAAATATGAGGCAGAGCCACCCTGTTTCTAGGACAGGCTAAAAAGAAACAGATCAAGCAGCAGCGAAGCCCTGAAATGTTATTCTAGGGAGCTTTCGGAGTTTAGTCCTTCTGTACAGTAGTTGGGCCTCACTTAGGAATATACTGCACAAGAAAATAGCCTTGGCATAGCCAAAAGATTATGGTGATGCCCGTCTAATGATAAACAGGAGGCCACTAATTGTTTCAATTGTTTCAATCTTGTTTCCGGGGGGTTGTAAATGAAAGAGCAAAATGAAAACAACTCTTACTTCTTTTACTATAAATCTTGAACACAAATATTTTTTCCGGCCCCTTGCACAAGACTGCATCTTTTCGAAAATCTCTTTGGAAAGCCTATTGTTATATGTATTTAAGTTAAAGAATCCTTTGGGTGGGATTAAAAGGGAAGACCAAGTCTACTGATGCCTAAGAAAGTTTTCCGGATAAGCATTCATAGTAGTTCTTGCTAGCCCAGAATTCTGTGGCGAAAAGCAATTGTGGCAATTTCATCTGACCATGCTTGGACTCTAAAATACCTTTGCATACCCCCTCCCCCCATTTTGTCCTTGAGAAAGTCAGGTGCCCACGGTTAGTGTGTATCTGGACACTAAACCAGATACCCAATCCAAATTCAGAAAAGACAAAGAACTATTGTGATAGGATAAATGCTTCCTTCTCAGGCAGCATTTGCAGTTTCACTGTCTTTGTTTCTCAGTTCTCTGCTTTGGTGATGTCTGTAGCAGCTGACAAACAGAGCCCAAAATTTAAGACAGTCTGCAAAGGTCAAGTCCGCTTTCCTTGCACTTTTTGTGAAAGAAGAGCCCAGGCATCTTGCCTTGGAAAAGTAGCAAAAACAAACAAAAGAGAGGCTTAAACATTTATCTGTTGGAATTCTTTTGCATCCTGGGCAACATCCCTGCATTGATGCTTTTGTCACATTATTGAGCTCCGTTGTCAATAGAATCTTCCACAGAGTTTTGGATTCTGAGACTTTGAGATATGATAAAGCAGTGTGTTTGAAATCTTGAAAAAGAAAGCAGAAATCTAAACAAGGGTGAAGGCAAAGAGAGTTGGGATAACAAAAAGAAAAACATGATACTTGCTTACTAAGCTAACTTCTAAGTGTAGAGCACTCCAACTTAATTTCAAAAGCTAATTGCAAGCGTAACTATTGTGATCTTTGTAGGAAAATCCAATAAAGCTGTCAAAGGGCTTTAGTATTAAGTGCTTTGTGGTTGGGGAGCTATCAATTTGTTTTCTTTTGGATTAGTTTATGCCGTTAGTCATTTAGGTCCCCTTTTTTGTTGTGATGATTTAGCTTTTTCTGCATAAATTATAGCCATTTTTCCATTATTTAAGCAAAGGAAACAGTTATAGTTTCTACAAAATTTTGGCAGATAAAGATCAGGAGGGAAGCAAATACCCATTATCTTCTTTTAACTGGCTCCTTGGTCTGTAACTGTATCCTTTCAATTTCCCCCCAAAAGTATTTCAGGTTGAGAACACAACAACCAAGCCTGTCTGTTTTTGTGAAAAGCAATGTATACTTCTTAAAATTAGGATTCCCACTAACTGAATTCTCACCACAGGTAGAACATGTCTGCCTACAAGTTGGATCTGGCACACCAAAATGGCAGAGGTGTCAGGTTGGAATGGCAGGGGTCAAATCCCATGATGCCAACAAGCAGAGAAAAAGAAACCCCAAAGTCAAAATCTTTATCTTTGGGACAAAGTTGGGAGTTACGGAGAAAGGAGGAAGTTCTTTTGGGAAATTTCTTTGATTTTCCTTCTCTTTCTGCTTATAAGAGAAGGAAATATGCCAAATCCTTCCCCCAAAAAAAGCAGAGGTTACACATATTGGTTGCTCAAAAAAGACAGGTTATGTGACCTGTTGACATTCTTGCTCAAGGTCAGTATTTTAATGATGTGTCCTAAGGGCTTTCAAAACCTTTAAAGAGGGGGAAAAATGAAGTCTATACTTCTCTACTGTTGATGTCAGTTTCTCTATGGATTTTATACTTTTAAATCTTTGACTTTGCCCTTGTGCCATGAATATACCTCTCTAAAGCCGTTAAAGACAGTTAATTTTTAAAGAAAACTAGCATAATGCATGCCCCATGCAGATTTTATATACTATGTGCCCTGTATGGTCATATGTTGAATAGAAAATAAATCCTTTATTCTAGTGTGTGAACGAAACTGGTGAGACTTCAATTTTAATAGGAGGAAATCATATCCACTGGTATTGCAATTTCCAGCCCAATGTTCCAAGCAGCCGTACACTAATTATAATGTTGGTGAATGAGTACCCAGGGCATATGAAATGGTTTTTATTTAAATTTAGACTCTTGGAAATAAAGTAGATTTCAAAAAGAAACTACTTTTCATCATTCAGTGGTTTTTCAGTTTGTCCTTTCAGTGGAAATCTCTGGTCTGCTTGCCCAGTATCCACTATACTTTTATTGATAACACCTAACACTTCCTTAGGGACTATGTATCCTCACAATCCTCTCCACCACTCTCTCACAGCTCCTTCTACCCATAGCCATGTTTATCTTTTCCTGTGAAGTTGGGCTTCTGACCTGAGATTGAGGAAAAAGAGTGTTTGTCCCACTGGCCATAGTCATGGGTTCGGGGATGAACAGAAAGTCAGTCAAAGCAAAACAAACCAACCACAGGGCTTCTATGAGAAAGATTAAGAGACATACTGAGGGAATTGACCTACTAGGAAGCTATTTTGCCATTAAGAAAGAAGTAGATGGACTAGGAAAAAAAAACTCGTATACAAAGTTTCATATACAAAACTTGCAGAGCTGACAGGATATTCTTACAGCTTGGATGGATGTAAGTGATGACAAAAGGCAGAATTGGACATTTTCAATGCTGGCGGAAGCACTTGCTAGATGGTGTCGCTCTTGACTGAGCCGAGGGAAGATCAAATGAGACAAAATTGAAGGGGAAAGAAAAACAACAACAGAGTGATCTACTCTTGTCAAGTTAGGTTTGAAATGTCTTTTAGACATTCAAATAGAGAAGACAATCTGGAAATCTGGGGAAGAGGCAAATTTAGATAGATTTGAGGTTGTCAGCACTTGGTTGGCATTTAAAGACATTACATTGGAGGAGAGAACTAGGCTAAGCCCTTGGACATGCCCACATTTGCATAGAGAGTGAAAAAGACACTCTGACAGACAGACAGACTGAGAAGTGGTTTAATGGCTCCTCCTAGACCTTGGAAAGCCTCTCTACATACTAAGAAATTCATGGTAACTTTCCAACTTCTACAGTCCCATCTCCTTTCTTGTAGCTTATTTTCCAAACAATTTTAACTCCCACAGATTCTTGACTAAAATGGTTCAATCACCTTTGTAACCTTGGGACCCACAGAGTAACTGCATCATGCTTCAACAATGGAAACCAATATCGTGTACATTTAACCAACTGATTTACTATCCCACTCAAGTTTTTCCCCAGGTATAGTCCAGTGCTCTGAAAGAGATTCAGCTAGACTGAATAATCCTGTATCAGGACTACTTAATTTTCAAACATAAGCCTATATCAGGATTATCTGGAAGACTTGTCAAAATGCAGATAGCTGCATGCCACCCCTAGAGTTTTTGATTCAGTAGGTATGGGGTGGAAACCGAGCATTTGATTTTTTAAAAAAACTATTTTTAGTTGTAGATGGACACAATAACTTTAGTTTGTTTATTTATTTATTTTATTTGGTGCTGAGGATTGAACTCAGTGCCTCACACATGCAAGGCAAGTGCTCTGCCACTGAACCACAACCCCAGCCCTGAGCATTTGAATTTTAATGAGTTCTTAGGTGGTAATGAGATTGCTGGTCCAGTCTATACATGGAAACTAACTGACCAGAAATTTTCTCAGGTAACTCAATTTCATCATATTCTCACCTCTACTCTATGCTATGCCTAATTAGGTCAGCCCTAAAACTTGGAGATGCTTCAAATTTGAACTAAATGGAGCTGTGTAAACCTAGCTTGATTTCAGAGTGTGGCCCCAGTTATTAGGTAGTTAAATTCTTTTGGTGTCTAAAAAAGACTTAAATGAATACCTAAATGAAATCTACCTACTTTATGCAAAAGCTGTTTAAACTTCCTCTGTTTAAAATTGCTCTGAAAAAGTCCATTGGCCAAACATACATTTTTCCCATGTCTCGGATTGTGCAAAGAGACACCCAGTGCTAAACTTCATAGTGTTCATGTTACTAAAAGAAGCTTCGTTAATACATGATTCAGACTTCCAGGGGCAAGTTCTCAGTGAAAAATGACCAAGTAGGTTGGTTGGATTTTTAACCTTTGTCATACATAACAGGTACTTCCCACCTTAAATCCTTTTGGCCTTGTTCTTCATCCTGTCATGACCAGTTTGGGGCAGACTCTATCTGGTGGGGCTATACCTCACCTGAGTCAAATCCCTCTTGTTTCTGCCCCAGAGTTTTGATGATGTAGTGAGGGACACCTGTGGAATCCCATCCTATAACATCTGTACAACTCTGTGAGGTTCAGGGATCCAATGGTTATACTTCTCTCTCTTTGGTTCTGGGACTCATGAAGCTTATGAACTCCCTGAGACAGAGCACCAGCCCCTAGAGAGTTGGTCAACTTGATCAGGCATCCCCCACCTGACTTTCCTCCTTCTCATTACATTCCTCAATCCCTCACATTCTCAAGGGAACTATTCTCATATGAGCCCTTACCTCCATTTTGGGGAGAATGCAGGCTAAGTTACAACCCTAAATAAAAACATTACATTGAGAGGTGAAGGGTTTGCTTCAGGTATATGTAAGACTTGTGCACATTACAAAGCCAAGCAACAGATACATGTAAAATAAAGGTGAATATGATTGTTTTTCACTTTACATGACAGGTATTCTTTGATGTGAGTGGTTTGAAAGTTTTGAATGAAATCCTCTATACAAGTTTAGAGCACTGGTTAGGAGATCCTGAGTCCTTTTGCAAGGATTTGTAACAGATTTACTAGGCAGAGGTGCAAAGAAAACCATCTCTTTGGCAAAGTTTTGGAAATTCAGAGGCAATAAAAGTATTCACATCTAGCTGAACGTGAATATCTTTAATGATAATAAAAATAGTAGCAACTAATGATACATATTTGAACCAAAACTTGAAACATTTTCTAATTTAAATTGTAAATAGCAATAATTATTATTATTTCCTAAATTTGCACAGTGGCTTATACAACCTTTGTCTCTTCAAGGCATGCTGAAATTTCAGTTGACTTTCTCAGTAGCCAGAGAGGGAATTGTTAGATAAGGCAGGCATTAGTTTTTTCAACTGCAAGATGAAGTTACTAAAGCTGAACTAGTTTACTTCTCCATCCCCAAACAAGTCCTAAACCAGGAAGTTAGGTAGTTTACTTAAAATTGCAGTTAGTTAATCTGAAGAAGAATGAATATTCAATTTTTTTTATGTTCCAGGTCAGCAAACTTGTAAAGCACCATCCTAGGGGATTGATTAGAAGAGACTCCCATTGCCCTTGGGAAAAAAATCAGTGATATTTGCTGCAACTTCTTCCATTGTGAGGTTTCACTTTCTGCAGGGCTTCAAGGGAACTTGTTTTACTTCCCAGAATTATTGATGCAGTTAATTATAAGTTACCATAGCAGGTTGTCCCAAAATGCTAGATTAAATAATAATAATGATGCAAGAAGGAAACATCTAAAGTTTAGGTTGAATGCTTGCCTGTCTTGAAAATTAATTTACATAGACTGAAGATGATTCAGTTGTCTGTAATTACTTTGTAAAGCAAGTCCAACCCGTGAGCGAGCTTTGTCACCATTGTCCTTTCTAATTGGCTTTATTTCCATGGCAGCCAGATCTCCCACGCACAGGACGTGCCCTCCTGCTTACACTGGAGGGCATACAGAATACGGATTCCCACATGGGGTGGCCAGATGTCCTGGATTAACCAGAATGACACAGGAGCAGGAGCTACTGTCTGTACAGTTGTGTGCAGACATTCTGGAGGGAGTGTCCTCCAGAGCAAGGTTCTTGGAACCCTTTGAAGGGAAGACACTCATGTCTTTCAACATTGTGGTCTCAGGAGGATGAAGAATGAATCTCTCTGGCCCAGCCCTGGGGAGTACTTGATTGCTTTTGTTTGAAAGGAAATGTTTCCAGTTCTATAAAGAGTGTTCCTTTATTCCTAAGAAGAAAGGAATGATACAAGCTTACACATTTTGTAAGAATCCTAAAGGAGGCATTCCTGAAAGTTTGCCACTTGGGGTAGATTACCAAGAGATTCCAGGAGAGAAGGAGAGAGGGAGACAGGGACAATAGGTACTGCCCCAGAGGGGACATTGGCTTCTGCACATTAACAGCAGAAGAGTGATCTCTGGAAGTAAGAGGGGTAATTTGGAACTGTGGCAGAAATGCCAGGGTATGGCTAGAGTGCCATCTATTTACTGGGCTTCTACAGGGCCCAGAAGGCTCTCTTGAAGTCATCATTAATCACTGCTTCTCCTTCCAGCGAAGAAATGTGTTTTCTATAAGCCAGTTCTTATGAATAGGGCTGATTACAAAGCTGTAAAAGTCAGACATGAATTAGTGTGCAGAGTCCCTGAAGTCCCCAAATGCCACACCAAGGCAGGACTTTTAAGTGCAATTATAACTTCTGGAACCAGCATAACACGATGTTCTGCATTTGAAAATCTGGGAAAGCATCTGCATGAATTTCTTATTCCATTTGCTATTTGCATACTCGCAAAATGTAAAAACCTGCTTTGGCATATGTCAGAAAAACTATAAAATCTCTTTTGGAATAATGGAAGGAAAAAAATATAAAATGCAGTGTAAATATTTGTGTCAAAAGCTTGATAAGGGCAATGGCACTCCCCCTCCCCCCCCTTTTTGTTAATAGTTTCTCGCTCTCCTTAGCACAGTGGTTCCAATGGACAAGCAGCTAGGAGAAAAAGTATCAATTATCCTTGCTTATTAGGGAAATTCTGCCCTAACTAAATGGTGGAGCTAAAACTTGGCCTTTGCCCACAATACTTTAGTAGGGGCTAAACTCCTGGTGGGTTCTGAATGGATTGTGAAATTTTTCCTAAGCTGAAGAATCTCATACCAGTATCTCTGTCGCTGCCCATGCCCCACCACACCCAGCTCTTCTCTAGCAGCTTTGGAATTTCAGTGGGTATTTTTTTCTGTTTCAGTTAATGAAGAATAAACATTTGTTTTGCTGCTTTGACTTCAAGCTCTCGGCTTTGAAGATTTGCTCTCAAATCTAAAATTCATGACAGTGACACAGGAGTGTTTGGGGTATTTGGATAGCAAGGGTAGTTAGTTGGGTTTTGATTTTTTATTTTGCCTTTGGAATTAGATTTCCAGGCGTATAGACAATAAACTCTTTGCAAGTGAGTCCAAGATCTTTTGTACACCCAGAGATGGCGCAAAGCAATAACATTCGAATGAATAACAATGAATGGATGAGTACATTGGAGGTTTCAAAAGACCACATTGAGAAATACCTCCCTGGATCTTCCCACGTGGCTACTTACGGAGCACATAGTTATCACGTGCCTCCCTCATGCCAGGTGCTGTCCCATGGACCTGAATTACAAAGAAAAATCAAACACTGCTTCTGTATTTGAGAAGCTAATTAACTATTATTGAAGGAGCAAAGCATATAATAGGTTATGTCAGGTGTTGGGGGTGCTATAATGGAAGAATGAGCAGGAACTGCCAACAGTCACCAAGGGAGACTCCGTGATCCCAGCTCAATTCCCAGCAGGTAACTTTGGCTTTGCCTAGGGACAGAGGCCATAATTTGTACAATTCCTGTACCCTGGGGCTTTCATAGAAAGAAGGATTATTTTTAAATGACCACACTATTTTTAAAATAACCTTTCCCTTAATTGCAAATATAACATCATATAGGTTCATTGTGGAAACTCTAAGACACAAACCCAGTTGGTACCACCTGATCCCATTACTCCTGCTGCATGTTTGATAAGTTATAGCAAGTGTTATTACAGGTTCTATTTGGGAAAAATGTACTCCTGGGCTATAGACTAAGCAGTTGCCCTGTGATGTGGTCTGGTGCCAAAGCTCTACCAAGCAGAGATGGTGATGATTAACTCAATAGGAATTTTCATCTGCAGCAAGAGCTGACTGCTGACAGCAAGGCTGAAGAGAGGCTGAAAGACACCCAGGGAGAAGCAGAGGCACAGAGATTAGCTGACCCAATATAATGGTAGAGCATACAAAAGGAATCAAGAATAATCATAATAGCTGAAATCTATTGTTTATCCTATGCCAGGCACAATTCTTAGCATACTTTATACAGTAACTTCCTTAAACCTCACAATAACTCTAAAGACACTCGTCCTCCTCCAGGGGAAGAAACAGAGGAAGAGAGAGGTTGATTAATTTGCCCAAGGTATCACTGACAGGAAGTGGTAGAGCTGAGCTATAAACCCAAGTACTTTGTTACTGGAGTCCAAGTTCTTATTATTATACCGCTATGGCCTGATGGAATATTTCTGTGTATGAATGTGTATGTAAATATACAATGTGTGCACGTGTGACTGTATATGCACACATTGATATTGACATTGACATATATTTAAGTAAAACTGGTAGGGAAGAGGTGACTAGATCACCTCAGTCAGTAGATCTAGAAAACTCTTTGGGTTCCTGGGCTGTGTGTCATTTTCTAGCTATCAGCTGCTTCGCCTATGTTTTTGCCTGCCTCCTGGGTGGGTGACCAAACACCCTACTTTGCTCAGGATGTTCTTAGATTCAATACTGAAATCTCATTTAGTTGAATTTTGATCTTCCTTATTACTACCCATTCTTCACAGTAGGACCCTGCTTAACTGAAAAAGCCTCAGTCTTTCTTCTTTGTAACCTTAAAAAGACTGATCGCCGTATGTACTTCTGATTACTGGCCTCATTTGCAAACCCTCTCCCCTCAGACCCTCATTGGTCTGCTCTTCCATTCCTTCTGGTGATATGGGACAGGTGGCAATCAATCTCGTATCTCTCCCTGCCTGCCCGAAAAGTTCTAGAGGCTGATCTGTATATAAGGCATACACATAGGAATGGAAGGTGTGAGTTCTGGGCTCAGGAAAAGAAAAGCATCCATCATTCCTTGGTTTTAACCCAGAAAGAAGATCAGCAAGCAAGGTGAAGATAGGCACTGCTAGAAAAAAAATCACAGTCATGATTTTCAGAAGCAATATGAGGGCATTAGGGAAAACCATAATGGAAGCAAGAAAACCCTAAGGGAGCTTAGAAGTCAACACTTTCATTTTCCAAACAAGTCATCTGTGGCCCAGCAAAAGGACAAGTTTGCATCTTGCTCATGATGGCTGAGGGACAGAGGTCATTCACACAGGGCATAGTGGATAGGTAATGACTAGAGTTGTAAATTGAAGTTAATTTGGTGAAGAATTGTTATAAGGGAATTCTGACTGGTAGTCAGCAGCAGGAGGCTGCCCCTGGCATGGAAGAACACAGGACACAGTGTCTCATGGAATAGAGCAAGAAATTTTGCCCCACTTGGTCTGGAGGAGACAAACTGAGAGAGCTCTCATCACTGTTTTGAAATCAAAAGATGCTCTTACATGGAAGATGTAAGAAAACTTTTAAAATGAAAAGTGAATATGTTTATTATATTTATTACTTAAAAACCTCAACTAATATTGAAATTTTAAGAAAAAGTTAATTTTTCTACCTGAAAGTAACACTCTGAACATTTTATTTTAACATTTCCAGGTTTATTTTATGCCATGCACATTCTTTAAAGGTTGAGATCATAAACACATGCAATTTTCTCTCTCTCTCTTTCTCTCTCTCTCTCTCTCTCTCTCTCTCTCTCTCGTTACTAAGGATTGAACCCAGGGGCACTTAACCATTGAGACATATCCCCAGCCCTTTTTTATATCTTATTTAGAGACAGAGTTTCTCTGAGTTGCTTAGGGCTTCACTTAGGGCTTCACTTCATTAATGCACTGATTAGGTTAGGGCTCTCACAAACCATTCCTTTCACATCTAAGCTTTCCTGCATTGTCTCACACATAAGCTTTTGGGGGATACCTCATATCTAAACCATAACATCACAACTCACTGTTTTATAGTAGAGACATGCTGCAAACACCTGGAAAAAGAAAGAAAAAAGAATGAAATTTTGCTTATGAACACAGCAATTAATTTTACTATTAAAAATAAAAATCCAGAGATTAATTAGAAGAATAATATCCCCACAAACCAAGCAGGATTTATACAAGACAATGCGGGAATTTAATATTAAGAACTTGATTAATTAATCACATTATTCAATCAAGGGAGAAGAATCATGTGATGATCATAATTGTTACTGAAAAGGCTTTCAGTTAAATTTAACAATTCACAATTTAAAATATCATGAAATAGAGATAAGAAAATTCATCTATAACATGATAAAGGATGTGTGTGTGTGTGTGTGTGTGTGTGTGTCTGTGTGTGTGAAAAAATTACATCCAATGAAGATGTTAAGGATGCAATGTTCAAAATACTACCCTTAAAGTCAGGGGGACATAAAGATGCTCACTCACTTTGATTTGATAATAAATCTAAACAAAATTACAAATATCATAAAGATGAAGATGAATATATTATTCTCTCATACAGAAGAGTTGTCAGCATAGAAAACCTATGCTGGGTGACTTGTTCTCCTTTCCCAGCATATCTGGGAATTTCTGAATGGTGGGATGAATTTATAATGTATAACAAAATAAATGCAAAAATCAAAGAGATAAACCCTGCACTAGCATGAAAAAGTAAGTCTGATTATTTTGTCTTTTAAATACTTTGAGGAAAAGAAGTAGCTTCACTATTTCTTTTTTTTTTTAACCTCAACTCTAAGGTTTTTTTTGTGTGATAATACATCAGCAAGTCTTTGAAGAGTGAGCAATCCATATCATGATGCTCACTTTGTTTCTTGGCTATAACAGTAGCATGGTGACAGGTTCAAAAGGCCCTTTCCTGACTTAATGGCTCTTGCAATGGTTGACTCTTCATAGGCTGCTGGTCAGTCTGTAGATTTCTCTCCAGGCCCTGGACCCAAGAACAATGTTGTCAGGGGTACATCAGTCTTAAAACAGACACAACATGAAAGCCTAAATTTAGGATGGATGAAGAACTCATATATTTGAAACTTTAGTAAATATAAATAGACATGTTGTATTAAGTATAAAGAGCTCTATTATTTAGAGAAAGCAAATGTTAAAGAAACAGAAATTTTTCTGAATATAAAATGTAAGTGGTTGAGTTCTCCAGAACTGAAATTACTGTTTTTTAGTATGATGAGATCTTGATGATGAAACATAGAATGGAATTTCTGGTTCTGAAAATGACATTAAGCTCATGCATTGTGCCAAGCCAACAATGGCCACACTAAATAGCTACGTGGGTGGTAAGGAGAGGGCTAGATATACTTCAGTGTGGGCAAATGGAAAGAAATAAATTTAGAAGAAAGTCATCTAAACTTAACTCATAAAATAATGGATATCAAACTATTAGCTATAAATCAGGGGGAAAATGCAAAAAAATAAATAAATAAAACAAAATTTAAAAACAGAACCTAACTTATTTTTTCCTAAATTCACTGGCTTGTGTATTGAAGCCACACACAAAGTTCAACACAATTTTGGAACTCACCAGGAAGGACACAAGAAAATGGAAAGCACGCATTTACTGCACAGTCATTCAGCAAGCATCTAGTGAATGTCTGCATTGTGCAAGGGGTGGCCATCGATAAAGCCAGACCACTGAAGTGAATAGTGAAAGAAGCAAAGAATACTTCCTGCTATGAGGAGATACCAAAACAAACTAGGACAAGTTAGGGAGAAACTAATACATAAAATCATTGCATGGTATTCTCTATAAGAAGGCATTGAGTGCTTAGCAGAAAAATGAAACAAAGAAAAGTAAAAGGAGTTGAGATCCAGCAGGTACCAAGAGGTCAGAACCCTGGAACATTATAATAAAAGAATAAAAGGGACATTCCGATGCTTTTGATGTAGGGTGTTGGGGAGAGAGAAATCAAACATGACTCAACATTTAGGGCTTAACAATTGGAGAATGGAGTTATCTTTTATTGAGATGGCTAGGTTAAGGCAAAGAAAAGTTGGGGGGAGGATCAGGAATTCACATGGATAATAATCCAAGCAGATAACAAATAGTGTTTGCATATATGAGTCTGTAATTCAAGGGAAAAGTCTGGATTGAAGATACAAATTTTGAAGTAACTGGTGCATAGGTGAGATTATGAATGCAGTGCGTACATACAGAGAAGAGAGAAGGTCCGAGCATTGATTGAGCCCTCCAATATGAAGTAGGTGGGCAGATAAGGAGACTCCACAATGGAGACTGGGGAGAAGGGCCAAAGAGGAAGTAGGAGAACTGGGTATACTGTGTTCTGGAAGCCAAGCAAAGATAAAGTTTCAGGAAGAGAATCACCAACTGTGTCAAATGCTGCTTTAGGTCACAGAGGTTAAGTGGAAACCATTCATTAGGTTGAATGAGGTGGAAATCATTGTTTACTTTGATAAGAGAATCTTCAGAGGAGTGCTTGGGATGACCGCCTGAATAGGAGAAAAGAAATGAGACAGCAAGGGATAGGTCCTTCAAGGAGTTTTTCTGATAAAAGACAAAGTACGGTGGGGGATGCAATGAGAAGTGAGGTCAAGAGAGTGTCTTCTGTAATACAGAGAGAAATCATTGACTGTATGCTCTGGAATAGTTGGGCAGAAAGAGAAAGATCACTGGTGCAGGACAGACAGGAAAAAGAGGCTGTGGACATGTCCTTGGGTGAGTGATACACAAATGGAGGGGAGGGTCTCATCCGGGATACTTTGTCTGTGAAAATGGAGAAATGGAGAATCAGACTACAAATACTGTAGGCACATGGCTTTGGAGGGGGCTTGGAGAAGTTTCCTCCATTGCTTCTACTTTCCTAGTGAAGTAGAAAACAAAGTTATCAGTGCAGAGTGAGGATGGAGGAAGAGAGCTGGAAATTTGGGACAAGAAGAAAACACAAAATAGTAGCTGAGTAAATGGAAAAGTAAGGAATCAGGAACATAGTACAACTCTTACAGTTTAGGGTTCTCTTGAAATCCATGGTCACGGATTACAAATGACACCTGTTTCCAGGACAGTGTATAATCATTCTGCTCCTCCTCATCCTTTGTTTATGAACAAGGAAAAGGAAAGAAAAAGACACTAAGTAACTTGCTGGACTTCTACAAGAAGTAAAGGTCAAGGTTGGGAACTGAGTAGAAACAGATTTGATTCAGAGTTTATGCTCTTATCTAGCATGTTATGTTCTCTGTCAGTTGTAGATCAGATAAAGATGCCACTGTGCAACAAAGAGAAACTGAGCCCACTGATCCACAGGTAATTCAGATTATTTATAAAAATATATTGAATTAATATTCGATCATCATACAACATCAATGAATCTGGGATTCTTTTCTTGTGTTTCTTGTGAGATTGTGTCACTTTCCCTGGAGGTAATTGAACACATGAGCTATTCATTTGCTTTGATATAATTCTATTTAAAAGAAATAACTTCACTGTTAATATTCTATTATTCCTTAAAGGAATGTATACTTTGCCTACATGTTTTGATTAAGACATGAGTCCTCAAATTTGAATTCTGAATAAATACTTTTCTCATGGAAATTTTTGGGGATGGACGTTCAGAATCCTTCTGGCAGCAGTTGCCTCATTTTATAAGATTATGTAGACAGAAATGTTTTTAAAGGCAAATAATATTCTCTCATAGTTAGTTAAAATCAAAACTGCATACAGAAAAGCCAGCATACTTTACACTAGTACTTATAGGATTTACTTCTTGGAAAAGAATAAGCTTTTCTTAAAATCTTTATCCCATGGCATGTCTGACAATAGTGAAATATAAACTACTTGGCTTCCTTATGCAACTTCTTCTTAACGTGTTGTCTAATGGCATTCAACTCTGTCTGCCCAGCCTCTGTTTGTTCAGCACAGAAAAAGCTGGTGTGCAGCACTAGCTCACTCTTCCCAGCTGTATCCTATTAGCATGTTCACCTATAGAATTGCCATGCCACCCACAAGCCACTAGCCTGCTCTAGGGCCTAACTCTAAAGACATCAGGAAATTTCAGATGTGGGACCAAAGGAAGTACAGGGATGACTTTTAAGTTAAGCCCCCAAAGAGAAGATGCTTGGCTCCATGTTCATATTGTGTGGTAAAGCAGGGGTAGGTCAGGGTAATGCCACCTAGTTTTTATACACCCTGTATACACCTTCTATTGCACATAGCACTTTACATAAATTATTCCATTTTTATCTTTACTGCAACATTCAACTTTAGAGATTCACTTAAGAAATATCTACTAAGAACAAATACATCCTAACACTCTGCACTGGAATACATATGAACCTCAAGAGGTAATTCCTGCCTTCATAAAGATGATCATGTAGAAGAGGTAGTACAGGGTGTGTTTTATCAAGTAATGAATGATAGAGAGAAGTACTTGAAGGACCAGAATTTGTGGTAGAGGGGTAGAATAACTTTAAGGATCTCTGAATACAGCTCTCTAGGGAGAAAATACATGAAATTTATCAAGTATATGGGAAAAAGCAGATATTAAAGAGAAAAGAAAGGAGGAAAGTTGATAGTCCCCCCCAAAAACACTGTTCCACTGATATCAAGCTTGGTGTTGAAAGCTAACCAGATTCTCAGGTGGCCAACTTGCTTACTAGGGACATAATCTGGGAGACCTCTAAGTCTGCTAGGTTGTTCCCAACAAGGTTTCCGTCCTTCCTGGTTTTGGAACTTATTCTGTGAATGAGGAAGAAATCTTCCTGTCCAAAATCAGTCTTATAGAGAACCAATGTCAGTTCTCCAGTGAGCCCGACAGAATACTGCTGCTTAAATTTCTAGGCTATAGTTACTCAGGTTTTATAAAAAATGTGATGAACACATTTCAAAGTCTGTTCCATACTAATGTTTGGTATGTGTATTACTTACTACCTTTCTAAATTAAACCTCTAGTGCTATTGGCAGAGGATAAATTTAACCTATCTTTCAGAAATTCCCAGATATTCTGGGAAAGGAGAACAAGTCACCTGGAAATATTACTTTAAAATTATTCAGGGAAATTTATGTAGTAAACATGCTAATTCTGTTGTTTAAAATGATGAAAAACTATATTAATAACTTTTAAAAGAGCAATGTAAAAGTCTCCTCAGAGAGGTACAGAAAGGAGAAACTTTCTAGAAGAGAATATAAATTAATCATAATCTTGGTCCTACAGATAAGGTATCATCTTTTGAAGGAGGTCAGTAGTGATGTTTGGGGTTGACTAGTGGAAATGAGGGGAAAAGTTCCTGTTATTTCAACAATATAAGTAAAAACATATAGGCAGGGGAAGACAATCCTGAGTGGATACAAGTGGGGAAAAATGCAAATAAGGCTGGAAAGAAACAAGTTGGGGTCATGCAAAAGAGGACCCTAAAAGCCAAGTCAATGGTTTTTAGTCTTCATGTGGCTACTCTTAGAGGGATGAACTATTGAAACTTACGATAAATAGAGATTACATGATTGGAGTTTCCCTGGAGGAAAAACTAATAGGCAAAAGGGACTGGAAAAGAGATAAAGACAGGTTGTATTAGGCAGACTTCTGTTACTGTGACCAAAATACCTAACAAGAACAACTTAGAGAAGGAAAAGTTTATTTTGCTCATGATTTCAGAGGTTCAGTTCATGGTTGGCAGATTTCATTGCTCTGGGACTGAGATGAGGCCGAACATCATGGTAAAAGGATGTGGAAGAGGAGCACTGCTCTGCTCACGGTGTTCAGAAAGTAGAGCCAGGGTGGGGAGTGGACTTCAGGGAAAATGAACCCTTCCAGGCACATCCCGAGTGCCTACAGTCACCACCTAGTTAATGTATTCAAACTGGTATGGACTGATTAGGTCATAGCTCCATAATCTAATCATTTCACCTCTGAATATTCCTGCATTAACACAGGAGCTTTTGGGGGACATCTCATACCCAAAAAATAGCACAGGTGCTCCATTGATGTGGCTATTAGCTATTCAGGTGGAAAGACTGGGGTTCTGAATTGAATTGGTGATGATAAGAATGGCAAGAAGGGATGAAGGTAAAGACATTGCAAAGGTCTTGGAACTTTCCTGGTATGACAAAGAGTGGAAGTTTCAAAGTTCATAGAAAACTTTAAGTCAGATAATAGTTATCACAACTTGTTAACATGGTACCTGGCAATGACCGTGGCTGGAAACTTGAGTATAGCATGTACCTGGAAGATAGAATCAGTGATTGCTCCTGTCTAGGAATACATATGGTAATGAAGTGATCAGTTGGTATGTAAGTGTTCAAATATCTTTAGGAAACATGATTTGACATTTTTAATACAAATGAGTAAAATTAGAAGAACTAAAACTTTGTATGTGGATTACATCAGTAGTTCCCAAACTCTATGCTCACATTCATCCATTTTCTGCTACTATAACACAATATTACAGACTGGAGATTTTACAAACAGTACAATTTGAAGCCTCGTTCTAGAAGTCAAAGAGCATGGCATCAGCATCCAGTGAGAGTCTTCTTACTGCCTTATAACATGACAGAAGGACAGGTAAGCTGACACAGGATAGAGATCAAGATGGCATCAACTTCATTTTCGGAGCAAATATACTCCCTTAACAATAGCCTTAACCATTTCATGGTGGTGATGCCCCCATAAGGTAATCACACCTTTTAAAGTTCCCACCTGTCAACACTGTTGGAGATTAAATTTCCAACATATGAACTTTGACAGGAGGGTACATGCAAACTATAGCAGCTCACAAGAACCACCCAAGGAACTGATGTAGGTTGTAGACAGAAACAGTGCATAAAGATTCTAGTTCAGTATATCCTGGGTAGGTCTCAGGAATAAATAATATTCTGACTTGTACCAGATAGATATGAATAAAGTGATCAGAAAAAAAACCTTGAGAAACAATGAAATATGCATCCAAAATAGCACACAACACAGACGTACAATTTCAGATAATCACGGTGTATATCTTGTATTGTGATGTAGCCACCAATCTTTTTCCCAGGAGTGAAGAATTTTCCTTGGGCAGCCATAGTGTAAGTCTCTGAATCAAGCTAGCCTTTGTCATCTTTTTAAAACCATCTTTAAACCATCCTCTGCTTGCATTTATTAACTTTGGGAGTTTTTATTCCCTTGAATACTCTCTGTATAAGAATATTGGCTGTAGCAACTACTGACACTCCATTTACATATAGCTCAGTCCAGTTTAAAATAGACAATATATAAAACTCTGTGACTTTACTGCTGCTGCCACTGACAATAATAGGACCATTGGGAAGTAACCTGACCTCAGTGAGTCCACATTTCCTCATCTTTAAAATGAGGAAGTCTGACTAGACCATTTTTATGACCCCTTCTCTGAGTCTATAATCTCATGAGTTATGTTTTGGATGCAAATATTTCAGGATTAGAAGGAGTCTTAAGTGGGATCTTGCCAGTACATCCCTCCAAATCTTAACTCTGTCCTGACTTCCCTAACCTACTTTTATGTAGGGACCACAGTCTTCCCAGGCAGCATGTTCACAGGGAGGAAGAAACAGCTTCAGGAGTCACTTATGGGAAGCTGAAGTGTGTCTGTGTTGAGTCTCATGTTTGAGAGATTTGCTCATCTGAGATATTCTTCTCCTATCTTCAAGGCTTTAGGGCCATCAAAAATTTGCCCTTATAGTTTTAGATGAAAAATAATAATTTCTGAATAAAGTACTAGGAAGACTAGCCCTAAGGGAGCAATAGCTTCCTTTTCTGAGGGAGAGGCATCTTAAGTTTTTTTAGTGAGGGACCACATAAATAGAAAGCTGTAATGAAGGGATCATTCAATGTTTTATTTATAGAAAGAATGAGTTAAGAGTCAAACATTGGGTGGACTGAGATAATATGTAATTCCTTTTTTTTTTTTTTTTGGAGTTAGCTTTTATAATGCCCAATCCGATGATATAATCGATGTACTTCTTATTATAAGGCAAAAGAAGTTCAAGATAGATTATTAAACAGAAGATAATTCACCTCAATTCTTCAAAATAGGAATGATTACTTGAATGTATGTTCTTCTAGTCACTTCTCTCTCTCTCTCTCTCTCTCTCTCCCCCTCTCTCTCTCTTTCTCTCTCTCTGTAATACATACTTCATGTGTGTTTTGTTTGTCTGTTTTTGTGTAGTTTTATTTTAGTAGGCCAGCAACATAGATGCTAACTTAATTTTTTTTTCCAGATCCTTTTTCAAAAACTGTTGCTGAGGCTGGCTTTGAACTCGTGATTCTCCTGTCTCAGCCTCCCAAAGTGCTGGGATTATAGGCATGTGCTGCTGAGCCCAGCTCCTACACTTCTTTACTGCTTAGTTTTATCCTTGGCTTGTTTCATCTTCTAACATCTTTGCTAATTTTTACCTTGTTTCACTTTCTATCTTGCCTATCTGAATGTAAACTCCATGGGATTAAATTTTTTTGTTTGCTTTGGTCTATTTTTGTTACTGTTTCATCCCTACCACCTAGAATAGTTCCTGGCAGATAATTAATGTTTAATAAATATTTGTTGAATCAATGAATTTTTATAAAATAAACTTATTTTATGCACTAGATATTGATAATACAAATGCATGAGTAGTTCTATAGCACTTTTATAGCATTTGTGTAGGAGGTGGATTCATTAAAACAAGTCTTATAAGTACTGAGTACAAGGAGAGGTGAGAATAAACACTTTCTTCATTATCCCTTCTTGCCACATCTAAGTTAAATCATGCTGTTAAAATTCTGTTATGCTGTAGTTACTTTTTACAGCTTTGATCACAATTATAATTGTGATTCAGTCATCTTTTGTGTATTTTGTGATGACCTGTTGCCCTAACAGCTTAAAAATATCATGAAGTAGGAACCACATATGCTTTGCTCAAAGCCAGTGGATGAACAAATGACTGAAGTGTCTATTTTCCAGGTAACTGTGGGGAATTTCACCCTAGTAATCACAAGGCTAAGAGATGATATTAGGCATCATAATTCATGTTCTTGCTTTACCCAAAATGCAGAAAAATATATGATTAAGGAAAATCCAAAAATGGTCTCCTTTTCTACAAAGTATTAGATCCTTGTCTTATGAGAAACTACAGAATTTCTTGCCTCCATGTCTTTCCCCCAATTGCTGCTTGAATTCAAAGGAGGATACTTTGCAGGATCCCTTCCCCTGGGTGGTGTTCTTTGTGGGTTGAGAAGAAACTGAATAATTGCAAGAGGTTTTAGACACATTTGAGAATCTGATTTAAGAATCAGTATCAGAAATTGCTCTGAAATCAAAACAAAGGAGGGTATAGTTTGCATGAAAATTAGACACCCTCTTTGGAGGATTTCCCACTGGTCTTGGGGTGAGAGAGGGAGTTTTTCTTTTCTAATTATTCATTTTTGCTTTAATATCATGATAAACGTGTTTTCGTTCTACTATATTGAATGCCAGATGGTAGAAACTTATGAAGAAGAAAGTATTTGTGAATAATCAAGCAGCCTTTTGATCGCCAGCTTTCATAGTTATTAACTTGACTCCTTGCCTTTTCCCACCTACTACAACATGCTTGATATCAGGAGTGGGAGGAGGAGTATATGCAACTTTAGAAATCTCCCTTCATGGAAATCCATCCAGCCCAGACATATACCCAAAACAAAATGCTGACTACTTTTCAGGTGGTTAAAAATGTAAAAGAGAGACCATGGTGCTTGTGCGATTTTCCCAACAAGGCTTTGCCACAAAATCCTCAAGCATTTTTAGCTAGAGCGGATTGCACTGACATTTTTCTTTTCACTGTTTTCATGAGTTTTGAATATCGAAACAGATTTTGCTGGGGATAATGGAAAGCAGACATGGGAAACACTTATTTTTAAAAAATATCTAGATCTGATCTAGCTTTTGATGTAGCTAACAACAGGAATATAATGAAACAAGCAAGTGGGATTATACAAGATTTTGTCGACAGTGTCTAAAAACATTTACACTTAAAACCATTTCCTTAAATATGATATTTGCCTTCTAAAGGTCTAGCCTCTGCCAAATGTTTCCCAGTAAAATGTTTGCCCATTATTTACATTATGGTTGCATTTTGATTTTCTAATCATTTGAAGAATGTTCCATGAACATCTATCATGTAGTCATTTTTGTTATTTCAACCACATATTGGAACAAAATGAACAAGAATCACTGGGATGATAGCCAGACTGCAATGAGAAAGTGTGTTCTGATTGCTTAAACCAAAGAAATATCCAGGTTCAGAAAGAAAGACCATAATGTGCCAGGTATTGCCTCAAGCACTCTATCTCTACCAAGTGATTTCATTGGGCTATTATTATTAATAAGTGAAGTTGGGGCTATTATTATTAATTCCATTTTAAAGATGAGAGGACTGAGACCCAGCAATTTAGTAATTTATCCCAGGTTATATGACCACCAAGAATTGGAGTTGGATGGGAAACCAGCAGCCTTGGTCAGAACTCACATTCTTAGCCACTGCCTCATGCTGCCTACCTGACCACAAGATCGACATTTGACATCAGAAAAACAACTTTCCTAAGAGGATATTGTCTTTTCCTTTCTTTGTAGCATAGAGATGATTTCTTACCTTATAATCATGAGGACATTGGTAACCTTCTGTGTGAGTTGGGTGAGGATTTAAAATCTATACGTGCATATTATCTCACTTATGAAATGAAGTCCTTGCAATAATAATGTCTGCAACTCCATTCCGTAGGGTCTGTTCAGGTAAGTTCCTTGGACATGGCTGGGAGCATGAGCTGTGTGGGACAGGTAGACATGGGATTATGAGGTGGTATAAAAAAAGATAGTTTTCCAAGAAATAAGAAATGGAATCAAGTAACTTCTTAAACTGACTGTTAAAGCATATTTGTGTCCCTTGGGGCCATAGGGACATTTATAACTTACTTTAGGCTTCAACACCTATAAGTTTTATGCCATGTATTTACTAGTGGGAATTATGCATTACACCCCTGACCATTAGGAAGTGGTTTAGATACAGAAATGCTTTTTGTGCCTCATTAATCTACAAGAGGAAGTAATTAGATCCTTTTAGTCACAAGAAAATCTTGTTTGATATCATCACCTAACATTTTCTGATGATTAGTGAAGGTGAACCTGCTCATCAGAGGAAATGAAGGCTTAAGGACTGCAGATACCCACTGTCTTTGGAGGTATTTAGAAATTATCATTATTACTATCATCATCATCATTATTTACTTATTTATTTTCTAGTGTGAGAGAGAGAACACAGGGCCTCACACATGACAGGCAAGAGCTGTACTACTGAGCTACCTCCCAAGCCTAGAGTTTCTTTTTATGTGATTCATCTTTAGGAACAATAAATAGCCATTTTAGCAATAAATAAAACAATAACAATGTTATTTGGTGGGATGTGTAACAGACACCAGGTGCTAGGTACACCTTTCATATAAATCTACATAACCATCCTGACAGACATACAAGGATAATTATTTACTTCAATCAGGAGATAAGAAAATGTGAACTTTTAGACTTGGAAGGAGAAAAATAGGACTCAAGATTTGGCCTATATATGGCTTTAACTACTACATACCATGACACATATATTTACTCCAGGAATACATGGTGAGCTGCTAACTTAAGAAAACAAATTATCATTTTTAAAAAGTAGTTCTGAGGTAGTCATTCTCTAGAACTCATTTTTTTCCTGCCTTTCATTGTCACTATTAATTTAAGAGCATCTCTAACTCCTGGACAGATTCTGGAACAAATTGAACTACTTGCTAGGTACATGGACTTAGCAACGGGCTTTACCTGAGTACTTATTAGAAATGCAAACTCAGCTCTATCCAGAACCACTGAATCAGAATCTGCATTTTAACAAGATTTCAAAATTCATGTGCGCATTATAACTCAAAATTCAGTGCCTCAAAAGGCTGATATGTAGTAACACCCCTTAAAGTTAAACTACCCACATGATCTAGCCATGGCTGATTGCTCTAGTTTTCATGTAGTTTGACACCCAAAGGTCCAAAGGCTGGAAGATTGGTTGTTAGTGTGCTGGTATTCTGGTGGTGGAACCTTTAAGAGGTGGGTTCTAGTGGAAGGTGTCTAGGTTATATGAGTACTGCTATCAGAAGGGGTTAATGCTGGTCTCCTGAAGTAGTTCAGCCTTTACATGAGTGGATTGTTATAAAGCAAGGCTACGCAATATGTGCTTGATCTGTTCTGCACATGACCACATCCCTTCCCACTTCTCCATCATCTTGTGACACAGCTAGGGATGTCCTCACCAGGATAATGGACCCATGCTCTTTGGACCTTCTAGCTATCAGCATCATGAGCCAAATATATCTCTTTTCTTTTTAAAGTACCCAGCCTTTGATGTTTTGGTATAATGATAGGAAGCAGCCTAAGACACTGATCTTCCAACCCTTACTCTTTCCCATTATAACTTGTCCTTGTATTGGAGCAAGTTTCTGCTCATAATTTAGACTACTTTTGAACTTTTCTCAAACTGTTCCACCCGCTTGATATTCCCTAATCCTTTTTGCTACCTAATTAAATCCTGATTTTTCAAGGGCTGCTCCATGATTTAAAAAGAATCCCAACTTTTTATTTCTTTTGATATCTGTTGCCCAATGGCAGTATTTGTTTGATGTTATTCTCTGGTGACCTCCCTGTGTAAAGTTTGCATCACAAATAGAATTGTCACTTCACTAAGGAGAGACCAGCTAAGGCCTAAAGCCCAGAAGCACATTTTGAAAACCACTGGGTGGGTTGATCTCTATTGGTTCCTTTACCTCATACTATCCAGGATTTTGCATTTGAAAAACAGCTACCCTTTAAGTGAAATTAGAAGGTCTAATGTAATTTGTATTGGACTTGTGTCTTTATGCAGCTGATAATTTATTCCAGGAAAAACATAACTAAATACATTTTGGTTTTTATTTTCCCAAATCTGTAACAGTACTTCACATGACTCTGTCTTAGCAAGCAAGGAGAAACAGATCCTAGGGGGAAAAAAAATCACAACATTTGGAAATGTGATTTAAAGGCAAGACGTAGAAAAGAGCAGAAGGGATTAAATTACGTTAATTATATTTTATCATTTCAAGTAATTTAATATAGTTTAAACAGCTCAAATTTTTTTTAACCAATTGCTTGCTTATGAATTATAGTAGTCAGTTCAAGTTCAGGAAAGAGTAAAGTATGAAGGAATTTTGCACTTTTTATTATCTCTGATCCCCAATTTTGCAATTTTCCTTTATTTTTCAAAAAAGAAAATAGCCATTGAGCACATGGTAATGAAGGAAGGATTAATACACACACATTTTCATACTCTTCATATTTATTTAAGATTAATTTTAAATTCCTAATAAATCTCACAAGCCTGATAACTATAAAAGCTAAAATTTCAAACTTTGTCACTAAATGGACAATTTCATATCAAGTGAGTTTTACAGATCTTTGTACTGATCAAGAAGTTCTAAAGTCAGTTTAAATGATGTATTTAATTGAATGTATATGGCAGTAACAACATATTTAATTAATCATAATTTAAATGATATGGGACTATTTCACATGGCAAGATAAGATGTCTGGGGTAGTCTGTTTCCAGAGTTGGTAAATTCAGAAGTTCAAGAATTGAATTGGCTTCTCTGCAGTGGCCTTGTCCTCTCCCTCCTGTTTTTTTGATGGCTACAGCCAATCCAACCATTTCCTCACAGAAAATGTTCAAAGGCAGGAAAAGTCCAGTGCCTGCTATGGGTCACAATTTAAGAGTGAAAGAAATGTTGTTAGGGGTCTGTCCAATAGAACATTCATCAGGAGATCACATGCCCAAGCTCAAGCTAGTTACTAGCAAGAGGGAAAGCATTTATGTCATTGCACAGTCTGGTAAGTATCAACTCTTCCCAGTGATTAGCAGATGCCTTGAACATATAGTTGTCCTATATGAGAATAAAGTGACTTTACTTCAGAAAAGAAGAATAGGAACTCAAGGGTAGGCAAGCAAAGTAGTCTCCCCTAGACATCACTGGGAAGATGCAACTTTATAGTTAAAGGACAAAATAAAACTCACACAAAAATTGCACAATAGCTCTTACTAAAGACCTTGCTAATGATCTGTGTGAATGAACTGAGGGGCACATGGATTAAATTTTCTCTAAAATATACAGGGGTTTAGATTGTGGGGGGATGTTCTTGGGAAAACATGTTCCGAGTTTTACCAAACCCAAACTTTGGGGGGAAAAAAATAGTCTCAGAGGGTTGACAACCAAAACATGGAGAGAGTTACCCACCCAGAATTCAATCCAAAGTGTGGTTTGTTGAAAGTTTGGAAGCCCT
Source organism: Xerus rutilus (assembly GCA_028644305.1). Lineage (NCBI taxonomy): Eukaryota > Metazoa > Chordata > Mammalia > Rodentia > Sciuridae > Xerus > Xerus rutilus. The sequence continues at coordinate 88,211,559 of CM053407.1, read as the reverse complement.
TGTGGTATGGCCCCTGATGATTCAGTGCCTCTGGCCATCTACAGCTTATTGAGTTTGAACCAACCTGCAGGATAAGCCCAGAAACAGGACCAGGTTGCAAGGGAGATAAATGGGCTAAAGCTGGTTCCTTAAATAATCCCCAAATCCATTCATCTGGACAACAAAGATTTTCTTGCTCTCCTAAGATGTAGAAACATTGTATTGTGTGCAAGAATTAAAGGGTAAAAAAAAAAAATAAAGCCAGAATCCTTTCCCTGGGTAAGTCCATGTCCCAAAGAGAAAACCAACCAATTACAAGTGATAGCAAATTGCTATAATGTAGCATCTCTATGTGTGATGGGAGGGAGCCAAGAAGGTGTGCCTTGCCTGTGCCTGCCTTGTGGTTTTAAGTGTACTCTCTCTAGCCATGGTGTTTAAAACTATAATGCAAATACATGAGACTGGATAAAACCCCAAACACAGGTTTCCAAGGCATTTTCCCCTTTAATATTCAAATCCACATGTATGTGAAAGGAAATTTAATCCATATGTTTCTGAATCATTCATACTTAAATCATCATAATTTGTTTTGTAAGAGCTGTAAAGGTCCAAGAAGCCTTGGGGGCTTTTTTTTTTTTTTTTTTTTTTTTGGTCAACAGGAAGTTAAGCCAAAAAAGGGTGACCTCCTATAGCAAAGAAGTAAGGAAAGGCTCAATACTATGAATCCATGAAATTCAAATGGCCTGTGAGCTTGGCCAACCCTGTAGCAAACTTAAACACATTGACATGGGTGCAATCACATGCTTCTTTTCCAGGTTATGGCTCTTCATCAAAAATGCTGCAGGGAGATATTTGGATTATCGGTGCCCCAATTATATCTTCTTTGTGTGCTCATATGATGCAATAGTCCAAAGACCAAGGGAACCAAAATGCTAGTTCAATACTGAACCATCAATCAGGTCTTTTTGAAAATTGGAAACTGATCTTTCCCTGCTTGTAAATGCTACCCCTAATGCCCCCAAACAACTGTTACAAAGTTTTCTTTGGGATTTAACTAAGATTCCTGGGGATTTAAGATACTGGCTGCCAGATTGTTAAAATGCATTAATGTTTATAGTGATTATGATTACGAGAACTAATAATAAATACTTGCATATACCTGGAACACAGCCCAAATCCTACTGTTTCACAAGAAAGCCTCAGTGTAAAGCCATTGCTCTTCGGAAAGCTACACACAGAAAAATCTGAGACCAGTCTAGACCCACAGAACGGCTGCTACATGCCAGAAGCAGGCTAATCAAATTCTCCCCAGACCTCCTCTAAAGCTTTAGAAAATGAGAAAAGAAAAATGGCTATCTTAATTGCATCTTTTCATTACTACCAATTTGGATAGGTTGACTGTATAAAAACACTGCAGTTCTGATTATATCAAGCCCAGTACAAGTCAAAGAAATAGTCACAGTCAGAAATGGCTTACAAATGCTACTGTCAATGACACAATTAGTTCTTATGAGCTCCTGATAATCTTATAGGCTGAATTGCAGCTGATCTCATCATGCTTCCATCTGTCCAAGAATGGTTAGCTCAAGTGTTAAAAAAACTTCTTGCTGGCTAATGAGGCCAAGGTCAAGGTCTGATTCACTGTGGGTCAGTTACCTCTCCTGAACTGCCCAGTCACACCCCAGGAAGGGGTCATTGATCCTGAGAAGTCAAGTTCTTTCTACTACTCAGAAAGTTACATTTATTTACTTTAAACTCCAGCCCGTAGGCCCCTAACAAGGTACAGCATGATCCTCACTTTAATTCCAAAGTTTCTCTGCCCCTCTGGAACAAAAGAGCTCATAATACTCCTCCTCCCAAGCAGCAACAGAGGTTGCTGATTACTTTGTTCCCAAAAGGGAAAAAAAAAGTTTTCATGCCTTTTGATGTCAATCTTAATATTCGGGTACCATTCAGGGTATCATTTTCACTTTCATGGCCATGGAAAAGGTTTTCATTATAAAATATCTCACTAGAGGAGATGATAAGGAAAATGAAATTTACATGATAGTACAAAAACATACTTTTCAGAGTCATAAGAGGGTAAAAATCAAATTTATCCTAAAGAAATGTTTGCTTACTAAAAGAAAAAGCGTGTGTGTGTGTGTGTGTGTGTGTGTGTGTGTGTGTGTGGTGTGTGTATGTGTTAGAAAGAGAAGGATGGGGGATAAAACTGAGAAAGGGATGAACTTTTAAAGCTATTCAAATCTCAGGGGTATTGCATGTCCCTTTTACGGGACAAAGGGGCAACTTGTACTCCATGCACAATACCAAGGACTATATAAGGCAAATGTTTACAAACTGTGATGGATTGTTTAAGCCCAAACGTTTCCCTCCTGCCTCAGTATTGTGTGTCTACATGAAGTTTAAAAGGCTTTTAAAGATAAGGTAAGCCAGCAAGCACTTGAGAACCAATGAGAAAGCTGTCTGCTTGTCAACCTGATATGGACTGATTTACTGATAGCCAATCCACAGCTTGAAAAGTGATGAAAGAAACTCTAGCAGGGTGTAAGTTTGGGGGCAATCTCTAGAAAAGACGATTGGCTGAAGCCAGAGAGTGAAACACAAAGAACAGGGGGAATAAAATAACACACTTTATAATTTTCTACCCTATCGGTCACTGCTAAACAATTTTTTTAGAGTGACCAAGCCCTTGGTGGACTTAGAGTTAGAGGATCCCATCCAATTTGGGCAAGTCTCAAGTGGGCAAGTCTCCCACTTTCTCTGATTTTCCTTTGTCTGTGTAATGAATGGCCTCACTGAGGCTCCATTCAGTTGCCTGGATGGTCACTTGCTCTGAGCTTTCTTTGTACATCATTTTGTCAAATTCATTTCCTAAGTCATTGGACTATCTTTGGCTTCATTTTTGTTTTTCATGGCTTGGTTATGATATAATTCACATACAAAAATTGCCCACATTTAAAGTATTAATTTGGTAAGTTTTAACAGACACCTGTGATATCTTCACCAAGATTTTAAAAATGAAATGGGCTGGGAGTGTAGATCAGGAGTAGAAAACCTGCCTAGATTGTGTGAGGCCCTGGTTTGATCCCTAATCCTGAAAAAAATTTAAACAAAACAAAACATCTACAACCCCAGGACATTTTCTCATGTCCCTTTGTTATGTCTTCTTCTTGCTCCTTCTCATCATCCCCTCTATGATATAGTTTCTATTGATAAAGATTGGTTTGCCTTTTCTAAAATTGTATATATAATTGGAATCTTATGGTATGTACTATTTTGGGGTATAAAATCTTTCACTGGGCATAATTATATTGAGACTCATTGACATTACTATGTATTAATAGTTCATTATTTTTTAAAGCTGAATAGTATTCCATTGTATGGATGTACCACAATTTGTTTATCCATTCATATCTTGATTAATATTTGAGTTGTTTCTTGTTTTATGCTATTGCAAATAAAACTACTATAAATATTCCTATACATTTTTTTTAAATATTGGTTTTAGTTGTAGATGGACACAATATCTTTTATTTTTTATTTATTTTTATGTGATGCTGAGGATCAAACCCAGTGCCCCACACATGTGAGGCAGGGGCTCTGCCACTGAGCCACAATCCCAGCCCCCTATACAACTTTCATTTCTTTGGGTAAATATATGAGAGTGGAATGGCTGTAAAGTGTGGTAATAATGTGTGTGTAAACTTTCTAAGAAACTATTGAGATTTATTTTCCAAAGTGGTTAGCATTTTATACTCTCATCAGCAGGATATGAAAGCTCTAGTTACTCCAAATTCTCTCACCTTGGTTTGATCAGTCTTTTAAATTCCAGCCATTCTACAGTGTGTGTAGTGCTGTCTCATTTTGATTTTATTTGCATTTCCCCAATAATTAGTCATATCAAGAATTTTATGTGTTGCTTTGCCATTCATATATATATATATATATATATATATATATATGATAGGATATATATATCTTTTTAGATAAAAGATTTGTTCAAAACTTTTGTTATTGGATGGGTATTTATTTTTTCACCATCTGGTTTTTCAAGGTCTTTATATATTCTGGTTATGAGTCTTTTATCAGATTTATCATTCACAAATATTCCTCTTATTTTGTCACTTGAGTTTTCATTTTCCTAATAGTGTTTTTAGCAAAACAAAAATTTTTAATTTTGATAGGGCCCAATTTATTATTTGTTCTTTTATAAATCGTGATTTTGGTGTTGTACCTAAGAAATCTTTACATAAATCAAGGTCATAAATATTTTTTCCTATATTTTCTTCTAGGATTGTTAAAATTTTATGTTTTACTTGTATGTCTATGATATAATCTGAGTTAATTTTTACATATAGATAAAAACAGATACAATTTTAAACTAGAGGGATTAAGAAATACATAACTAGGGAAAACCTGGAATTTTTAGTTGTACTGTGATAAGTTTAAAAACAAGTAAAAATATCTTTCTGATGTTCCAAATGGTAATGTTGCCTTCTTCAGCTGAATCTACTTAACACGTATGCTTTTGAAGTAGCTTTGGGATTCACAAATGGCTTAATTAATTGGATATAATTTGTGAGGTAAGTCAAGGACAAGTAATACCAATAATGAAAAAGTCAGCAACTTAGAAGCTATTAGAAGCGTTGGCTCTCATGAATCAGAGTGGACACCAAATGGAGGAAAGAAAATGAAGATAGTTATACCAAAGGAGGAGGAGGAAAAGGGGGAGAGGATGGAAGAGGAAGAGAAGGAGCAGTGAGGGGGAGGGGGAGGAGAAGAAAAGTACTATGCCAGGAAGCGTCTAAGCCTGGGACCAGTCATCACTTTATTATTGTACTTTGTACTTGTAGACTGGGCTGCTGAATCATCAGTGCCACAGAATCCAACCTTTGCAAAGTGCGAGATCTGAATGAACAAAGGACAATGTTGGGAACCAATAAGAGTTCCTTACCAAGCAAAACAACACCTCCCCTTCCTACAGTTTGGATGTCTGAAGATAAAGCAATGATTTGGCAAAAGCTAACCAAAAAACAAAACAAGCAAAGATGCCTTGCCTAACAACTACTGCAAGACACTGTGTTAGGTGGATAGGTGCTCTATTTGCTCTGCTGCTTGAAAATCCTTAAAATGCTCCTCCAAATGGTCCCTGATTTGAACTTTGTTATGCTACTTCCATAAGAGAGGAATGAGGTTTCTCTCCTCTTTTTTAGCAGACAGAAAGACAATAATTCATTTCTTAAGTTGCATGTAAGAAAATAGAAAATAGCAGAGGAAACAGGCCTCAGGCTGAATCACCCTCTCACTTGCCTTCACCCTGCTCCTGAGACAAAGGATGTTTAGTCCCTCCTTGTAAACCTTAGGGGAACTGGAGTCCATTCCAAAGGTGAGTGTATGTTTGTGTTTGCACATGTGTGTTTGTGTATCTAAGTACAGAAAAGCATGAGAATGACTGATATATGATATATTGACTAAAGGTAGGATTCTCTTAGGATAAATCTTGCCTTTTCGCAGCTCATTTCTACCAGTAGTGGAAAGTAACTAACATTTGTTGAGCACTTAAAAGTTCTAGTCTTTTCCTACGCCTTTTATTTATGTCATTGCTATTTTTATAAATGCCTGAAATGAGGTAATATTAATATTGTCATTTTACCAAGTGAGCCACAGAAACTCCTAGCAATTAAATAACTCAATCAAGATCACATTATTTATAAATAGCAGGAGAGACTTGAACCCAACCAAGTTTTCCTGTCTCCCAAGTATAAGCGCTTCTGTCCACAGCCAAATAAGGGCCAAATTCTACAGAAACTCACATCACAGGAAACTTAATTTACTTCAGAGAAATAGAATTGTTTGTTTTAAATCACTGAAAGCCACTTTTTAACAAATGGAAAATTTTTTATTAAGCACAAATTTATTGTGAATTATTCTACAGAGAATTTATTCAAACGTAGGATATAAGGGGTTTCTTCTACTTTTTTAAAAAATTTGGAAGTATATTTCTTATACAACAATTCACCACTAATCATTTCACTTTATAAGGACTAAAATCTGTTAATAAAATGAATAAAGAAGAAAATCCAAAAGACTAAAATAAATCCACAGATTTAATGATTAAAATATAAACAAAATTGTGCTGTACCAAAAGAGCTCTAACTTGAGAATTAAACAGTTATGAGTTAATATTTAGGCATTAAAATTTTTCTTGTATCCAGGATTTGGAAAACAGCACTGGGGGTCTAAAGCAAGAGACCATGCTTGCATTCCTGATGTTGTCTCTTATGCTCTACAACTTCCTGCAGGTCACTCATTATCTCTGGGATTCTATTTCCCATCTGGAAAATGAGAGCTGGAATTATGATCCAGCCTGGACATTTTGCAACAAGGAACAAGATCATGTTAGATTTGCCATTTGTGATTTATTGTTTCATAACTTTGCAGGAGACAGGGCAGATTTTGCAGACCGCTCCCCAACCTCACCACCTCTAACAATTTGGGATCTAATTTAAACCCTCTAAAGAAAGTGGAAAACTCTACCTGGTGGGCTCATTAATCCACATCAGCACGTCCTGGTTTCCCGGGGAAGTCTCAGCTGACACTTGAGGGATGTGTGGCTTTGCCTCTGTGCAGTAATGCCCCATTATGCACCTGGAGAAGCCAGGGAAAACTGTATTCAATGTTGAAACACTTAGTTGGGTTATGAGCTGGAAATAGTCATCAGTCCGTGGATATTTGCTGGAAAATCTCAATTTAAGAACAGGACGGTTTGCAGCAGATCTGGTTTTTTGTTTATTTGTTTACTTTTTTTTCTTTTTTCTTTTTGGGTTTTGGAACATCATTGTTTAGAAATGGCACATTCATTTCTTTGGGACATCATATTGAGTTTGGCGACCGATTTTTGTTTCTTGCCCTCTGCTCATTTCAATGATGGCTTTATTAGAAAGGCAATTCTGAACAACACCGGCCTGTGTAACAAACTTGTAGAAAGCTGTCCCCAACTCAGAGCACGTGTTACAATCTACAGTACAACCTTTTTTTTTTTCTTCTTTCACCTCCCAAGGCACAGGGAAGATAAACATAGATATTAACCTTTATATCACCCTCAATGCTGGTTGTGTGCTTACTTGAAAGCAAGATGTGAATACTTTGGATATATATGCATATGTCTAACAGAGGATTAGAGGGAATAAAGGTACATTGGGAATTAAGCAATTTGACATTTACATAACAACCATTTATGACTCTGGGGAATATAAAACAATAGAGAAAATTCTCAGCACAGGGCTGAGGTTTCCACTGCAGGATTCCCAGGACCATTAATGAAAATCGTGTGGCTGAATCTTGTCACATCTGCTGAGAACTTAGCCTGAAGTCTTCTCATTATACAAACTTTGGAAGCTCACAAACAGTGGATTGAATTAGCGTGCTCTCTTCTGGGTGCCAATCTTGCCTGTATTCTTTTTGTCCCATCCATTGCAACACGCAGTTTTCTTTTCTTTTGTTTTATTTCCCTCAGGTTATTTCAGAGCTATAAGTGGGAAGGGCAAGGAGCAGAAGGAGAAAATAAGTTAACAATGACTGTCGGCTTCATGAGATCCACTACCACTTGTATGATGCTGTCTTTCATAGGAAGACACATTTAAATTGGGCTTTGCATAGTGCAACCAATTAAATTGCTCTCATTTTCAGCATCTGAACTAGATTTGTCATGAGAACAGAGCCAATGTCAGAGTTCATCATACAGAGGCATTGAGGAGAGTACTAGAGTGTAGCTCTTCATAGAGTATAAACTCCACCATCCATCTGTGACTCTTCACTCACAGCCTGAGAATGGAGCTCTGCACCACCTCCTCCTCCAAGGTCCTGAGAGAGCCCAGAGAATGGTACTTATAAAATGGCTTACCTGGTACCATGTGCTTGGAAAACAAAGAACACTATTTAGCTCTTCTTCTTCCCTTGAAGTCTGTATCTCCCATCATTCTGATGCCTCATGTTGCACTTCTCACGTGGGCACACCCAGGTGTGCAACAATGGGGAAAGCCCTGCTCAATAGCACACTGAGCTTCAGAGAATTTAATCCGATCACTGATGCTGGGACCTGGATCAAAACCAAGCAGAAAATTCCTTCTCAGGACCTGAAATGTTTTTCTTTTCCCTAGTAAATTCACCTCAGTTTCAGAAGTTATAGCCAAGGTTTTTCTTTGGTTTGGTTTGGTTTGGTTTTTAGCATACGTTAGGGAAATAGCCAGACAACTCATTGTTCAAGTGCAAAAATGCTGAGAGAGAGAGAGAGATACTATTTAAGAAATTATTCTAGATGTGATTCATGAAGTTTGATTAAGAAATAAGAATGTGGAGTTCGTTCCGTCCTTCTTTCTAAACAATTGTTGAATTCATGATCTATCTCACAAAGTCAAAAAGCACAACAAACATAGAAGGAATGCAAGGTTCTGAAAGGAATAAACAATAGGCCATAATCCAAAAGCAAACCTTTTAAACTGACTAAGGGACCCAATGATACTTAGGACTGGCCTGGTAAGTTGAGTCTTCAGAGAAAAGTGTCAGATTCCAGAGCTCAATCTCCAACTTTCTAAGGAGGGATTTTCCCAAATTCCCAACTGCTGGCTCACAGCAGTAAAACATAAGAAATAGGGCTTGGGATGTAGCTTAGTGGTAGGGCACTTGCCTAGCATGCATGAGACCTTGGATTCAATCTCTACTAACTACCACAAGAAAGAAATAAGAGAGAAAGAAAGGAACAAATAAAAAAAAATAACACTCCTGAAAAGTGGTTCTACTAAACATTTAGTAGAAATAGTTTTTATTTTTAAACACCTACAGAAAGCTGTTTTAAATTTGTGTTCTCTTTCCCTGGAAGAGAAAAGAATGAAGAAAAAGGATTCTTACCTTTAATTGAAGAATATTTTTGGTTATTCTCATTTTTCAGGTTGACGTGCAATGAAGAAATTTAGACCCTTCACTATTTGTGCCATGTTTTTAAACACAACCCCTGCACAGAACTGGGATATACCACTTGATGCAAGATTTCATTCAGGTGCATGACAGCCCCTTAGCTGGCCAGGTAGCTATTGCCTCTCTCTATATTCATCAGTTGCTGCTGTTGTCACTTTTCTACAGTAAAACTCCTGACAGTGTCACTTTTCTGAATGATAATCTTCAGAATCATTATTTATGATCTCTTTCACAATGAACAGTCCTTATCATGGCAGATACCAGTGTTCATGGTTGAACTTCTTCCCTCGAACAGCTTTGCCAAAGACCTCTGCTTTGATGACATGAAACTTTCTCTGCTCCCAGAAAATATCATTTCTTCTATCCTTTGTCCTCTCACCAAAATGTTTCTCCCCAAAGATGCATCTGGGGAAATATTTCCTTCCCTCAAACTGCCCCTCCCCCACCTAATTTCCTTGATAAACTAATTTGACCTCCAGGCAGTCATTCTGACATAGCCACTATGTCCTCTGTTGTAGAATGGCTCCAGTTTTTAAAATGAATCTTCAATATATAATTTGCTTAGTTTAGGGAACTATGATTTCATCTGGTATTTCCACTTCATTACACAGTTGCTTAGTAAATCTTTGCAGAAACAGTAAATGAAGGAATGGAATCAGTAGTTCAAAACTCTAAACAGAGGACAGAATTAACCACTTATCACACATTTAATCCGCTACCTATACTTTTAGATACTCTGTAAATCAATTTTTAATGAATTTAGTATTCATGTTACAGTGCTTTCTGTGCCTTTGCTTCAATGGATCATGGTCGTTTCCTGAGTAGAAAGGAATGGAAACAACTTTTATTTACTTGAGGTTTTTATTGACTCTGAACCTAGAAGAAGTTACATTCTCACTGTGAAATAGACCTGAGTACAAGTATATGAAAAAAAAATATGTTTTCTCTCCCAGGTTTTGGAAAATCAAGGAAATTGGAATGTGGAGTTTTCTAACCCTGTGATATCCAGAAGAGGAATTTTTTTTATGGATAAGTAGCATTTGTACATATTCATAACTTGTTGAAATATTAATGAATTTGTATTAAGGTGATGTTTTAAGAAGAGAAAATATTTACCAGGCCTTATAAGACAGTGAGATTTCTAAAAGCCAATGTGTTTGATGTTGAACCCAACAGGAGGCCGTGGCTAAGCATGTGCCCGCAGTCGCTTGATGCTTTCTGTAAGTCACAAACTCAACTATGGTTCTTTTCTTTTTGTTTTCCCTTCAGCAAAATGATGAGAACAACTTGTAGCATATGGAAGCATTTCCACCCTGTGAGTTATTCTGAGGGGGGAAAAATGTGATTTGCAAATTCTGTCAAATGAAACAGGCATTTCCAAATGCTACTACAATGTTCAAACACATCTTGTATGTCAGAAGTGTCCTGCAGATGTTCCAAAAAAAAAAAAAAAATCCTCCATGGCTGCAAATGAGAAGAACGAAAAAGTGCAAGAAGCTAGTCCTGCAGTCATTGTTCCAGATAGGCAAACCTTCCTCTGCTGCTGCTTCTGTATCATCAACTTCATCACAAAGACTTGCTCAGTCATCCTCAAATAGCCACATGTTGCAAACAGCTGTCTACCAAGAAAACTGGACTCTAATGACGACATGTGTAGACAAGCTGATACCTGAAGATCAGGGAAAAACAATAAGCAACTTTACGCAAGCACCTCCTCTCCCTTGGACTTGTCTTTGTGAAGGTTGGAACGGAGCATTTCCATACTGAGTCAGGAAAACTGGAGTTCCCAACAGGAGTTTTGAATGGGCCTCTGAGCATTTGAACACGGATGGATGGTTATGTGGGTAAAAGAAATATGAAGACAACACCACTGTAAATACCAGATTTATGGTTAGGCAGACGATGTCACAGAGGAACAGAATTACACAATTTTATAAGAATGGATCTCTCAGTTTTTAGTAGAAGAATACAATAGGACAAGGAAAATCCATTACAGGGTATATTGGTCCACTAGGAAAAGATGGAGAGCAGAAGAAACAAACAAACAAACAAACAAAAAACTGTTCACTGATGGTGGAATATAATTAAAGTTACAACATAGCAATAGAAAGGAGGCACACTTCATTATAAGGCAATTGAATCTTCTACAGGATATTAAAAGATTTTTCCCCCAACGTATCTATGGAAGAGGAAAAATGTTATAAAAATAGATGAAATTAAAAAATAGATGAAATATACTCTTGTCATAATAGCTATCTACTTATGGCAGCAAGAAGAATACAATGCAAAATAAAAACAAATAAAACTACATGTGTCCTCTGAACACCAGAGAAACTTTGGCCAGACACATTCTTTAGAAATCATCTCAACAAACAAACTGGTGGTTTTGTTTCTATGTTTAGTTGTGTTAGCCTTGAATGGTATGTTAATTTATGGGTGAAGAAGAATATGAAACAAAAGATTGTATTAATAACTGGCAAGAAATTTGCTGTGAACTCATGCTGCTAAATAGATTCAAACCCAGAAATGCAAAGAAAGGTAGCATTTTAACTTTTACATTTTGCAAAATACAAGGTACACCTTAAAGGCTTAAAGGCTATATAATAAAATGTACTTCTGTTTTATAAAGTTGAGACCCTCTCCAGAACTGGAATATAACATGGTCTGGAATTCCCTTGAGCACGGAAATGTAGCTGCTAAAACCATAGCAGTTGTTGTCCATGTGGTTTATGCAGATTACCTCAATTAATTCTC
>CM053407.1:88164957-88199350 GCA_028644305.1 Xerus rutilus | reverse complement strand
CAAGTTAAGACATTTTCAGATTTCTTATGAGTTGAGGATTGTGATATCACCTAGCCAATTGTTATAATCTACTGGCTCTTAACTTTCCATCAAAATGTCCTGAAAACTCTGAGGTAAAAAGCTGTCACTACAGAGACCCTGAGAGTTCACTTATAATTTTCCTTCATCTGAAAGCAATATAAAGAGTTACGTGAGTGACACTGGACTGAGAAACTTTCTGAAGCTACTATATGTTCCCCCGGAAAGAGGAAAAAGACATCAAGTTAGGACTTAGGATGCTCACACACTCACCCCTACACTTCACAGACAAGTAGAAGATCCATCTCACACACAGGAAGCATCACTCCCTTAAAGATTCCCACAGGAGCACTCTAATCTATGCTTTCTGAGGCAGCCAGTGAAAATTTCCCATCTCTTAGCCCACACCCATGAATATATTTCTTCCATTATCTATTTGTATGTTACAACTGACATGAGTGCAAGATGGCAGAGTGAGGAAGGGTATGGGGCAATGGCACATTGCTCCATGGAGTGACATTACTGAGTTGCTTACAGAAACAGGAAGAGTAAGAGAGAAGCATATTCAGGAGATAGTGGTAGTTATTATCTACCTTTTACAGCAAAGATTCATACATTGGCATCAAAGTGTAAATTCCTCAATTGGAGAGACAAAGCCAAGCAATGGGAGCATAGAATTATTATTTTAAAAGAGTCACATAGATCATGACTCTACAACTATACTGTTAATTTGGAGTAAGGCTGGGGAGAAAACAGGCTACTTAATAAGGAACAAACAGAAGGTTTGCTTGGATTTCTCACAGTGTTGACTTTTAAGAGATTGTGGGCAAAGTTCTGTAGAGCTGGAAGAGGGAAACAGGATACAAATGTGTTTATTTTTTAATAAAAATAAAATGAACACGCTTAATAAAATAAATACAAAATTTAACTTCTTATGTAGAATTGCTCACTACTTAAAAAACAATGAAAATAAAAATAAAAATGCTACACAGAAGCAAATGGGGACTCCGGGGTTCCAATCTGGCAGGCAGGTAAGGAGTCCATTAGAACCGTAAGTAAATCATTGAACAAACTGAAAATCGACAATCTTCCGAGACTGTCAGAGAAGTGAGGTCGCGGGGAAAACCACTGCCCCAAAATTGGAGAGACAGACAGGCAGATATAGAGAACCACAACTCAGACAAGAGCAAAACCCCACAAGCAGAAACCACTGTGGGAGCCAGTGCTGGGTAGAAAGTTGGAACTGTAGTTGACAAATTGCTAGAGGTTTTTTTCAGTGTGGGCAAATCTGAGTGAAAATGCTGGGGCGACTTAGTTGTAGAGAGTCCCCATACTTTTGGAATTATACCTGTAGGAGCTCAACGAGGTATTCACAGTGAATATCAGGAAAAACTAAACCAAACAAAATCATATCACTTCATATGGGGGGAGGGGGAAAGAACCATTTCATAATAGGGCATCATTCTGTTCTCAGCAAAGCTATCCCTCAGGAAAAATTGTTTTACCAAAAGTCTAATCTATGGAGGTGTATCAGAGACTAATCTATTCAGAGGAAGAGAAATACTCAATTTCCGTCCCTTTAAGCCTTCCACACTGGGGAAGAGAAATACAACATCCCACCCTGTGCAGCCATCCTGTTCACCCATGAGGTAGGAAAGGACTGAGAAGCACTGTTGAGTTCCCAGTCCAGGTGCACAGGCTCACCAGAGGCTGAGACCTAGTGGTGGTACTAGAGGGCTCCTCCTCCCATGCCCACTTCTTATTACATTATTAGAGACTTATTTTCCTCAATTAACTTTACACAGTTTATCAATTTATTGTTCAGTAAAAAAAATACAATGCATATTAAAGATTAAAAATGAAGTTTGAAAAAAGTTCGAACAAAGCCCCAGAACCAGAGTTAGATATGGAAGGAATATTATAATTGTCAGACCAGGAATTAATTTTTTCACCCGAGAATTTAAAATAACTATGATTAATATGCTAAGGAATTTAGTGGAAAAAGTAGAAAACATACAAGAACATGTGGATAATGTAAGTGGAAAAATGAAAATTCGAGGAAAGAATCAAGAAGAAACGTTAGAGACTAAAAGCACTGGAGCATTGAAGTATACCTTTGGTGGGTTACTGGTGTGCTTGATAAAGCTGAGGAAAGAAAGTATGAGCTTGAAGATCTGAAAACAGAAACTCTCAAAAGTGAAAAGAAAGGAGGAAAAGAATAAAAATGAAACCAGAACTGAATATTTAAGATCTGTGGGACAATTTCAAAAGGTGTAACGTATGTAATGGCAGCACTAGAAGAAGGAGCAAGAAAATAGAAGCAATATTTATAGCAGTAATGACTAAGAGTTTCCCCGGGTATGGTGGTGCCTGCCTGTAATCCCAGTGGCTGCGGAGCCTGAGGCAGGAGGATCTCGAGTTCAAAGCCAGCCTCAGCAAAAGTGAGGTGCTAAACAACTCAGTGAGATCCTATCTCTAAATAAAATACAAAATAGGGCTGGGGATGTGGCTCAGTGGCCGAGTGCCCCTGAGTTCTATCCCTGCTACCCAAATAAGTAAATAAATAATGACTAAGAGTTTCCCCCAAATTAACGTCTGACACCAAACCACAGATCCAGAAAGCTCAGAGAGCACTCACTAGGTTAAATAGCGAAGTAATCAAACCTGGGAACATTTGATTCAAATTTCAGGAAGTCAAAGAAGAAAAAGAATCATAATAAGCTAAACATGGTGGCACCTGCCTGTGATCTCAGCTACTCAAGAGCCTGAGTCAGGAAGATCACAAATTTGAGGGTCACTTGGGCAACTCTGTGAGACCCTATTTCAAAAATTAAAAATAAAAAAGATCTGGGGATATTGCTCAGTGGGACAGCAATGGTTAATATTTATGAGGCCCTGGGATCAATCCTTAGTGTGTGTGTGTGTGTGTGTGTCTCTTTCTCACACACACACACTGAAAGAAGGCAGAGAGAGGAAAACAAATTCCTTGCCTATAGAGGAGCAAATAAAATCACATCTGATTTCTCTTCAGAACCCATGAGGAAACAAAGAGTGGTATGAAATACTTAAAGTTTTGAGAGATGAAAACCTACCAACCTATATTTTTGTATTCTGTGAAATTATCTTTCAAAAGAGAAATGAAAACTTTTCAGACAAAGAAAAATTGAAGGAATTTGTTGCCAGTGTATCTTCCTTCCAAGAAATGTTAAAACAAGTTCTTAAGAAGGAATAAAATTATACAGATTAGAATCTCAAATTTACAAAAGAAATGAAGACCATCAGAGATAAAATAAGAGAAAGAAAAATAAAACTTTATTTTTCTTATTTTGAGTTTTCAGTTAGAGACCTCTGTATCCAGGTAAGAACAGATTTAGCAGGCAGAAAATCAGTAAGGGCATAGTTAAAATCAACTGTGCCATCAATCAATTGTATATAACTGACCTTTATAAACAACTTCATCTAATAAAGGCAGATAACACATTCTTAAACTCACATGGAACATTCACCAAAGTAGTCCACATTCTAAGCCATAATCACCTTAACAAATTCAAAAGAATAAAAATTACACAATGCATGCTCTCAGACTGAAATGCAATTTAACTAGAAATCAACAACCAAGTGGGATACAGTGGCACATTTCTGTAACCCCAGTGATTTAGGAAGTTGAGGCAGGAGAATTGCAAGTTTGAGACCAGCCTCAGCAATTTAGCAATACACTCTCTTAACATTAAAAATAAAAAAGATGAGGAATGGATAGCTCAGTGTAAAATGCCCCTAGGTTCAATCCCCAGCACCAGAACAAAAACAAAACAACAACCAAAAGTTAGCTGAGAAATCTCAGAATACTTGGAGAAGAACTGACATATTTGTAAATTACACATGGGCTAAAGAAATCAAGAGAAATTAAAAACTATTTGGAACTAGATGAAAATGAAAGTACAACTTATCAAAATTTGTGGGATACAGCAAAAATAGTGATCATATGCAAATATGCAGTACTGAATTTAGGTGACAGAAAAAAAAAAGACCTAAAATCAATTGTCTAAAATCTCTCCTTAGGAAACGAAGAAAAAAAGAGCAAATTAAATTTGGAGTATGCAGAAGAAAAGAAATGTAAAAAGTAATAACAGAAATCAATGAAATGGAAAAAAGAAATCACAGAGAAAACCAATAAAACTCAAAACAGTTTCTTTGAGAAGATCAATAAAATCATTAAGCTTTTTATCAGACTAAGAAAAAGAGAGAGGACACAAATTACTAATATCAGAAATGAAGGAAAGGATATCATTACTGATGAATACACATTAAAAGGACAGCAAAGAAATATTATAAAAAACTCTGTGTCCCCAAAATTGATAACCTAGATGAAATGGATCAATTTCTTGATAAGCCCAATCTAAGAAATAGACATTCTGAATATATATGTTATGTATATATGCTTATGTATATTTTAAATATATAACACATATAATTAAAATATGTTAAGATATATATTTTAAATACATACCTTAAATATATATCTAAAATATGTACTTAATATACATTTAAAAGTATTTATTTTTAAAAATATTTTAAAAATTACTTAAATATATATGTAAATATATTACATAATATCCATTTTATATATGCTACATATAAAATATATAATTATACTTATCTATAAAATATATAATTATGTTATATATTATACAGGTTATATTTATATATTATAAATATTACATAAATTTTAAATATATATTATATATATTTAAATAAATGTAATCAACAATAAAGTGTCTCAAAACTAAAAGTACCAAGCTTAAGGCAGATTTACTGGTGAATTCTACAATTTAAGGAAGAAATTATACCAAATCTCTATAATCTCTTCTACAACACAGAAAGTTAGACAATTATTCCTAATTTATTGTATGCAGCCCAGTATTACTCCAATATCAAAACCATATAAAGATATTACAAGAATATAAAACTACAGACTAAAATCTCACCTGAATATGCTTGAAAAAATACTAGGAAAAAAATCAGGAAATTCAATGCACCAATGTATAAAAAGAGTTATATACCATGAACAACTGGAATTTGTCCAAAGTATGAAAAGCTAGTTCAACATTAAAATACCAACTAATGAAATCAATAGATGAAAGAAGAAATACATATAATAAGATCAATAGATACAGAAAAAGCATTTGACAAAATTCAACAGGCATTCATAATAAAAACAAAATTTTAAAAACTCTTGGCAAATTAGAGATAAAGGAAAGTATTCTCAACTTGATAAAGGACATTTACAAAACAAAAACAGAAACAAAAAAACTACAGTTAACATTACATTTAATGGTGTGAAACTTGAAGCTTTCCTGCTAAGAGTAGGAAAAAGACAAGGATGTCTTCTCCTGTTACTGCTTTACAACACGGTACTGGAAATCCTAGATGATAAAATAAGTCAAGGAAAGGAAATAAAAAGGATACATATGGGGAGGAAAAAATAAAACTGTTTTTACTTGCTGATGATATGGTCATCTGTGTAGAAAATCAAATATTGAAAATCCCTGAAACTATTAAATGTTTATAGCAGGATTGTAAGATGTAAGGTTCAAATTTAAAAGTCAATAACTGTACTAAATATTAGGGAAAAACAAGGGAAATTTGAAATTATACATGGTCATTTATATTAGCACTTCCATAAATGAAATACTGAGGTACAAATCTAAAAATGTATATATATATATATATATGCTATATATGAAGAAAATTGTAAAATCTAATGAAATATCCAAGAAAAACTAAATAAATTAGAAAGATATCCTATGTTTATAGATAGGCAAACTCAATATTGTCAATATATCTGTTCTTCCTAAGTTTATCTATAGATTGAATATAGTCTCATTCAAAATCCAGGTAAGTTGTTATGTTGATACCAACAACCTGATTCTCAAGCATATATGGTGAGGCAAAATATCAAGAATAAACAACATTAGATTGAAGGACTGCAACAAAGTTGTCTTAAGAATTGATACTATTGGGCTGGGATTGTAGCTCAGTGGTAGAGCGCTTGCCTCGCATGCGTGAGGCCCTGGGTTCAATCCTCAGCACCACATACAAAGCAATAAAATAAAGACATTGTGTCCATCTACAACTAAAAAAATATTAAAAAAAAAAGAATTGATGCTACTGATTTCAAGACATTAAAAAGATCAGTAATTGAGATAGTACATACTGAGAGCTCTGAACTAGACTTGCATACATAACAACTGAGCTTTGACAAATTAATAAAAACCACACAATGAAGCAGATAATCTTTTCAAGAAAAGGTGCTAGTTCAATGAAGCACCCACAAAAAAATGTGAACAAGAAACAGAACTTACATCCTTCATGAAAATAACTCAAAATGGTTCACAGATCTAAATGTAAATGGAAAACCATAAAACCCTAACAGATATCACGGGAGAAACCCTACATGACCTTAGGCATGGCAATGATTTCTTATACACAACACCACAGACATGCTCTATAAAAGAAATAATAGATAAACTGAACTTCATTGAAGTTAAAATCTGCTCTGAAAAAAAGTCAAGAGAATTAAAAGACTGGAAGAAAATATTTTCAAAATATATATTTGATAAAGAAATATCATTAAAAAAAACCCCAAAAAATGTTTTAAACCCAGCAAAAAGAAAGAAAACAGCCTGAGTAAAAAATGAGCACAAGATCTGAACAGACACACTACTGAAGAAGATAATCTTGCAAACAAACATATGAAAAGGTGCTCAACATCAAAGTCAATAGGAAATTCCAAATTAAATCAACAGTGGGGTACCAGTACACACCCATTAGAATGGCTAAGAATCAAACCAAAAGCAACACCAAATGGGATTTTTAGGTAGTGAAACTATTCTATGTAATTTTATAAAGATTTGATTATATGTTTGCTTAACTTGTTGAACACATCACCAAGAGTGAATCCTATTATAAACTATGGAGTTTGGGTGATAACAATCTATCAGTGTAGGCATGTTGATTGTACTAAATGTACCACTCTGGCAGGGGTTGTTTACAGTGGGAAGGTTGTTCATATGGGATTGGGGATGCATGGAAACCCTATTCTCTGTTCCATTTTTCTGTGAACCTGAAAATGCTCTAAAAACTAAACAATTTTAATTCAAAAAATGGGACTGTGCCAAAGTCCTTTCAGAGATAAATTAATGTCCTTAGTAGTATCATTAATAAAATGGAAAGTATCAAATAAAAGTAACTGAGTATTAAATTCCAGCTGTTCAAAAATATATAATAGAATAAGCTTAACACATATTGGACATAGAAAATAATGAATAAAAAGCAGAACTCGAACACACAGATGATAGAAAAACAGTCAACTGGTAAATCAAGGAACTAGATCTTACAGAAATAAAAAAATCAAATTTTAGATAAATTTATTCAAGGAGGAGAAATAAAAAAGGCACAGAAGCACCCATAATAATGAATAAAAAGGAAGATTTTCATAAGAATTATTGCAATATACTTTAAAATTTTGTTGAAAAAATGTTTCTGGAAAGACATAAATCACTGAATAAATCATGAGAAAATATAACATCTGATGGGCCAACGAAGAGAAATAGAAAAAAAGACTTTGCAGGAAATTTATTTTCTTTTTTAGTTCTTTTAAAATATGTTTTCATTCATTTATTATAATTAAAAATAATACTAGGGTTCATGTTGATGTACTCGTTCATGTATGGCATAGAATTTGTCCCCATTGCTGCTTCTGTCTCTCCTCTCCTTCCTCATCCTGTTCCTGTTCTACTCTGCTGGTCTTCCTTTAATTCATTTAGAGGATTTTTTAAAATTGATGCTTTGTAGGTATACACAAAGGTGAAATGCATGCGCTATATTCATTTATGTATGCAGTATAATTTGGTCAGCTTCATTCCACCACTCCTCCCTTTTTCTATCCCTCTTTCCTCCCCCACTATCTATCCCCTGTTCCACTGATCTCCCTTCTATTTTCATGCTTCTCACTTTCTTCTTATTTTGCTCTAGCTTCCACATATGCAGCATATGACAGAAAACGTTATTTCTAAGGAAGATTCCAGGTCCAGGTGGGCTATAGGTATATTCTTTAATATTTTGTTTCAAGGAAGAGTGATTCCCATGCTTTTCAACTGTCCTTTAAAAATGTCTGAGGCAGTTTTCCAATTCTTGGTGAGCATAATTTGTACTGAAAACAGAATACACACTTCCAAAAATAACAACAGAATGATATAAATATCATTAAATAGACAGTAGTTACAAAATTAACTAGCAATAAAACGTAATAATGAATTAAATGAAGAAGTTATTTATGACTAAGTAGGATTTGTACCAGAAAACAAAAATGTGTGAACATTACTGAATCAATATTTCAAAAGAGAAAAATCTCATAATCATGAGGTTTTAGAAAGGACAACAAAATTTTATATATATATATATTTATATGTGTGTAAGAGATTAAATATCACATTAGCACTACTTGAAAGTGACAGAGAGGCTCTCATTAAGAATGTATTAAAGAAGTAAATCAAATACAATAATGAATATAATGAACTCTTTAATAAAGTAAAGCAAAGGACTATCTGCAAAAAAAAGTGGGTAAAAGTTGTGAGATAAGCTCACCCAAAATTGACATAAAGGATTTTGCATTTTCTAGAGAAGCTAGGTATGCTCTGGATACTTTTGCATCATGAAAGTGGTTAAATATCCAGAATTAGTTTGATGATTCTTATTTCATCTATCCATAACTTTTCTATATTTGTGTGTCTATCTTGGTCTTACTTTCTCTCACATGCACAGACACAATCTCACATAGTTTCTTCCTTTTTTAAAAAAATATTTTTAGTTGTTGATGGACCTTTATTTTATTCATTTATTTATATGTGGTGCTGAGACTCGAACCCAGTGCCTCACACATGCTAGGCAAGTGCTCTACCACTGAGCCACAACCCCAAACCCTCACATGGTTTCTTTATCAGTACATTTGCAATCACACTAAGAATTGATGACTAGTTGCCATGGCTCAGGGGTGAGATCAGTGATGGGCTGCAAATAGACACAAGGAAACTTTTGAGGGTGATGGACATATTCTAAAATTGGATTGTGCTAATGGTTGCATAGCTATGTAAATTTTCTAAAACTTGTTGAACTATAGATCTAATATAGACACATTATAAGGTTTGTAAATTATATCTCAAAATAGCTCTTAGGCTTTTAGTGTGGTTTGCCTCATAATTTAACTCCTAAAGGTGTGTTAATGGTATTAAGGGGGTGGGAATTTAATCTGACTATGGTGTTTATAGTTGTGCCTCTAGAAAGTGCTTAGATTAGGTCATTAGGGTGGAGTCCCCATGACTGAATGATGGTGACTTTGTCAAGAGAGGAAAAGAGACCATATAGAGATACACACACACTAATTCTATTATATGATACAGCTAAGGGACATCCTTGTGAGGGCCTGCACCAGGCTGTTTGGAATTCAAGCCTCCAAAGAGCAGCAGCCAAAACAAGCCCATTTTCATTATAAAGTAGCCTGCCTCAAGTATTTCATTATAGTAAGGAAAAGCTGAGTAACACAATATCCTTAAGGAAAAAAAAAAGAATTGATGAAATGCATAGCAGTATTACCTCTGGTATGTAACAGAAAATTTTTGCTGACCATTCACATTCCCTAAGTGAAGATGAAAAATTGGTAAACATACTTCATCTTCATCCACACAAGATCTTATTTTATGGCAACTGAACAGAAACTCATTCCTCAACGACTTGAATCAGTATAAACATTAAAAAATAATAATAAAGCTTGACAAAGATACTGTATTTTCTCTGAGGCACATTTATCGGGTGATCTTAAAAACCTAACAGACTTTTTTCATGTAATTCTAACACAAGAAGTAGATTCAGAAATCTGATAAAACCAGATTCCAAGCTACGAAGTTTCAGCTCACTCTCCTTTTCATATCAGGAATTTCTAGTGTCACGTATTCTCTCTAAATCCAGATTCTATGATACTTCCTCTGTTTTTTAATGGCTTTATTGCTTAAAAATATTTTCTACTTAAAAGCAATTCAACAGCTTTTTGTTGTTTAAATTCATAATATAAACCATTTTATTCTCTTATTTACCTTTTTAGCCTTCTTTTTATTTTACTCCTCTGTTTTACATCTTTTATGCTCCAAATAAACTAAGTCATAATTTCCTGTACAAACCTTGCACACTTGATGGAGACCTTAGAAGGAAACATGGAATCTTAAAGTTGGAAGTGGCAATCGAGATCCAGTAGCTCTCTGGTGGAATGCAGGCATCCTCAGTGTTCTTAGCTTTTCTGGTGACTAGTTTTGATTACATAGAGCTCACCGCTTCTCAGTGAATCCATGGGCCTTCCCTCGTTAAGATCAAGAATGCAGGCAGACTAAAGGGAATAAAATATTGGTGTCTCACTATTGTATGAAAGACCTGATTCTCCTACTTGCCAAATGCTGCATTTTCAAACGGGAAGTTGGAATTTTAAAAGTTCTAAAATATTTGGTAGTCAGGAAAGCAGCAAGTGGTAAACATTATGTGGAAAGTAAGTTCTACTTTCCTGATAAGATCATTTATATACCTTTAAATAATAATTTCCTGAAGGTTAATCTATATGTATATATATATGCTTTATATATATATATATGTGAATTAGGGAAGGATTCTTTCATTATTCCATCCATAAGTCATTTGCTTTTCTCTCCTGCTCCCAGTTTCAAATGGTTAAGATGTGGTATTGTTTTTGAAAAGTTTAAGGAGGCAGTTAGGTAGAGAGGTAAAGATAGTGTAGAATAAAGGACATTGGGAAACATGCAACAAATTCCATTTTATTCTGGATCTTGGCTGATTATGTGACTGAAATTGCTGAGGCTCAGTTTCCTCATCTGGAAGATGAAAATAAGAGTAACTTTCTGGAGCACTGTGGTGAGGATCAGTGATAATCTGTAAGGCAAGTATCACCTGATGCTCAGTTCACAGTGTCCACTAATTGTTGGCCATTACTACAGGCGATCCATTTCCTAAGCTTAGCTTTAGAACACTGATTCCCTGTTTGAGAGATTCCAATTTTCATAGTGCTCTCTAATCTGGAATTCCCTGGCTTGACTAGGCAGTGTGATTTTCTACTTCTCCCCAAGTTGAACCCTGGGTTTCTAGCTAAGGCCCACCATTCCAAGATGGTTTGTTTTCGTTTTGCCTGTGCACTGTACAGTACAGCACCAAAACCCACACACATCCTCTCAACGATATTGCAACTTTTTATGTTGATTTTGCAATGAGTCATTTAAGTCCCAAGTTTAGATGGTTTCCTCTGAGCAGTCATCTGCACACTTCTAGACAAACAGGGGCCCAGAGCTCGGAAGGGCACAAAAGAAGCAGGTGTTTGAAGTGAGCAAGGGAGCCAGCATTCAGTCATTCAGTACATGTCTGTTGACTCTCCACTATGTGAGGGTATTTTTCTAGATAGTGGAGATATATAAGCAGATTAAACAGGTAAAACTCCTACAGTTCTGGAGTTAATTCTTTGCTATTCTGTTATGAGGAGAAAAATAAAAGAGGAGAGTGAGGAGATTAAGAAGTAAAATGTTTTAGTCAGCTTTTTTGCTACAGTGGCCAGAGACTTGACAAGAACAATGAGAGGAGGAAAAGTTTATTTTGGGGCTCACGGTTTCAGAGGTCTCAGTCCATAGATGACTCATTCCTCAGGGCCCAAGGTACATCAAGACATCATGGCAGAGGGTACAGCAGAGGAAAGCAGGTCAGGACATGGCACCAGGAAGCAGAGGGAGAAAACTCCCTTCACCATGGACAAAATAAAAACTCCAAAGGCATGCTCCCAATGGGCTATCTCCTCCAGCCTCACCCTACCTGCCTACAGTCACCACCCAGCTAATCTTTAACAAGGGTTAAGTATTGATTAGGTTAATCATTGATTAGGTTAAGGTTTTAATTATCTGATCATTTCACCTCTAAATTTTCTGGCATTTTATCACACATGAGCTTTTAGGGGACACCTCATATCTGAATCATAACATAAAATATATAATAAATTTAATGGCTATTGTCAGTGGCAGAAAAATAAAGCTAGGAAAGGGTCTAGGGAATAAGGTTGGCAGTATGGTTTTTAATAGTTGAGTCAGGATTGAGAAAGTGCTGTTTCTGTAAAGAACTAATGGAGGTGAGGGAGGAAGCCATAGGGAATTCTGGAGAATACCCCTTGAGCCATACCCTGAAAAATTCTAGAGAAGGTGAGGAATCCAATGTGGCCAACGAGTGAGTGAGGACAAGAGTGGGAAAACATGAGCTCAGAGGGTCAAGGGGCAGATGGTGTGAGCCTTGAATGCCATTGTAAAGATTTTGGTTTTCATTTTGAGTAACACAAAAGATCATGGGTGCATTTTGAACAGAGAAGTGTGGTCTCGCACACATTTAACAAGTTCTTTCCCACTATTGTGTACAGGACAGACTGTAGGGGTCGTGATCTGTAGAATCCAGAGGTGGCTACCAATGAACCACCCCAACTCCTCAGCTTTCAGAGTCTCCTAAGGAATCAGATTTAGGCTGGCCCTAGAACTGGCTTTAAGCAAAGAAGTTGGTGGAATAATTCAGGGCTTGCCAAGACCTGGTAGCTTCAGCTTTAGAAACTATAAAAGCCTTGAGACTCCATGTTGGAAATTCACCTACCCTGTTGTAGAACCCATGTGAAGAGGTTGTGTGGAAAAGAAGCCCTGAGAATTATTATTATTTTTTCATATTTAATTTATTTGTTCTATTTAGGTTTGCATGATAACAGAGTGCAATTTGATTCATTGTACATAGATAGAGCATAACATATCAATTCTCTAGTTGTAAGTTGTATAGAATCATAACATATATGCAGTCATACATAAAGTTAGGGCTGTGATGACCATCATATTCCATCACCTTTACTGTCCCCATGCCCCCTCTCCCCTTACGCCCCTGTAAACAGAGTTCCACCATTGTTCCCATGACCTTCCCCACATTATGGATCAGTATCCACTTATCAACGAGTACATTCGGCATTTGGTTTTCTGAGATTGGCTTACTTCACTTGGCATGATATTCTCCAACTCCATCCATTTACCTGCAAATACCATAATTTTATTCTCTTTTATTGCTGAGTAATATTCCATTGTGTATATATACCACAGTTTCTTTATCCAGTTATCTATCGAAGGGCATCTAGGTTGGTTCCACAGTTTAGCTATTGTGAATTGAGCTGCTATAAACATTGAAGTGGCTGCAGCACTATAGTTTGCTGTTTTTAAGTCTTCTGGGTATAGGCCGAGGAGTGGGATAGCAGGCTCAAATGGTGGTTCCATTCCAATTTCTAAGGAATCTCCATACTGCTTTCCAGATCGGTTGTACCAATTTGCAGTTCCACCAGCAATGTATGAGCGTACCTTTTTCCCCATAACCTCGCCAACACTTATTGTTGTTTGTATTCTTGATAATTGCCATTCTGATTGGCATGAGGTGAAATCTTAGGGTAGTTTTGATTTGCATTTCTCTGATATCTAGAGATGTTGAACATGTTTTCATATGTCTGTTGATGGATTGTATATCTTCTTCTGTGAAGTTTGTGTTCAGCTCTTTGGCCCATTTATTGATTGGGTTGTTATTTTTTTGGAGTTAACCTGAGAATTATTTGAGGAGAAACAGAGGCCTGAGTATCCCAGCTGGGCTCAGCTAAATCCAGACAAGTTGATTTTGCCAAGGAGCCAAACGTGTGGAAGCCAGGTTGGACACTCCATCCTCCTCTCCATCTGATGCAGTCACATGAGAATCCATCATAGTCCAGTCCCCTGTCCATCCACAGAATCATAAGAATCAATCAAATGTGTATTTTTTTAAAAACACTAAGTTTAGGCTAGGACTGTTATACAGCAGATATTCTGGACTCAGGAGTAGGAAGTGAGTGATGGCAGAATCCGGAAAACAGTTCAAAGGCTGCGGTGGAGATGGAGGTGGCTCAGGTCACAGGTAAAGCAACGAGGCAGAATGGAGTGGTCAGGTTCCATGTGACTTGAAGGCAGAGAATTGTCTGAGGGATTGGACGTGAGCTGTGAGAGAAGAAGGTTTGGATGAGTGGAAGGCACTACTTGACTTTGGTGTAGAGTCTTCTGTGGAGGGGAGCCTTAGGGCCACTATACGGAAGCCTGGTGAAATTCTGTTTGTCCCCACACGGAGGGCTGGGAACCTTTTACAATGAAATAAGATGATGACATGAAGTTGAGAAACCAGCAGAAAGTGGCAGCTAAACGTCACAGGAATTCTGTAAGCCAAAAGCCTGCTTCTAAGCTTATATAAGATGTCAGTGGCTTCAGATGCATCCCTTGAAAGAGTCAAAGCTGCTGGCCTTCCTTGGGTATCATTTCACACTCCCAACTTTCCATCAGCAGAGTTTACATGCAGCCATCATTTTGCTTTCTTAGATGCCCAATCTCTTTAAGCTGAGCAAGAGACTTCTGTTTCTCCTTTCAATTCACACAACATCTACAAGAACATTTACACATAGCAAGTTAAATAAGCTCTTCTCTTGTTTATTTGGTGACTTCTTACCACAAAAGCCTTGCAGATCCAGGGCAGTTTTTCCCTTCATAGATCTATGCATGGTTCAGAGTCAAAGACAGCATTTTTATGTGTGAAAAACTGCCCTATGAAAGTCCCACTTCCTGGGGAAGCAATGCATTATTTTCTCCATCTGGCATATGCTAAATAGTTGTGAAAATACAGGAAGTTCCTGTGAATTTCCTCAAAAAAATCTTGACAGGCTTTGCACTATTTTGGACTACTATGATTTGTATTATGACATTCACACTGTGAGGAAACAAAATAAAACAATATAAAATAATAAAGTAAAGTAAAACCTGGTCAGGCAGTAGGAAGCTTTCCTCACCTTCTGGGTAACAAGTAAGAACATTTATATAAACAAAAACCAAAAATGAGGAAAAAATTGATTTTGAAATGCATGGAGTTGGAATTAGCTCAGTCATTTAAAGTTATTTTATCAACATTTTAGGAACACTTACTAAAATAGTTGGTTTATTTATATTATAGAGTTATGGAATATCTGAACTCCACAAATCTTAGCATTATTCTAGTCCAGTCTCTCTTTTTACAGTTGGAAACTCACAAGTCCAGAGGGGTTATGATTTTCTAAAGGTCATACATCAAGTTATAAGCAGAAAAAATGCTAGAATCCAATTTTCATAATCTTAGTTCAGATTTTTTTCCCAGAGTATTTCTGAAATACTTGTAAAATGTAGGTGTTTATTATACCTTGATACCTAAATGGCAGCACCTCTCTGACTAAAGAGGGAAGAAGAACCAGGTAAAAAGTCAAACAAAGGAAGAAGGGAGAAGGTGAGAGAAACCCCTTTCTTCTCTTACATTCTTTTCTCATTATTATAGTGAGACACATAATAGTGGGGAATGGAGAAAAGTCAGTGAGTTCAATCCTAAAAGGCACTGAGTATAACTATCCCCACTTCCTATCAATAGGTACCTGGCACCTCACTAGAAAAATGATACAGTGATTAGATTAAGCACACAGACTGCAGTGATTGCTTTTCTGACTACATAAATTAGAACTCTGTGACTTTGGACAAGTTACTTTACTTCTCTGTTCTTCGATTTCCTTATCTGTCAAATGGGAGTAGTAATACTACCTGCCTCACTGGATTATTGTGATGATTAAGATTTTTAGGAACTTAGTACATGACTGGCACATATTAAGCTCTATATAAGTATCTTATCAATAAATGCACAAGTAAACTTATTTAAAAGAATTATGTGCATTTTTCTTGAAACTTCTCTATCATTTTAGGACTCCTGCTAAGACAGTTCCTATCCTGTGATCATCTTCTTTGCCAACCTTACACCCTACCACCAAGTTTGTTGCAGTTCTTGGCTTAGAGGTAGAGTCTGTGGCCAAACCAATGAAATCATTTTTTTACACAGCGTATGGTTTCCAGGTTGGAGGGTACTGCCAGGTGAGTAGCACCTGCAGAGCTCAGGCTGACCAGGGAAAATTATATCCCAGATACCCTCAATAGCAAGGTTTGCTAGTGCCTCTTTTCCTAAGCCATGAAATGGTCTTTGGCTCTAAGCTCTTGACAGGAGAGAGGGAGAAGGAGAGGAGAGGGACAGAACTGAAAATCCTTCCCACACTATAGTTTCTTCCCATTGGATCTCTAGGTAGCATTTAAAAAACATGAGAATTTGATTATATTTTTCATGTGGCTCATGCTTATAACATAAAATGAAGATGTTTTATTTTCTGATGACGTATTTTTTTCCTAAAATAATAAAAGTCTTATTCATTCATGAATTCAGTAAATCAATTAATGTACACTATTTTTTACATACACCATGCCTAAATTTGTTATGCTATTTAGTATGTTCTCTGGGCAGCACTCTAAGCCATGGTTGGAAAACAGGATGTCTTTGAGGACCAGAAGAATGTCAATTCTTCTCAAAAGAAAGTGATGTTGATTAAGAAAAAGTATAAACAATAAGCAATAGAGGGTCCTGTGACAAATTGATAAGACATTTCCCAGCTAATGAAAATACAATTGTAAGATATTCAAATATACATTTTAATACTTCACAAATCATCATCTTTGAATAATAAAATTTGTTAAGATGGGCATGAAAATTAGGAAGCCTTATAGAGTTGTCCTCATTTTGACCCTCTGTATTTAGGTCTAGCCAGGTACCTAGAAAACTGGGTTAAGCTTAGACATTGGTCTACAAGCCAACTTCATGGGAAAGACTCATTTGTTCCTTCTCAGAACCTGTTATGAGAGGCCACAGTGCAAATGGACAGCTCTTACTCTACCTAAAAGGAAAGACTTTCTGAAGAGAGAATGCTTCAGTCATGAACTCTTAGAGAGGAGGAACAACTGGATATTGCAGTACATATGAACCTTTGATAATCATCCAGCTCTGTCCTGTAAAAGAACAAGTCTCTGGAAGAAGTGGAGATAGGGCTGAGGCAGAAGGTTCCACCTTTTTGTGTTAGTACTAGGGGGTATGATAACAGATGTTATGGGTTACACATGATGTCCTCAAAAAGCTCATGTGTGGGACAATGCAAACAGAAGTGATTGGGTTATAGTATCAACCTAATAGGTGGATTAATTCCTGATGGAATTAACTGAGTGGTAACTGGAGGCAGGTGGGGTGTGGCCGGAGGAAGTGGTTCATTAGGGGTGTGCCTATGGGGTATATATTTTGTATCTGGCTAATGAAGTCTCTCTCTGCTCCTGATCATCGGGTGAGCTGCTTTCCTCTGCCACACTCCTCAGCCACGTTGTTTGGCCCTACTTTGAGCCCCAATGAATGGAGGCAGCCTTCTATGGACTAAGACCTCTGAAACCCTGAGCCTTAAATCAACTTTTCTTCCTTAACAGTTGTTCTGGTAAGGTCTTCAGTCACAGCAGCAAAAGAGCTGACTAAAACAACCAGTAAGATTAGTCCTCACGTCACAGTTGTGATATTTGTAGCAGAACAAAATGGTACCATGCCAACAACACAGAATAAATGGATTTAATTCATTATTGGAGTACCCTTAGACCTCAGAATTGAACAGGACAGGAGCAGCGTATCTCATTAGAAGACAACGACTGCCCAGAGGGTTGTGAAGAAAATAGAGGATTCCCAGGGTTGAAAAAATAAACTAGAATAGTCTGGACATTCACTCAGGTATATAGGGAGTCCCATGGAGCCCTTTGACTCACAAGAGAGGAATTTAAAGAGTCCCTGGGCTAAAGGAATTTTGCTGGAGGAGGCTGGGACACTTTAATGGGACCCCCTGACTCAGAAAAGATTAAGGCACAGAATGTCTGCAGAAGAGAAAACTAAGGAGAAGCCCATTTGGCCCCTGTCACAGTGTCACAAAGGGAGCAAGCAGTATGGGGTTAATTTAAAAATATTCAAACCTGTGATATCAAGTTGAATAAAACTAAAAAAATTTTAAACAGCATTTTCCCATGACTGTGACTCAAGCAGTCTGAAAATCATATAGAAGCCAAGAATACAATGGGTAATTTTAAGAGGAGCCTCTGGGTATCCCAGCATACATTTCACAAATTCAATATGACATTTGTATAAATTTAAGTAGGCATGAAATCAAATATTTTTAACCATGAAATTTGTTGATTTATAATTTCCATAGGGTTCCCCCTCAGAGAAGAACATTAGAATGTGGCCTGAAGGTGGTTCTTCTTACCCTTGGAAAATACCAGAGAATTAGCTGCTTTCTCAGTGAGGCACAATGGGTTTATATTTTACTGAAGATCAGGAGTGGATTTTGTCAGTTGACTGATGATTGACTCTTCTTTGACATTTCTCTCCTCCACCAATGGGTGCTCATCTCGCTGGGTCGTCATCCCCTCAGCAAACTTTCAGGCATAACTATGTTCTGGCCTTTCACGTACCACAAACTCTCAAAGAGAGAAGTCTCCCTAGTGACAGTCACTGCCATCTGACAGACTGTCAAAATTCATATGTTTTAAGAGGAAAATCTCCCTGGATCCTTTTGAAAGAGGAAGGCTGATACCGTACAAGACGAAGCATTACCACAGAATCAATCTTTCCACCCACTTAATATTTCCATATGAAAAAAGCAAACAATGAAACATGGAGAAAACAGAATGAATTGAGGTTTAAAGACACACAAAAAATGAATGCCCACAAAAAACTCATTCTAAATATTTCCTCATGTATTAGAAAAAAGCGTCTCAGGCCAAAAAACTGAGCCTTCTATTTCTGCTCATTGACTAGATGGTCTTCAAAATGCACTCGATTTTTCGAATCTAGGATTTTGTTTTCATGGCCACGTTTGGGCTTCATTTATTAAAAGACAAAAGAAAAATAAGATTCGAATTTTCAGTTTTATCTGTTTTCTGTTTTGAGGAGCCACTGAACTCCATCAAAGATGCAAGTGAAATGATAAGAGGAGCAGCACACTAGGGATGTTACTATCTCCTCAAACCAGGGCTTCCATTCTGCCTCAAGTACAATATTTCATCAGGCACTCCTTTTGAACTCTGGGTCCCTTCCTGTTACTTTTCCCAATGACTATAATCCCTATGTCTTCTGGGAGGATAGTATTTGGTTGATGGACAAATGAATGAATGAATGAACAAATGAAAGAAGAATTAATTACACCTCTGAAAAAAATACAAAATTAACTTATATTTGTTCCATATCAAATGTTTGAAAATGATTCTATGCTTGTACATTTTTAAGGATAAGGAATACATTCTCTCCTGGGGCCACTGATGTCATCTGGGGTAGAAAAATATTTCACAGTGATTTGAAAAGGGTTCTGACGGTGATCCTACCTAACAGGAGATATTCAGTCAAGTGAGGAAAAAAAAAATACCTGAGTGGGTGTCTCAACTGTAGACAAACCTTAGAAATAAAAGATCCAGGACTGAGATTATGAAAAACCTGGGCAGATATATGCTCACTGTGAAATTCCTCTGCAGCATTCTTTATAGGTCTGCATCAGGGTGGGATGGAAGTCAAGGTTAAAGCTCCGTGTTGGAAAGATGTATGAGATCCAAATAAAGACAAATATGTATCATTGTGAAGTTAATATTAGAGGTGACACATATACAAGATGGTGATGAACGATGTCGTTCTTAGGAAGACAAAAAGTTGGCAAAGAGACAAGGTTGAGTAGGGATGCAGAACTTCTCCCTTGAGACAACTGAAAACATTAATCTTGCAAAAGTACCACATCCACCCATCTCAGCTTGTTTTCACATACTGGAAGGAGAGCTTCTATCTAGAGCCTAGAGAGGGGATGATGCAAAGGGGTTCAGGATTGAGAAGATGTGCCCATACATACAATATTGGATGTTTTGATAGCCAAGAAGAGAAAAAAATGTTATACGAAACATGTACTTGTAAGTTATAAAAGACAGATTAAAAAGTAAAATAGTGAAAGAAGGATATCATGTTATGTAGAAGAAAGTAATGGCAAATCAATTGACACTTATCCAAGGCTTATTTTTGCCAAGAATTCTACTAACTCCTTTACAAAGATTACCCTTAACAATACTATGTTGTAGCTACTATTGTTTCATGATTCTATACTAATATTGAGATGTAGATTAAGCTACTTACAGAAGATCCTTGAGGTGGTGAGTAAGTAGTAGGGTTGGAATTTTAAGCCCAAGTGGTCTGATTACAGAGCCTGTGCTTCTAACTGCTTCAGCAGATTGATTTCCATCCTTGCTAGAGAGCTCTCAAAAACACAATTCTGAGGGCTGGGGATGTAGCTCAGAGGTAATGCGCTTGCCTAGCACACAGGAGGTCCTGGTGTTTGATCCTCAGTACCGGCACCAAAAAAATAAAAATAAAAACAACAACACAATTCTGACTCTCTACTGTCTGATTACAAATGTTCTCAATGAAAAAAAAAAAAAAAAAGTGAGTACTACTGAAGTAGAACAGGGATCTCAGCCCTGGTATCAGATTAAAAGACATTTTTTTCATCTGCCTGCATCTTTGATTTTCTGATTTAGATATTGGAAAGATAATAATTGTCTAATAGGTTATAATAAGATCTAAATTGAATACTGTTGTTCAGTGTTTTAGTCAGCTTTCTTGCTACGGTGACTAAAGGACCTGACCAAAACAATTGCAGAGGAGGAAAAGTTTAATGGAGGCTTGTGATTTCAGAGGTCTCAATCTATACACAGCCAGCTCCATTTCTCAGGGCTCCAGATGAGACAGGAACAACATGGCAGAAGAGTGTGGGGGAAGTAGCTCACATGGTGATCATAGAGCAGAGAGACAGAGATTCTACTGCCAGATACAAATATATATCCCCAAGCAACGCCCCAATTCCTACCTTCTCCAGCCATACCCTACCACTTTAGTTACCAATCAGTTAATCCTTATTAAGAGATTAAATCATTGATTGGGTTAAAACTCTTACAACCCAATCATTTCTCCTCTGAACCTTCTTGCACTGTCTCACGTGTGAACTGTTGGGGAACATCTCATGTCCAAACCATAACATGCAATATGACTCGAACATCTTCATAAAATAAGGATGTCACATGATAAATTTGTGTTTTCTTCCATGGAATTCTCTTAAATATTTTTAAAGTAAAATGTGTAACATATCTGTTCTGATTTTCCCACAGATTAGTACTGACTCAAAAGAATGAGCTGCAAATTAATTTTCAGAGAAAAATTTTAAAAGTTTCACAAAATGCATTTTTATGAATTTTGGGGCATGTAACATGATACTCCATATGTGTAATATTTTTATTTAACTTTAACTGATATATAAAAACAGAAAGATTATACATATAATGGGTTAATGTGGTGTTTCAATACACGTATATGTTGTTGCATGTTTAAATCAGATTAAACATATTTAACTCCTCAAACATCTATCATTTCTTTATGGTGAAAATTTCCAATATATTTTCTTCCAGTTTTCTGATGTGTACATGTCAGTTCTTATCTTATGGTCACCCTTTTGTGCATACTAGAATTTCTTTTTTGCTCCTAATTGTAACTTAGTACCCATTGATTCATCTTTCCCATTGCTCTCTCCCCAGCTCCTAGTAATCACCATTCCATTCTCAACTTCTATCAGATCGACTTGTTTTAGATTCCACATATAAATGAGATCGAAAAGTAACTTATTTTTCTGTACTTGGATTATTGCATTTAACATAATGATCTCCAGTTTCAATTATGTTGAAAATGACAAGATTTCTTTCTTTTTATGGCTAAGTAATATTCCGTTGTGTATATGTATCTTGTTTCCTTTACCCATACCCCAACTGAAAAACACTGGAGTGTTTTCATTTCTTAGTAATTGTGAGTAATGCTGCAATAAACATGGGAGTGCAAAAGTCTCTTTGACATACTGATTCCATTTCCTTTGAATGTATACCCAGGAAGGGGATTCCTGGATCATATGATAGGTCTACTTTTAATTATTTGAGGAACTTCCATACTGATTTCCATAATAGATGCACTAATTTATATTCCTACCCAAAATGTGCAAGCTCTCCTTTTTCTCCACATCCCTGCTAGCCCTTGTTATCTTCAGTCCTTTGGAAAATAGTCATTCTTACTAGAGTGACTTAATATCTCATTGTGGTTTGAATTTGTGTTTTCCTGGTGATTAATAATGTGGAGTGTTTTTTCATATACTAAGTCACAGTATACAAATTCAACATACAAAAACCAGTAGCATTATTATATGCCAATAGCTAACTATCTGAAATGTAAATCATGAAAGCAATCTCATTTATACTAGTTATTAAAAATTAAAATACATAGGAATAAATGTAACCAAAGAGGTGAAAGATCTCTACAAAGAAAATATAAAACATTATAAAAATCTGAAGAGGTCACAAAAAGTTGGAAAGACATCTTGTGTTATTGGATTGAAACATGTGGTAAAACTGTCCATACTACCCTCAGTGGTATACAAATACAATGCAATTCCTATCAAAATACATATGCATAACATTTAATATGTTTTATTGACACATCAATATCCTGAAGTATATATTTTACAGTGCTGGATAAAGAATACCATGATTTCTTACATTCTTTGCTTTCCTGAACATGTGATGAACATGTAATAATTAAAAGATGCTCATAATTAATAAAATTCTGTGGAATTTTTTTGTCATTACCCTAAGAAATCAATGGTGTTGAACATGAACTAATACTCCTTCAACTTTAGTTATTAGGAAGTTTTGTTCTAAAGTTGGGCTTAGTATAAAAAAACAAGTTTTCTTTAATTTCTGATAGTTGCATTAGAAAGGCCCAAGTGGAAAATAAAATTAGGTCTCAAAAAATTTACTGAAAACAAGTTTATTGAAGATGAAACTCAAATAATTGATCATCATTCATCTGAGGGGCCTAGGGCTTAATGTGCAGGTAGGGTATGAAGAAATCTTGCAGAATGGACAGTTGATTTATTCTAGATACTCTTTAAAGGATTGTGGTTATAAGGAAAGTTTGAGAAGATTGGACATGAGTAAATGTAAAATGTAAACAATTTGAGAAAGGATATGTGAAATGGGTGCTAGTTCTTTAAGATGACTCAGTAAAGAGATGAAAGCAAACAATTTTCAGATGTCTAGTAAAGTGACAAATAAATCTGTATTCAAAATTTCCTTTGTAGACAATATCACCAATTGCTCAATTACATATTAGACATCTGTATTATATTATCAATAATATTTTGTTGATAAAAATGCTACCTGTTTTTTGGTTATATATACTACATTTGTAAAATCAGCAATATTTTCAAATAATTGGCAAAAGAAATCAGGTTAATGAAATTCTCAAAAGAAATAGGGATATTCATAAATTAGATTTTTAGAACTGATCTGGATAAATTATTAGAAGCAAGAAAATTGAGAAACATGAAATTTAAGACATTTTATGTTTACTTGAATCAAAAAAGGAACAACTGTAGGAGTATTTATTAGTCAGCTTTCCATTACTTATAATCAACTTATAAGAGAAAACTTCACCATTTTAGATGTTCCAGTCCATAATCAACAGCCCCCATTGTTCTGGACCTTGATGAGGGGCACATGATGGCAGTATTAGGTGGGAGAACAAAACCACTTATCTCATGATTAAGGAGTAAAAGAAAGAAAGATACCAGGGGTCCCACTACCTGTTTCCAGGGCATGCCTCCAGCAGCTTGGCCAGAAGACCTTCCACTAAGCCTCATCTCTTAAACTTCCCCCACCTCCTAGCAGCAGCAGGTAAGAGACTAAGCCTTTAACACACATAATTTGAATTGGCCAAATCATTCTAGCTCTTGCTATGGAAGCTTCTTCCATAATTTTCATGCCCACTCTCTGGCACCTACAACATAAAGACAACATCCTATCTGTCCAAAACACTTTCATCTCTTACCTCTTCCTCCTAAACCATAATCCAAGTAAGTTTTCTCACCTAGTCCTCTGTGAGGATTTATCTAAGCCAAGACTGCTTTCTTTCGGATTTTCTTTATCAATTAAATGGCAACTCTTAAATATACTCTGCTAATCTGAACCAATATGCTTCTGGATGACTTCTTGCAGCTGTCTTTGCATTATACCATAATTCCTAGGTCATAATGGAATATTCAGATTTCCCCCTTGCTCTTAAAATCATACAAATTGTGACTCAAAGCAAGAACAAGTGCATTTCATCAGTTCCACTTCAAACTCCATGATACAGTTGACCCACTTCTGGTCCATTATGCATTTCCACTTGGTCAATGTGATCTCTGCAAACCCAGGGCAACCTGACCTTATCAGAACAATGCTTCTGCCTCCTGGAAGAACTTGCTTCTATATATAGTCTTGGTAAGCACTTTTTTCTCTTCTTTTCCCCTGGAAAATGATCAGTATGCTGTTATTTATTTTTTTTATTTCTTGAAAGAATTCCATTTAAATACATGCCTGCTAAATAGATGAGTGAATAAGTGATGGGACTGGAGTTATGACTCAGGAATTAAATATGGATAAAGACTCTGTAGAATAAAAACTATAAATAAAATTATATAGCAGTTAAGAGTGAACTACACAACTAAAGATTTGAATA
Source organism: Xerus rutilus (assembly GCA_028644305.1). Taxonomy (NCBI): domain Eukaryota; kingdom Metazoa; phylum Chordata; class Mammalia; order Rodentia; family Sciuridae; genus Xerus; species Xerus rutilus. Next base: position 88,174,663 of record CM053407.1, on the reverse strand, counting down.
CATGGTACATGTTATAGTAGGTACTTGCTAAAAGATGGGGGACACCAGATCCATTCATTGGGCTCTAGGAGATGAGGCTCAATTGCTTGAAAAATGTTGTGGCAACACAGCACAGGAGGGCCAAAATGCTACAATTTGCTCTCCAAGAGCTAAGAAAGGGTGATATTAGCAGCCTCCTTGACAAAGTGTGATTTCCATTTTTCTACAGTAGGTGTAAGAACAAGGTTTAAGTGGGATTTTGTCTGCTAATCAAAGGTTGTTAATATCTTGACATAAAGAATGTTGGTCTTGAATTCTTACACTATCCTCATAATTGGAGTTCTATTCCACATAGGAAGGTTTATGCAACTTTCATTTTTCTTCATGTCTTTTCACCCTTGGGTCACACCTAATAGTTGAGTCCATAGACCCAAGACCCTCATGATGATATTTGCCATCACACCCACTGCATGAACTCCTTCTATGTCTGCAAAACTTGTTAACAGAATAAGGTCTAAAATGTATTAACGAGTCAATGTAAATGAATAACATTTGTTTTATCTCAACTATAACCTGTGTAATCACTTCCTTCATGATGGAACATGTGAGGTACAGCTGGCATCTGACATCAGACAGACTAAAGAGACTTAATTTTGGTGGGGTATTGTTTCCTTAGGGGATGCATCAGATTCTGATTTGGGGAGTTGGCTAGAAACTTTGCTTGTCATAAAGGATATTCAACATTATAACTTTTAACTATGGAATTTATTTTATGTGAAAATTTTATAGGACATAAGAGAAGAATATTGGATATCTGTGTAATGAAAAGGGAATATGGATTCATAAAACTTTGTTTTGAATTCACTCACATGGGCAGCATCCCTGTAAGAGGACTGACCTACCTACTTTTGGTGGAGTGGGACCAATTTCCAATGATTAGGGCAATTCTAGCAGCAGGATGGTGCCTGGTCTATCATAAGTACTTAGCCTATGTTTAATGTGTTCTATGGATGGATCCAGAGCAATTAGTAACACCACCTGCCCTAACAATACAGTGGTGTACTGACTCAAGTATTCTCATCTTATATAATTATGAGAATCATCTTGGACAAGTGATAAACATACAACTTCCAGAGCCACCACAGCTATCTTCAATTAGAGTCTCCAAGAAGGGACCTGGGAATAAGTATGTTTAATACCTTAAATATATCTCTGTTATCAGTCAGGGTTCTCTGGAGGAATAGAACCAATAGGATATGTACATGAATGATTATAAAAGTGGATTTATTAGACTGGTTTACAGTATCAAAAACATCATAGTCCTCCAATGGTCATCTGCATGCTGGAGAACGAGAGGAAGCAGCAACTGTTCAGGACAAGAATCTGGAACCTCAGAAAAAGAGAGACCAATGATGCATACCCTGTCTGAGACTGAAGACCTGGAAAATTCCTGGAGAATTTCTGATAAAAGAGTACATTGGAGAGTGAAGAAGCAGTCTGAAGTCCTTGGGCAATGAGAGCAGCAATAGATAAATACACTCAAAAAGAAACAAGTTTGCATCTGCCCAGCTTCCTCTTTCTTCAACCTTGTTTCATTTAGGTCCCCAGCCCACTGGACAGAACCACCCATATTTAGGGCAGGTCTTCCCCTACAATATGTTGTCCTACATGCTGATAATCTCTGGGAAAACCCTCATAGACATACTCAGAAATCTCTGAACCCTGGGCATTTCTCAATCCAATCAATCCAGATTAACCATTACAATTTTACATAAGAAGAATTTACTTCATAGTTTTTAGCACAATCACCATTTTACAGGAGTAACTTTTTAAAAAGCTTAATTACAGACTCCTATTACCTTAAGTTTGCAGGATAGCTATTTCATTCCTTTATTGAACACATTTGTTGAGCTCCTGCAGATGCTGATATCTAGATAATGGGTTACAAAACGAGAAAAAGAAATGTCAGCCATTGAAAACTGCCATAATGAAGACTAGCATAATGTGCAGAAAATAAGAAAAAGCATGGTCTATTGCAGTCAGAGAGAAGAAGAAAGTGATGCTGAGGTAGAACAGTGGGCAGAAAATGAACTCTGCATAGGTAATTGAGTAAGGCTTCAATTAAGAGGAAGAAGAATTAGGAATTTTCTAGAGATGGAGTTTAATAGAAAATGTACAAAGAGATGTATTCATGAAGATGCCTGACCTGGCATCCTGAGAAATGGTGCCGTTCAGCAAGGCAGCAACATAAGAGACAATAAGGACTGCAGATGAAAATGTTGTTCATTAGGAAATGTGAATTTCATCCTAGGGCTAATAGGGTCAACTGGATTTCTCCTACTGGCAATTAGGAGTTACATCATTGTTTTGTGAGAAGATAACACCAGTGACAGGGAAGAGAACACATGAGGTAACACATGGACAACAGCTAGGAAAATGAGATGTACAGGGCAGGCTACAGCAGGGGACCCTGTAGGATAAGAGCCTCTGGCAATTTCCTGGCTTCCAAGTGACAATTTTTCTGTATGGGTTCCTTAGAATCAACATGAATGGTACAAAGTTCTCCTTACAGGGTGTATAGAAACATTTTCTTACTTAGATTTTAAGTGAAGAAAATGGGTCTTTACAAAATACAGAACAAAATGCTTTGTATTTTGAGTCTAGATAATAATAGAACAAAAGGGAACAAACAAATAAAGGCAGTACAATTTGAGACACTAGGCAAAATTTCCAATGCCCCACTCCTTCGGGATGTTCACTCTATTTCCAGCTTCTACTTAATCCATTTAAAAAGGTTATATAAACATATCTCTACACAATTTATATTCAGCATGGAAATGCAGCCATATATAATTAATTAATTATATAAGAAATCAATCAAAATAAAAAATAAACAAGTTGCAGGAATGTATAAAGAATGTTCTGTGCTAAAAATATAGATAGAAAATGTAAAAAGAAACTTATAATCACACATACAGTCACACATACATATATAGACATACATATATACATGTATACACACAATTATATACGGGATGTATGTATATAATTATATACATTATAAGGGGATTATATATGTACATATATATAAATCCCTTATACATATATATATAATCTCATATATAATTCCCAAACAAGTAGGTCCCTCAGTCCTCCTGAGAAAGCACTTGGAGAGTGTCCAGGGCCGACACTTGATCCTCAGTCATCAGGAGTGAATGGCAGCATGCACCGTGTCACCTGGTCCTCTAACACCCTTGCCATTTACACTTAATCAGCCCCAGTCCTGATAAAGGAGTTTGCCTGAGGAAGGCAAAGGTCTCTGCCGCCTGTCCACATCGTCCCAGACTAAATATTCCAGGCAGTGGAGAGAGCCAACAGTCTCCACCAGAGCCTTTTGTGACCTGTTCAGAGTCTCTGCTCTTTGCAATGACCTCGGGCTATCACGATGCCCATGGCACCTGCTCCTTGTGAGAGAAGGTCTTACAGGCATGGCCTGAATCATCAGGGCATAGACTCAACAGTGTGCCCAGTGATAGCCTTGGCCACCCTGGTCTATCTAAAGAGCTGAGATTCCAACAGATGCGAGATGGAAAACAACAGCACTGAAATTATACAGTTTTCCAGAAATTATAGGTCAGAATTTTTTTTTCAAATATACACTCTTACACTCACATACACAGAGAACCCTGAAATTCTAAAAGGCTTGACATTTAGCCTCAAACACAGAGCACTTGTGTTCTTCTAAACCCATTAGTCTTCTTTAAAAGTCTGGCTGTTCTTCAACTAAGGTGAGGAGAATTGGGTTATCTCATACACTGATTGTGGGAATGTAATTTGGAGCACACTATTTAGACAGCAGCTTGACAGTATTTCTTAAAATATGAAATGTGCCTATATTTTGACCCAACAATATCACTTTTATAAATCTACACTATAGAATTGTTGTACACAAAATGAACCCCAAAATGTATGCTTTTCTTTTGCCACTTTGTAAGAAATGGCCAAATTAAAAAAAAAAACAGCATTCACAAGGGATTCTAAAATAAAGTATGACATGTAATAATAATATATGTATATATATATATATATATATATATATAATATATATATAATTTTAATTGATGTACTGCCAAAAGTTGCCAAGGTATCCTACAAGGTAAAAAACAAATCATAAAATAATACATTTCTATAATATGATTCCATTATATAGCAAATGAACAAACCTGATATATTTGTGAAATCATCTACATGCATCTGGGGATGTAGTTCAGTGGTAGAGTCTTTGCCTAGCACGTGAGGCCCTGGGTTCAATCCCCAAAAGTGAGAAAATAAAAAAACCTCTTTCTCTCCCCCTCAAACTGATTAGAAGCATGTACCAAACCTATTTTGAGAGTTCCACTATGATAATTGAAATGGAACCTATAAATGTGAAGGGAATGTTCAACTTTGATTCAATACATTGCTGTATTGCTTGAATATTTATATTAACTCAAAGTAATGTTCATGGACTGATTTCATTGAAGAAACTTAGAAGCATCTCCACTTACCTCACATATCTTAAGATCAGCGGGATGGTGGATGTGCCGAGAAACAGGTATAAAGCAAAGGAGATCATTGCACCACTAACATCCATGAACCCACAGAAAGCAACAGTCTTGGTGCACAGTGTGGACACCTCAGACTGTAAAAGCTTTTCTTTATGTCATTTACTTTTCTTCTTTTCTTTTTGAACATATTCTAAATGTTTTGAGAATGGAAAACTTTGCCTCTTGGATCTTCAAAGTACTGAAAATCAGGGAAGAATTCCAAGTGGAGGCTTGAAAGATGGATTTTGATGAGTGAGAGTTTGTTCATTGAAAAGAGCTGCTTACTCCACACTGAGGGACAGGAAAGTATATTAGAAGCCATGTTAACAAAGCCCATAATTCCTCCTCCTTTTCCAATGGTGCCGAGAGGGAAAGGACAATAAGTAGTCACCACTCTGAGTAAGAGGCAGAGAATCTGCACTGAGTCCAATCAGAGCTGGGCTCCTCACAATAAGCCATGTTCAGAGAGCCTGGTCTTCTTGTATAGCAAGAATATAATAGAACTGGAGGTCAGTGGCAAAGGCAATGATGAAATTTTGATTAGAGGGAGAATGTGAGAACCTTTCCAATGATTCTACCTTTGAGGATGTCTATCTGTCACACAGGGAGGATTACTGGCAGTTTTTAACTCGCAAGTGAAAAGAGAATCAGATTTGTATTTCAGTCTCTCAATATGCTTTCTTTTTTTTTTTATTTTTTTAGTTGTAGGTGGACAGAATATCTTTATTTTTATTCTTATGTGGTGCTGAGGATCGAACCCAGTGCCTCACGCGTGCCAAGCGAGCATGCTACCACTGTGCCATAACCCCAGCCCCTCAATATGCTTTCTTATTCATAAAACACTTTATATACAGGCCTGTGGTAGAGACTTTAGGCATAAACTGTGCATCTAAGCCTGAGACAGTCTTAAGTCTCCCTTGTGTTCTTCAATTTAATCTTTTAGTTAGAGTAATAGTCTTAAATGATATGTAGTTTTTCATAACTATGATCAATGATTTTCTACACTTCCAATCCATTCTTCTATCCAAAATGGTTTAAAGACAGTTTTCCTTAGATCCCAAATTTTCTTCTTTTTGTCAGTTTTATCAGCCTTGACCTTCACCCTGAGACCTCTACTTCTTCCCCTTTGGAGGTTGAATTGCTTATGTGTCTATTAAGTACATACATTCCAGCACAAAACTTAAGAATATTTCATATAAACATTGTTTATAAATATGTACACACTAATTTTCTAGACAAATGAAGATCCATGATATCTTAGAAAATACTTAAAAATTGATTCTTCAGGAAAAAAAGGAAAATCCCTGATGTGAATGCAACATTTGCCCATTTTCACAACATAAATGCTGCAATCATGAAATCTGAGACCAAATCTGAGTTACCATTAACGAATGCACAGTTAAAAGAAAAGAACACCATCAACTTTTCCAGCCTGCTGTGAGCTAGTTCAACACCACTCTCTAGAAGATGCTCATCACCAATTTGGCCAAATTAATAGGTTAAGCAAGAAATCCCCACTCACTTTAAACTCATTCAGGTATTCATTCCTCTGATATTTGAGTACCTACTGTATCAAGTACTATTTAAGGAAGTAAGAATATAGCAGGCTTTCCAAATAAAGTTCTTGCCCTTCTGGAACTCATATTCTAGTGGGGGAGACAGACAATTAAAACTCAACCAAAAAATAAATAGCTTGTATGTCATTTGGTGATAAATGCAATGAAGAAATAGAAAGAATGGTTAGAGGGAAAGATAATCTGGTGAGGAAAGAACAAGGAAGAATTATCTGTTTTCCATTAGGGAGTTAGACAAGACCTAGAAGAAAAGGCTGAGGATAGGAAAGTCAGACGGAAATCTTGGGAAAGAGCTTTCTAGGCCAAAAAGACAGTTTGTGCCGGCCAGGCACAGAGGCTCAAGCCTGTAATCCCAGCACTTAGGGAGGCTGACACAGGAGAATCATGAGTTCAAAGCCAGCCTCAGCAATGGCGAGGCACTAAGCAACTCAGTGAGACCCTGTCTCTACATAAAACACAAAATAGGGCTGAGGATGTGGCTCAGTGGTCAAGTGCCCCTGAGTTCAATCCCCAGTACCAAAAAAAAAAAAAAAAGACAGTTTGTGCAAAGGGCCTGAGGCAAGAATATACTTGACATACTGGAGGAGCAGCATGGAGGCCACTGGAACTCAAACAAAGTGATTCCACACCCTTCCCCCATTTGAAAAGCCATTAACATTTCCTGTGCAAATTTGTTCTTCATTTCCTTTTTGCTTTTCAATAACATCCAAAAATGTTTCTACTTAAAAGTACAGTTAACATTATTACATTACATTTCATATTCCTTAGAAGGAAATGAAATATGTAGAGATTAAATCAAAAGGATAATTACAGATCCAAAAATTACGATAGGTCTCATTTTCACATATGCTGTAACAAAACCCCCATGCCAGGGAAGTTCCTGCCTGGCTATTCATTGAGTCCGATAACCATATGTTGGTTGCCTCATGTTTTTGTCTTAAACATTCACAGTTCTCCAGAACAGAAAGTGTTCCCCCAATCTATCAGTAGACTGTCTTTAAAATTTTGTGATGTGGTTTCTGTTACAAACCCATTTTTTCCTGTAGTGAAATTATAATATCATTTATTTATTTTGAATATATCCAACTAATAGTTATTGGACAAAAGCTGTGCTACAAAAAATGTGCAAGAAATTAAGGATATAGCAATGGACAAAATTTGCCTGCCTGCTACCCTAGTAGTGATCAAAGTTTAGCAGAACAATCCAACATGCAACAAATATTCAGACTAGTAATTCTTGATATATTGTATAGTAGGCATCATAAAAAGATAACATGTATTAGAATGAAATGTTACTGATAGATGAGAAGTTAATACATACCAGATAAAAGGTGGTTTAAAATGTGAAAGTACTTTGGCAGACAAAATATAATGAATTGTGAAAGAATACAGGGCAGCCTTCTGGGGCTGAACTTGATGTTCCGGCCTTTGGCAATGAGAAACATTACCACCAATGCCACAGGGAAGGCAGGGACAGGAATTTGCCAGCAGAGTGACAACCTCCGAATTTGAATGAAAGTGGAATTCAGGGCTCCAGCCTGGATGGAAGAGGGGGTGACTACAAACTGTATTTTCAGAGCAACCTGGCTGAGGTGAAGTTATCAGCTGCTCATGTCAGAGAATGTTGAGGCTGGTGGGAGATGGACTAAAAAAACACATCCCCTCCCTTCTGGGTACTTTGCGGTCCCCTTCATGGCCTTCTATTCATAATCACAATGTGGGGACAGTGGATTTCTTGGGATAAAAGAATAACCACTCTCAAAAAGAAATTCTGAAGGAGGTGGTTGGAATTTAGACCTGAGCCCACTTTTATGTCAAGTCTTAAATCACAGGACCTCATTCCATCAGGTTCCTCACCTTCCTGTGATCAGGTCCCGCCCCTACCCCATCTACTGGAGTCCTCTGTGTCTGCAGATCTGGAGATTAAATTCACCAGGGTTGCTATGCCACTATTTTGCTTGAGGAACAAGACTCTGGTGCCCAGCACTGCCTGAGACCAGGAATGAAATGTAAGGGCAGAAGAGCTTCCTCACCAGGCTCTGGTCCAGGGCGCTGGATTCCCTCTACAGAGCCCAACACTGGGAGGGGCAGGCCAGTCTGAAAGTTCCTGACACAGGAGGAAGCAATAGAAGGAATATGGGTGAGGAGTGGGTGGCATGAAGGATCATGTGGACCCCAGGATGACTGCTAATGGGACCAGGGCAGGGGTGAGATGAGAGTGCTCAGGAGTTGGCAGTCTTGCTTGATGGAGGGTTAGTTGCATCTCCACTGTGCAGAGGACATCCTGTGATGGAGGGTTGGAAAGTATACAAACCAGTAAGTCTGCCTCTTAAACTTATTAGATCTGAAGAGCTTTTTTAGCAGCTAACTTAGGGGTTAACTGGGGTATATTTTGACTTGCTTTTATAATAATACTTTATTTTTTGTGAAATAAATAAAAGGAAGAAAGAAAGCAAAAGGAGGAAGAAAGGAAAGAATATAGGAAGGAAGTAGAAAGGAAGGAAGAGACAGAGAGAGTGAGAGAGAGAGAGAGGAACGGGAATACTACACACATTCAGCCTGGGATTCTTGTAATCAGAAGTGTGGGATGTAAAAAGGCTTCCTTGCCAAAAAAGAAACACTGCTGAAATGATACAGAGTGCATAAACCACAGCCCCCAATTAACAGCAGTGTGGGACATTGTCAGGCCACACACACAGAAGGCAGACTTTCTGGACAATGTTAAAGGAAGTGGAGAATTGGCAATTCTCAGAAAATAGATAGAGACAGGAATGGGGAGGAGGAGCTGGGAATTTGAGAAAGGACATTTCAAGTAATCTTAACTCTTTGAAACCAGATGGAATAGTCTTATGTCTATAACACAGCAACTTGAGACAAAGCACATGTCTACATCACAACAAACATTTTGGTAGGGAATAAACGAGGGCACATGTCCTGGGAAACAGTGTTAAGGTAACCTGTGATCCTCTCTTCTGCATTCAGGATGCTTTCTCATTAGCTATCCTCCATGCTGGAGGACCATTTCAGAGAGTCTTCCCAGTATCTTCTGGGTGCTTTTTGGTGAGGGTGACCTAGTGTCCCAGTATGCCTTGCAGTTGGGTGGGGAAGTTGTGCCATGATGTGGAACTTTTAGTGCCAGACAGACTGAAATATTTGGTGATCCAGTTTTAGACTTACTGGTTTTACTGACAGGTGTCAATCTTCAGCCTTGTTTAGCCTGGGTCCCAGCAGAGCAGATGGGGTCTGTTCCCCAGCCTGTGATGTGGACTTGGCCTAAGCCCCATGAAGAGATGGTATAGATAGAGGCTGAAAGACTGACTTTTTATACTAAGGACTAGATGTGACCAATTAAGGACCAAAGTGACATAGTGAGATTAGGAGGGAGAAAAATATACATATTCTTTCCTCCTATTCAGAGTGAATTAGTTAGCCTTTACCAATCTGTAGCTTTATGAACTCCAAGATCCAACACCATGGGCCATGTTCTCATCTGGAAAGTCTGGGGTAGCAGAGGGAAGCTGAAAGGATGCTCTTAGCGGGCTTTGTGTGCACTAAGCTTTGCCTGTG
>CM053407.1:87764469-88164457 GCA_028644305.1 Xerus rutilus | reverse complement strand
ACAGGCATCTTGGCTTCTCTCTTAGTATAAACTGTAGTCATATTGCACAGAGGTGAAGCTATGGAGCCCTGAACCAGATCTCTTGAAAAACAATCCTAGATTCACTCACTAGTTGTTCATTTTGATCATTTAATTGCATAAACCTTGAACAGGGCCTGGCACATAGTAAATGATAAATAAGTGTGAGCTATTGTGTTAGATTTCTTTTTTTCTTTTTTTTTTTTTTGGTACCAGGGATTGAACTCAGGGGCACTCGACCCCTGAGCCACATCCCCAGCCCTATTTTTGTGTTTTATGTAGAGACAGGGTCTCACTGAGTTGCTTAGCACCTCGCCATTGCTGAGGCTGGCTTTGAACTCGCGATTCTCCTGTGTCAGCCTCCCTAAGTGCTGGGATTACAGGCTTGAGCCACCGCGCCCGGCTGTGTTAGATTTCTATCAATGTGACAAAATACCTGTGGAAATCAACTTGAAGGTGGAAACAGTTTTTTTTTGGCTCAAAGTTTCAGAGGTTTCCATGTTGGACTGGATCCATTGTCTCTGGGCCTGGGGTAAGGCACGACATCATGACAAAAGAACCTGGTACAGTAAAGCTACATACGTCATGGTGACCGAAACAGAGAGAGTGGCTGGAGGCATGATATACCCTTCAAGGGCATGTTCCCAAGTAACTACTTCTTCCAATTAGGCCTTCTACCTAAGTTTCTATTACCTCTTAATAGTTCCTTAAATCCATTAATGGATCAATCCACTGATGAAGTCAGAGCCTTTATAACTTCAAGACTTTTTCATAAGCAGTCTTGATCTGTTCTTGTCCATTCTCAACCATTTCAATCACCTTTCAAAAGCCAAACCTCTGAACATTGCTGCGTTGGGGACCAAACCTTCAATACATGAGCTTTGGAGGGACATTTCAGATCCAAACCAAATAGCTATTAACTAGATGTTAATTCATTACGCACATCACCAATTGCCTCAAAAGGAGAAGCTGGGGGTTGAATCCATAGCCTTAGGTCTTAAATTTTGCTCTTGTTTAAGTCCTAATTTTCATAGCCACTGTCCCTGCTGTCTTGATCTCCAGCACAAGGGTTTTAGCTGGATTAGTTGTTTATCAACAGTTGGCACATTTCCTCTATACTCCCTGTCTTCATTGGTTAAATGATAGATTGCAGGAATATACAGTGGCCAGAAGGTTTTGTTCTCATTGTTTTACATTTTGGAGTAGCTCGTTGGTCTCATTGCTTCCTGCTCTTTTTATTTTTTTTATTTTTATTTTTTTTGTAGAACTTCTTGGAATAGAAGTGTTTCAGGGTTTATTCTCACAACTTTCACTGCATTAGAAGGGATCTCTGGAAATAGCCCTCACTGAATTCTTCCATAAGAATTCTTGATCTGATCTTGCCCATTCTCAATCATTTCTTAGCTAACACTTGACATACAACCTACTTAAAGATAAAGAGGCTGCTTTTTGGCACTTGGTTTTATCTGTAGGAATGGAATCTTCAGTTCTTTAGCATTTGACACAACACCATATGCCTCTTCCAGAATTTCCTAGCATTCAACTGCTGTTCAGTTGCTGTCTTTCCCACGAGATAAGTGTTAAGCTTGAAATAATAGATTTGTTAATAATGCCACTTCATTTATCTCTTATACAAACAGTGCCATTTTGCAATAATTTTTCTGTTCTTGTGGGTATATGAGATAAAAATGCTAGAATGTGATTTTTATTTTCTGGACACAGTTGACACTGGCAATATCCAGTGGTTGACTCCCCAGGTCCTGGCTCCTCTTGAAAACAAGCTGTGGTTGTTTATAAGAAAACTTTGTCCTGGCCATTAAAATTTAAAAGATATTTCTGGAATATTTAGTCTTTGTAATAATATTTGTATTATTTCAGAGCTTTATGCATTGACATATTGCTTATCATTAATTTTTAAAATTATTTTTCTTTGATACATAATATATGTTAAACACATGCAATTTAACAAATTCATCTTTCATTTTCCTCTTTTTGGATAACTTAAGATACACAATTTCTAGACATGATCAAGGATGAAAATATGTATTTAAATTCACTTAAAATAGTTTTATATCTTCTTGCATATAATCTTTCAATTTCAATATTTTTCTTTTAAGTTCTAATAATGTTGACAAAAGGAAAAATCTCTTTAATGACCAATATATTATGCAAAATTGCAAGTTTTATTGAGGAAGTGCATATCTTTTGCAACTTCAGTGGCATGTCAAGTTTATTTTATTTATATGAGGTCTCAACTAATTTAGAAAACCCAATAAAAATTGAATCTCTTGGTTATCAACTTGTAAGCAGGATTTACTAATAAAATAGGCACTAAACACATTTCTATAAGGATGAAATCTACAAGTTTTCATTGGTCTTCCCATTAAGATTTCAGAACAATCACTATATAAATTTTGGTTAGGTTCATAAACTTTCTATGTATTTGAAGGAAAGGGCTAGCAGCTTAGAATTTACCTAAAAAAGTGACTGAAACACATCATGGAGATAAATAAATGCAATGAACACCCAAACTGTACCCTCCTCTCCCAGGATGATTGCTGAAGTCCTAACCCATGGTATATGTGAGTGTAACCTTATTAGAAAGAAGGTCTTTACAGATATAATTAAATTAAGGTCATGTCAGATTAGGGCAGGCACTAAATCCAATTATTGGTGTCTTCATAAAAGAAAGAAAGGACAGAGAAAGATAGAGATGAGGGTAGTGGGGTGAGTGAAAAAGCCATGTGTTATTAGAGATAGAGACTGGATTGAAGTAGCCACAGTCAAGAATGGCCAAGTATAGCCAGATACTTCCAGAAGCTGCAAAAAGGCAAGGACAGGCCATGGCACCCAGTGGGAGCACACTCTGCCCATACCTTGATTTCAGACTTCTATCCTCCAAAATTGTGACTGAACAAATTTCTGTTGTTAAAACACTTGGTTTATGGTAATTTGTTATGGCAGTCCTAGGAAACTAATTCAGATGTGAGGTCCAAATTTTCATTTTCTATATAGTATAGAAGAAATTAATGTAAAAACACATCCCAATAAATGCTACTTTTGGAGTCCCTTGATGTAACAAACACAAAATTTTTCTGTTTTCTGTAATACTATTTCCACACTATGCACAAACATTCTCTCTCTCTCTCACACACACACACACACATACACAGCAAAAGATGAAACACAAACTGCACACAGAAACAATCTACTAATGAGAAGGAGGCAGCAGATATAGCATATAGGATAGGAGCTTCAGAACCCAAAGAATGAGGTAAAGTGAAAAAACTACAAAATAAGTATGTTTTTAAATTATTTAACACATATGAAGAAGAAATGTAACACTATGATAAAAGTACAGGCAGCTTTAGAACAAATAGACTCACAAGACTTTTAAAAACCAAATAAAGTAAAATAAATATTCTAGTGACTAAAATTAAAAGCTTAGAGGACTAGTAAAATAACAGGTTAAATGCAGTTAAAAAGAGTATAGGTCTGAGAAAATGATCATAGTGACTAATGATGAAGTGTTAAGAATATTTATTTCTACATTTCTTTGCAAGTTATTTGAAAATGTGTATTCCATACAGTAACTACATAATAGGTAGAAAAATTATATTTATATTTAAATTGTTTCTACTCCATTTTAAAGTGGAAGGAATTCCTAGGCCAAATTCCAGTTAAATTTGCTTTAGTGGGTTGAGGCTAAGTGGTCTAGTAGGACAAGTTACTTTCCTAGACTCAACTTGCCTTTCTTCCTTCAGCAGCTGGGTGTACATCATGAGTTTGTAGGCAAGACAAAGACTGACATCTAAAACCACCTTTTTTCTTAGCACTAATATAAAGGCACAATGTAAATGTAATAGCATTCAAAATTCAATAGCATCTGATCAAATACAATATTGATCAAACCTCTAACATGACATAGAAAGTGCTATGTTAAAGGCTTATGGCAAATTCTGGCTTGAGATAACCTAATCTGAAAGGCACCCAGGAATCTGAGAGGGTGACATCATGGGTCATCCCTGGGTTTAATAACAGCTAGTCAATCAGTAAGTTATTCCTAGAGGTGCCAGGACTTTTAAGTAAAAGAAAGAAATGAACTTTTCACCAGTGGTAAAATTAGCCATAGAAGAGGTGGCTGTGCCCTTACACCCAAAACTCCTTCTTTCTGCCTTCTCTTTTCTTCTTCTCTCAACTCACACAATGTATTTACATGGATTATTGAATATTAATCAAGTAACACTACAGTTTGGACATAGATATGGTAACAATGCAAGTGATTTAACAATTAAACTTTAAAGAAGACTGATTGATGCTATCCTTCAAAATTTACAAATGATTATCTTTGCAATACCAGTAAAATTGTGAGTAAATACACAAATAAAATCTATGAATACATACGATTGGCCTATTGAATCTAAAGTTAATAATAATGAAGCAAAAATAATTTTTGTTTCTAGTTTTTAAGGAATAATGCGAGATTTTCCTAGGAAGTATTATAATTGATTAAAAGTGCTTATCTCTGACCTTAGCATAATTTATAGAAGATCATCAATTGTGAGTGAGATTTTCATCACTGGAACAAAATATCTGATAAAAACAACTTAGAGAAGAAATGACTGATTTTGGCTCAGGGTTTTAGAAGTTTCAGTTCATTGTCATCTGGTCAATTGTTTCAGACCCCGAGACAAGACAAAACATCATAGCAAAAGTGCAAGGCAGAGGAAAGCTGCTCAGCTCATGGTAGCAGAAAGCAGAAAATAAGAAAGGGGTCCAAGACAGAGAATGACCCCAAAGTCCCACTCCCTCCAAATAGGTCTTACCTCTTACAGGTTTCAACAATTCATGTTTGAATCCCTTCATGGATTAATCTATTGATGATGTCAGAGCCCCCAAATCTCTACATTTAAACATTACATTAATGCACTGGAGACCAATCCTCTAATACATGAGTCTTTTGGGGACACTTCATATCTAAGCCATAACACTAACCAATGAAAAAAGATGAATAATTTAATGATCACATGGACAAAATGGGTTTTACTCTTAAACATAAAGCCAAAAGAATAAAGGTTTCACTTAATAACAATGACAAAACTCTAGAATAAAATATAGGTTGTTATACAAATCTCATTTTTATTGTTAACAAAGTTCTTGGAATATGCTCTTATGCAGGCCATGGATGAAAAAGATGGGGGTTACTGGAAACAAGAAGATGAGTGCAAGTAAGATAAAAAGAATTTAGCAGAGGGCTGAGTATGCAAGACTTCAGATTTGATATTACTTTAATTTGACTCCAAAATTAAGATGGTTTACAAAAGCTATATATGTTATAGGAAAGTTAAATAAGTTAAAAACCCTTAAGGAATTAAAAAACTAAAGGAAAAATGAATTGACAATTTAAATGGATTTAATATGGGAAACAGTACAATATGTTCATGATGGGAATTTTGACATTGTATTTTATTTTATTTTTTTTTTGATACTGGGGATTAAACCCAAGGACATTCAACTGCTGAATCACATCCCCAGCCCTTTTTATATTTTATTTAGAGACAGGGTCTCACTGTGTTGCTTAGAGCCTTACTAAATTGCAGAGGCTGGCTTTGAACTGAAGATCCTCCTGAACTGCTGGGATTACAGGTGTGTGCTACTGCACCTGACTTGACATTTTAGCTATAAGTTTTCCAGAAACAAGTAGAAAGGATGAACATGATCTCCATGGAATTTTCATCCATTTCACAGTGTATCACTTTATTTATTCAATAAAACCTAAAATTTACTTATGGATCAGAAATGACTAGAGGATATAATGACCACAGTTTTAATAGTAATCACAATTACAATAACAACAGAACTTATCAACCTAGCAATGGTATTTATTTAAAGAATCAAAAATTCAAAAAATGGATAATTTAATCCATGAATATTAAATTATTAATCAGCACATGAAGCCGGGCGCGGTGGCTCAAGCCTGTAATCCCAGCATTTAGGGAGGCTGAGACAGGAGAATTGCGAGTTCAAAGCCAGCCTCAGCAAGGGCGAGGCGCTAAGCAACTCAGTGAGACCCTGTTTCTACATAAAACACAAAATAGGGCTGGGGATGTGGCTCGGTGGTCAAGTGCCCCTGAGTTCAATCCCCAGTACCCAAAAAAAAAAAAAAAAAAAAAAAATCAGCACATGAATTCTAGAACATATTTTGATAACACATATGAGCTTTAAACAAATTCACATTGTGCCCTAGAGTTCTACTTTTAGAAAATTGTAAAAAGGAATTAATTGTGGATGTAAATCAAGATTTATGTTCCAGGTAAATTATAGGATTATAAGGAACCTGGAAAAGTGCTATTCAGTAAAAGAAAAAATTATCCAAAAAAATGTATTATACATATTTAAAAGACTATTCTATAGTCATTAAAATAAAGTTAATGTTTTTAAAAAACAATATTATGATAAAAATTGAAAAATACAATATGATTGTAACAAAAATTATATGCAGGCAAAAGAAAAGGTTTGGGGTTATACATTTAATATTATCTTTTCTTCTTCAGGTTTCCTTTAAATTTAAATTTCTTTAAAAATTACCATTTTGTTTTCTGTAAGGGCATGCTTTAGGTTTTTAAAGAGTGAATATTTTCTTCTGTTTTGAAGATCTCTGCTGTGAATCAGAGGGAAGACATGCACTAGTGTTTCAGTCAGCTTTTTCACCACTGTGACTGAAGGACTGACCAGAACAATTCTGGAGGAGGAAAAGTTTATCTGAGGCCTCACGGTTTCAGAGGTCTCAGTCCATAGAAAGCCAGCTCCACTTCTTGGAGCTCCAGGTGAGGCAGAACATCATGGTAGAAGGGTGTGGCGGAGGGAAGCAACTCATGGTGAAGAGCAGGAAGCAGAGAGAAAGACTCAGTTGGCCAGATACAAATATATACCCCAAAGTCATGCCTCCAAGCCCCACCTCCTTCAGCCACACCTCACCTGCCTTCAGTTAGCACTCAATTAATCCCATCAGGTGATTAATTCACTGATTGGAAGGCTGTCAAATCTATTCATTTCTCCTCTGAACCTTATTGCATTCACATATGAGCTTTTGGGGGGACATCTCACATCTAAACCATAACATCAAGGGAGATGGTATTTTTTTTCTTGTACTAGGTGCACACATGTACACGTGTGGGCACATGTGTGTATTTGAGATAAGAAATATCAAGCTAATAGAGCAGCAAACTAAAAATATGACTGACAAAGAACAAGAGGAATCTAAGGATAAATCCTGAAATTATAGCAGATAGAAGCGGATGGAGTTAGGTTCAGTGCTGGAGGATTATCCCTGGAGAGGGGCAGAAATAAGATTGTACATGACAAAGCAATACTTAAAGGGACAAAGTTTTTTGGGTGCACTTGTCCAATAGCCAAGAATTTCTCAGTTAGGCAGGAGATGGTATCAGAGATACTCAGAGAAAGGGAAGAATGAGCATAACACCTTGAGGTTCATGGTTGGAATTTTGAAATTGCCACTATCTAGAATAGGGGATGGAGCAGGTCAGAGATGGCAAAATAATGCAGAGGAACAAGCTATGGTAGGAGATGCTGAAGTGGTTGGCCTGAGTGCACAGGCTGGTAGGGCAGTGGAGGAGAAAATGCGGAATGGGTTCAGGTCCAGGATGCCAGGAGGTGGGCAGAGAAATCAGTAAAGTGATGCCTCACAGGTTCAGGGCATCTGGAAAGGAAATGAAACCATGATAGGAGGGGATGACAGAGGAGAAGGGGAAAGTGGAGGAGGGGGTTCTCAGACTGCAGGGGGCACAGGAATCCCCAAGGAAGCTTGGTGAAATTAAGACTAATGAGATTCATCCCAAACAAGGTGAATTCATTGATGAATTCCGGCAAATTGCATTTTTAAATAAATGAATCAGGTGGTTTGTGGTCCATGCTTCAAGAAACCTTCAGGTAGCCATTGTAAGACTCCATGTCAAGAAGTAGATCTAGCAAAAAAGAAAGAAAGAGGTAAGAAACATGGAAGACTAAGAACTTATGCTCAGAAATTTCAGAGTTGAAGGTGAGAACTTCAAACATGAATCTGTCCCAGACAGTGGCAAGATGCAAACCATGGCTGCTATGGCTCCTTGCATGAATCTGTGGCGATCAGGACACTATTGAACTCTGGGGTTTGATTTTTGGTGGAGCCTCCAACATGATTTGTGAATTATAATGTTCTATGTACCACAATGGTGTTTCCTAAATTCACATTTGATGGAACAAAGTTCTTATAAAAAATACTAACAACAACAACAAGAAGATTATTCCACTATCAAATCATTTTGGAAATGCAGCTTGAGAAAAGTCAGGGGCATGCTTTTCTTATGTATTTTCCAGAGTCTTTCATATGCCATTGCATTTTATGAATGTCTAATAAAGAGAATGTAGTATGTTGCTCTTGGGAAAAGTGGGTAGCACTGTGGGGATTCTCAAATCACACTGGCCACAGTAATGCTGCCTGTCTTCCTCCTAGCCTGATCTCTCTTTCTCCTCTCTCCTCCTGTCACTCATAGACACTACTGCTTTCTGGAGTCAGCATAGTTCCTGGACAGCTGATAGATGCACGTCTCAGATACCTTTTCTCAATGTCTGGAAATTCCCATCAATCACATTTTTCTGAGAAATGTGTTCTTCTTGCATTATTCCAAAAGTATGTAATGGAATAGCCTCAAATTTTCTTACTTTTTGCTGGTAGTTTTGATATATACCTTTGTTCAAAGTTTGCCTTTTTTAATGTTAAATACATATTGAACTTCAGAAGCAAATACTTTTCAACATTTTTTAAGGAACCGTTTTCCCTTTAATGCATGAATTACAGTAACAGATTTTTCTAGTCCTGGACTTCGTCTGCATTTCTTGGTAAACTTTACTTGGTGGTGGACATTACAATTATTTAAAAAAATATATACTAATGGATTGGTTTGGTTGATTTATCTTTTTAATATTTTTCCATCTATGCTTATAAAACTAATCTAAAGATTTACTTTATGTTGTTTTTATCCAATTTGTTACTAAGGTCATACTAGCCTTATAAATTGAGCATCTTCTATGCTGTGAAATATATAATGGGAATTCAGAGTCTTTGAAGTTAGGTGTAGTTTATGAAAACCTATCCATGTCTAGTGCTTTATCATTGCTTTTCACAGTATTTCAGTTTCTTCTAGATTAATGTATTTAGGCCCAACTACTTCATCTTCTATCAATTCATAAATTTTATATTCCTAGATAATTATCAATTCCCGTATATCATAAAATGTACTCAATAAAATTGTACATTATTTTAAAAGTTAAGAAAATGTTTATTTTGAAAAAATACTATATGCATTTGGTACAAATCAAATAGTTAAAAAAGGGAGACAGATGTTTACCAAGAAGTCTTTCTTCTACCTGCTTACTGAACCTCATTCCCACCACCATCACCACTAACAGGTTATCAATTTTATAGGTTTATTAGTTTTTTGTTGGTTGGTTGGCTGGTTTGAGATGAGGTCTTGGTACATTGCTTAGGCTGTTTTCTAATCCTGGGCCCAAGCAATCCATCTGTGTCACTCTCCCAAGTAGCTGGGACTACAGGCATGAGTCACTGTACCACACTCCCAGGTTTTTTAAGTCCCATGAGAAGCTGGTTTATATATGTTTAAATGCATGCATGTTTGGTTTGGGTGTAAGACATCCTTAAGGGTATAGCTTTTTAAAAATCCAAATGTAACATATTACACATATTGTTCTGCATGTATTATATTTTGAAGATATATGCCAATATTTATATAACTGCACCTTTTTAATGGAAACGAGGTATGATATCCTACCAGTGTACAATGATTTACTTAACCTGCCCTCCATCTTGAAAATGTAGGTTATTTCTAGTCTTTGGTTCTGTAGTTAATTGTAGAACTTCTTACTTCCACTTATATTAAACAATGGGATTGTTACAAAATAAGAATAGACATGAAATAATATGCAATTCTTATGCTGAAGAGATGGCAAACCTCCCCAAAGGCGTAACACAGCACCATGAGATAGTGTGGGCACAGGGTGGTGTTGTTTCCAAATCTCGGTGTCCTGTCCCTCATTTCCCACTACAGTAGGGTCATCAGCATATCCTACACACAGCAGGAACTAAACTACTCTAGTTGCAGAATCAATGAAATGACTACAGGAACAATCTGCTGATAGAAAGTAGCTGGACAGACAAAATTTAGAACACTGCAAGTTCCTACTTCCTGACTTCCATTCAACAAGAAATTCCATCTTGTTGCTTATGAAAAGTTCATGGAGCCTATACTTCTTGAGTGCCAGGCACTAGACCAGGCACTGTGCATATTATAGAAAAGATCAATTATTCTACTTTGGTGTACTTGACACTTTACTGTCCTAATGTTCTCATGCATTGATTTCTACTGTGGATCCTTGAAAAACAATGTTTTTATTATAACAAGAGTTGATATAATCGTCATTTAATGCTTTTTATACTTTCACTGGAGGATTAACTTCAGTGTTTGGCTCATTAAATGTCTTCCTTCCACATATGTGCAAGATTGTGTATGTGCAGAATATTGTAGCAAAGTAAAACCTTTCCTGGTGTGCTAGAAAAGGAAGAGTGGAAATAACTCCCCTCTCACTACCTCAGTTCTTGATGGTATGTGATCACTATGTCTCATTTTCTTGTTCATTAAAACAAACAAACAAATAAAAACCTTATACTATTTATTACTTTAGATGCTTTTGGATCACAGTAATTTATACTTCAGCAACATGGTCATATTGAATTCTCCTATGAATCACAATGTTCCATAGATCAAGTTACACCATGTTTAATATATTGTGAATACTATGAAATATAATATTATGTTGCCCAGTTAATTAAAGTGTATTTCTTTAACAATTTCTAACTTAATTTTCAAATGCACAGTTTATTGTATGTTTTTGATTCATTTCTAATTCAGTCATCAAAATATAATCATTTAATAGCCACTTGATCTCAAAATACCTTTTAAATTTAAAGTCTTTTCTTTAAAAAGCAATTAGCTATATTTTTGTCAGTCCCAAGAAAATTAACACATCAAAGAATTTAGATTTCATTCTGAGATTTGATTGCAACTAAAATTAGCCCAGTAAGTTCTTCCATCCTTTCTTGAAGCCTGCTGACTGCTCTTCTAACTAAGCAAGGTTTTCCATTATTTTTAATTGAACAGTGTCCCATAATGTTTCCAATCCTACAGTGGGTAAACAAAGAGAAAGAGGTGGGCTCTACCCTTTTAGAAAATGGTTTTGCCTCAGACCACAAAGGCTGCCAGCTTGAAGACCTTAGGCCAACATCTGTTTAGGAAACACAAGCTGCTAACGAATACGTAGTTAAGACTCAATTACTTTGGTATCTCCACAGAAACAGTAATATGTGTATGTGTGTCATCAGTTCTCTCTCCCTGAACTGAGGCTCAGTCTATATCCCTGAGATAAATCTTCATTGCCCTGGAGACTAAGGGAACACAGAAATGGCAAAAAAAATTGTTGCTGAATATGTAGCATTTCATTTCAAGCCTAGTAGGCACCGGGAACATTTTTTGGTACTCTAAAATCTTCCAGTGGACCCTCAAACACAAAGGATACTGTCAGTTATTAAATCCCATAATTTTGCATTATCTTTAAGTGCATAAGTACTAGTGGAGACTGGGAGGGGAGAGAGAATATGAAATGGCTCAATTACTTTTTTCCACTAAGAATTCAAATGATGTGACAATACTACAATCTATTTATGATTTACACCCAGAGTCCACTACCACTGAGAATTTTTATGATTCCTAGAGTCCAACAATATGTGCTCACCCAAACTAAAACAAACATAAACCAGCCTCCTCTCACATAGGCCAATTATAGCAAGTTCCTTGGAAGCAAAGGAGGCTTGGGTTCTCTTGTGTTGTATCCAGCTGTTAACAAGTGCTTTTGATGTTCCCAAGCTCCACCTTATTTTTAAAAAATTTAAGAGGTGACTATTAGCAAAGAAATCCTTCCAAGTTTTCACTACAGACACGGCTTTCCAGAGATACTTGACAGTGACTATCAAGCGACCCGTCAGTGTCTCTGTTCTCAAATTTAGTTTGAAAGTAATATGCGTGCATGCGTTTCGCTAATTGATGAATATTCTTTAAAGACAGAGACAGTAATCTGGAACTATAGAAGTGGCAAATGAACCTTTGTGTAAGGATTTTTCTTAAATCAATCATACAAGTGGTTAATCGTCCCATGCATTTCTCATCCTAGTCTTCCCTAAATAGCTTCTCTTCTTGATCCATAATTCCTTAAGATGTAAGGAATTTACTTAAGATGTAAAAGGCGTTTGCATCTAAAAATCTTTGAGCCAAGTGAATGGGTATCCTTTCTTGGACTACAGATAATTGGTTTCACATTTAAGTGAAGCCCTTGACCTTTGTTCTCTGAGGTAGGAGAGCTGGAATTGTCCTTGAGATAGATATACAGCAAAATCTCTTAAGTCTATCAGGCAGTATTTCAAGGCATGTCCAAGAGTCAATTTGATTTATTTCCCAAAGTACTGGTGAACCCATAGAGCCTTAAAATAGTTTCTGGACTCTTCCAAATATTGGTAATACAAACTCACAATTTTAAGATCAAATTGTAAATAGCTCATCAACATAACAGCAAGGGAATTGAATTTAACAATATGTCTACTATTTTTGGTCTTGAACCCTATTGCTGATTTTATTTTTTTACAACTTGACGATTCTTTAATTATCATGGGCTAAGGATTTTTATTTTTCTTCTACTGTACTCTCCTCCACTCTTAACCTTCCTGGTTACACTTAAAACTTGATGGATTTATGGTACTTTTTTTTATTGTTTGTTTGTGTGGTTTGGTTGAGGTGTAGATAGTTGTCCTGTTTTATTGGTTTATTTAATTGGTTGTTCCCATGGCAACACTTTTAGTACATTTTTTCAGAAGGTTGAAGGATGCTTTGGGGCTTTTGTGTGGTGGTCTGTTAATCTTCAACAGACCCTAACAGGATTCTTTTGTGCCTTTTCTTCCCGTTTTGGAGTAACTTGACTTCTTTAACCCTTAGGAGGTTAAGTATCATTCCTTCTAAGTAACACATCTGGGGACTATGGTTTGATGGGAGCCGGAGGGTGGTGTCAAGTCTGGAACCACTGAATCATTCATTATTTTGAGAGATTCCAACAGCAGCCATAAAAAAGACATCAAAAATTTGCATACTACAATTATGAAGTTTATAAAACATAGTGTGGCAGTTTGGCTGTTTATTTTGTATTTGTTTTATATTTCCTTGTCAATAAAAGGAAGTGTAGCTTTGCGTTTTTTGTTTGATTGTTTTTGTAGAGACATTTTTGTCTTAACTACTGCTGAGCAGCTATTGTTAGGCAACTATTATTTAGTTTTAAACTGCCTTCTGAGGGACTTAGTTGTGTCCTCCAAGTTTAAAGGATGCTGTGAAACAGAAGAAATGAAATCACTCATGAAACATATTAGGTATTTGTTCATTTAAGCATCTGCACTTTTAAAAATTGTTCTAATTATTTATATACGACAGGAAAAAATCATAATAATGCAGAATTGAAGCTTCATGAAACAGTAAGGAAACATACTCTTATACAGTTACCTTAATAGCCCTTCTTTATTCAAAATGATGGCAAAACATAAATAGCTGTAGAGGCAACCGTAATGCATCTATTCTTAATACAGGATGGCTCCATGTGCCCTGAAAAACACCTGACATCAGAAGCATTTGTACTATGCAAAAGACTGAACTTTGGAAATACATATAAAGATTGACAATATAAGTTTCAGACCTTAGTGGTATTCAAACAAAAAGTTGGTTCTCGTTAGTATTTGATGTTTATTGTGAAATTATAATAGGGAATAATTTTATTTTTGCTGCCTTTCTTTTCAAACACAAAAAATTATTTTATTACAAGCTTCCCCCCACTCTAGTTCCCATATCCCCACCCCACCGCATATGATAGAAAGTTTCTTTCAAAAACTGGGAGTATGAGAAATAAAATAATTAGCATTGATCTGATAAGGTGCCTCTAACTTATAAGAGCTACCTTGCCCAAATAAATAGAATCTCTTTAAAATTACTATTAAAAATAATTAGAGATGGGCACTAAAATCATAGGCCAAATTCAACATATTAATTACATATGTGCACACATACATTCCCCCACAGGAGCATGATATTGAGTTACTCTCCTTCAGGGAATTAATATATGGTTCTATAAAAATATAACTTTTTATAAGTAAAATCTATTTGTAGAAATGTATTTTGGGGGCGCAATCTTAACTTTATAATTTTCAGAATCTTGTGATCTGTAAAAATCCCTTTATATAGTTAGAATCATGCAACAGCAAACTTGACATGCTCATATGTATTTTATTTGAAAAACATTTTTCCTATATCGTTTGTATTAGTTCTTTTCAGTACATGTGACAGTAGAATCCATTTTTGATATAATTATACAAGCATGTGATATATATTATTCTAATTAGGACCCCATCTTTGTGGATGTACTTAATGGTAGATTTCACTTTTTTGTATTCATATATGTACATAGGAAAATTATGTCAGATTCATTCCACTGTTTTTCCTTTTTCTAACCCCCTCCCTTCCCTTCATTGCCTTTTGTCTAATCTGCATTTCTATTGTTCCCCTCACCCACCCCCTTATTTTGGGTTAGCTTCCATGTATCAGCAAAAATATTTGACCTTTGGCTTTTCGGACCTGGCTTATTGCACTTAGCATGATATTCTCCAGTTCCATCCATATATCGGCAAATGTCATAATTTCATTCTTCTTTATGCAAATATTCCATTGTGTATGCCACATTTTCTGTATCCATTCTTCTGTTGAAAGGCACTTAGGTTGACTCCATAGCTTAGCTATTGTGAATTGAGCTTCTATAAACATTGATATGGCTGTGTCCCTGTAGTATGCTGATTTTAAACTCTTTGAATGTACCCCGAGGAGTGGAATAGCTGGGTCAAATGGTGGTTCCATTCCTAGTTTTTTGAGGTATATCCATACTGCTTATTTTTAATAACCATGGCCTAAAATGTATGCTATACATATCTTAGTTCTAAAATAACTTTTTTTGGATTCTTTATTAATCCTGTTGCATATAGAGGTCAGAAGAGATCACACGTGATGCAGAATTCAAAAGTGACAATTATGCAGCACATTCTTTCTATTTTTTTTTCCTACTTGATTTACTACATTTTAGTGAAGGAGTTTGCAAAATACTGACCGAACAGAGAGTACCTGTACTATTGAGTATTTATATTTAATATTCTAAACTCTCATGTCATGAAATGGAAAATATGCTAAAACAATTATCATACATTTCCTTTCTAGATATCATGAATAATCTAAATATACAAAGAAAAATAGACATTTCAAATTATGTTAAGTCTATTTCAATAGGAAATTAAAAATAGGCTTAGTTGTTTAGTTTTCCTTCCTGTTGGCCAGAGTCTGCTATAATGGATTATTGGATATCCAAATGGTTTTAATAGCAGTTGAATTTATCCTAACAATTATTTTTCCAGAAATCATATATCAAATTAATAAGATATGGAGACAAATAGAGCTGATACTATAGCTTACATACTTACTTAAGAAGTTAAAATACATACTCTGAAAACTGTGAGAGGAGGATTCTTATCCTTTTCCTTTTTGTTCCTTAGGCATGGCACATTCCATTTGGCTGGGTGAGTAAAAGCACACATATATACTTGTATGTGCCAAGGAATGTGCTAAGTATTTACACGCATTGTCATTTTTTATGGGGAAATGAGGCCAATATATTAGCTAAGAACATGGACACTGGATGTAAAAGCACTGAGGTTAAAACCTGCCCCTGTTAATTATAATCTATGACCATTGGACAAATTATCTGACTTCTGGGAATCAGTCTCCTCATCTGAAAAAAGGAGATAATAATAGGGTCTATGCTATGGCTTGACTACAGGTAGTTTCTCCCAGTGGCCCATGGGTTAAATATTTGATCCTCAGGTGGCACTACTAGGAGGTGACTGAATCTTTAAGAAGTGGGACCCTAACGAGAGATCCTTAGGTCACTGGGGACATGCCATCAAAGGGGACTGTGAGACTCCAGACTCTTCCACTCTACTCATCTTCCTGGCTCAAAGAATGAGAACTCACTCTAGTACACACTGCTTCCATGATGTGCTGCCCTTGCTAGAGACCCACACTAATGGAGTTGCCCAATCTTGGACTCTGGAACTGTGAGTCAAAATAAACCTTTTACTTCATAGTGTTCTGCGTCAGTTCACCACAGTGATGGAAAGCTGACTAATACAGTCTACCTCCTAGAGTTCTTTTGAGGATTAAATGAGGTTAAGTGTGATTTGAGATTAGTTGTTTTAACTTGTTTGTATTAGAAAGTGGTATTACTGAGGTTCATGGTGGCAAGGAGAAAGAAGAGGGACATGGCAATGATGTCAAGACAAAAGGACAGTATATATGATACCCAATAAATTGCTGTCTTCATGAAAAAGTGCTGTTATGAATGGGGACTAGATAAATGATTGACTAGAATTATTTAAGTATATATTTTTATTGTAATAAAATTTAGGAAAAATATTACCAGGACACCCAATATAAGTCTATTACAGAGAACTCTACTTCATATAACATTTAGTGGTTGGAAATAACTTCCCTGGTCACTAATTCACTGATTATACTAAGACTCTTATGGAAGTCCTAGTGCTTTATTCATAATGTTAGAGAAATTGTGTATTATTAATAAGTGAACAATTAAATGTAAGGTAGTCCCAATAGGCAGAAATATATGATTAACAAGAGATTTTGCTGGCTGATGATTTGGCTTAATATCTTGTTCTTGAATCACTGAAAGAGGAAAGTATTGGCATATAGTTAATCCTTAGCAGAAGTTAGAAAAGGTAAAATGTCAGCATTTGTTATAGAGATTGGTTGAGCTTCTGTAATCAGAAGGCGAACTCTCTTAAAAACATGCATACATGCCCCAGATAAGAATTTAGTGTTGGAATCTCTTTTGTCATTCACTTTTTTAACATAGAGAGCACCATATATTTTTAAAAATATAAGATACTTTACAAAAGTATATTATAAGCTCATTGTAGGAAACTGAAAAAATGTATGCAGTAAAAATGGAATTTAAAATTATCATTAATGCTTAAATTTTCCTGCTATTTTAGCATTTATTTATGCTCAATATAGAATCATGAGGTAATTCACTTATGAAATTTACTGTTTACATTTAATATATTGTAAAAAGAAGCCACCTTCTATCATTACATGTTCTCCTACAACCATATCGTAAATGGATGCAATTTATTCTTTTTATGAAACACTTTGCTTCATTAATTCAGTTCCCTAGGTATTTATATTAGGTGAGGTCTCTATATTATTTCACATATTTCACTATTAGAAACAAACTCCTGCAGAACAAAACTATTGCTATTCCCTTTGAATAAATTGCAAGTTAAATTGGTAAGTTAAAGGGTAAACAGATTTCCTTGATTTCTGCTATGTAATTAAATAATATGTGATTATTTAATTTATAAACAGTTCATGATTTGAGAACTCTATTTACCATTAGTACCACCATTAGCATTTGACTTATAAACTTGGGTGGCATAAATTATTTATGGGGGAAAAAAAACTATTCACTAACTTCTCAGTGCCATAGTGTAGTGCCTTCTAGAGGCCCAAGAACATAAAGTAAGATGTTTAATATTACCTATGGGAAGCTACAAGAAAAAATTCAACCTGAAAGCTTCACTTGCCATTAGTATACAAAATTAAATGCCTGGATTATTTTACACAAAGGTGAGGGTTGGAACAAATAACACACTGCATGTAATTAGTTCTCCTCAGAGCATACTTTTCTCAACATTTAAGGAAATGGTTCAGAAACCCTGATAATCCATATGATATTGTTGTCTTTGCTTCCAGTACCTCATCAGGTTCAAGTTCAGTGGTCTAGATGAACTGAGTTGCGTTAAGTTTAAAACCATATTCAATTATTGACTGTGCCAGAAGAATCTTGTGAAGCCTCTACATGACAGTATGCCCTTGGGGTGCTCAGGCACTGAGGGAAGAAGAGGGGTCACCACACAATGTATGATGTGTGCACTGTGAAGTGTATGGGAAGAGGGGATTCTAAGTAGAGTATCACTTACTTTGGCAGAAAGATTGCTGACCAAAGGGTTATGATTTCACAATTTTTTACAACAATGGAAAGTCATCACACTGAACTACCTGATTTCTGAGTGTGGGGCACGAGAATGCACATCTAGTTTAGAAGCCAATGGAGATGTGTGGGCTGAGATTTAATGGACCTCATTCCTTGGGGTTAAAAATCATCCGCTTCCAGCAAAATTCAACTTTCTGTTTTGTTTTGTTTTTCTTTCTCAAGTGAGGGGCAGAGGAGAATCAGAAGCAAAGGGAGAGCAGCTTTAAATGACTAATAAAAAGGACCCAGAAAAAAAAAAAAACTTTCTGGACATCAAAAAGCTCTTACAAAACAGGCTTTTAATGATTTAAGTGTAAATGAATCAAAAACATATGGATAACATTTTCTTTTAAAATACCCTTGGGTTTAAAAAATTAAGGGGAAAAGTAACTGGCAGAGAATGTTTTAGATTTGGTGAAACAACAAAAAAAAATTATAGAAAATAGCCTGAGGAGACATCCCTAGTGTACTTGGGGCTTTCTGTGCTCAGAGGAGGATGGGTGTGATGTTGACTGAAGTCCCCTCCATCCAGAAGCCGTGGTCACCTAACCACATACACGAGGCATGGCAACCAGAACTTCCCGAAATGAATGCTTTGACATTGCACTTTTGTAGGAACTTGTCTGGAGAACTGTTACTGAGACAACGTGGGTTTCATTTTTAGACCCCTAGCTATTTGGAAATCCAACATGCAAGCACAAAATACTCTGGGTGATGGTGGTGGGGAGATGTGATTTAATCCACCTGGAGAAGGAATGGGGCTTATACGATGTCTTAGTTACATAAACATGCACCACCTTCTGTGTTCTTTTTGCTTTGCAAGCACTTATAGCTTGGATGCAAAATCATAAATCATCAATGATGTACATAAAACATTTTATTTTCTGCTCCAAGTAAGTTGTTTTTTTTTTTTTATTTTTTTATTTTTTTACTTTCCATAGTGTACAAAACAGCAACAGAGCTAAGGGTGTTTCCTAAATTTTGAGTAATTGATCATGATGAATATATATTGATTTCTATTTATTATTTTCAGAAAAAGTAAAAATCCCAAATCTAAGAAGCTGTTCAACAAATCCAAGAGGGTTCCACTCTCATTATTGTTTCACCTTTCTACCAATACTCAGAGGGTTCATACCCCAGCACCAAGCTGGCATCTTCTTTAAGGGTGTAGGAAGCCATGCCCCTCGAGGTCATCAATCTCTCAAATATGTATTTCTTACTTATTAGTGAAAATTTCATCCAGAGATTTTGATTACCTATCACAAAGTAATCTCCCTCCTAAGTTGAATAAAATCCATGCAGCTATTCTTGCCCACGCAGGATTGTTATATGAAAGAGTCATGAACATTTCAAGTAGCCTACATTCCTATGCATCATGCACTTTCATACATGATAATGTAGAATGAGCAAATCCAACTTCCATGCTATGCCATCCAGCATAGAAAATTCAGCACCTGCCACTGACATTGGACAGTGGAAACATCTAAACAATCAGCAGAACTTTTATTTATTCAGGAAACATCTTTGGTCTTAGTGGCTCCCCAATTCAGTTAATTTAATTTTAGTGATATTTATGGAAAAACATGAAATATCAGGACTGAAGTGCATGTTTTTGTCCTCAGGCAGATCACAATTATTTGATATTCCTTTACTTCCACTATACTGTTCTGTGCCTCACAGAACACCTCACAGGTACCTCATTGGTGCACCTCTTTCCTCACCAATTGTCTTACTCCTGTCTTCTTTCTTTTCTGATCCAGCCCAGATAAAATGGTGACATCAGAACTACTATTTCGCCATCACGGTCAGCGTCAAGCCCAAGCTTCCTCCCTGCCTCCCCATTGCTCTTTTCATCTCCTGATCTACCTACTTCCTGATCTACCCTTCAGGAAAAATCTCAGGTTCACCACC
Organism: Xerus rutilus; assembly: GCA_028644305.1. Classification (NCBI taxonomy): domain Eukaryota; kingdom Metazoa; phylum Chordata; class Mammalia; order Rodentia; family Sciuridae; genus Xerus; species Xerus rutilus. Next base: position 88,144,219 of record CM053407.1, on the reverse strand, counting down.
ACATTTTATCTTCTCTTTTTATATCCCTATGACACTGCAAATCTGCTGCAGAGAATCACAAATAGGGCAGGTTGCCACCTCACCTCCTTAATCCCTTCAGTCTCAGTCAGGCTGTCTTCAATTTTGTTTGCCAGTTTTTTAATGTGGCCTGAGCTGGCTCCCATTCTCCTGGTCCCCAGTCAACACCCCCTCTATGTCTCCACTACTCCTGAGGCTTTCATTTGACCTCATAGTCTCACTTTGAGCAGGCACAGGATCTTGTCTTCTACTTTGCTGTCATAGGTGAGAATTGCCTCAACCTCTGCTCCTCTTTACCACAGAAAATTCATCTTCATCTGTCCCTCCCTTCCCCCTTTTCCCCATGGTCAGGGACTAGAGTGCCCTGTCTCCTGTCCAATGACAACATTTTAAGTTTTACCCTTGGTCCCATCTGTTTTGTTTCAAGCCCTTGATCAATCAAATATAATATTTACTATTTTATCTTCAACCATCCCTTCTGTCTTCGCTTCTGTCTCTTGGCCTAAATAAATTATTGAATGTTTGCACACTTAAAAAAACAGAACAACAGCGGCACAAAACCTCCCTGGGCTCTTGTGTCCACTATGAATTGTTCCTCCAACATCCTTCCCTTCTTAGAGAAGTGGTGGCTGACTCTCCCCACCTCTGAGTGACTCAGTCTCGTCCTCTTGCTCCTCGGCCTCCTCAACATGCTTCCAACTCCATTCTCTAGCATAGCTGGAAAAGTCACCGAAGACTTCCTTTCTGTTTTTTTTTTTCTTCTTTTTGTACCAGGGATTGAACTCAGGGGCACTCGACCCCTGAGCCACATCCCAGCCCTATTTTGTGTTTTATGTAGAGACAGGGTCTCACTGAGTTGCTTAGCGCCTCACCATTGCTGAGGCTGGCTTTGAACTCGCGATTCTCCTGTCTCAGTCTCCCTAAATGCTGGCATTACAAGCGTGCACCACTGCACCCGGCTCAAAGACTTCCTTTCTGAAGTCAGTGACACCATGTCAGTGCCGGACCTCCCGGCTGCCTTTTTGATGATCTGGAACATTCCTTCTACTGGGAATCCTCAGAGGGAGAATAGTCCATGAATCCAACCAACTGCAGATCAAAAATATTTTTTAAAATGCCTTACTAAACATGTACAGGATATTTATTCTTCTAATTGTTTCCTAATTAATATAAAATAACAATAATTCACATGGTAATTGTGTTGTGTATTACAAGAAATCTAGAGATGAGTTAAAGTAAATGGGAGAACATACCTGAGTTACATACAAAGTGTGCCATTTTATATGTGGGACTTGAGCACGTCTGATTTTGTTATCCACAAGGGGTCCTGTCACCAATCCTCTATGCATATGTAGGGACACATGTTTATCCTAAAAGTAATAGGCATTCTTTTAAAGGAATTTTTAATCTCTCTAAAGTGGCCTAATTTGGTGAACTACTTCCTCTTATTGTTTTCTTGCTTTTCCTCTTTCAAAATGTTAATTCCTTAGAGAAACCTCCTATGATCATCCCAACACAGTCCCAGCACATTCATCCCCTATCTTTATCCTAACTCTTAGATTTGGGCACTTAATGTTATATGCTTGTCCTGTTATATGGATATCTACATTGTTCTTATAAGTATTTTTATTTTATTCATGGGTCTGCTTTGGGGTTCCACCCTCTTTCTCTTACTCATGAAGGCAAGTACTTAACTATTTTGTTCTTCACTGTGTCGTCAATGTTTATCACTCTGCCTGGCATACTGAAAAGGGCCCCATCAATATTTACTGAATGAATTATCTGATTGAATGAGTGAAGGGAGGATAAATTAGTGGGAGACTAAGATTATCCAGAGGCAAAGCGAAGCCTAGTGAAAAAAGGCCATAAAGTCATGAGGCTTGGAAATTGACCTTACTGTAAAAAGGAGAAAGAAAACACTTCCACACAGATGTGCTCCTGGGTCAGGAAAGAGCTTAAGTAGGCTTTGTATTGTTTACAAGAAACAGAGCCAAAATGAATCCAATCTTTTTTTTTCTTTCAGTTTGCAAACTTTCTCTTTTTTATTTGGAAAAATGTCTCCATTGTACATGTCTGCTCACAAACGGTGTCCAAAACAAGAAAAATCCAAGCCCCCAAACAGGAAGAATCAAAGTCCTCTATATACCCTTAGCATGAAAACTCAGGAGGGTGTCAGCCAAGGTGAAAGTCCAGGATTTTCACATTTCATCACATGATCTTACTTTGGCCTCTTTGTTCTCTTACCCATTGTGTGTCCTACATCTTATTGGGTGACATCAAAGAGGTCATCAGGCCCTAGTGGGAGGATCATAGGGAGTCATACACCTGAAGGAACAGGTCAAAATCACTTTGAGAAATGTTTCAATGCCAGGCTAAGATGCTAAGATTTTAAGTTTTATAAGATAATTTTTAAAATATTAGAATTCTATCTACATCTGTATTTTACAGAAAATTGTTCTGATTCTAGATTATAAATTGGACGTTTTCAAAAACTGAAGAAATAAATCAATCAAGAGACTAGCTCTGATCATGATTTTAAGTGGTAAAATAATTTAAATTGTTCCATTTATCCCTCTTGTTTTCATTCCAAAATAGATTTTAAATTGCAAAATAAATAAATACAGGTAGTGAAATGGAGAAAAATAATTAGAATCAGAGAGTAGTAACAGAAAAACCGCATGGGGAACGGAAGATACATTAATTAGACATAAGCGTGACTCTTACAAGTTATAACCATTCAGCCATAAATTTGCTTTGGAGCTTCCTGGAGGCCAAAGTAAAACAAGAACATAATCACTTACATAATTTATATTGTACATATAGTAATAATAGCTAATATTTATTGTGCTCTAACTTTGTGCCAGACACTGTTTATGTGTCCTTTATATTTAGTCATTTCTACATAAATTTCAAGGCCTCGTGTTCTTCCTAGATAACTTTATTAACTAAGTCAGCTGATAAAAAAGATCTTCTATGATGAGGAAGTGAAAATTTATGCTGAAAAGCACCCCCCCCCCTTTTTTTTCTTTAGAGAATAATCAACCTAAATTAAACTTTTAAATTTTTGGTTTAAAGCAGCCAGCCTGTTTCAATAAAGTTGCCAAATATTCTTAACCGAAAGGAAGCATTGCAAGATATGACAAACAGGAAAGCTAAACAAAAGTCAACAGTGTTGCAAATCATACATTCATGGGAGGAAACGCTCCAGTTCTGCAGCCAAGCCTGGAGCTTAAACCTACAAGACAAACCATGCTAACTTGAACGTGAACAGGGAAGCGTGCTGTGTCATTCTCCAGATTGAGGAGCCAGCAAGAGCCTGGGCCTGCCTATGCTGCAGCAGATGAGCACGGAGGCCTACAGCAGGAGGCCTTCAGGAAGTGACCGAGAGCACTGGCCCACTAGCTCTGTTGTCACATACTAACAAACTTGGAAAAGACTGGACTTGTAACTCAAAAAATATTTGATTCAGTTTCATATTTGACTTCCTGGAAATTGGTGATAGTGCCAACATCCTCAACATCTTTGGAATAAATTGGTGGGGATTTTTTCCTAGATCTTTCTTACAGCACACCTCTGTATGTATGTTAGTGAACCTTGCTCCCATAATAAAACTCAGACTATAAGGCTGTGGGATGGGGTGCTAAGTCAAAAATGCCCAAGAGGCCAATATAAAGAAATGAAGTATATCATTACAATTTAGGATTAATGACTCAGGGACACAGAATATTTCTATTTTAAAAAAATGAAAAGAAATAAGAAATTCAGGTTTATGAATGAAATTTCCCAGTCTTTAAATATTAAAAATTTAAAATCTGCATTAGGTCAAGGCATTTCTCTGTCAAAATATATTATATGCATGCACATAAAAAAAGATCCATTATTTTGTCAAATTAATGTGAACTAATAATTATAATTAAATGGCTTAACAATAAAATCTCTCTTCAGAGGAAGACGAACTTTTAGGAACTGAATTCCCTTAAGATAATTTTGTATAAAAGTTTGTAGCAGGTCACTAAGAGTGATATTCCCTGGTAAAAATTTTAGGCTTCTGTTCCTGATGAAGGATGGACATGATTGCTTGCACTGACAACAGATGTGACACCCTTTTGTGAAGATCAGAGTGTCTCCAGGTCTTGCCTGAACCAAGATCAACCACTTCACATGCAGCTAAGCTGAGGGGTTAGCATGGTTTGGCTTTCTTTTAGCTAATACTGGGTTTGCCCAGCAAATGAATAAATGAGTATATGGTCGACTCCATCAGGGAAGAAGAACCACCCTAAGTATTACACTTCAAAGGAAGCGAATTTTAAAGAACTTGAGAAGTTGGAAAGAGATGTGAAAGGGATTATTGAAAGATCTGACCACTGGAGCTACTCAGAGACAATCTGGATTTTGTGGGGAAATCTGGGAAAGCAGGCACATTCTCAGACTGCTTGTGGGAAGGTCTAGGAAGTTTCTCTCCATGTGTCACTGTCTACAGGCAATCATGTTGTGAGGTAGTTGCCTCTGGGGGTCCGTTCTAAGTCAGGAAGACCTATTTTTGGAAGGGAGGACAGCAAGGTCAAAGCCCCTCTATGCCTTTCAGGACCATATCTGACCACAGAAAGTTTTTCAGAGTAAAATGGCTTGTACTTTACATACTCCTCTCACATTTCACACAGATATCTCTTCCAGCCAGTTCTAATCTGGAACAAAAAAGGGAAGGGGATTCTGAGAAGCATATTGTGCACAGGATCCAGATTCATGGTAGAATAAACCGGCACACGTAGGAAAAATACTTCATTTCTCCTAAATAGGCCATGATCATTATAGCTGAAACATTTCCAAAACCACTGTGATTTCCATGTTATAGAAGTCTGTCAGGAATAAAGAGAGGGTGACAAGGAAGTCAGACAGACTTGGAGTTGCATTTGGACTACTTGCTTGGTTCCTCCTCTTAGGAAAGATGACTAGCTCTCTACTTCAGGTTTTCATCAACCTGATGTGTCATCTTAAGGATGAAACACAATGCTGGGAACACACAGTGTGGCTCACAGGAACAAAGAGTATGTCTAGCTTATTCATTGTTGTAGCCCTTACGATTAAGAAAGGTGTCTGACACCAGAGTAAGGAAGAAATACATTAAATTCACCATAACCATTGCTTAGAAGAGCAAGAGGGTTTCGCCAACTCTCACGAGAGTTTGAGAGGATGGTTGGACTGAAAGGATGACTAGACAATGAGGTTTCTCTTGATCTTTTTGGAGGTTGCTGAAAACCAATTATCTCCAAGGTTTGTTGTGTTCCAGGACACATTTAGAATGGATTAGTTTTTATTCTCATAGTTTCAAAAGACCAGGAGGCAGCATAACAGATTCTATAAGTAAGCATTCTTTCATTCTTTGTCCAAAAAGCATATAGTCATGCAATCTCCCTGAAGGTACATCACCATTTTCACTGTCATTTAGTATCCCGTCTCTGAGCAGAATCCAGCTTACATCTAGTAAGTGGAAGGCAAGCACACTGACCACACACACTGCATCTTTCTACACACACACACACACACACACACACACACACACACACACATTGTCCTTGGTAAGAGGCAGAGCATGAAAAGGGAAAAACAGAGATGCATTCCAAAAAGACATTAGCTAAACAAAAGTCAAGTCCACCAGGGGAAGCCATCAGGAAATTGGTTAACATATTTCCCCCCATTCAACAAAAGATAGCAGGCACTTGTCTCAATATCTCCTTTCATCCTTGAAAGCTTTAAAATTGATTCATGGTTTCATAACTACAACAAAGCAACCTTAGACAGATTAAAATCAAGGCTTTTTTTAATTTGGATATCAACAGCAAGAATCCCACCCAGGTCTTGCTAAAAACGACTTTGGCTGACGTTATGAAATGCTTCCTCAAGCTCTTCTTCAGCCAAATGAGAAGTCGTCTGGAAAGGATTCATCCTTTTAGTGTACACAGAAGATCTTCTTCTTGGATCTATAAACTAAGTCTTTAAATTCCACTGTAATTACTCCAAAGACATAAATAGAGCCGATACTATTTCTGGCATCCCAGCTGGCTCCTTAGACAAGGTACACAGCATTTTCAAATAAAGCTTCCACAAAGTGTGTAGGTATTCTAGCAACAGACAGATGCCTGGAAATTCTAAAACATAGTGTCTAAAAAGAATGGCTTCCAAAAATGCTAGTGCCTGAGACAGGCCCCTTCTTCAATTTAATTCTTGTACCAGTTGTTAGGATTGAGTTTCTTGGTAAGGACTGAAGCCTATTCTGTTTTCAACCACTAACTTGGCTCTCTTTGAAAGTTCTGTATATTGAAACAATTCATTAAAATACTCATACATAAAGTTTTATTAAGGGGATATGTTACTGTTCTCAGACTCACTCTGAAGTTATTAACAAGAGCAATTTAAAAGCTCCATTTCAAAGCCTCACAAAACAGTCTTAGTGTTAATGTTGATTAATGCCAACATCATATGCATTTCAAAAATGAATGCCATCCATATCTGGCATACTTCTTGGTTTGGACACCAACATTTTACTCTTGTTCTTTGTGGACATGTTTGGCTCTCTTTTAACGGAAGACTTGTAGAATCTCAAACCATCCCATACATTTGTTTTCTCCCCATTATTTCTGGTCATATTTGTGTGTCCTCTGAAATTTGAATTCAGATTAAGATCCCATTACTAACAAATAATCAACAGAATGAATTTCCAGAACCTATGGCTGTTAGTAATTCTTGATTTAATAATAAAAAGGAACCATGATCTTGCTCCTCTTTTGTTATTTATCTGTGGATATCTATCAACTGTTCTGCACCCTAATTTTTTTTTAACCTTGAAAACCATGGGTTGGGCAACCATTGTCCAAATCTCTAATGGACAAGCAGAGACTCTGGATGGATATATGTGTTAGTTATTAGCTCACCAAATATTCCCAGCTTTCTGTCTTCTAGGCCCACAATGGCATTATGCTTTCCAGCCTCTTTAGGTTTGAGTAGGGGCAAGTGATCAGTTTTGACTTATGAGTCATGAGCATAAATGGCATGTGTCTCTTCTAAAAAAGTCAGATGGCCTGTGAAGACCCTCCACATCTCTTTTTCCTTCTGCCTTGTGACTGGTAGTTTCCACATGTGACTGTTGTAGCAGTTAGGGTGTCTTGGAGTACAAATGACAAGAATGAGTATTAGAGTACCTGCTGACTCTTAGGAAGCATGTAATGTGAGCAAGAAATAAACTCGTGGTTTCAAAAGCACCGAAAATTTTCCATTGTTTGCTACTATAGTCTATAACCCAGGCTTTCCTCACTGATACATTCATAAGCCACCAAGATCTTCCCAAGCAAAGGTAGATTTGGTTTTCCTCTACAAGAACGATGGGTCATGGGAGCTGAATGAGCGCAATGAGTGCCAAAGATCCGTTATATCCCACATTGTCAAGTTCACATTTAGAGGTAGAAAACTTGAAGAGAGATTTGATTATAGGCTGCTACCTTCAATTAACAAGGATGCGCTCTTCAGATTTAAGCTGCCACTACTCTAAAATATTATTTAGAGTAATGGCAACACATACCCACTGCCTTTCAACGTCCTCTGCCTGGGTCCTTCGAGAGCAGGAGTCCTCCTGACTGTGCCACCAAAGCAAAAGGGGGAAAACAACCCACCGCTTCAGCTCCTTGTTGTGTGAGTTAGTCCACGAAGTCATTCAGCCCATCCCAAGGCTGGCCCTGTGTGGGTGAACTAGCACTAGAGAGAGTGTTTCTATCTAGACTTGAGGCTATTGTGATAATGAGAGGATGGTGACATTTAAGATAGAGCCAGGCAGCTTCACACTCTGCTAGAGTGATTAAAAGGTAAAGCTTAGCAGTGAGCCACAACTTGTTCAAATCAGAACTCTCAGTGACTATGCTATATTCCATCCCTTTCTTCACCTATAAAATCCCAAATCACATTATTTTATAAAAAAGAAATGCCAATTTTAGTGTCAGACACACAGTGTGGTCTGTTATTACTGATTCCTCTGGAGTCATTGGCTATGCCTACTCATCAATGAAGCCTCTTCTCAGAAGGAAAACCACATATAATACATACAAAGAAGGGGGCATTCTGTGGCAGAGAGACCTGAGGTGGCCTCGCGTCATCCCTGCCTCTGGGTGTTCCTCCCACTGAGCACAGGCCAGGCCTCCACGTGCTTCTAACTGACAGACACGACAACAGCGATGGGAGAGCACATCCATCACTAGGTGAGGCTCAAGCATCTCATCCATCTTCTGTTGCTGTAACAGAATACCTCAAGCTGGGGAATTTAAAAGGAAAGATAGATATCTCACAGTTTGAGAGCCTAAAAGTCTAGAATCTGGCAATTCCATCTGTTTCTTCTCTGGTGAGGGTCCTCTTGGCTGTGTCATGACATCGCTATTAGCACAATGACAGGAACACACACAAGGGGAATCACCTGACAATATAGGAAGGGGTGGTTAGCAGAGCTCCTTTATAACAACCCATTCTCCTGAGAACTAAATCACCCCTCAGGACATCCTTCATTCCTCCTAAGGGCAGCACCCCAATGACCTAATTACTCTCTATTAGAATCCACCTCTTAAATAGTCCAACACCTCTCACATCACTACACTGAGGACCAAGATTCCACCACAGGAACCTTTGGGGGTCAAACCACATCCAGACGATTGTACTTTAGAAACAATCTTGTCTTCACAGACCAGAACTAGAGAACTTTCTATGGGATTGAATGGAGTGGCCATGATGGAGACACTCATGCAGCATGGAACTTCCAGGTGGCCTCCTCCAGGAACTGTAAGAAGCCTCTATGATTTTCAATGGCCATCAGAAAGTGAGGGCAGCATCTAGCCAACAACCCACAAAAAGCTAGTGTCCTCCATCCTGCAATCATAAGTGAATTCTAGGGCTGGGGTTGTGGCTCAGTGGTAGAGTGCTCGCCTAGCACTCATGAGGCACTGGGTTCTATCCTCAGCACCACATAAAAATAAAAATAAAAAAAAGATATTCTGTCTACCTACAACTAAAAATACATGTATTTAAAAAAATAAGTGAATTCTACCAACAACCTTAGCTTGGATGGGGATTTTTCCCAAAGAGGAGCTTTCAGAAGAGAATACAGAATAGCTCATACCTTGGTTGCAGCTCTTCAGACCTTGCTTCCGAAATGAGCCCAGCTAAGTCACAGCCAGATGCATAGATCTGATCAGTGTAAACTGAAATAATAAACATGTGTTGTTTTACATTGCTGAATATGTGGTAATTTGTTACATAAAAACAAACAAAAATTCATACACACGCTGAACTTGAAATTTTGGCTCTTTTCATGTAAATAAAGTTAGATGAACTTTTTATTCAATGATCAGTTACTAAATTCTCTTTCTTTGAGTTTCTCCTCATAAATCAAATATTTGATATTTCAGAATTTTCACCTATAATCACATCGTCATATGGGAACATGGCCTTTCAAGGTTGATTTGAATATTATATACTTGGTTTGTGTTCATTGATGCTTGAGAAAGGAAAGAGCCCAATTTAAAGAATAATTTTTTCTTTATCAAACACTTGTGCAGTTAAATTTTATAATTAAAATCCTTCTTTGTGAAAAAGACATGAAAATATTTTCTGCTAAAAAGGGAAATCTGGTCGGTCATTGAATAACTGACCAAGTCCTGCACATCATTAAATAAACAGACAAATGTCACTTACTTTAGAACACACTTCTTCTGTCTCCTCCAGACAGAATTGAGTCCACCCTTTGGGGTTCAGAAAACACCTTGATTATAAATATTTTATAATATAATAAAATGATAATAGTCAATGATTTCTCCAAGTTCCCTCAACTGGTGAATGGCAGTGAATTCAAGTGTTGTGTTATGACTGCCTGTTCCTATAGCTATCTCCATCACTAGTCCAGCATTGGTAGACCACAGCTCATACTAAATTCTGTTTGTGGCCTGTTTTGTATATCAGTTTTGATTGGAACACAGCCATGCCCTTTACTTGCATATCACCTGTGGTGCTTTATACAGTGCAGAGTTGAATGATTACAACAAAAACTTTATGGCCCATAATTATAAGCTATTTACTTTCTATCCTGCTATGATTGGATAAGCATCTCCCAAAGATCCATGTGTTAAAAAAAGGCTTGGCCTACACAGTGGTACTATTGGGAAGTGGTGAAGCCTTCAAAGTTTCCACTTAAATACCTAGTTAGGTATTTAGATCATTGAGGGCCTGCAAATACTGAATCCCAGACCCCTTTCTCACCTTATCTTTTGTTTCTTAGCTATGAGGTGAGTGGTTTTGCTCTGTCTTACTCTCTTACCATGATGATCTGTTTACCATATGGCCAAGATCAATATGGACTGAAACCTCCAAAATCTCTTTATAACTTGTTTATCTCAGGTAATTGTCATAGTGATGGAAAGCTGACTAACACAGATACATTTGCAGAAAATGTTTGCTGATCCTTGCACCAGTAGTTAGGAGCTTTATGAGGTGATAGACTGTGTCTTGCTCTTCCCTGTGGCCTCAGAAGCTAACTCACAATAGACCCTAACTTTGTAATTTAGTGAATACAAAGATGTATCAAACACTTGTAATTCAAGACAACATTAGCATTTATCATCTAAAGTAGACCTTCCCTAGAGAAGCCTACAGAATTTTGTTAAGATTATGAACTCCGTGAGAAAACAGTCTGTCCCCATACTTTGTATTATCCTGGAAGCAGAAAACAGAATGAGCAGAGCTGGCTATTAGAGCACATTCCTATCCTTCATTAGAAGACTGTATTTAGACCAAATTGTCATTTATTAAACAATTTTCACATTAGTTACCAAGCCCATGTGTCTTTCAGGGGACTGCTATTCTGTTTTCAGATTCATTTAGAATCAATTTCCAAAAGTCCGTTGTGTATTTGCTGTCCAAGAACCCTTTTAATTTTCATTTGTAAACCTTTTTTGATGTTGCTCCCTTGTCAAAAACAGGAAGCCATTATTTTCCAGTAGTAAACAAGTTCAAAATCAAGTTAGCCACTCAGCTCCCCAGTTCAAGACAATGTTTTGTATACATGAATAAAAGATCTTTCTAATCTTCATCAAATGTAGCAAAATTTCCAAGGGAAAGCCAAATGCCTTAAAATTTTGTGGGAATCAAAGAATTTGAAGAACCCCCTCCCCCAGGTTTGGTTCTTCTCCAAACCTGGTGAAACCTTTTAAATCTCTTGTGATTCATTCCTTCACTATTTCAGTCCCTTGAGATTAGTCTGAATGCTTTTTCCTTCATTCATCCACCCACAATCTCTAACTCCCATATGGGATGTATACAGTAACACTAACCACTAAGAACAAAGCAGAACAAGATGTTTGCCATGGATATCAAGTCTCAAAAGAGACAATGAAATTGATACAAATCATCATTGCTTTCTGAATCACCATAGACTGGTATATTTTAGAATGCTAAGTAATTTACAATAAAGTGTTACCTAAATATTCTGTAAACAAATGTATTAAACCCATGGGGGAAGCTTAATGAGTTGGACAGTGTTTCCCTTATTTCATCCTGATGTTTAGAAATTCTTCCAAGTCACCTAATGAGGGTCCCAAGGAGAAAGAGACCCCAGTTTCCAACGTGTTCAGTAAACAATGACTGTCACCCTTTCCTGGCCCTTGACTTTGTGCCCTGAGATTAAGTTCCACACCCCATTACCACCTTCACCTTCCAATCTTCTAGTCATCTTCAGCTAGGATAAGATTTTCCCTGGTCTGCAGCAAACCTAGAAAAAAAATAGATTCAAAATATGAAGATCTTTTTCAATATTTACTGATATATCTACATACAAATATAGTGTTATTTATCCTTTTATTTTAAATGAAGTTTCCTCTATTTAATTTTGTGGAGGGAAGGAGGATTAAGATGTCCTTTATTCAATAAAATGTTAACATCACAGACAGCTATTTCTATAATAACCTTGCTAAATGAAAGATACAATTATCATTCTGAGGGCAGTTCCCCAATTAAAAAATTAATAATATATTTAATTAATCTACTATATCCAAAATATATCATTTTACCATGTAACAACTATAAAAATCGACAATAATATATTTTACATAAAGTACCATATCTACAAATTCTGGTGTGCATTTTACACTCACAGAGCATCTTAACTGGGACTAAACACAACTCGTGTTCTCAATTGTCATATGTATCTAGTGGCTACTATATTGTGCACCATAGAAATAGGTCTTAATTAGATCGAAGATGAAAATTCTGGGAATATAGTCCCTAAGTGAGGTTGTGTTCCTCATATTTAATACACCAAGAGACTCATAATGTCGGATGGTTTCACAATTTATTATGAGAAACATTGTCATTTTACTAAAGAAGTAACTGCAATTCTTTTCATTGTAGAGGGTTTTTCTTCAACTGGTAAATGATCGTTGGGATGATGCACTGGCTCTATATGAATGTTCTAGAACAAAACAACCTGGTACCAATCAGTGATGTCATTCATTGACAATTTTCACATGAATTCCTGAATCATTATAACATGTATGTTATAAAACAGGTATTTTCTAATTCTATTATCCCATATTCTTCTATTAGAAGTTATTTTTTGTCAGGCAAAGTGGCGCAAAGAGGCCTGTAATCCCAGCTACTTGGAGGCTGAGATAAGAGGATCATGAGTTCAAAGCCAGCCTCTGCAAAAGCAAGGCACTAAGCAACTCAGCAAGACTCTGTCTCTAAATAAAATACAGAATGGGGCTGGGGATGTGGCTCAGTGATTGAGTACCCCTGAGTAGCCCCCGCCAAAAGTCATTTTTCTATAGAGAAGAGCTTTCCTTTCCATTTCTCTTTTTCTTTTACTATTATTTATTCTGAAACTCCCACAATAATGTTTCTTAATTCCAATTATTCCTCATATTTTCTGAGGGTTCCTTTTTTATAGTACTCTGCTTTTGTTATTGGAATACAAATTTCTCTCAAATGATTCTAAGTGTACTAGGTACACTCTTGGTTTCTGGATTTGGTTTAAATTTTAATCTACTTTATGATTATGGTTAAGACCCAGGTTAGAAGAAGCCAGGGTCCAGGAATCATCCCACCAATCAACTGATTCATGAAATCTCAACGGATCTAAAGACTTAAAGAGTACGGAAAAGTCATTGAATTTGAGGAGTGTCAATAATCTCTCTAAGGTGCCTCAGCTAGTGAATTAAAGTGAATTACATTCCAGATCACTGGCTCCTTGGGCAATGCATTGAATGCTTTCCACAGAGCTACTAGAGCTAACTCCTTTAAGAGCAGTCAAGTTTGTGTTGTTCAGCCCTTCAGATTAGATCTAACCCTTCATAACTGCTTACTTTATTTTTTTTGTTTTTGTTTTTTTGAGGTTTTTTTTTTTTTTTTTTGGTACTGGAGATTGAACTCAGGGGCACTTGACCACTGAGCCACATCCCCAGCCCTATTTTGTGTTTTATGTAGAGACAGGGTCTCCCTGAGTAGCTTAGCGCCTCGCCGTTGCTGAGGCTGGCTTTGAACTCGCGATTCTCCTGTCTCAGCCTCCTTAAATGCTGGGATTACAGGCTTGCGCCACTGCGCCCGGCTCATAACTGTTTACTTTATATATCATTTGTAGCGAGGACACTACAGAGATGTTCCTGCCTCCACAGAGAAGCCAGTGACCAGCACTAGGTAAGCAGTTCTGAGGTAGGCATTACGACACAGCTCTACTTCTCTCTCTCTCCCCCCACCCCTTTTTTTTTCAAGGATTCTCTCAGGATTGTTATCCCTGTTTCCTGAGGTGAGGGAGAGTCTCTGTTATATTGGAATTGGGGAAAATTAAACAGCCCCACTGTCTCACCCTTCTCCCCACACCGTCACTAGATGGTGAAGATCGTGGTTATAGACACAGAAGCTCAAGTTGTTTTATGATGATTAAATCAAAGGAATCTTATTATGAGAGAAATGGATCAAGATTCTAGCTCTTCTAATTCTGAGAGACATCAAAATCAAACTTCTATATTCTTTATTTCTATGACTCCACCCAATATAGTGTCTTGGTTGTCAAAATTCAAGTAGAACTATTTCCCTACCAGTAAACTCAAATCAAGAAGTCAGGTTATAGCTGCGCCCAGCGGCACACTCCTGTAATCCCAGCGGCTCAAGCACCTGAGGTAGGAGGATCTTGAGTTCAAAGCCAGCCTCAGCAATTTAGTGAGGTCCTAAGCAACTCAGTGAGACCCTGTCTCCAAATAAAATATAAAAAAAGGGCTGAGGATGTGGCTCAGTCATTAAGTGCCCCTGGGTTCAATCCCTGGTACCAAAAAAAAAAAAAAGTTGTCTGGTTATAGGAAGCCACTGATTGCAAACCCATTGTGTAGATGTTGCCAATTGCCTAGTCATCTGATTATCTGTTTTCCATTACAGTCTAGATTTGTGCATCCTGAATTCAAATTGGATAATGGTCCAGGATCTGCGTACAATTAGTTGGAAATTTACAGTGAGGTAGCAGGAAGCAAATGAGCAAGGTGAGGAAGGGAGAGGCATACTGGTAGTTGAGGAGGCCATGCTATTGATTGAATACAGCTAAGCCTCAAATCTCAGGTCGCTTATGAATGATCTCAGCTGTTGTTAATTATTAGGTCACCACCATTATTTAGAATAAATTAGACTGAGTCCTTCCATAATGTTTTTAAACCCACAACAGAACACAAACAAACAAAGAATAACAAAGCAGTTCTTAAAAGAATCACTGAAAGCAAGAATAGAAGGCAACTGCCCCTGTCTACTCACCCCACTCCACCAAGAGAAGCCTTCCATAATTACCTCTCTCTTTGGCCACTGTCTCTGATCCTTCCATTCCTGGTAGAAAAACATGCAAATAGAAAAGAATTCAGACATCTGGAAATGTTTTACTTATCACAAGTTTTAGTGACTTTTCAAAGAGAAACATAAAATTGAGTGAAAAGTCAAACAAAGATTTTGGTTCACCTAGAGGGCTAACAATCTTCCTTTTATGATCCTGTTCATCTCTCATTTGATGGGATTACTCAGGAAACGTATTGCTATTTTGATTTTAAATTGCTCTAAAATATGTGATTACATAAATGCAACCCAGAGTGCATCTCTGCAGGAGAAAAAAAAAAAAGAACTGGGAAGGATGACTATTTTATTGCATTTATTCCATTCTCTTTTTGTTCCTTGTATATGTCGTGAAAATCCATCAATCTGTATTATCATTTTGGGAAAACATCTCTGAAAATGCTATTTGAAGTATCCAGCATGCCCTGGGTAATCTGGCTGTCAGATGTTGGCTCAGTGATTAAAGATGTATAAAAACAAACCAAGCACTAATGTCATCCACCAGTCTAATTTTTGCTGAAATTACTAAAATAGATAAAGGAGTGTTTACACTGTGTTCGTGTTTTTGGTAACTTAATATGTAATTGAGCACAATTTTCTGGGTTTTCAGCTCATTTTCCTAGCCGCCAACATGCTAGCACCCTTCACGCAGAGCACACAGAAGTGTCTCCTGGGCACTGGCCTCTGGCTCTGGCTCTGCCCCCTAGTTAAGTGGATGGGCCTGGTCTAATGACTATGCTTGCCTGAATTTCAATTTTCTTATCTTCAAAAACAGAATAGAAAAAAATGTGATACTTAATTGCTAGGATTATTGTAAACAGTGAATTAGATAAAACATAAAAGGTAATTAACATAGTGCCTAGCATTTGATGTGACAATAGTTGTTTGAACTCAAAAGAATTTTCAGGAGCATTTAGTCCAGACACTATAGTATGCATTTTTAAGGAAAGCATCTATAAATGATTCTGAAAAGAGTTTATAACTCCAAAAAATTAAGAACCATCTGTCAATCTTATTATTAACTTATCTACATACTTGATTTATTTGCTGAAAAGAGAACCTGGGCCCAAAAAGAGGAAAATGATTTTCCAATATAACACATATCCTTAGCAGTAGAATAAAAACTAGACACCAAGTCTCCCGGCACTATGTACAATATTTTATTCTATTATGCTAATTGTTTAAAATATATGAGTGAGAGTTAATAAAGCAAGTGGAAGAACATTTTAACAAGTGACCATGATGAGCAACACAAAGTAAATGATTTTATCCTGGTCTCAAGGATCATTTGATCTAATTTCAATAACAGAAATACAAGAAAATATTTTATGTTTATTTATATAATTTATAGTGATAGTATCTGAGCTCTATCCCAATGAATCAATCAAAATGGGCCTCGTTGGGCTCTAAAAAGGGGTGAATTTAAGTCCCTGCCCTCCAGGAATTTCCTGCCCAGGTATCAGTAATGCAAGTCCAGCAAATTAAAGAACAGTTCTCAGCAGGGCTCGGTGGTGCTGTAATCCTAGCACTTTGGGAGGCTGAGACAGAAGGATCGTGAGTTCAAAGCCTGTCTCAGCAAAGGCGAGATTCTAAGCAACTCAGTGAGACCCTGTCTCTACATAAAACACAAAATAGGGCTGGGGATGTGGCTCAGTGGTCAAGTGTTGAGTGCCCTTGAGTTCAATTCCTGGTACCAAAAAAAAAAAAAAAAGAACTGCTCTCATAGAAGCAGAAAGTGTCCAGGAAATGTCGGAGAGGGAGACACTGTTTCCTATTGATGTGGCCTTTCTTCATGGGGTTGCATGACAGTGAGAGAAGCACCTTTACATATATCAGCTTATTTTCTGCAATTTGTGATAATTGCTTTCCAAGTCCATAAAAGTGTCCACTTTGAGATAGGGGAAAAAAAGCTCTGATCACAACATCCTCATAGTTTTATCAATCTCCACAACCTGGTTTCTTCCCCATTAACATAGAATAATAATTGTACTAAAGTAGTCTTACATGTAGCCCCAGTTTCTCTTTCAACTTCGGATTTACTTCTCAAAGAAACCTGCACAACATTGATAACTATGTCTCCATTTCAGGTTATGAATTTCATTTCAGTAAAAGGCCTTTGAGAAATATTCTAGTATGTGTCATAAAACTACATAAGGTTGAAATTATGATCAATAAATTTGACCACTAAAAATATGATAAATGGCCACGACGTTTACACTTATACTTAAGGTAATGATTATAGTAAATATTAGAAAAATGCTATGGAAAGAAACACCATAAGCCAGAAATATGCACAATGGTCATTGTTGGTAAATGGGAACTGTACCTTTTCTTCTAGAAGAGCAGACCTGCCTGCATCTGGTCATGGACTTGCTAGCGACATAAAGAAATTTCAAGGCAAAGTGAAAGATTTAAACAGAGATACTTGTGAATTTATTGGCATTGAATTCAAAACTACAGTGAATGATTATGCAAATGCTTTAATAATTTTTTCTGATAATACAAGTGATTGAATGATTTCCTAGAGGATACTTTGAGGATAACTTTTCCATTTCAGAATAATAAATTAAAGAGACATCTATGGACATCTACAAAGATTTCTTGACAGATCTCTTAGTCTTTCCTAGGACACAAATAAGTGGGCTTCTGTTGAACTCTAAGAATGAATGCATATCTTCCTGGTGCACTGGACAGAGAGACAGAGAGCTACTGAGAAACTGGAAGTCTGGGCTCCAAATCATACATGCTACTCCTTGGTTGTTTAATCAGTTCTTCTGGACCTCAGGATCCTCTTCTGCACAATGAGGACTGGGCTACAAAGTCTCTTCCAGTTCCAAAATGCTATGATATAGTAAAAATTTCCTCTAATAATTATGTTATCTTTTTAAAAATTTTTCAGTGCCAATAACTTCTAGAATGTTTTACTACTAGATAGAAGCCAAGTTATGGTGGGCAGAATAATGGCTACCCAAAGACATCTACCTCCTAAACCCTGAAACCTGTGACTATGTTGCCTTACCTGGAAAATAGAGACTTTGCAGATGTGACTACCTTAAGGATTTTAGATGCAGAATCTATTTTGGATTATGAAGGTGGATCCAATGTAGTCACAAGGGAAAGAAGGAGGCAGGAGAGTTAATGCTAGAAGGAGACGTGATGACAGAAGCAGACGTCAGAGAGGTGGCTGCTGGCAGGCAGCCACGAGGCAAAGCATAGGCAGCAGCTGCCAGAGGTGGAAAACCAGGGAATTCACTTACATGTTCTTCTGTTTGTGTGTTTTTTTAAATTTAAGATTTTAAATCTTTTCTTAACACTGTTTGGTAAAATTAAGCTCAGGAAGGAAACTGTCCCTCAAATATACTACACCAAATATTCTGTCTCTGTCTCCATCTCTTTTTCTTTCCAATAGACCCAGATTATCAATTTTCCAATATCACATGTAAAATGAGAATATTACCTTATGTTAAGCTCAGGCCATAGCAAATTAGTTACTCAAACTATAGTAATTATAGATAATTTTAAGGTGGTGGGTGAATATAATGATATAGGAGCTGAGGAAGTTGGTCATGACATTGGGAGAAACTGAAAAACAATCTTCTCCCTCATCTTTCCAACTTGAGGAAAAAACAAAACCTTTGAGCCTTTTCTTAAAGGGAACTCAAGTATCACAGTGGGCAAGTTTCTGGCATCTGTCAGGCATTTCAGTTTTCTTAAAGTACAAGGAAGGAATCATTTTATCAGACTTCCATTTAAAGATGGCATCTTCAGGGTGATTTTATGTCCTCCTTCATGTTTACCTCAGTGAAGAAGGACAGAACAATGGAAGAAGAGAGAGAGAGAGAAAGAAGAAGGAGGAGGAGGAGAAGGAGGAAGAGGAAGAAAGAGGAGGAGGGAGAGAAAGAAAGGGAAGGGAAGGAAGGACGGAAGAAAGGACAGAGAAAAAAGGAAAGAAAAGGGAAGGGAAAAGGAGGGGAGAGGAGGGAAGGAAAAAAATTGACAGAAAGAAATTTTAGCCTCTGATAATGATATTTTGTGATCTTCCACCCCACTATGCCAGGCAAAACCAGAGTAATTGTTAAAATATTTTACAATGAAAACATGTCCCTTATTAAAAGCAGTGAAAGTAATATAAATCATTTGGTCTGCCCTAACACTTGATAAAAAGTGAAAAAGCTTTGTCTGCAGTGAGGACGAATGTGGTTTCTCCCTCCATTTGAAATGGTATGAGTGTTAAGGACCTACCTACTGGGAACAGACCTGACTTGACAATTGTCTTCCAATATGGTCGATGCTCATGTAAATATTGTCAGTGCCTCTTTCAGCAAAGCAGAGATGGTTTTCATGTTTGTTTTTCTTTACAATTGTTATTGCAGAAAGCATGCAATAAACTGAGACCAACTATAAAATAGGAATAAGTAATAAAAACAATTGTAAAACACATTGCAAATGCTTTAAATAATAAGTACTCCCAGTTAGTCTACATACAGAATGGCTTATAAATTCAATGCAAGGATACAGGCACTAGACAAAGATTACAGAATGAAAGTAATAGACAGACATGGGTTCAAATTCTGACTAGCTTTGCCTCTGATTAACAATTTGATCTTGATTAATATTGTTTAATTTCTCTGAACTTCAATTTACTTATATGCAAAATGGGGATAAGCAATATCTACAGTATAGAGTTGTTGTGAATCTTAGATTAACTGATTCTTTGCTAGGTACTTGGAATAGAGTCTGACACATTAAAGAGGTCCTGAAATTGTACACTTCAGGGCAGAAGGCCCCTCTCTCACAAGGGTAGATCAAAAACAACAACAAACAACAACAACAAAAAACTCCCCAAAAACTTGCGAAGGGAATTCAAGGACAAAATTGCTAAAGAAAAACGGAGACATAATGAGAAAAAAAGATTTCATATCAAGGTCATGGTCATAGTTGATGCTAAAGAATGAGATGGCTTCTGAAGACCTTGAGTTTGCCCTGAAGCACATTTAAGCTGGAAAATCTGCCAGATGTGGCTTTCTTTTCTTGTGAATATGTTTTAAGATGTGCTCTCTGGCCACCATCCCAAACGTATTTTCTTTGTTTTTGCTCCAAAATTTTTATTAAAAAGCAATAAAATTCTTTGAAGTACCCCTACTCCTACCCAACCCATTCTCCTTCCCATTCCTGAAAAAGCTAACATCCTGAACTTGGCATGTATTCTTTTTTTCTATAGTGTTACAATTTAATTCCACAGTCTGTGCTCATACATAATATATAACAGTTTTTTTTAACAAAACTTTGTGTAAACAGTATACTATGAGTAGCATATCACAACTTTTGTTCATGTAACATATTTTCAAAATTTATTCAGGTTGGAATATGTAGGTTTCGTTTTTCATTTCAAATGTTATGGATAAGCAGCGTGAATACATCACAATTTATTTTTCTCAAGCCTTTCTGGAGGAATATTTGTTTCTGATTTTTCCTGTTATATACTATGTTTTATAAGACTGTCCTTGGCTATGCCCTTTGTGCATATGTGCCAGAGCTCCCCAGGAAGAGGAATTGCTGATTAGTATCATCTGCACATCTGTAACTTCATCAGGTGATGCCAAATGACCATCGGAAGAGGTTAAAGCAACTCAGACTTCCACTAACTGCGTGAGCTTCTTTGCCCCACATCCTCATCCATATTTGGTAACATCAGAATTTTAGATGTTTGTCCATCAAATGGGCAAGAATTGATATGTAATTACAATTTTACTTTGCAGTTATTTAAATGTTAATAATGTTAAGTATCTTCTCATATGTTTGGGACACTTGGGTTGCCTTTTCTGTAAAATGTCTTCTTACATATGTTTTTTTTTTTTTTTCTTATTTGTCAAATACTCTGGAGACCAGACATAAACTACTTCCATTTGTCATTTAACATTGTTCATGGTAGCTTTTCTAACAGAGTTCTTTTCTATTTTTAATTTAATCAAACTTATCAATATTTCTGCTATGGTTTGTGTGTTTTCTTTCTTATTTTGGGAAATATTCTCCAAATGAAAGTAATAAAGGTATTGTTCTGTACTTTTTGCTGAAATTTTACAGATTCACTACTCCTAATTAAGTCTTTAAACTATTTGAAATTTATTCTTGTATATAATAGAAGGTAGAGATCTAATTTACCTTTTGCTATCTGGAATGCTAATTTTCCCAGTGCCATTTGCTAAATCTTTCATTTTTCCCATTAGGATTTGTAATGCCAACTCTCTCAAAAACTGAAAGCTTCTATAAATAGGGAGGCCTATACCCTGGCTCTGTATGTTTTCCCTGTTTGTCTCTTTCTATACAAACTTTATAAAAATCTTAAGTTTTACATAGTGAGTCTGTATTTCATTGTTGTTTTTATTACTATAATTATGTTAGTTATTCTTAGCTCTTTATCCTTTAATGTATATTTGACATTGAGCTAATCAAATATCTTTTAAACTCCTATCAGAAATTCACTTATAATTCAGTCTCTTGTCTGCTAATTTAGAGACAAATTTGTGACATTGAATCTTCCTATCCATTAACATGGTATATTCCTCAATCTAGTTGCTTCTGTCAATTGCCTAACAAAGTTTTACATCTATCTATCTGTCATCTTTTATTTAGTCTTAGATATTCCTACATTCTGTAAATATTTTGTAGCTATTTGCAAACAGAAACTTTTTAATTCATTCTTATTTATATCTGTAAAATAATTGATATTTGTATGTCAATAGTATTTCCAAAAGCTTATTGAAGTTTCTTATTAGTTTTAAAATTATATTTGTAGATTTTAAAAAAATCAAATAAGCCTGCACAGTGGCTCACACTTGTAACCTCAGCAGCAGCTTAGGAGGCTGAGGCAGGAGGATCACAAGTTCAAAGCCATCTTTAGCAACTTAGTGAGGCCCTAAGCAACTTAGCAAGACCCTGTCTCTAAATAAGATATAAAAAAGGGCTGGGATATGGTTCAGCAGTAAAGTACCCCTGGGTTCAATACCTGGCACCATAAATAAATAAATAAATAAATAAATAAAATAATATTAAAAATAAAAATAATTAAGAAATAAATTAAAAAGTCAAATGATTTTCTTAGGGAAATTGCTTTCAATGCAATTATATAAAACTGAATGCAGAGAGAACCAGGCAATAGGAAAATGCTAGAAGCATAATGATCAGACAGACCTGGGTTCAAATTGTGGCTACTCTTTTCTCTGATCAGACACTTACCTTAGAATACATTATTTTACCTTTTTGAGCTTCAGTTTCTTTATAAGTAAACAGGGTCAAAATATATTTATTTTATAGTAGCTCTGTGAATCTTAAATCAACTATTAATAATAATATAAACATTAATAATAGCCAAAATATTCACTTTCTGCCAACTCCTCTGCCAAATAATTGGCATGAAGGCTGATGCATCACAGATATCTTAATATATCTCTCTCTGTACATGCGCGCACACACGCATGCACACATGTGCGCACATATACACATCATTTGTGTTAGGGAAATATAATAGAGGAAAACACAAATATTAAATGTCACCTTCCAGGGTTTACCTGACTGCAAAGTTAATTTTTAGAAAATTATTCATACTCAGTATTTCTAATCCTTCCTTAATCTTGCTTGGCTCCAACCATAGTTCAAGATACCTGAAAATTCCCAGGGAAAATTTACCAAATCCTTAGCCCATCTATAACCCAGTGTACCAAGAACAGCATCTTGAGATTCTCTTTTGTATATGGAAGAGCACTTCAGCCATCATGGCCAAGGTGAGCACCACTGAACTTCTCCTTACAATGGCAACACTCCTGGATATAAGATGGAAAAAATTCAGTGGAAATAAGAGGAGTCCAAGGATTGATCTGAACAGCTTTCAGTTCAACTGAGAAGGGTACCCCTGCCTTAATATCCATTATCAGTGAGGGAGACATTTCACAGGGAGACAAAGGAAAGATTAAGCAAGGGAAAGAAGTCTGAATTTCAAAAAAGAACGTCAAACATCTAAGTTTGGAAAAGGACAAATGGTTACAAAATGCTAGTAGTGTATTTATAGTGTATTTAGAGTTATAATGGCCATGCAGAAAGTAAAACCAACCAACTATGACTTCCATCTGGGTGGATGTTCAGTAGTGTGGTGAACATTTGTTGTTTTTCTCCCCATTATCATTCTTTTAGCAGACAATAGCCCTGCTCTTGGTTGGGGGATTCCTCCTCCTCTCTCTGCCCACATTGCTTGGGAAGAGCTTTAGTTGAGTTGAGAGGCAGAAAAAATAACTGGGACTACCCTGAATACAGAGATTGTTAGGATGGGTGATGAGTACATAACTAGTTGTCCCTTCCAGAGTGAGACTCAGAACTTTGTGGAAACACCTAGGGTACTCACTCTTCTTCTTAGCTTAAAGTTGGGAGGATGTGAGCTCCAGGCTACTATAATCCTACAACACTGTATTAGTTTCTGGAGGTTGCTATTTTTAAAATACTATAAATTTGGTGGCTTTAAACAACAGAAATCTATTCTGTAGAAGCCAGAACTGTGAAAAATGAAGTTGAGGTGTCAGTAAGGCCATGCCACTCCAGAGGGCCTGGGAAAGAATCCTTCTTCATCTCTTCCAGTTTCTTCTCGGCTTGTGGCTTCACCATTCCCACCTTTGCCTCCATCATCACATGTCTTTCTCCTCTTTTGCTTGTGTCTTCTCCTCTGCTAGCTTCTTTGAGAAATATTGTCATTGGGTTTATGGGCCCATATGGGAAATCCAGGATAATTTCATCTCAAAATCCTTAATTTACATCTGAAAAGATCCCTTTTTCAAATAAGGTACCAGCCACAAGTTCCAAGTATTTGCATGTGACATATCATTTGGGATCCTACCAAACTACTATGAAGAGAGAAGAATCAGGACCAAGAGATGGACAGAGAAATCTTGGGGCTTCCAGGGCTCTCATGAGGTCCTGCATCCAGCAAGACCTGAAATTAACCCTACATCGTGTGTCCTTTGTGTGAGCCAGGGGATTTTACTATGTTTTTCCCTTAAGGTGGTTTGAATTAGGTTTTCAGTTATTCATATCCCAAAGAGTCCTGAGGTAGACAATAGAGCAAAAAGAAGATTTTCCATCAGGAGAAGCCTCCTTGCTATTTCAAACAGATATCTGTTGGATTCTAGGCAACTGGGCAGCATTCAGAAGGTTGTACTACAGGCTATGTGGATCAACACACACTCGAAGAATGAGTGATTCATTCTCTTAGCAAGAAGGGCCATAATCACTTTGCAGTCAACCTGAAGCAAGATTCAAAGTTACGACTGGGTATTATAAAAGGAGATGTTCTGAACTCAAGAAGGCAGTATAGAATAGTGAGAAAGGAAAGATTCTGGAATCGAGCAAACCTGAAACACACTCCTGCCTAATTGGTTGCTAGTTGGGCTGTGTGGCAAAGTGAGCCTCAAATTCCAAAAGCATAAACTGCATAATAAATGCATCCTGTAGTGATTGTGAAGATGAACTGAGGAAAACAGGAATAGGAAAAAAGAGAAGTAGTCTCATAAAGTCTCAGGCTTTGTGACTGCTGACCCAGTGTGTCCTGAGGAGGAAGCAGCAGAGGTGAAGGTGGAGATGCAGGTGCCTACTGGAGCCTGATGTTTCGTGAGTACTTTCAGGGTGCCAGGCTGTGTGGGTCTCTTCCTTTTAATGTTCTCAGGTAGGAGGTGATCTCTGCATTGCACAGATCAGAATCCTGCAGCTGCCAGGTTATGTAACTTCCCAGTTCACACAGGTAATGAGTGACATAGGTGGAATTTGACTCAGGTTGGTCTCATTTTAAAGTCCATGCTGTTTACATACTCCACCCTCTCTCATAATACTACAGAGGAGGACAAGGAGGGCAGAGAAATAATCCTAACACCAAGCAGAGAAACAAAACTAACACTTACATAATGCTTATTGTGAGCCAGGAACTCTGCTAAATGCTTTTTAAAATTTGCCTTTGAATATGTATAAAAGTAGCTAATGTTTATTGAATATGTGCTATATGTCAGGCTGTAATGGGTGAGCTTTCTATGCAATACTTTAAACCTCACAACAGCCCTTGGAAAAATGGTATTGTTGTTGTTATCATTATTAGTTCTATGTTATAAAGAAAGGATGGCCCAGAGGGGTTAAATCACAAGCTAGTAAGGAGCTGGATTTGAAACAGGTGGGCAACTCCAAAGATGTACCCTGTAGAAGCAGGACACTGCCAAATGCCCTTGGACACCACACATCACAATCTCTCCAGAGTAGGAGGCAGGCATTTTGCACAGGCTGGGCATTAGCGAGGCCATACCACCTGTCCCCAACTGCTCTATGCAGCATCTCCCATGCAGCTCTGCTATGGAGCTCTGCACAGCCAGCTGCCCTCAGTGGACCAGGTGCTGATGGTGGGGGCAGCAGATCCTCTCCTGGAAGGCTTGTCACTTAAGACTGAAAGTCTCTGAGCATGAGTTAAGAATGGAAGGAAGGAGGTAAAACAGCCCCATCTGCTAAGGTATGGAGAGTATTTTTTGTTCTAACACTGGAACTTACATAATGTTCAGGCAGTGAGTTAATTTCAAAATGAAGAGGTCATTGTGATTTTAAAAGAAAGCAAGTTAACACCTTTGAAGTGACCAAGGCTTATGGTCCCAGATCTCAACCACACCACACTTTTTTTTAATATTATTGTCGACCATCCAAACAAGGCGTTTATTCATATTATTTTTTAAAATTTAGGCTGAGATGGCTGGCTTAAAAAGTTTAGAGTAATAACTTTCATAAGTGTAGCAGTAGGACCTAGGTGTCACGTGGATGCTGGCAGTCTGGGGTTTGCTCTGTGGCTTTTCACGGGCAGTTCTCTTTCTTCAGTTTCAATCTCTATATTAAATGCTATTAAAGTTGTTTAGAAAAATACGCTTTATTGAAATCACTTTTGTAGGGGCCTAGAAAACCTCTTTAGTTCACCTACTTTTTGTTAAGTAAAAATATAAGATAAAATGCACTTTATCGCTTGAAGAAAATGGATTAGAATAATGCCTTATAGGATCAGAATGTGATTTAAACTAGCATAATTAATGGGTATTTTAAGGTTTAGGTATTATTTTTTTTCTTTTTTTTTTGTAGTGGGGATTGAACTCAGGGGCACTCAACCACTGAGCCACATCCCCAGACCTATTTTGTGTTTTATGTAGAGACAGGGTCTCACTGAGTTGCTTAGCACCTCGCTGTTGCTGAGGCTGGCTTTGAACTCACGATTCTCCTGTCTCAGCCTCCCTAAGTGCTGGGATTACAGGCTTGAGCCACCGTGCCCGGCTAGGTATTATTTTCTATCTTATTTAGAGAAAGCATAATTTTTAAAGTAAGAAAATAGAAATAATAAGAATTTAATAATTGTCATCAAACTCCACTATTTTAATGTGTAAATAGACATCATTTTTCAGTCACAGAAGTGTTTTAGTTTATATGGTGTACTGAGTAATTGGTTGGCAATGGAGAAATTAGACAGTATGTTGAAAAACACAAACATCAAAGACAACTTAGATAAGATGATGAGGTCAGTTCTTGAAAGGATGAACAGTTGAGAGTGATGTTTGGAAGGTGGCTTCAGTGAAGCATCCTCTGGACCAGGGGAGAGGATCAGGTGCAGCTCCTGTGGACACATAATGTGAATCTGGGCAAACCACCACAGCCCTCTAACCTCAGGTGCCTGAGACTCAAGAAAACCACTGCAGTCAACCTTTAGGATCTACACTGATTCTCAGTTTGTACATGTAATTTCTCAGAATAAGCTGGCTCTGATCAGTATTAACCTAGAAGCAACCTACAAACTAAAAGAAGTCTTTATTTCTCTGTTGATCCCCAATCACAATTGTGTACTTTATGTCATCCATTCATTAAGAATTGCTATTTTAAAAATTCAAGAGGTAAATCCTCTGTTTTGAAGACAGGGATTTGTCATCTTTCTTTCCTATAAAGTCTTCATGGGACTGCATCAGAGTTTTGCTTAATGAATGTTAGAGAATGATGATGGTTATCACTTTGTGATAAATCTTATTAGCAAAAACTCCTCCCTAACATGAAGAGCTCTGTCTTCTTGTCAATATGTAAGCTTTTTACAGCTCTGTCATATTTATGCCAGCATGTCATATTTATGCCTCTGGAAAGCCCTTCCTAAGACACTATCATCTCTTCACTTTTAAATGTACAATTTATAAGTACCCTTTACAATAATTGTTATGGTGATCAGAGCTCTAAGAAAATATCTTCTGGCCTTTCATAGAGGAAAATATTTCTAAATGGGAAGGAAAAAGTATGATAGGGAAAACTTCAAGCATCAGTATCATTTATGTAAAAGGCCAGTTTCAAAAACATGGACTAAGGTGATAAATATAGCTTGTCACTGAGAGGTCAAGAAACACAGATGGTGTTCAAATGTGATGGAAGAGGAAATGCATAGAGAAGATGGGTCAACTCTATATAATTTATGAGCTACCAGGGGGGTCACAAATGAAGGAACAGCAAACAACAAATCCAGAAGCAACATTTTGGGGTCAGTATAGTATCATTTTAGATAAAATTCAGATCCTTGGGTCAAAAAGATGGAATTTTTCTAGTGAGGTATACACTCTTCCCTCAAACCAATGTCTCACTATTCTTTCCTATTGCCTTGTATTTGCCCCAATGCACACATTTTCTGCCTGGCCTCAAAAGGATCTGGGTTTGTAGACCCTCAAATGATTCCTGAAATTAGACAAGAAAATGACTCTACGGCATGATTCCACTCATTTTTTTTTTTTCAGACTGTTAGCCAGATGAAAAAGAGGAGAACTGGCTACATGAAGAACTACTTTCATTCACTGAGACAAGACTTCTGGGTTATACTGCAAGGCTATAGCTCAGAATCCAAAAGAAAGCTTTGGAAACACTGTGGAAAACAACATTGAGCTGTGTAGGTCTGTTGCTTTATGGGGCCAGAGACTGAGGACTTGTAAAACAGCTTCAGTGATCTAGCTTGTCCCAGGCAGATGCGGTCAGAGGTGCTGTAAGGATGTTTGAAGATGCTGTCTCCCTGGGAGAAGCAGAGGCCCAGGCCCAGGGATGACGCTGGTCCTCCACAGGTTCCCTCCAGTAACTCCCAGGGTGGGAAGAGGCTATAAAGCGTTGTTTGATCTGGCGCAGGCATAATGTCATCATTACAGTTTGAGCTCACCAAGACCGTTACAGGCTCTGCACTGAAATACTGGCCTATACATAAGGCCTGACTGACTGGGTTTGTGCTGTCTTGGATCCCAGCCCTTTTTGTGAAAATTATTTGCAAGTTCACCTCGCTGCATGGCGTCATAAGCTAGAAAGTCATGCTAGGAATAACTGCAGAAGTCATTCCAGGTGACATTGCCAGATACAATCTAGGTCTTTCTTGCCCAGATGCTTCACTTTACCTTTTATTCTCAAGTTATAATCAATGACAGTTGATTGCTCTAAGTCAGATTATATCTTTCAAGACCAACAGAGGGAAGGAAGAAGGGGCTGAGGTACCCCAGGTAGGGAAGACACCCATGCCTCACCATGCCAAATGCGGTACTCCAAGATCAGACCCCTGCTTTGCACTCTCTTCCCTTGCTCCTTGCTCTCTGCTTTACACTTTAGGTTCCAGCCTCATCATGGTGCTGTGCTACCTGTTGGAAATGCTTTGCTTGCCTCCTCTTTACCAA
Organism: Xerus rutilus; assembly: GCA_028644305.1. Taxonomy (NCBI): domain Eukaryota; kingdom Metazoa; phylum Chordata; class Mammalia; order Rodentia; family Sciuridae; genus Xerus; species Xerus rutilus. The sequence goes on along the minus strand of CM053407.1, from coordinate 88,115,585 downwards.
TCCTGCAGGACCAAACAGAGATTCCACCTCTTCCAGGAAGGCTTCCAGTTTTCTCTGCATCCTGAGTTCCACACTGCTTATCTCTAATTCTCAGTAGTACCCTGTGTAATTTCTATCACTTGGACTTATTGTATTATGTTGTATTTACCTATTTATGCCTGTTTTTTTTTTCAAAATTATGACCTTATTTGGGACAAGGGTTTTTTTTTTTTTCTTTTTGTAACTCGAGGCTTTGTACAAGGTATATAGTTAGCACTGAATGAATGACTGTGGAGGGAATGATTTAAAGGAAGATTTGAAAACCAACATGTAGCCATCAACTGCCACGTGCAAGATACTGTGTCAGGTGCACTGTGTCATTTAATCCTCACAAAGATATGCAAAGTGGGCATAATTATCCAAACCTGTCAAGTGAGGAAAATGAAGCTCATAGATGAGAAATATCTTTCTTTAGGTCCCATAATTAATAAATGACAGCAGCAGCATTTGAGTCAAAACCCCTATAGCTCCAAAGCATATGCTCTCTTCATTCTATCCCCTAACAGCCCTTGATAGGCAATGTCCAGGCCGAGAGTGCCACGAGTGGGTGCAGAGAGGCCAGTGAGCAGCTGACCTTGTATCAGAAGACCCTTTTTGGAAAGGGTCTTTTGACCATCTAAGATTGATCACCACACATATCTTGTTGTGAGAATTAACACCATCAATTGCCAATCTTTTTGGAAAAACTGCCCGAGGAAAGAGGCAGAGTCCCCTCTTCACCCCCATATGCCCTCAGGGTTATTGCCTTACAATTTTTTATAACTTCACTTCCTACAGATAGCATTTAGCTTTTATAAAACCCACCCAATTCGTTATCTGCTCACATTTCTCCAGATGTTTCACCTCCCACTCCTGTCTTTCTTAATGACTCTAGGGGGTTGATTACCAGCAGGGTTAAAGCTGTCAAATTATTCTTGGCTCTATTCCATTTCTTCCTTTTAAATCAATCTCTAAAATTCAATTTTAAATCTTCACCAATGGATCAATAATCTTTTTTTTCCCTAAATCTAGTTGAATCACAATATTAGAGCTATATACTTGTAGACTATTTCATTTTCCTGTCATTCTCCTCGCACTGAAGATTTTACTGTTGACTCTGCTCATGGGCTTGTGTCCCTCCTCCCTGCTCTATACCTTGAACCCTGACATTAGAAAGGCAGGAAGGGGCTGAAGTGACTGTCTGAGGTTCTATGGTCCTCATTTCTCAGCCAAGGCTTCTTTGGTAAGGAAGGGAATAGGATATCCCAGGGAAGCTAGAGAAATCGGCAGCTATATCTCCACTTATATTTAGAAAATGACAAGTGAAGGTAAATAACTTTATGTGATAGCTAACAGGGCTGGCAGGTTCTCCTTGTCTTAGATGCCACAGTCCATCTGCAGAGCTACAGGGAAACATAGTAAGCAGAACAGGACTTGGGGCTCATGGAATCACCATAAAAAGCCTCATAGAATTCCAGAGAGAGGTTTCTCACCCCCTGATGTTGTCTACATGAAACTTTTCCTCCAAGTAGGATGATATAGTTCCGGGGTGTGTCCTGAATTTCATTTCAAAGATCCACTTTTCTTAACATAAAGTTGGCAGTGGGAAGCAGAAGAGCGTGCGTTCTCTCAATTTGGATTTCTATTGTCTCCACAATTCTAGATCTTTTGTAGAGGTTGTGGCTTCTTGATTCAGAGGAATAGCAAAGGGACAATGAAGTTGATCTCAATCTTGAGATCTCAAGTAAGTGTTCCGGTTGTTTGCCTGGGAATTTGCAACTCCTTCCTCCTTCCAGGCACTCAAAGTCTTGAAATTACCCCATTGTACCACACAGCACAACATTACATCAAGTTTTAAAAACAATTAAGTATTGCACTTAACATTTCACAAAACATACTTTCATTTACTATTTCTTTTGTGCAAGTGGAGAACCTATGCAATTGCACAAGAGAGCTAGGGTTGCAACATACAGTTAAACTGTATATTATGGTCCCTTTTGGATATCATTAGTATTTTCATGAGACATAGTGACCATCATAAGGACTCTGCATTCACAGAACAAGAAAATGTTTTTTGCATTTGCAGAAATGCAAATGACCATTTTTTATCTTTTTACTTAGACTGGACCACCTCAGCTCAGCTGATTCTTGCCACTCATATACTCTACTCTGATGCAACTATTGAAATGTGGTCAGTTATTTTATTTTTAACCCACATAAAATAGTTATTAATGCTTTTCATACACAGTAGCTACATGTGCACATGCGTACACATTGCAATATACTTCTTGTGATTAGTTAATAAAATTAAAATTTTCCCATTGTTTGTAATAAAGAAAGTAGAATGAGAAATCATGCACATGAAATGAGATTTAAAAATAAAAATTTGTTTTCCAGCAAAGAATTGTAATGAAAGCTTTCTTAGGACTAATTCACTGTATATAAGACAGTTTTAGGCTCATGTTTTAAAATATACTACAGCACTTTGGCAGACAAACCATGTTTGTCAAAAAGGTATTTTTTGTGTCAACAGTGCCTCATAGGATGATAGGTTTTTTATACATTAATTTTTTAATCCAAATATTCAAATCCAAATATTGAATATACTTAATTGGGTTTGACTGTATCTGTTTATTTGGCTAGAATGTTATCAGAGTAGATGAAACCAGATAAAACTGTTAACCTAGGATGATGCTTGTCATCCTGGATCACTTGTCTTAGTGTGTGTACACTAACTTGGAGCACACAGGCATTTCTGGTTTGATTAAATTACATATTTCCTTAATACACTTACTCAAATGTTAGGCCTGCATTTTAATAGAAATATAAAAAATCATGTACATATTAGTTTTCTAGAACTGCCATAACAAACCACCACAGAATTGTTGACTTAAACAACAGGAATTTATTTTCTCACAATTCCGGAGGCTGGAAGTATGAGATTAAAGTATCAGCAGGATCGGTTCCTTCTGTAGCCTTTCTCTGGCTGGTGGATGACCATCTTGTCTCTTTGCCTTTTCATGGCCTTCCCTCTGCATAGATCTATGTCCAAATCTCTTCTTATACAGACACCAATCATATTGGATTAGGCTCTAATTTTAACTTTATTATCTCTTTAAAGATCTTATCTCCAAATACAATCACATTCTGAGGTACCGGAAATAAGCATTTCAACATCTGAATCATTGGGGGAGATGAACCAGTCTATAGCAATGTACTTTAGGTACGTATTTGCATAGAGAAGCATTCTTTTTCAAAGTTGCCTGAACATTCCCCAAATACTGAATCAGATCGTTGATTACTTGGGCCCAACGACCCTGATTAAATAGGGGGTCTCAAACACAATAGTCACATTGGTTATTTGGTGTCTTATAGACCAAACTGATAGATCTCGTGCCCTTACCTCCACTACCTCCAAACCTTTCTCTCCCAAAGGGGACAGTTTAGGTTTAATTAATTATGTCTGTAGCAAAGAGAGTTCAAGTCATGAAACAGTCAAGATGAACCTGACCTTTTCTCTCTTGGGCATGGTTATAGGGCTTCCAGCTCCCTTACTGGAAATGACATCTTAAGATGACCTTTTCTTATCAAATTCAAAAGCTCCAATAATTCCCACAATTGTTAAGAATAATGTCACAGGGGCAAGATAGCAAGGAAATTCCAAACAAGAGTGAAAATAGTTATCAAAAGTGTGTAACTCATTCCTAGTGAGAAGTTCAGATTACTTCTAAATTTATGAAATTTCTCTATTAGGGCACTGTTACATCTATCTCCCCCTTTACATCATGTTTCTGAAAGGTGGACATTTTTGTCTTTTCTGTTTTGCTTTTCTATCCTCATTTCAATGCTCAGGCTCATTATGATTTTTGAGTATTATTTTTTATATGCACTGAACAGATTTATTTCATTAACTAATACTTATCTTTTTTTGCATCCACCTTACCTAAAATATAAGCACTGAAAGTATTGGCATTATTTTGTATTCAGCCCCCCGACCCATTTATTCACCACACATTACAGATGCCAGTCTTATCATTTATTGCTTGCTCACTGACTCAAAAAATAAATCACACTGGAAAAATCCCCAAATTTAAAAATCTTTCTTTATAGTAGAATGGTGCTGATTGTTGAAGTTGCATGGTGACCATAGAAGGTTCATTCTATCATTGTTTTTTTTTTTGTAGGTTTGAAATTTGCCTAAGAATTTTAATAAACATGACAATAATAAAGTATATCTTCGAGTGCATCCTAATTTGTTTTAGTCTTTTAAAATATCCATTTTAGGCTCAATATTTTCAATTTTTCCCACAAATTTCTTTATTAAATGTCTGGGTCACTTCATTTCTTTAGCACCAGTATGCATCCTCATTATTTTTTGCAGAAGTTGTGATAGATAAACAATGTTAGTGGATGTCAGGTGATGGGGATACTTTTCACAGAGTTGTGCAAAATAACTTTAAGGAATGAGTTATTATCCCTGATTTCAAAAGTTTCAGTGTGCTGAAGGAATAACAAAAGTATGAAAAAGAAGCCGGGTGCGGTGGCGCAAGCCTGTAATCCCAGCACTTAGGGAGGCTGAGACAGGAGAATCGCAAGTGCAAAGGCAGCCTCAGCAACAGCAAGGTGCTAAGCAACTCAGTGAGACCCTGTCTCTACATAAAACACAAAATAGGGCTGGGGATGTGGCTCAGTGGTCGAGTGTCCCTGAGTTCAATCTCCAGTACCAAAAAAATAAAAATTTAAAAAAAGGTGTGAAAAAGAATATATATCTGGACATGCTGAGTTGTGAGATATAAACAGGAGAAAACTAAGGCAGACTGCAGGGAGCATGTATCGCAGCCCTCCACCGTCTCCCCACCCCCTGAAGACTGAAGAACAGAAGGCCAGAAGAAATAAACTTTCTAGATCTGCTCTTGAAGGATCCAGAGAACCCATGATGCTTTGAGTGGCCTGGCAAAACATCTTGAACTGCTTCTTAAACCTTTAGGACTTGGCAAAATTCAAAACATGTTTTGCCAGGCACTTTTTTTTTCTCTTAATTTCTAAACCCCTGTGTATTTCAAGGGAATTTAATCCGTATGTTTCTGATTCATTTACACTTAACTCATCAAAATGCTGTTTTGTAAGAGTTATTTGATGTCTAAGATGCGTATGAGCTTTTTGTATTCTTTTTTTTAAAATTTTTTTAAACCATGCAGTTGCTTTTTTGCCAGAAATGAATAGAACTTCAACCATGGGAGACAATCTCAATATTCAACTCATCAAGTTCAAATGTCTCTTAACTTTCTCAACATTTTGCATGACTTGTCAAAGAGGACTCAAAGTAGCCATTCAAGAAACATACAAGGAATACAAGGAATAAAGAAACCTTCCTTGAAACAGCAATGCTATTTTCAGTTAAAGGACTTTTTTGTTTTGTTTTGTTTTGCAGAATCTTTTACAACTTTGTCCTAATAAATCAGTATCACCTCCATATTCTGAGAACTTCTGATATCTGTCTGCTTAACACTGATTAGACACTTCACTGTGGTGATTTATATGTGAACTTGTCTTCTTTCTTAGGTTAATTTTATTTTAGGATTTCTAGTGGGAAAGAAAAAGAAAGAGAAAAGAAACTAACTTCTTAAAAATAAAATGAGGAAATAATCAATTTATTGACAGTAGAATGGGCAACACTAGAATAGATGGTTAGAGAACCAGGACTGGAACCTGGACCACTCCAGACATCCAGGTACTGCCATCATGAATGAGAGGCTCCAACTGTTCTTTTCTATTCTTGTATCATTAGCCTTGAGATACAGAAAAATGGGGGGTTCCAACTGGCTTAATTTGCCCCATGCACATGCTCCCCAGTTAGCAAGGGGGAGAGCATCTAATTTTCTATCTCAGCCAAAACGCCCTTAGCAGGGAAATTTCCTTAGAAGATAACAGGAAAGTGAAACTAAATGACATGAGCATTCAGTAGGGTAGGGATTGATCCTTATCTTAATATGCTTAAAATCTAGGATAGGGTTGGCACATGGTCCATTTTTTAAAGATCCCATTAAGTCATTAAAGAGTCATTCTTAAAAAGAGTGACAATAATAGAGCAGTTTAATACACATGTGTGACCGGCAAATGCATTAAAATAGACCCAGGAGATTTTCAGCTTTGGGTAAGATAGAGAGAATATTCAATACCTTGACCCCAACTCTGGACAGAATGTATGAAGGAGTTACTTAAGAACATTGAAAAGTAAACAGCAATAGGCAGTTCAAGAAGAAGGTCCTAATTTGTAATACAAGTAAACCAAGAAGGAACTTAATTTTTTTTGTTTTTGCCAGTATTTTCTGCCTTGATCTCACACTGGTACAGAGTGAGGGTACAGAGAAGAGACTCCAGGAGAAACCCTCTACTTCTGAGTTAAGGAGAGAGCAAGGGAAAATCTAACACTAAAATGCAGAAATCTCCCATTTTACTCCCCATCTCTTATGTCCTCCTCCTCTTTCTTCTTCTTCTTGATCATTTCTCCTATGTTCCAGAATCCAAGCAATTCTGTGGTGGTGGCAGTAGCATGGAGCAATGTGAGACTACAGGAATCAAAACTGTGAGAGGGGCCCTTTCCTCTCCATTCAGTGAAATTGTGGTTCCAAGAATGTAAAGTAAACTCTAACCACTTTTGATTTGACTCTTTCTCTGTCTAACAGACAACTTGGCCCCAGATATGGGCCCAGTTGCACAAGTGCATGGCAGAACTAAAACCTTTCTTGTTGGCTATGGGACCAAAAGGAGAAGCCTCAGGTATAAAGAAGTATAAAGAAGATTACAGAGATGGAAGAACTCAGGAAAGCAACACTACTAAAATGTCTATGAATTCCTGAGTACCCCATGTGAAATGCACATACACAGATATGATCAAATCCAGTACATCAAAGGCTTTGAGAACTGACCTGACAGATGCCCCATGGGTCTCATCCTAAAGTGGCTGTTGTATGGCACACAGAAGAGACAGGTAGAATATGGCAGAGACTTTGACAACTGAACTAACATGGGAATCACAGTCCACTGAACACTGCTGGAACTTGCTTCCTGACTTTACATTTCCATAGGCTAAAAACAATACTTGTAGTTTCATAATATTCAAAATGTCCAGGATACAAAACAAAATTTCTCAGCATATAAAGAACCATGATCATCTCAACTCACACAGGAAAAGAAAATCAACAGATGTGCATGTTACAGTGGCACAGGTATTAGAATTATTTATTGATGGCTTTAAAGCAGCTATTGTACACATGCTACAGATCAAGAAAGCAACTGCAAATCTTAAAGTCAACAGAAGAATAAAAATGTAGCCAAAAGAAACAAAGATACAAATAACCAATAGGAAAAATCAGTGCTGAAAAAAACTATGGCTACAAAACACAATAATTGAAACTTAAAAAACTCACTTGATTGGCTCAAATGCAGACAGGAGGTATGAGAGCAAAGAATTTGTAAAGTTGAAGATAGATCAACAGAAATTATTTAATCTGAATAACAAAGATGAAAACAGATGAAACAAAAAATGTACAGAGACTCAGAGACCTGTGGGTAAACAAAAAAAGATCTAACATTTTGTGATATTCATAGGGAAGGAGGAGAGAATGCAGTAATGAACAAATACCTGAAGAAAAAATGGCTGGAAACTCCCCAGATTTGGCAAAACCATGAAGTTGAAGATATAAGAAGCTATCTGATCCCCAAAAAGGATAAAACTCAATGATTTCCATGTCAAGACACATCATAGTAAACCTAATAAACACTAAAGACAAAAATAAATCTTGGAAGCAGCTAGAGAGAAAAAAAAAAGATATTTACCTGTTGGGAAACAGATTTCTAATGACTATAGTTTTCTCATCAGAAATCATGAATGCTAGAAGAAGGTGCACATGTTCAAGGTCTATAGGAAAAGAACTGTCACCCCAAATCAACAATCAATGAAAACATCTTTCAAAGATGAAAATCAAGTAAAGATATTCTTTGATGGAAGAAAACTAAGAGAATTTATTTCTGGCACATTTGCTTCAATAACTGCTAACAGTTCAACAGAAAAGAAATGATGAGAAAAAAGCTTGAAACATCAGGAATAAAAAATAATATCAATGGTAAATACTGGGCTAATTATAACAGACTCTTCCTGTCTTTGGTTTTCAAAGAATGCTGGAGCATGAAAACAAAATTATAACACTGGCCAATGTGGTTAATCAAGGTATGTAGATATAATATATGACAGCTGTAACATAATCAGAGTGAATTGGACATTATTATAGCAAGATTTCTATATTTCACTTGACCTGGCAAAATACTGATTTCCATCTAAGAGGGTTATTGAAAATTAAGAGTGTCTATTGTGATTTTTGAGCAACTGCTAAAATATACATATGAAGCTACATAATCAAAACCACTATAGATAAGTTAAACTGAAAGGCAAAAATATTTGACTAGCCCCAAAGAGGCAGAAAATGGGAAATAAGGGAATAGAAAATAAATAAAATAAATGGAAAGCAGATAAAATGTTTGAATTAAATTTAATACATGATAGTTGCATGAAATGCAAATGCCCTAAGTACATCAACTAAAATGGAGAGATTGAAGGAATTATTTTAAAAAGAGAACTTGTCTACAAGAAACACATTTCAAATATAATAATAGGTGCAGGTTAAAATAAAGGATGAAAAATGTACGATGCCCTATATCAGATATAATTAAAGTCACAATGGCTATATAATATCAGAGTTGACTACAGAGAAAAGAAAAATGCCAAGAAAAAAGAGGGATTTCAAAAAATGATTAAAAGCTTAATTCACCAAGTAGGCATGCAATCATAAATGTGTATGTACCTAACAACAGAGCTTCAAAACAAATGAAGCAATAACTGACAGAATTGAAAGAAGTGGACAAATCCACAATTACTGTTAGAGACTTTAAATCTCTTCTCTCAGTAATAAAAGTCTCCATGGCTTTGAACTGAACAAAACTAAGGGGAAAAAGTTAAGCAAGGAGTTCTTAAACATAACACCAAAAGCATGTTCCATAAAAGACAAGAGAACAAAAAGACAAATTGAACTTTAAAAAAATTAAATACTTTTTCTCTGTGAAAGACATGGCGAGGAGAAGGGAAAACGAATTATAGACTTGGAGAAAACATTTGTAAATCAAATATTTGACAAAGGACTTTTATCTAATATATATTTAAAACTTAATAAGAAACAAACAACCAATTAAAAATGGGCAAAATACTTGAACAGACACTTCATCAAGGATGGTGGCAAGCAATTATTATAAATGAAAAAAAACATTTAGCATCATTAATCATTAGTTAAAAAACATTAAAATTATGATGAGATACCAACACTCATCTATTAGAAGTGCTATAATTAAAAAGACCAAGTATCGGACTATGGAAAACAAAACTGGATGAAGTTATCTGGCTCTAAATGTCCCGAAGGAAACAGGGTTTTACCTTGACTGGTCAGAATAACCCTAACACTGCCATCAGCAGATCTCAGCAGGCACTCAGCATAAGTATGAAATGGGTCATTCAGTTTCCTCCCTTAGACCCAGCTGGATGTTGTGCTAATGTTTATGGGAAATAAGTAGGAATTTAGAAACCAGTCATAAAAAAGTAAACTTCTAGAATATTTAAAACAGAAAAGTTTTTCCACAGTCTATATCTCAGTCAAGACCTGGATGCCTAAATTCAGGCTGGTACATTATAATCAGGTTGTAGAGGTTATCTTTGTAAACAAAGCCTATGTGTTTCAATTATTTTCTTGGATATAGATACAGCAATCTATTTTCAAAGCAATGTGCTTGTGGAAGAGCAGTAGAGTAATGCAGGCAATCCAAGACAGAATTATCCCAGAGATGTTATTGAGCCATCCATTCATCAAGAATTATATGAATCCTCTCATTTTAATCATGTCCAAGTTTGAAGATAAACAAAGAAATACTAAACACATGAAAAGCAAGTGTATTAGTTTGAGGTACAACTAAGGAAATAGTCAAATCAATAATTACAACAAATTTATTTACACGAAAGCTTTTAATCTACAGCAAATAAGGAAAAATATGCTAACGGAAACTGACAAATACACTGATGTAAAAGTAAAACCCATCCAAAGTACAATGTGACGAAACACAATACAATATAGGGAACAAATCAAAGACATGGGAGTCCATTACAACTGGTTTATATCCTGGTTCCAACATATATTTGCCAGGCAACTTGGGCAATTTATTTAATAACTCTGAGAATTAGTTTTGGCATCTGAAAAGTGGAATTTTAAAAGTTCTTAATGTAGTTGTCAGGAATGACATGAGAAAATGCATGCAAAGAACTTAAAATAATTCCTAGCACATCGCCAAAGACTTATTATTTTATCATCATTATAGAAAATGCATCTTGATATCCTTCCAAATCTAAGCATCAGGAAAGGTACACACTCTACAAAAATCTCAAGTCCCTTGTTAGAGCATATGTGTGTGTGTGTGTGTGTGTGTGTGTGTGTGTATCTTAGAGTATATATGAATCACTGATTGTTCCTTCTGATTGGGCTGTCAAAGGAAAAGAATTCACTTTTGTGAGCCATTGTGCATAGAATACTGCTCAGCCTTTAGAAGATCTGGACTCCTGTTCTGACTTTGCCATCAGTTGACCTTGAAGTAGTCACTTCACCTTTTAGCACCTTAGTAGATGCCTGCATATGGCTGAGTTGGCCCCTGTTCTCATGTACTTTCCAGCATCCACATTTTATGAGTTCGGCCATGATCTTCCATGGGGTTTGTGTGGTCATCCCACCAACTACTAACCCATCCATCATTATAATAGCCCAACCACACAAATCAATTAAGAAAGAGTGGGCTCTGCACTTCAGACAGACTCTGACTTTGTCTTCCTCAGCAAGCTAACAGAAGAAACCTGACATCTTGCGTCCCCAGATTAATGGCACCCCAGGGGCTGTCTGAGCAAGCGAGTCCTCCAGGTGCTCTGCTGACTGGTCTTTTGTACTAGTAATGCTTTTAGTATGACAATGTCTTTACTTTTGTTTCTGGCAAGAATTAATAAATTACTTATGATATTTAATAAGAAACAGATGCTCCCAATGAGGAAGGGGCCCAGTTGCCCATTAATTCTGGTTGAATTTTTCTTGCCGTGGTGAATGGAAGCAGACGGAGGAGGTGATCCACACGATATGTTGCAAGACCAAAGTTGTTTGCAGACAGTAGAGCTGAGAACAATTGCTCTGTATAACTCAAAATGGATGGGACAATGATAGGATGTTTAAAATTAGAAAAGCATTTGGTTTGTATAGTTAAAAGCTAATAAGCCCTATGGCCCTGAAATTGTTCCAGATGCTAGGAAGTGACTGTACAGAACAGAGATGGTATAGCTAATGAATCAATAGTTATTGAACAGCCACTACAGACAAAACATTATCTTAGAGTTATCCATGTTATGGTATAAAAGAGCAACATTTATTGGGAACTAACATTATGTCAGGCACACATTCAAAATGATAATTTTTTGATTATTCACATATATTAAGTTTGACTCATATATAGTAAGTAATTTTTCAAATGTCATATATACAGTTCAGTTGCATTCTGGTGTTCAAATTCTTGTATGTTCCATAGACCAACAGTAGTATGTGTGCATGTGTGTGTGGTGTGTGTGTGGGGGTGTGATTTTTTAGTTTTTATTTTTGCATTACTCTATAAAAACCATTACTTTCAGGGATGCTATACTCAGACAAAACCAGGTGAAAATCTAAAATTGCACCTACAACTGCTTAGACAGCATATTGTATATGTAAGCCATTATGCTAGATTATTACTATTTTGAACATAAGAGGAGAACACATCCATGTTCTGCTGATATTTAGCCACATGATGTGCTTTAGCCTCATGATGAATGCAGGGTACATTGCTGAACCTTGATTTTGGATCTAGCCACATGATTTGGCTTGCTTGCTGGAACTTTAGCAGATGTATTGCTGAAATGTGCTTGTGTGGTTGGGCTTGTCCTCTTGTGCCTCTGCTGTTGCCACAAGAAGAGCTTCCCTGGAACTTTTGTCCCTTTGGTCTGATCCCCCAGAATGGATCTGGCCTGAGCCCAGCCTACAGCAAGGGGCAAGCCCAGCCGCACCCATGGCTTGACACACACAGAGATGTCCAGCTTCACATGAGAGAGAATAAAAGGTTGCTGTATAAAGCCATTAAGTTTGGGTGGCTCATTTTACAGCAATAGGCTTTATAGTCTGAGGGGGGCCTTAAATAATGGGAAATATGGTTGTTCTCTGCTCCAACTCTAAAATTCACAAATTGAATTAGAGCAGACGTGTGTTCTCTAATGGAAAGTTATCCTAATGGAAAGAATGGCTTGTAGACCAGAGCAGGGCTTGACAAATAGAACTAATCTTCTTAGCAAATCAGAAGAGGCTAGTTTATGTATGAGAGTCTCAAGGAAATGAGACCACAAAGATATGCATGGTCAGTTTACCCCAACCCAGTCCAGGGGAAAGAGATCTGCTCTATGGACTCGAATTCTTATAGGGATTTCACCTTGTCCTTTTTCAGGGCTCACCAAACATCCTTCATCCTCCTGATGACTATAGTGCTTCTTCCAAGCGTCTACCAGCAGGGAGAAAATGGACTAGTCATGTCAACTTAGTGTTCAAGTCCACATAATAGTTACAGTTGTCAGTGTATGTTAACATAGTGGCACTTGGGGTTATATACCTGTCTGTGAATTTGATCAATATGAATCTGATTTGGAAAATTCATGTCTTCTATGCACTAAAAATTTCACATTTCAAAGATAGAAAACTTAGTGATCAGACTAAGGTAAAAATCCATCTGGGAGGACCTACAGATTGATATCCAAGCTCTTGTACTCTGACTTCACTAGTGTGGTTTTTCCACACTGAAAATGCTAAAATTCCATTTTAACTAGCAAAAAATTTAAAAGTTCACAAAATCTGTTATTCTTTAATAATCTCAAAAAATTATAACATATAATTAAAAAGGACCAAACTCATTTAGAAAATGGAAGACTATGCTGTCATGAGGAATTAGGGAAGGTGGTTAACCATTTTGCAAGGTGATTGCAAATGAAATGACAGAGTAACCACCTGGAAAGATGCATACACAATTGCCCTGCCATTAACAACATAGACTTTACAGTCAGGTGGCACCCAGAATCCTACAAACTTTCCCTGAGAGCCAATAAAGTAATTTCACATCTATCACCTCATCTTGCCTTTAACAAAAGATAAAACAAGAGAGACACAGAAACGATTATCATTATTTTAGAGATATGAAGCCCAAATCACAAATAAGGTGTAACTTAGGATTTCTCAGCTGACTAGAAAGAGGTGAAGCTAAAATGTAAGTGGGTTCCAGAATAAGCTGTGAGAGTTGGTTGTATGCATCTTCTCCCATCTCTTCATGCAGTGATGCTGGTGGCTTCAGAGTGGTCTCAGTGGGAGTACCTACACATGGAGTTCAACAATGCCACAAGTCAAAATTCATGACCCTCCACTCTCCCGAAAGCTGGCTGTAAAATATTTATACCACATCATTGTAGAAAACAGGACTCATAGGTAGAAGTTCCATCCATGCACCACTCTGCCCAAGATCAAAAAGCTCTGTATATGTACTATGACTTAAAACACATTTAAATAAAATAATATAAAAAAAGAAAAGGACAAATCCCAAAGAATTTGACCATTAAAATAAATAATGATAGCAAGAGAAAAAAAAATTCAATCCACCAAACCTCATTCTTGTGTTGTACTTATTTTCCTGAGCACAGGTGCATTTAATGAGCCCACCAATGCAAGAGCAGACACTTCTTGGCTCATCTCCAAGTATTTAGGGAGAGTTAATGTTAAAATCTTTCTGCTAATGATGTGAAGACAGCATTTTGAGGCATGAGGGGGGAACGTATGGACTTCAATAATTGAATGAAAATCATAACTTTGTTTAATAACTTTAAATCTTTCACTGGTCTATATAGTATAATGAACCTTAACACATTTGGAACGTGGAGTTGATTATCAAATAATCCAGGTAGGCAAATAGGCAAGCATATCATGCTTTGATCTTGATTAAATATTAACTCATTCTTGAAGAACTTATAGGGAAGTCATTAAATTATTAATATCAACTGATTATAAACCAATGTTTCGCAAATCGTTTTAAGTATTGTACTTTTATTTGTATTATTTTAAAAATTACAGTGATTCTAATTATGATTTTTTAAAGTGTTTACCACAAATGCAACATCTTAGAGAGAAACCAATGATTTCAGCTAATTATATTCTCCAGACCCCTTACTGTCCGATTTTTACTTGACAATGTCTTTTTCTTCAACAAAGACCTTATGCAACCAAAAGGAGTCCATGAAAACATCAGCAGTACCATGAAGTATGAAAGGAAGCCAGTAAGAAAAGCAGATTGCAGTAGAAATAGAAAGATCTGGAAGTCACAATAATTACATTTTCACTTTAACTTAGTTGGTACTGAAGAAAACAACTTTGCCTGGCCTGGCTGCAAAGCTTACTGTATTTTACACTGAAGTTGGAAGATAGAGGATTTCCTTTTTAAGCATTCATCCAAGGATAATGCCATCATGACAAGGCATGATTTACTTCTAGAGAGGTTATGAGAAAGGACTCATCAATTATGCATCCCTAAATATAAGCAGATCCCATGCAAAAAGGAGCCAGTAAATGCATATGCAACTGTTACATGAGAGTTCTCTCAAGGCTTCAAAAGATGCCACATTTCTCTCATGTCTCATCTTTGCCTTTCCTTGCCTTTCCACTAGAGACCTCAGGTTACCTATGGACACACCTCCCATTTGGGAGTGCCATGCTTTAAACCATGAAATCTGTAACCAGCACTCCTATGTTCAGGTGAAGGGCAGCTCTGCCATGTGAGCTAGGTGAGGCAAGATTCAGTCCTTGTAAGATGGGCCACAGGAATTTTTAATAAGCCTCCTAGGTGAATTGGATTGCAGCAAGTTTTGGGTAGCAGCAGCAAAATTAGGGGTGATTACATTGTTTCATGGGGTGAGACATGGAACTGGTAACTTCTTAGGTATTTTGATTTCCTAAGGTAACTTTATTAATGAGCAGTTTTCCATTTGCATAACAAAGAACCCTAGAAGGACCACATTCTTTCCCCAATGGGCAAGGGCTAGTGGAAACAGGAGAGGAGAGGGAAAAGGGGGAAAGGATGGCCAAAGGGTTAAGGGAAAGAGGAGGCAATTATATGCGGTTTCTTAGCATGCCAGGCAACTAATACGCATTTGCACTAAAAAGGAGGAGCCAGCTCAAATGAGGGTTTTCTTCATATGAGATTTGAACTTGGCACTTTGACCCATGACTGTCAAGACTTTTCTGGCCAATTACTGATATCACCAGCAAGCAACTTTTACTTATAAGCATCATTGCATTGTCTGAGAGATCATAAGGTAAATGAGGGGTGAGTCTTCATAGAACTATCATTCCAGTTCCGTCCAGAAGGTAACTTTAATGGTTGAAGTATAATCTGGCTGTGGTTCAAAGTAAAGACTGCAGACTATTCAGGCTCAAGCCCGAATACTATTGAACTAAAAAGAAATTAGACACAGTCATTTTCAATCTTTGATAATAGAGTTCCAAAGTAAGAAGGAAAAAGATGGAATTTTAGTTGAGCCCAAAGGAAAAAAGTAGCCCAGGAGTCATGAATTAAGAGTGAGTGAGAGAGAGTGGGGAGAGTGAGACTCTCTTTTGATGTAATAACTTTAATTTTACTGTGCTAACTGATGTTTTTATATAAATTAGCTTGCTCTTTTAGCTGAATGAAAAAAATGCAAGTTAATAAAATGCACATTTATTGTGCATGCAACATATCCAGAATTCATAACTTGGAACTCCAAATCAGAACGACAAATTTGGCCACAAAACATAGAATGTGCAGCAAAGCATTACACGGAGCCCGGCAGCAAGAACGCACAGAAACCAAGTACAGTTGGCACTTTATAATTACAAGTGGCACAGCATTTCGGCAGAGATCCAGCTTTTTCTTTAATGCATGTGACTCAATATGGAATGTTTTTGTACATGATGTGTAACTACTGCCATTGACAACTGTCCAGGTGCTGTAATGTGCACTGAGCTAACATAGGCTGGTGACAAATTTTCATGAGAAATATACAGGTACACCTAGTATGGTCAGAAAAGGCAAATTGTGATGATTAAGATTTGAATTGGTATACAAGTGCTCAAACACACAAATTCATAGACAGATGTGTATATGTATTTTACATATGTATAAAAATATAACATGCATCTGTGTGTATGTGCTTACAACAAATGCAATTTATTATATAATATATAGCACATAAAATATATTTTATACAAATTGCATATATAATCTCTGGATTTGTTAAGTTTAACTTTTCTGCAGAAGACAGGGCTTAAATGAAAGTAATTTAGAGAGCTATAGGAAATTCAGTAATAAAGAAATAATCATTTCATCTTCTGCCTTCATTTTTCTCATTTCTCTCAATCCCAGGTTCTTGTGAAACAGACAACTGAACAAATGTTAGGGTTAGAAGACATTTCTTGCCTATTTTGCAAAGTTCACTTAACAGGTTCAGTGAGGTACAAGGACTCTTTCCTTGTATTTCTGTAATTTTGAGGCTTCACAGCTGTCAATTGTGAGAAATCCACGTAGGAAAGAATCCGTGCAGGAAAAACATTTGGACTCTTTCGTTTAGTAATCAAAACAGGTATTTTGCAGCTTGTTCAGTAACTTCTAAACGTCATCTGTTGTCATTAAATCATTATGCAAATACTCTATTATAGAATGTCTGCATATCATTGTCATTCTGCTCAGCCAGAGTCCATTTTCCCACAGAGACACACACAGCTGTCTTTAAGGTATTTATTTATTTACTATATTCACCATGCTGCATGTTAGACTTTTTCATCTTTTAAGTGGAAACTTGTACCTTTGGCCAATATCTCCCCATTCTCTCTTCCCCTGGCTCCTGGGAAACACTATTCTAATTCTACTCTTTGTTTCTATGAGTTTGAATTTTTTTAGATTCCACATGTGAGATCATACAGTATTTGTCTTTCTCTGACATATTCCACTTAGCATAATGCTCTCCAGGTTTATCTATGCTGTTACAAATGGAAGGATTTTCTTATTTCTACAGCTGAATAATATGAACAATGTTCTATAATACATGCACATGCACGTACACACACACACACACACACACACACACACACACATCAGTTTCTATATCCTTGATCTGTCAGTGGACACATGTTGTTTCTATGTTTTGGTCATTATGAATAATGCTGCAATATGCAGGAGAGTTCCAATATCTCTTCAATATATGAATTTTGTTTCCTAGCATATTAATTTTGTATGCATACCTAGAAGTGAGATTACTAGATCACATGGTAGTTCAATTCTTGATTTTTTTTTTTGAGAGAACTCCATATTGTCTCCCATAATGGTTATACTAATTTACATTTCCACCAACAGTATGCAACGGTTCTTTTTTCTTCACATCTTCACCAACACTTGTTGTCTCTTGTCTTTTTCATAAGAGGTCTTCTAGCAGTTGTGAAGTTGACATCTCATTGTGCTTTTAACTGTCCTTTCCCTTCAGATGGTTAGTAAAGTCAAGAAGTTTCCCGGTACTGTTGGCCATTTGAATGTCTTCTCTGGTGTCTATTGAGGTCTTTATATTGTTGATGTCAGTTTGGTTTTTGATGTTGAGTTGTATGAGTTCCTTATGTATTTGGGATATTAACACCCCATCAGCTATAGGGTTTTTTAGATACTATTCTACAGGGTGCCTTTTCATTTCATTGTTTTCTTAATGTATAGAAATTTTTTAGTTTGATGTAGTCTATTTATTTATTTTTGTCTTGATTACTTGTGCTTTTGATGTCATAAAAAATTAATGGCCACCCTAGCAACATGCATGAAGATACAAATGGTGTGACTCTACCTTGTGTACAAGCAGAGAAATGAAACATTATGCTCCATATGTGTACTGTGACTTGAAATGCATTCTGCTGTTAAAAAATTTTTAAAAAGAAAAAAATATAAAAATAATTAATTGCTAAGAGCAATGTCCATTTTTTCCTCTATGTTTCCTTTAAAGAGTTATAGTTTTGGCTCTTACATTCAAGTATATAAACCATTCTGAGTTCCTATTTGTGAGTAGTATAATAAAAGGGTATAATTTCATGCAAATGCATATGGATGCCCTGTTTTTCCAACACCATTTATTGAAGAGACTATTCTTTCTCTACTGTGCATTTTAGGACCCATATCAAATAATAATTGATCGAGTGTGTGTGGATTAATTTCTGGGGTCTCAATTCTGTTCCATTAGTCTGTGTGTCTGTTTTTATGCCAGCACCATACTATTTTAATTTCTACACCTGTGTAGTTAGAAATCAGGATGTATGAGAATTCAAACTTTCCCTTCTTCCTCAAGATGGCTTTGATTATTCAAAGTATTGTATGTTATGCTTGTACTTTAAAACTATTTTTATATTTCTGTGAAAACTGTTGCTATAATTTTGTTAGGGATGACACCTGTATATGTATTGATCTGAATAATGTGGGGATTTTAAACTATATTGATTCCTCTGATATATGGTTTGTGTCACCTTCAACTTTTCATCAATGATGTACAGTTTTCAGTCTGTAGATCTTTCACTTTTTTCACTTCCTTGTCTGCTTTTAATTTGAAGTAATTTTTATAGTATTGTAAATTCTTCAAATTTTTGTTTGCATTTTATTGGCATTATCAACATGCAATCTATTTAGTTTACTTCAATTTTGACTTTTTAAATTAGTGTGAGTTTTGTACATATATATTTTCATGTATGTATGTTTTTGTGATTTGGTAAATCAATGGTTATTCTTTTTTATTTTATTTTCATTTTTCCTATTACAGAGTTCATAATATTTTTAAAAAAATGATCCTTATTAAGATATTCTGGCACTTATTCTGGGTATTGCTCTATTTTCTCTCTGAGTCTTAAGGACTTTTCTTATAATAATTTTTACTTAATAAAGACAGGCACAAAAGATTGGTTTTAGTTTTTTTAATGGAATGAATGAACTTTATTATTTCATCACTTTGCATTTTATAAATCTCTTGCTCATGCTTCATTCAATTATTCTCTTATGTTTTCTTCATAATTCACATTTTAATGGTTAAATCTTAACCATTACTTATTTTTTTAATTTGTTCTAATCAGTTATACATGACAACAGAATGCTCTTCGATTCATTGTACACAAATGGAGCGCAATTTTTCATTTCTCTGGTTGTACACACAGTAGAGTCACACCATTCGTGCAAGCAATCATAATGCACCTAGAGTAATGATGTCCCTCTCATTCCATCATCTTTCCTATCCACTCCCTTCCCCTCCCTCCATTTTGCCCAATCCAATGTTCCTCTGTTCATCCCCTGCCCCCATTATGGGTTAGAATCCACTTATCAGAGGAAACATTCGGCCTTTGGTTTTTTGGGATTGGCTTACTTTGCTTAGCATGACATTCTTCAACTCCAACCATTTACCTGCAAATGCCATAATTTTATTCTCTTTTAATGTTGAGTAATATTCTATTGTGTATATATACCACAGTTTCTTTATCCATTCACCTATTGAAGAGCATCTAGATTGGTTCTACAGTTTAGCTATTGTGAATTATGCTGCTACAAACATTGAAGTGGCTGCGTCACTTTAGTATGCCATTTTTAAGTCCTTTGGGTATAGACCCAGGAGTGGGATAGCTAGGTCAAATGGTGGTTCCATTCCAAGTTCTCTAAGAAATCTCCATACTGGGACTGGGGTTGTGGCTCAGTGGTAGAGTGCTTACCTTGCATGTAGGAGGCACTGGGTTCAATCCTCAGCACCACATAGAAATAAATGAATAAATAAAGATCAATAAACAACTAAAAAAAAATTTTTAAAAATCTCCATACTGCTTTCCAGAGTGGTTGCACCAATTTGCAGTCCCACCAGCAATGTAATGAGTGTGCCTTTTCTCCCATATCCTTAGCTAAAAAGCTGCTTCTCAGCAAAAAAACAAAAACAAAAACAAAAAGACAATCAATGAGGTGAAGAGAGAGCCTACAGAATGAGAGCAAGTTTTTATCACATGCACATCAGATAGAGCACTAGTCTCTGGGATATATAAAGAACTCAAAAAACTTAACCCTTTAAAAACAAACAACCCAATCAATAAATGGGCTAAGGAACTGAATAGACACTTCTCAGAAGGTATACATTGGTCAACAAATATATGAAAAAGTTTTCAACATCTCTAGTAATTCGGGAAAGGCAAATCAAAACTACTCTTAGATTTCATCTCACACTAGTCAGAAATGGCAGTTATCAAGAACACAAGCAAGAATACATTTTGGCAAGGATGTGGGGGAAAAATCATTTAACCATTAGTTCTTTAGGAATTTATTTTGGTGTGTGACATTATGTGAAATCTACCTGGATTTTTAAAAACATTTCTCAACACCACTTGTCATCTAATCCATTATCATCTTCAGTGCGTCTTGTAGTACACACTGATTTTTTATTTCTCCTGGGAACTTATTAAAATTGTGTGTCATTGCTTTATTATTGGTTCTTCTCCATTCAAAATTTCAGTGCTGAGGCCTATGCAACAGATTTGAATATCCACAAGCACAATTCCCATTTCTCTATTTCAATGTTTTCATAGGCAGAATTCTCATTTATTTATTCCTCCAAATGAATCAGAGAATCATGTCAAGTAAAAATAGTAGAGCTGTGGCTGAGCTTGAGTTCAACACATAAATTAATGTTGGAAACAACAATTTTAGAATATTTAAGTTTTATAAATGAACATTATATATCTCTACCAGAAAGATTTTATAATTTTGTGCATTGAAAAACTTTCATGTTTTGGAATTATTTCTACTGTTGCATCATTATATTTTTACTAATGATAATGAGAAGTTTTCCCTTAAAGTATTATCTTACTGTTGGTCTACAAGAAATAAATGGTCTTTTTTGTTATTTCTTAAACTCAGAAACATTCATAAAAAAATAAACAATCTTACAGTAAAGACTCTTAGATTTTTAGGTGTATTATTTAAGATTTTAACCTTTCCTTTACTCCTCTAACTTGCCATAGTCTTGATGACCCAAATTCAGAAAAATGTTAAATAATAATGGGGATAGCAGACATCCTTATCTTATTCCTTCTTGATTAAAATAATATTTCTATTTCACTGAGAATATGATGTGGCTGTTTAACATAGATGTTCTCTATCATATTAGGCAATTTCATTTTTAATCCTAATTGCTGAAGATTTTTTAAATGTGTAGTGAGCATTGTTTTATTAAATGCTTTTAAAGAATCTGTTCAGATTATTATTTTGTTATTTCTAACTGGATCATTCAGTGTGCTGCATTATGTGAAGAGATGTCCTAATATTTAGCTTCCACCCATTTCTGGCATTAATACCATTGATGAAGTAGATTTTTCTTTTACTAAATATATATGGGTTCAGTTTATAAGTATTTCATTGATCTATCATTTCCTCATGATATTTCTGTCAGATGGTTTTTTTTTTTTTCATTTTATTTTGCAAAACACTCTGGATAGGTTTTAAACCTTTCTATGTCTGGAATTATTCATTATGATACTTCTTAAAAGCTTGATCAACAGGTTCTTTTTCTTTTTTTTTTTTTAATTAACTTAACCACTGAGCCACATCCCCAGGCCTTTTTTTGTATTTTACTTAGAGACAGGATCTTGCTGAGTTGCTTAGGGCCTCACTAAGTTGCTGAGGCTGGCTTTGAACTAGCAATCCTCCTGCTTCACCTCCCAAGACAAATTATTTTATTTTTTATTTTGGGGGAACCAGAGATTGAACCTAGGGGTCCTTAAGCATTGAGTCACATCCTCAGGCCCTTTTATTTTTGAGACAGAGTCTCGTTAAGTTGCTTAAGGCTTCTCTAAATTGCTGAAGTTGGCTTTGAACTTGCAATCCTCCTACTCAGCCTCCCCAGCCACTGGGATTACAGGGGTTCACCACCATGCCCGGCTTGATGGACAAGTTACGTCCAATAATTCTTTGATAAGTTTTATTTTCTTATATTTTTATATATTCTATATATTCTGGTTTTCTAAGTATTTGAAGCAATTTTCACCACTGTACTTCCTCTAAAAAATTGTTCTTTCCACTGAAATTCTCAAATTTGCAAGCAGAGTTAGATAATAACATACTGTCTCTATATTTATATCAATCTTTTGTTTATATGACTTTTATCAATTAGATTTTTATCACATTTTCTGTTTTTAAAATTAAAGTTGTCAAGTTTTCTTCTCTTTGTGCCACACATATATTGACTTTTGCTTTTATAATTATTTGTCCCTGATCTATTTATTTAATTTCTTGTCATTTCTCCAACTTCTGCAATTGAGTGCTTAGTTCATTTATTTTCATTCTTTCATATTTGAGTAAGCATAGTTAAGGCCACTTAACTATGAGCCCACTGTGTGGCTAGACAAGATCTTTATTTTCATTGTGTTTCCAAATAATCATCATTCATCAGTGAAATGACTATTAAGTTTAACATCTACCATGCGCCAGACACTGTATTCTTCTAGAAAAAAAACTAAAATTACCATTACAATTTATAATACCATTACAATGGATTATAAGAAACTTTTCCTGGGGCTGGGACTGTAGCTCAATGTTAAGAGTGCTTGCCTAGCATGTGTGAAGTGCTGGGTTTGATTCTCAGAACCACATATAAATAAATGAAAAAAATAAAGGTCCATCAACATCTTAAAAATATTTTAAAAAAAGAAACTTTTCCTTCTTTTAAAGTGATTAGATTTTGTTAGTTTTTACTATTTAAATTTGTTGTTAAACTTAGTTTTATTGCATTATGTTCAGAATATTTGTGTTTGAAAAATATTCTACTGTTGGAAACTTTATAAGTTTTTCCTCTGTAGCTTAATACAGAATACCACCCCCACCATACACACACTTATCTGCAAAGAATATATTTGAAGACCCATGGTGGATGCCTGAAAGTGCAAATTGTACTGCATCCTATATATACTGTTTTTTCCTATATGTATGTATCTATAATAAAATTTAATTTATAAGACAGGCATGGGAAGAGATTAAAAATAATGATAACATAGAACAATTTAAACCATATATTGTAATAAATTTGCCAGAATCACTGCTCTTGTGCTTTGTGGTCACTATTGAGTAAAATAAGGGTTGCTTGAACACAAGCACTGTGATAACATGACAGTCAACTTGAAAACAAAGAGAGCTACTAAATGGCAATGGGTCGATGGTGTCTACAGGGTGGATATGCTGGTCAAAGTGATGATTCATGTCCCAAACAGAATAAGGCAGGCCGCTCAAAATTTCAAAATTTCAGAATGACCCTCAATTTTAAGTTTGTGAATTATTTATTCCTAAAATTTTCTACTTAATACTTTTGGACTGCAGTTACTATGAATAAGTAAAGCCATGGAAAGTAAACTGCAGATAAGGGAGGACTACTGCATATAACAAACTTTTCTAAATATTTAATATGGGACCTTAAAGAGGAAGAAATCTCTAAGATATTTATTCACATCAATTAATTTAATATTCAGTCTCCCTTCAATAATTTTCATAGGCTAAGACATCTGTTTTTGAACATAATTAACAATTATGAGTCTGAGAATATATTGCTTACAATATTTATTGTTATATTTCACTGCACAAATCCTTGTAAACAGTTATGATTCTAAGTTATACTTAGTACAATAGAAAAATAATTTTCACTCCATATTTTTGGCTCATTAAGAGCCTGGGCCTCTGGGGCTGGGATTATGGTGCAGTGGTAGCGTGCTCGCCTAGCACACATAAGGCACTGGGTTCAATCCTCAGCACCACATAAAAATAAAATAAAGATATTCTGTCCACCTACAACTAAAAAATAAACATTTAAAAAAAAAAAAAAAGAGCCTGGGCCTCTGGGCCGGAGGGTAATGGATAAACTTTTTGCTTATATTGTTCTGAAAGGTGAAACTATTTTGTTTCAGTAAACAACAACATAGGCAATCCGCTAGGGTTTATTTCTCCACCCAGTTCCCTGGACCTTATTGATGGAGGAAGCATACCTACATCCGGGCATTAAGTTATTAGCCAATCTTCATTTTCAGTTTGATGATTTCTATGAACGTTCATGCTGTTGAAGTAGCACATTGGGAGGAGCTATATCAGGGACTGTTAGTCCAGTGCTCTTTAAAAGCTCAGTACAGATTAGGTTCAGGTCTTGACTTGAAAACTACATAAATGATAAACAAAATAAATTTAACATCATCTGGTTACATTTTGATGATGTTATTCTCTATGATCTTGAAACACTCTGAGTTGCAACTCAAAAAGTGTTGAAGTCGTTAGGAAATATTCTCTGAAAAATCCTTCTGTTATATGTCTTCTTTTTGATTCCAGACAGCTTTTTAGATACACTGACCATAAATGTCTTTATGGGTTTCCAAATGAAATAATTAGTTTAGAACTTCAGTATTTAAGAGTGTATAGAAGAAAAGGAGAAAGATAAATAAAAATAATTTAGTCTGTCTGACAAATCCAGAAATCTGACACATGATTCTGAGGAACCTTGGTATTCTTATCATTTATTCCTCATTTATGAGCTGTTACATATAGTCAAATAAGCCAGACTGTGGTCCCATTTTGGCAAGGTAAAATGGAACTTGCACTACATTGCAATACCTTGCATGTAGGTTTTTCACCTCCATTTTAAATAGTCCTAATAGATCCTCTACTTCACTTCTATGAGGATGTTAAAAAGACTTTAAGAAGTGTTAGAGTAACCTCTGGCAGCTTTAAGGAGCATGAACACCATTTTCTCCACAGAGTTATAGGGGATTCTGAATGCTTCATGTAATGTCCTAAAAAGAGAGAAAGATTTAGACCTTTCCAGAGCAACATGGAGTGATGCAGAATTGTTTAGGTATCTTCATTTTCAAAGAGCCTTGAATTACTTCAAAAGCTCGGTAGCTTGTATGGGAACAAAATCACAAGCCAGTAAACTCCTAAAGGAACTTTTGGTATGTATGTGTGGCAGACAGGCAGAGGCTATATGCAGAGATGAGGGTCCTCTTCTCCTTGTTTCCTGACCCTGCACATAATAGTGTCAGGACAGGATTGGGGGTAAAGAAACAGAAGGGAGATTGGTGGAGAGAGACTAGGGACACACACTTGTTTGGTGATGTGGACAATGGCAGGCATGTGTTAAATTTGTAGGTATGTTTATATTTCAGGTGGATATTGAGGGTGCTGAGGAGAAAAGTTACACAGTTTGAGTAGAGAGAATATCCTCTCCAGAATATCCAGAGGTTCCAATAGGCCAATCCTAAACATAGTAAAATGGCTATTTTTGTTCAATATATATGTGATCAATTCTAAATTAAACAATAAATGATATCCCCAAGAGCATCATAAGAGAGGAGTTTCTAGCTAGAATCCAAGAAGGAAATGATACCAGATGCAAAGGGCTGTGGGAGTACAGGTTGGACATCCATCACTCAGCCAAGAATGTGGTCCAGGGACATCTTTCCTAGGGAAGACCTCTTCCTCATGCAGAAACTGAACAAGATAAACTTTGGAGTTCTTTAAATCAATAAATATCACAACTGTTTACTCATTGTTCTCTCTTAAGATAACAACCTCACAAAATTTTTGTGAAGATTCATTAAGGAACTCCCAAAAAAAACTGTCCCTTAATAGTGTGAGTATGTATATGTAACTACAAGTAAATCATTTGTTTTCAAGTCCTCAAACTGACTTAGAACCATAAATAACTATATGGAGACCTTAAATCAATCTTTCTTACTGTTTCCCTGCTTACAAAGATTAAAATATGACAGTTTTTAGAAAATTTAAAAATACAAGGGGAAAAAAGTCCCCAGACTAATTACTAAGTCAGCTACTGTCAATGATTTGATGGACACGCTTCCAAAGCTTGCTCTATAATATATGGATATATATGTATGGCCATATATGTATATAATTTACACATAAATGGGATCAAAATATACATGCTGTTTTACAAGCTGTTTTTTTCAACAACATGCCAAAAAGATTTTTTAAGACAGTGTACAGACAGATACACACATACATACACACACACAAAATCAAACTTGTTTAAGAGTCATTTAGTACTCTATTGTGTGAAATTTTTAACAATGTTTCTAACTAGTTTCCTACAGATAAGCAACTAGAATTCTTCCACCTTTCACTATTATAAAGGTTACTGTTTTAGTCAGTTTTCCAACACTATAACAAAAATACCTGAGACAATTCATTTATAAAGAGAAAAGGTTTATTTTGGCTCATGGTTTTTTAGATTCTAGTCTATGATAAGGCTGACCCATTGCTTTTAGTCCTCTAGTAGGGGTGATGGATGGCAATGACTGGAAGTACATGGCAGAGTAAACTGCTTACTTCATGGCCAAGAAACAAAAAGAAGAGAAAGGGGACAGAGGCCCATGATCCCCTTTGAGGGGATCCCCAAATACCTAAAACCCTTCACTATATTCTACCTTCTAAAGGTTTCATCACCTCCCATTAGTACCACCCTAGGGACCAAACCTTTAATAGACCAGCTCATGGAGAACATTCAACATCCAAACTACAGCAATTATTGTGATGACATCTCCTTGTGCATACATTTTTACATATCTGTCTGAGTATCTCCTTGGGAAAATTTCTAGAAATGGGATTATTAAATCAAAGGGAAGCACATGCAACATTTTTATATTGCCAGATTTCCCTCAAAGTTCACCAATTTATATTTCTATGAGTGCTGTATGTCCTCTCTTACTGTAGGAAGCATGAAATGATTAGAACCAAAAAGTTTGAGTCTGTCATGATAATCAAGGATGTGGAAAAAGAAGCCAATGATGATTTAAATGGCATCACAGTTATGTCACTTTCTCAAAGGGAAAATGTCATGGGGAGATTGAGATTCATACAGTGACAAGGAGATGGCTATGTGGAAAATAAGACCAGACTATTCCAAGTATTAGCTTTTGATACTATCATCTATTTTGGTTCAATCAAGTGACAAAATTCATATCTATTAAGTAAGAATTGATGAATATGTAGATACATGCTTGTGTATATCACAATATGACATGGTACAAACAATACACTAAAATTATTATGTATCAGCACCCACTCCAGTTAAAGACAGAGTTGAGGACACTAAAAGCACCAAAACCTGAATTGCCTGGCTGAAGTAAGGATTTCCAATTCTGCATGTAACTCTCTATTATTTGTCATCAATCCATCTAATGAAAAAAATCTCCATATTGCAAGCTCATCAAACCTCATTTCCAAGTATCTGTGTTGTTTTAATTAAAAGCATGCTGCTATCTAAGATACTTAGAGTAAAGCACATATTGTTTGCACAGACTGAATCCTCACTCCAGGGGGAAAAAATGGGTTACTAAAGCAACCTAAATACACTTTATTAGCTCAAACTAAAGCATGTGTTGTCTTACAGTAGGTCATCCATGCTAAAGAAGGAAAGTCACATAGAGAATCATTCAAGAAAATGTTGGTCTTAGATGAGGTTCCCTGGAAGCTAAGCCTAAGGTGATGATTCTTGAACAAGTGTTTCATTCATAAGAAAGCTATGACGAAGTGAAGAAAGCAGGGACAGAAAAAAATGTGATTTCAGTTGAAGATTAACATTAGCTTGGTGCATAGGAAACTTAGAAGCTTTAGCAGTACCTCAAAGAGCTCCTAGGTTGAGGAAAAGAGGATGGGCTTCTGTATCCCGATGCTGGTGATGCACTGGCTGGAAGATGCCCTATGAGCAGCCACATGGGCATTTCTGCCTGAGAGAGATATGCTGGTCAAATGCAGTGTTCCAGAGAATCAGGCCTCAGTGAGCTGTAGTTAACCAACATCCACAGCAGCTGGAAAAAGGTGCACTGATAGCTAAAGGAAATTGGGATGAGGCACCAAAGGCACATTCTACAGCTCATTCCTTGCGCTAATCAGATTCACTTTCTCTTCCCACTAAGTTAAGTATATTTAGGTATACTTTCTCCAGGATTCTGGTTAGTCCTAATTTCTGGGCACACTTATAAGGAAAGGGTCAATTAAACAAACTGTGGCCTTCATTGATGCAGTTTATCATGAGGCCATACCTGGTATTCATCACCTTCCCCCACTATTACCCATTCTAGATTCACCTCCAGTTCAACTAGCACTTCTACTGGTAGAGGAGGCTTGTGAGGTGGCAGAGGAATCATTTCATCAGCCACTAGTTACCATTCCTTTATTAGTTTGCAGAAGCTGGACATGCAGAATCTGAAGTACAACATAGGAATGCTTAAATATGTTTTAGTGTATCACCTGGTGCCAGATCTGCATTTTGTTTTCTGTTCCCTTTTGAGACTTCCATCCTACATGCCCATGACAGTCAGTGTTCAATATTCCTGCTGTTACAGAAAATATTTTCTTTGACTGTAGATCAACAGACATCAAAGCCATAAGCACTTTTACTGTGCTTTTACTGTGTCCCCTAGTGGATGTGACCATTTTGAAGAACCAAATCCTCTGGACTCAAAGAATGTAAAGATGCAGGCATGAAAAGTTTACATTTTCTATCCCTGGGAGTGATAGCTAACAGTTGCTCTACCTGGGCCTTATGTAGTGGCACATGCCTGTAATCCCAGTGACTCAGGAGGTTGAGGCAGGCTGGCAACTTCAAAGTCTATTACTTAGTTTTCATTCATTCATTCAATATTTCTTGAATATTTACTAATGCCAGTAATGACCAGGCACACCTATTCAAAACACTAGGTATTCAGTAATGGAAAAAAAATACACAAATGAAAACACCTCTGGACAAAATGTTTAAGTAAAAAAATAATTAACATGTAATGTAAAGATATCCATAATAAGAGTATGAACTGACACTGGAGTTTGAATTTAATGGTGGCATAGATATTTTCCAGGTGTGAAAGGAGATCAAAGAATAGCAAGAAATAGCAAGCAGTAAATATTAAGTCCTTTGGCAAAGAACAGCACTTCAATGGGTGGAGCAGAAGTTACTTGCACGTCCACTTTTCCAAAAATGTGTATCATGGCCCAGAAGACTTGAGAAATGTTCTTGGGGCAAAGATTCTACAGACAAATATGCTTGAGAAATCTGACATATTTTTAACCTCTTATACATAATTTCAAAATCCAAGAGCTCAGAAAACTAAACAATTTTTATATGTTATCAGTCTGTAAAGCCTTACATGAACTGATATGAGACATTTTACAGTCTCTATTTATCTCACCTAATGTGCATGGCCATATATTTTGCTACAGAAATAGCCATGTGTTTGATTGCTGGGAAGTGTTATGTAATGACTTTATATGTATCTTATTACCTTTTAAACTTCTGAAAAATTCTGAATCCCAAGCACATTCAGTCCTAGGATTTTTGAATAAAGGACTGTGAACCTGTACAATCTAGTTTTGGACGGTCATGATGCATGTTACTAGGTTCTAGAAAGGTATTAAGTAAATTTCTTTCACCTAGTATATCCAATATAGATTTAACTTTTCAATATTTAACCTCCTTATTTGCTTACAAAACACCTACTAACATGCAAGAAAATAACTAATATTACAAGGAATGCATGTTGGGAAATACTATACAGTCTAGGATCTGAGCAGGCAGCTGAAGTTTGAGTAAAGGGAAACAATGTATTGTTTTCCAGGATATGATGCTTATCTCCAATTAGAATAATAGACTGATAAGACACTTCTGCTTAGGAGACTTCTGCTGTAGTGAAGACAAGAAAGGGTATAAACTTAAATTAAGGCATTCCAGTGGCACATATTAAAGAGGAGAGATCCAAACGTGAAGATCATTTCAAGGCGAATTGGTAGCTTTTGGGATTGGAGAAGATATAAATGGAAAAGAAAAAGAGAGGGTTAATTAGAAGTGTAGGTTTTTCTACACTTCTAGAGAAAAGGAGGAAGAGAGAATGGAGGAAGGATGATGCTATCAATTGAGCTAGATCTCAACTATCTTTGAGAAAGGTAACTATCCAGGTGTCTGGTAAAGCACAGGTGTTAAGCATAAGGAAATTGGGCTGTGCTTCATGTGAAATATTTGATCCGAAGACAGAGCTGGGATCCATCTACAAATAATATCAGAGAGTGTGAGAATGAAAAAAGTCACCCCTGGCAAATAATAAGACCAAGACCAGAATAAAAAGGCCAAGATCAGAACCCTAATAAAACATTTGCATTCATGAGAGGGGATGAGTAGGCAGCAACGTTACTCAAGGAGAAAGAGAAGTGCTCAGAGAGGAGCTGGGGAGGCAGAGAGAGTTTTGAGGTTTTGTTGTAGGTACTGCCCACTGCATGGGTCAAGAAGGAAGAGGCCTGAAAATAGGTCCTGGCCTTGGATAATGATCAGGTCACTGATGACTGTGGAAGGAGCTGTCTCTGTGGTTTAGTCAGCACAAAAATTAGGCCCAAATGAGTTAGGACATATCTTAGTCATCTTGCACTGCCATAAAAATACCACAGACTAGATGGCTTACGCAATAGACATTTTCTTTTTCACAGTTCTGGAGGCTGGAAAACCAAAGATCAAGGTTTGGCAGGGTTCAGTTTATGGTGAGGACTCTCTTCCTGGCTTGCAGATGGCTCCCTTCTTTCTGTGTCCTCACTTGGTCTTCCTTCTGAGTGTACATGAAGAGAGAGATAAAGACCACACTTTCTTCTGAGAAGCATCTGTTCAGTTCCTTAGCCCATTTATTGATTGGGTTATTTATTTTTTTTTGGTGTTAAGTTTCTTGAGTTCTTTATATATCCTGAATTTAGTGATCTAATGTGCATGTAGAAAAGATGTTCTCCTATTCAGTGTGCTCTTTCTTCACATTATTATTTCCTTTGCTGAGAAGTAGCTTTGTAGTTTGTTTCCATCCCATTTATTAATTCTTGATTTTATTCTTGTACTTTTATGAGACTGGTTAAGGAATTCAGGACCTAATCAGACATGATAAATATTTGGACCTGCTTTTTCTTCTATTAGATAGTATTCTATTAGGTACATATCTCTGGAAAGATATATATATATATATATATGAAACCTTTTGTATCTTGTAGAATTATGCAATATATGAAAGTTATCCCTATTGCCACCACTCTTGATATAAGAGATGAGAAAATAAAATTTCACAGCCTCAAATCCAAAAATGACCCTAAATTTATTTCTTATCTCAGTGGTGATGTGCATTGAATGGACAATGCACCATCTGCCCTGTCCTCATCCCTGAAGGATTGTGAGTTGGCAGATGGCCCATGCATCTGCAGGAATAAGCCTTAGCATAATGCTGTGACCCATGGATGGAAAAACACCTGAGCAGCTTTCTGTGATGTCAGGGGAGGTGGGAACTATTCTCAAAAGGAAAGAGAGTTAAAAGCAGTGAAAGGATCTGATGGGGCAACGCTTTAAGCCAACTGGCTCCCTTTTATAGATGGAAAAAATAATCAATTATTTCATTCTTCCTTCAGCCACAACTCGCTGTGTACCCACAGTAGGCACTGGAGTTCAGTGGTAGCAAGGTGAGTGCTATCCCCAGCCTCACACACTTGTAGTAGACAAGGCTACTGTGAAATTGGTAATCACAACAAAGTAATCTGTTGTGATAAGGATGCCTGGGTATTGTGAAAGCATAGAACAGAAGGATTTAAATAGGATGTGGCATTTAGAATCTACAGAATAAACAGTAGTTAATTAGATGAAGAGAAAGTGGAAGCATTCCAGAAATACAGAAGAGCAGGAAGAACAAGAGGCCCAGGAGTATGAGTGAGAACAATGAGAATTCCATACATCTGAGGAGGACACACCACCAAAACACACACACACACACACACACACACACCCTGCTGGGCCCAATGGAGAGAGACAGCTAGCAAGGCTGAGGCAAGCAAGCCGAAGCTGACTATGGCCAGGCAAGGAGGTTTGCAACTCAGATTAAGATATTTGAGCCATGTAATGCAGATGTGAGAGTCAAATTTGCAGGACAGGATAGAATTATATGTTGGGGCAATCATTTATCTTAGCAAGTAGGATGGATTAGAACGGAGGAGCCCTGACCTAAGGTGATGGCTAACAAGAGCATGGTGGATGCAGGATCGTGATGCAGAACAGGTCAGGGCAAGCAAGTGTTGCCCATGTGAGCTGTCCCAATTGGGAATCAAGATCAACCCCATGAAGTTTCATCTAGACTTGTGGCTCTTCTACAGTCACCTGAACCATTTGCATCAGGAGGTTCGGGTGGGTGACTATTAGGGAAGTTTTATTTTTTTCTTGTGAATGTTAAAATCCGTTTTATACTACTGTGGAATGTAGTTTGGTTCATAGAGATTAACTGTAAAGTAGAGGCCTGGAAGCAACCAAGTTTAACCCACCCAGCGCAACAGAACAGAACAGAGCGATCAACAACCTAGCCAGTCAACTGGAATAAACACGACTAGGAGGAAATGCATGGCCAGAGGCCTGGTTCTGAGTTGGAGTCTTGGTGAAACAGAGATGACAGATGCCATTGCTCTCTGCCAAAAGGTCCATTCCAACCCCATTAGTGCATTGTGTAAGGATGAGCGTGCAAAAGTCACGATGAAAACAAAAGCAGCCTGGTGACTCAGGCGACTGAGGCCGCCTGCAGGCTGGAGCACTGCCATGCTGGCCAGGGGCTGGGCTGGGCAGGCTGGTCTGGTTGGCCCTCACTTCCCTCTAGTTTCGCTGCATGAGGTATGCCTATGGCAGGGGACCTAGAGCCATCCTGCCTCTGGAGTAGAAGGAAGAGTAAGGCTCCAGCCCTAACAACAGAGGCTCTGCCAACAAGTGTACCCCAAACAGAGCTGATACTGTTACTCATATAAGTGTGGAAAAGGCAAATTCACCTAAATCTGCAAGTGTTTAAATAGAGATACTATGCACATCAGGTTTCCATGAAAAAGATGGATATTAAAAGCAACTTTAAATTGGGTCACTTTGAAATTTCCTACAGAATGTCACTGAGACTGGCTTGATGGTGGGCAGTGAGGGTGGTTTTAACGTGCAGCTTCTTCCCATAAAGACTGAGTCTGGGAGTTGTTACAAGCAGAGTGGAACGCTTTCATCTTTAATAATTGTTTATTAACACACAGTTAGCACTCTGTAGTCTACTTGCAAGGGCTTTCTGGTCACAAATAGAGGGCATATGGACTGCCACTGCTGAAATGGACTCACCAGGCTTCACCTAGTTCAGCTTTAACTCTAACGAGCTCCATTGGAGGAGGAGGAGTTTGCTGCTGGGTTTGGTGGCACATACCTGTAAATCCAGCAGCTTGAGAACCTGAAGCAAGAGGATTGCAAGTTCAAAGCCAGCCTCGGCAACTTAGCAAGGCCCTAAGCAACTCAGTGAGACCCTGGCTCTAAATACAATCTTAAAAAGGGGCTGGGGATTTGGCTCAGCGATTAAGACCTATGGGTCCAATCCCCTATACCAAAAAAAAAAAAAAAAAGGAGTTGATGAACTTCTATTGCATTCTCAGGGGATGTGATGGTAAGCAGTTTTGGAATCCCTGCCTGGGAACCTGTGGAGACCCTGGGATCTTGATCCACATAGGCTCTTTCTGGAAGGAACTGATTTCTTTAGATCTACTGCCTGCCATGGGGAGCCAGAAGCACCCACCTCCTGGGGTAAATTCAGGGAACAATGGCTTTGGCATTGTAGACCACAAGCATGGGTACCTGTCCACAGTTGCAGGCTGGGAGCTAGAGGGATTCCTTAAGCCAGAGCTGGTCCTGCCAGGAAGAAGCCTATAAACCTCAGGCTACCCAAGTGCCTAGCTTGCAAGCCTTGTGGTCGTTCTTCAGTCAAACTTAGCTCAGCTCTATCTCTCCCTTTTCCATCAGCACTGCTCTGCAGCAAGAGATACTGAAGAGAGGACAATCAGTTCACTGATAGGAAAACAAGGACATCAGGGTCACTGGGAATTATGCAGGGGTGTGATAGTATGACCTGGTAAGGAGACTGAAAGCAGAGCAGATAATAGCCAGAGTGAACTCAGTGCAATGCCAGCAACTCAAGGGAATGTCAAAACACGTGCGCCCAGTACAAGTCCACTCTAACCAAAACAGGAGGTCAGTTAGGATATGGACATTTCCTACAGAGGGCATGGCCTTAAAAGAATGCCAGTCAGGGGCATATGGCTGAAGGGCCTGGAGGGTCGTTTAGTCTAAGCCTCAAATTTAGACTTTTGATTTTATCTCCAAATGCACTTGTTTATTTAGTCACTAAGATACAGTGACCTGATTGAGAGATATTTTCATAAGTCTTTGGCTATCTAGTGAATAGCAGAATAGTTTTTATTTCCTGAAATTACTAATTTGTTAAATGTAAACATTTAAATGTGCCACAAAGCCACCCTCAGCAATGGTGAGGCACTAAGCAACTCAGTGAGACCCTGTCTCTACATAAAACACAAAATAGGGCAGGGGATGTGGCTCAGAGGTCGAGTGCCCCTGAGTTCAATCTCCAGTACCAAAAAAAAAAAAAGTGCCACAATATTTACAACATTCTCTTGGTATATCTTCATGTTTTAATATACATAGAGGTCTAACAGAATGGAATAATTCACGTTTCTTTTGAATAACGAGAGATCCTAATAATTTCTTCTTCCCCCACCAAAGTACTTAACCTTTATCTCTGTAATAAAAATTAGAGCAGTATCTACTGTTGTTCAGAACTAATTAACTAATGCTTTCATTGCAAAATTCCAAATCATCAACCTGTGACCAACTTAGCAAAAAGCTGAGCATGTCCCTATATGGTATAATAGAAAGATCACTGGAAATAAAACAAGACATCTGCTTTGGCCCTGGTTTGGCCAATTAACCAGCTATTGGTCTAGATGATGCTATTATGCTTCTTTGAGCCTCAGTTTTCTCATCTGCAAGACACTGAAGCAGAGGATTAAATTATCCAGGAAGACTCCTAGCACAGGATATGGGACATAGATTTAGTCCTCTCTTCCCTCTTCTCATTCTGGGGATTCACTTTTCTGTTAAGATAAGATCTTTTCAAATTTGAACACCCTTCTACTTTCACTAATGTCTTTAAACTAATATTGTAAAGATCAAAAGAGCATTAGCTAATGGAAATGACTTTTTCCCTCTATGCTATAGATGATGTTAGCCATTCTTTGTTCTTGATTAATGAACAAAAATCCTGATCTATGAGCTATGGCTCATAGCACAAATGTAGAAAAAAGCCTATCATCACAGTAATTACCAGGGAGGCAAGAGGTCACTCCTGTCAGAAAACATGAGCTTATCACAAATTCCCTTCACCTGACCTTCCCTGGCAAAATCCTGAGCAATCTTCAAGGTCCAGCTCAAAAGTTCCCTCTGTCCCTTGGCCTGTGGAAATCACTGTGTTAGAAGGGAAGGTCCTCCTGCTCAACTTTTAGCACCCTATGAAGATCACTGCACGTGTGCTCACTTTGGAGAAAAGACCCGGGCTGCCCTTGGTTTCTGACCACACCTTTCTTTGCTTCCTCACTATACTGAAGACTGAAATTCCTCTCACATTTTCTCTCCTCTGTGATCTGGATATAATTTGAGTGTGTCCCTCAAGGAGTCATGTTTTTGGAAGCTTGGAACTCAGCGGGATGGCAATGGAAGGTGGTGTGGAGCCTTTAAGAGGTGGGGCCTCGTGGGAAGTAATTAGGTCAAAAAAGGTGTTGCCTTCAGAAGGAACTGACATGGTAACCTCTCATGGGTTAGTTCTTGTGAGAGGGTATTAAAGAAGCAGTCCTGGCTCTTCCCATCTCTCCCTAGTCACAGCATCCGGTCTTGCCACATGATCTCTCTCTCACACATGCACTCCTGCCATGATGCATCAGCCACATGATGCAGCCAGGAGGAGCCCTTGTAAGAGCCAGAACCATACTCTTGAATCTTTAGAACTGAGAACAAAATGAACCTCTTTCCTTTGTAAAGTACTCAGCTTTGGTTATTTTATCATAGTAATAGAAAACAGACTTATACACGCTTGAAGTGTTAGGTGCCTAGAGCAGTACAGGCCAAAAAAAAAAATGTAATGCAAACCACAGATAAGAGGTACATAAGTACTTTAAAATGCACACAATGTCACTGCTTTATTTTCAATAGAAAATGAACACGATGCAATAAACTGTCCTACAACTACAGACAAATAACCTATTGATTGCAGGTAAAAAAAAGAAAGAATGTTTTGTATTTGTAGGTTCAACACTACAGAAGCCAAGACGTATTATAAACTATATACATATATATATATTAGGAATACAAGGTGTTAATTAAAAGCATGATTGCATAAATGGTTAGAATAAATGAGACATTTCAAGTATGGAAGATATATGAATTTAGGAGAGACAACTGAGATTGCAACAGAGGGACATATATAATTTACTGACATAAAAGATACTTACTGAATAAAGCCAAACCTTTCCACTCTTGTGTTTATAAAAGAGGGTAGAAGCCAGAAATGGACATATGGTGTCCCTGGGGAGGAAAGAAGACAGATGCAAAATAAGTTATGTTCTTGCCACAACAGGTGATCAAGAAATTTATAATTTTTGAATTAATAACTAAGACAACTCCAAGGCCAGAGAGAAAACTGTCACAGTATTTTTGAAGGCAGTGGCAAAAGAAAAAAGAACATAAACCCTTATGAGGAAAAGTCAAAGTTTAACACCTGGAAAAAGCATTGTTCCCTTAAACCTGAAGACTCAGCTGCCTTTGTAGAAAGCATCCCTTTGGGGTTGCAGAGTCTCGTACCCCTTCCCCTATATTCTCCAGTCAGGAGACCAGAGGCAACTCATAAAGACTTGAAGATCAGCCAAAATGTCATTTGACCACAATGAACTAGAGCAAGTGAGGCTGAGGTGGGGGCCATGGAAGGGGAAGCCCGTCTTGGGGTTTAGGAAAGATGGAAAAGACAAACGAGAGAGAAGGGACTCTAAAAAAGGAGAGGAGAAAATGGCACTATACTCAGGAAGAACGTGACCAATCATAAAAGTGGAACATTTTGCTACTTGAGGTTCCTAAGCCTGAAGAGCATGAAATAAAACAAACAAGTACACTCACATAGAAAGTTACTTTGTTAAAAACAATATATACCCGAAATCAATTGATTAATCAAAATGCATACTTTAATAGTTGTAGGTTACATTTTATCATTTTAAAAATACCTAAGCCTGCCCAATAGCTCACAGACCTTGCACCCTATGTTGAAGGTTTGATTCATTCAATCTTTGAAATAGCTTCACAAGCAACAGTTTGTTTTATCCCCATTTTCCAGATGCAAAATAAGTTTCATTCTTTCCAGTGCAAACCATTAAGAATTACAAGGAAAGGACAAATTTCCGAATTGTTCCTCTTGGTGGCACCTGCAAGTTACTGGCTATTCATTCAAAGCCTCAGAAATGTAATCTCAGTGACTTTGGAGGCTAAAGGAGGAGGATCTCAAGTTTGAGGCCAGACTCAGTAAGTCAGCAAGGCCCTAAGCAACTTAATGGGATCTTGTCTCAAAATAAAAAATAAAAGGGGCTTGGGATAGGAATCAGTAGTAAAGTACCCCTGCTTTCAATCTCCAGTACCAAAAAAGGTAAGAAAAAAAAAACAAAAAACGGTAGCAGAACCAGTCCCTAGTGGACCAGGATCAAGTTTATCCTATTAGATTCAAGTGGGTTCTAAAGACTTGGCAACAAACATTTCCTAGCTGAGAGAATTCCCTGGGGGGATATCCTGGCAATGGAATCATTTTCTAATGCAAACCCAAATATGTAAAGCTGTATATAAATCATGCCTGAATACCACAAGCTTTGTTTTATAAATGCTAAATAGGTGCTATTTGCCTAGGACCAAATTTTCAAGCACTGACAAATGTAATGCTGACCTCTTAATCC
Organism: Xerus rutilus; assembly: GCA_028644305.1. Lineage (NCBI taxonomy): Eukaryota > Metazoa > Chordata > Mammalia > Rodentia > Sciuridae > Xerus > Xerus rutilus. The sequence continues at coordinate 88,077,458 of CM053407.1, read as the reverse complement.
CAACACCATCTAGTCCACATAAGCCACAATGACTGGAGACATCTCTAAGGAAGGAATTTAGCAACTCGAACACAACCATTGAATGCTTGTAATAGCCCACTTCAGAGAGCAGATAGGAGCTAAAAACATAAGAAAGTTCCTAGGGAAAGCAGAATCCTTCAGAAAGCTAACACTGTTCAAATTAAAAAAAAGTTAAATAACAAATAATGATATTCTTACTAAGCTAAGGTAGGTTTGAACGTTTTCTGGACTCACTAGCAATCTGGGAATATTGACTGATTCCACAAGTCTATGAACTTGTCACAGAGGACAAGTCCAAGGACAAGCACCCTAACAATGATAGTTATTCCTTTGTAAATTAAATATAATTTTATTCATTCCCAAGTTACCAAGAGAAATGTAAGGGACATTTAACATTAGAGATGGTATAATATTTATACTATTTTTTAGTTTTAGAGAAACATGAATGTTGGAATTAAGCAAATATAATCAATTTTTTTAAAATTCTGGATATCCTTCATAATGTATAAGTTTATACTTCTACTCTAACCACTAATAATTTTATCTGTGAAAATGCACATAATAATATACCATATTGGAGTGCCCTAGTGAGGGGACGCTTACCCATTAAAGGTAAGTAGTAGATGCTCAATTATTAAATGTTGCCTGAAGTGCTTCATTTCATGTGGTTTCCTGAAATGCTTCGTTTTTCCTTTAACAACATCATTGTCTACCAACACAGCTAGATGCCACATTGGAGACATCCCTCAAACAGAACTGCATGTGTTTCTGAGGCTTTAGGGTTATGGAAACAGTAAGAGAACTAAATGAGGTGACAAATTTGAACTGGGCCTGAGCAAAAATATTCTACAAAAGCTTCCATCTCCATTTCTCTTCCCTCTCAAATTACTCAGAAGATGTTGCTTGGGTAAGAATCTAACACTTGCAATTTTTCTTTAATATTTAATGTTTGGCCAATGTTCAGTCATTCATTTTTGTTATTTCTAGGAGATATATATTTTATATATATTACATATATATATCATATATACACACATACACAGTGTTTTTAAATGATGCAGTTTGCTTTCTCACAACAATTTTAACATATGTTATTCAACTTTGCTTTCCCAATTCATCTTCTTAAAAAAGAAAAGAAAAATGTTACCTTAGGACTAACAGAAGACAGGGAAACTTCCACTGTAGGAAAATAATATTAGATTTGACATAAATTAGATACTTGCCAGTTACTCAACCACACCTGTCAAATAAGACATTAAAATATGAAATAGAACATTAACAAAAGTCAATTTTGCTAGTGATTGAGTATAGGATTCAACTGTGTTATAACCAAAGGGAAAGGAAGTTTGAAGGCAGGTCTGTTTTAGTTGGAAAAGAAAATATTCATACAATAAAGAGATTAACCACTGGAATTTTTCAGGGTACTTTCTCTCCCAAGTAACCTTAAGAAATAAAGAAAAAATGTAGCTCATTTCTTTGCAAAAAGAATATTAGGTTTACAATACTTTTATTTAGCAACGTCCTTCAAAAGTTGTGGAGTGCAAAATAATTAAAAATACAAGAAGAAAGCAATTACAACACAAAGTGATAAGGGCTTCTATAATTGTATCTGTGAGTTGTGGGATGAGCTCGGAGAGGAATATAACCCACAGCAAAGTGAGAACTTGAACATTCCAGGTCATTCCCAAACAATCATTTTATTGTTCTTCCATTTGTACTTAGTTCCCTTTGGTTATACACATCACAAACTTTAATGTGCACAGGAATCATCTAAGAATCTTGTTAATATGCAAAGTCTGATGCTGCTTGTCTTGCATGGAACCCGAGAAACTGCATTTCTGACCAGCTCTCAGGTGATGCCAATGTTGGTGGTTCCTGGACAATGTTGAGTACCAAGGTTGTAAACTTCTCCACTTGCTTATCTCTGTCACAACAGCCTCTTCTAGAATTTTCCCCCAACACTCTACATAGAAAATAATATTTTCTTAAAGATAGGCAGGGCTATGTTTGCAAATAAGTCATAATAATACCAACATTTAAAAAAATATGCTGTTTATTTTTCTCTTTCTATCTACAGATCTATGATCCCTAAATATAGAAGGAAAGTTGGTCAAGTAAATTAAATTCTTTTTACCAGGATTTTAAAGTCATTTGGGTTTTAATTTCAAAGCAGATGTACTATGACTGGCATTATTTTTCTTGGGCTGACAAACTCGTGAATATTGATTTTAAGAGAACATTGGGATTTACTGATATGAAGCCTTTGCACCCCTTTGGAAGAAGGTATATAAATAGATATAACACTTCTGAAAATTAGTCTAATAATATGTCTTACATATCATAAAACAATTCTACCTGTTAACCAAAGTAAAATCCCCCAATATAGGGGAGAGCTGTCTCAACAGCAGAATAAGCTAGGTTATCTGTAAATTCAATTTTAGCTTCACAGTTTTGTCATGTTTGTCTTCTTGGAACTTGATACCCAATGTTCTAATAGAGTCAATAAAATTGCCTGGTCCATAGCTGGGAAAACTCATGTGTTGGCCATGGGAGCTTCTACCCCTAGTGATATTTTTACTGCTAATTAGTTATATTTGGAAAACTTATGAACTCACTTTCCTTATGTAGAACATTCTGAGGATCCAGTGATCTCCAGGGTTCAGCTGATCCACTAACTTTAATACTAGTCTTTGTTTTTTGGCAAGTAGGAGACATTGGTCCTAGAGTAAATGCATGTAATAGAATGAACAAATAGGAATTTCATTTCCCTATGTAAAGGGACCAAATAAGGAGCAATGAAGAGAGAACAAATTCACTTGGACGGAGGAGGGAGTCAGGATCAATGAAGTACTGATTGTTACACAAGGTGTTCTGTATCCCTGTGGAGGATAGGAAGGAAGGAAGGAGGCAAAAGAATCGCTGTCAGAAAGAAATAGGTGGAAGACCTTCAGCTTACTGACAGCAGTGATGTTTTCAGTTCACCATGGAGTCTCAGAGTCAGAGAGACCCCTCATAGTTGGCATACATTCATGGAGTCTCAGAGTCAACCCCTCGTAGTTGGCATACAGTAATCAGAGGAAAACTTTCTTAGTGAATGAAAATGATGAAGAAGGCACTTCAGGCATTGAATGTAAGCATAACTCCTTAAAAAGGAATACAGTCTTGCCTTAAAACTGATAGATATATACCAGAAAAAAAGAGATTGGGAGAAGTGAAAAGGAAAAATAACAAGAATTGACTTAAATGTTCCTTTAGAGTAGAAAGACCATAGGATGGTCATTTTCCTGATCATTTATCTCTTTACTGCTGAAAGGAGGCAGACATTTTTGGTGTAAGAGAGGATAACTAAACTCCCAAGAGTTTATGCTGCCTCCATCAGAATAGACGAGCTGATCCTCCAATGGCCTCCGTTTCACACACCAGTCTAGTGGTCACTCTAAGCACAGATATCCAAAGGATTTCAGGAAGTGAAAAGTTAGAAAGGAGGTAGAGAATATTTCTGAAAGACTTGCTAGTGCCACAGAAATTCTGAAGTGATTCCATTTCTCTCCAGAAGGATTTCACTTATATATTATTATAGGCTCTTATTGGATGGCACAGAAGAATGCCAACTAATAAGAACCTATAGACTTAGAGGGATTATAAGGTATAATTTAAGATACTAATTTTCAACTCATTTTTATATTTAGAACATTGTAATAAAATTTATTATTCTTTTGTTCTTGAAAAAATTGAACAATAATGTTCCCTTAAAGAAGTTTATTTAGCATATTTTATTTTAAAATATCTCCTGATAATGCTTATTTCATCACACTGACTGAAAACATTCAAATAACTTTTGTTTTAAAATGCAAAATTTGTAAACCTGAATTCAAACTCAAATTCAATTTAAAAATTCAACATGTTTTGGCTTTTTATTAGCACATAAGTGATATGTGAAATTCAAAATTTGGGTTTTTTTAAATGAAAAAAAAAACAAAACCAAAATTTACTCAATTAGGTCCATACCTCTGCCCTTCTGATTTCTAAATTTAGCTGCCTGTTTTAGAAGAATTTGCATACTCTTGAATAAATGCCACTGAAAGGGGAAAGTGGCTTAGTAAAACTACTTATATGCAGATCCCCTCCTAAAGTGCCCTGTGAATAGCTTTTATTAAGCAAGATTAAAATTGCTCATTATCCCAAAATAACTTCTGTGCATGTGATGTTATAAAAAAAGCATACACCGTAATCAGTTTGACATTTTTGGAATTTCGAAAGGTAATTAGGCTCTCCTTCTTGAAAAAAAAAAAAAAATCTGCTATTGTGAGCATTTCCAGTGAAGTATAGGTCTCCTTTTCATAGATCTTTAGCTTTACATTAGCTTATCTGTAATGTGACTGATGCTAGTACATGATCAAATACAGGGGAATTTGCCTTTAAAGGGCAGATGGGTGATACAAACTAGCAAGATATTTAAGGATAAGTACTTGAGGGTTCTGTATGGGTGCCATTCATCAGTCTATCCCAACATGCTATGATTAAATATTGGGTCTTGGAATCTGATATTACCGGAGTCATAGCTAGTCCATGTGCTTGAATATGGCCTCAGGTACTTTGCTTCTAATGTCTCAGTCTTTTCTGTTCAAGAAGGATGATAACTAACAGGAACATATGTCCCAGTTTGTCCTTGAAAATCCTTATTTCTGTTTGTTGTCAGGCCTAATTATTAATAGTGGATCCTTTTAAATCTCAAAGTGTCTCAGGTTGCATGATAAATAACAAGCCAACTGCAATGTAAACCCTAGTATAGTCCTTAGGAGGATTCCTAGCATCATTAGCATCAACACATCCTTCAAAATAGGGATCTCTTGTGCCTGCTTCCTAAACCTGTGTTGGGAACTAAATAGATAGATGATCCACACAGAGAGCTGGACATGTGTCACATAGTAAATACTCAATAAATAGGTTAGTTACTATTACTTACTTTATGGTATTTTTGCCTAAAAATATCTGTGCACATGGATTTCAGGCCTATCTAGAAAGTCTTAAAGATGGAAACTTGATGATTTTCAAAATGATTTAAGAATCTCGAGGTCCATTGATCCATGACAGGTAAGCAGGCTTCTTTAGCTTAAGAAAGGCTATATCCAGAACCTGAAACAAATCTTCAAAGGTACCGGGGTTCTAAACAAGTAAAGAAACATTGATCTAATTGGTGTCTTTTAAACAGAGAAGAGAAGTGAGGTGTCTGGGCCTAACTCACAGAACCAGTCTGGGGAGACCAAAAGGAAAACCTTGCTCTTTGGATCTTAACCTAGTTGTTCCACTCTCTATCATTATGAGATGATTTTATATATCTTTAAAAGATAAGAAAGAAAATTTTCATTTTAAAACACTGCAAAACAGATCTCTGATTTCTAGTCCAGCATATAAAAGAGGACCCAGACTTCTGCACATTTAACTTTCCAGAACTCAACCAAGTTTTTACAATAACTATCAGAGAAAAATCTCTTCCTGCTTCTAGAAGGCAGAAGAGACAAGGAACCACTGAAACATACCAGAGGATTCTGTTCTTCTTAATGAGGCCTGCCTCTTGGAGAAACTCTTCAGAGCCTGAGTGACTAGGGACAAAGGAAACAACCAACTCCAGTCCACTCCAGCTATCACGTCCCACATAAGGGGGAGCATGGAAAACTGTGCTCATTTGTGAAGTTCACAAACCCAGGGTAAAGACTCACTAAAAGATGGAGATATAATGAAGTCTGAAGAAAACTTCCTAGTTTCCATGTTTTAGCACCACATGCCCAAAGACCACAGTTCTTTTGCCCAATATATCATGTATGTTTATCAAGAAAAAAAAAATAGGAGGGACAGTAAAAGACAGAAAACACAGTGTGAAGTATTAGAACAAGACTCAAATGTGGCAGGGATGTTGGAATGGTCACACTAGGAATTTAAATGACCATGATTAATATGCTAAATTCTCTAATAGAAAAGGTAGACAACATGCAAGAATAGATGGGCAATGTAAATAGATGGAAATTCTAAGAAAGAATAAAAAATAAATGCCACAGGCCAAAAGAGTGTAACTGAAATGAAAACTATGTTGATGGACTTAGACTGAAAATGAGAAAAGAATCTCTGAGATTCGTGATATAACAATAGGCACTTCCATAATTGAATAAGAGAAAAAAGATCGAAAAAATGAAAATTATTCTGCAACACAAATAAACAAATGTCTTTTATACTCTTATTAGAAGACTTCACAAAGCTGAGGAAAGACTCTCTGGGACTAAGGAAATGTCTATTAAAAAATCCCAAATGGGAAATCCCAAAGAGAAAAAAATGATAGGAAAAAAATGGAACAGAATATTCAAGAATTGAGGTACAACTAAAAAAAGTATCATTACATACAGCAGATATACAAGAAAGAGAAGAAAAAAGGGACAGAAATATTGGAAGAAACATTTGAATCAAGAATGACTGAGAATTCCCCCAAATTAATGTCAGACACTAAGCCACAGATCCAGGAAGCTCAGAAAACACCGAAATAATTACTCTTAGGCATATCACTATAAACTGAATAAAATCAAACATAAAAAAAATGTTGAAAGCAGCAAAAGGAAAAAAAAAAACACTTTACCTAAAAAAAAAAGATAGAATTACATCCAACTTCTTCTCAGAGACCATGAAGGAAAGAAAGTGGTTAAAGTATTAAGAGAAAAAAACAAAATAACAAAAACCATAACAAAACAAAGAAAAACAAAAAAACCTCTGCCAACCTAGATTTTGTACTCTATGAAACTATTCTTCATAAGAGAATGTTTAAAGACTTCTCAGGCAAATAAAAATTAAGGAAGTTTTTTGCCACTAGACCTGCTCTTGCCTTGTAAGAAATGTTAAAACAGGCTAAAAGATTTTTAGAGAGAGAAAAAACAAAAATTATATAGATTAGATCTATATAAACAAAGAAAGAGCATCGGAGAGGGAATAAATAAAAGTAAGATAATTTTATTTTTATTATTAATTGATTCTACAGGTAACAGTTTACTCAAAATAAAAAATTATAAATTATATATGTATGTATATATATGCATCTGTATACATGTGTTTATCTATAATGTGCATAATATAGACAAATATATAGACATAGATATATGCTTACATATAAGGGAAATGAATGAATGACAGCAATGATATAAGGGCTGATATAATTTCTCTCAGGAGAGAGAAATTAGGAATACCTTGCTTTTATAAGGAGGAAAGTATGTAATGAACCTAGACTAACTTTCCAATGTACATATATGGATACTACTACAGTGAAACTCATCATTATGTACACCTATAAGATGCTAACTTTAAAAAATGTAAGTAAATACCACCAGTACAGTGATTACAGTATTATTTCAAAGTGTGCTTAGATTAGTTGTAAATGCACATTACAACTAGGTCAAAAACAAAAAGAGAAAACAAAACAGAAATGAAGTTAAACATAAATTGGTATTAATACCAGTTAAAAAACAGATTAATACAGTGAATCAAAAAATCAAGACTTGACTCTGAAATTCACTACAAGAAACCCACTTTAAATATAAAGACACATGTAGATTTAAAGTAAAAGGATAAAGAAAGATTTACCAGCTATCACTAATAAAACAGAAAGCTGGATGGCTATATTAATTTCAGATAGATCAGACACCAAAGCAAGGGAAGTCATGAGATATCATGTGGAACACTAACCTAGAGGAGACATGAGTTGGACCAGATCCTTGAAAGAAACAATCTGCCCAAACTCACCCTTATAATAGGAAATAGACAATGTGAACAAAATTACACTTTTAAAAATACTTTTAGTTGTCAATGGACCTTTATTTTATTTATTTATATGTGGTGCTGAGAATTGAACCCAGTGCCTCACACATGCTGGGCAAGTGCTCTACAGCACTGAGCCACCACTCTAGCCCCTAGAATTACACTTTTGAAAGGAATTGAATCAACAGTTAATGTTCTTCAAAGCAGAAAGCACTGGGCCTACAGGGTTTCATTGGCAAATTCTGCCAAACACTTAAGGGAGAAATTACTTCAATTCTTTACAATATCTTCCAGAAAATATCTCTTAAGTCATTCTATGAGACCAGAATTACTCTAATACCAAAACCAGACAAAGGCGTGCAAAAAAACAAAATTACAGAGCCATATGTCTCATGAATAAAGATGAAAAGTCCTTAATACAATATTAGCAAATCCAATCCCCAATAATGAATAAAAATAACTATATACTATGGAAAAGTGGGATTTATCCCTGGCATGTGGTTCAACATTCAAATATCACTTTCTATAATAATGTATCAACAGATCAAAGAAGAAAACTTATAAGATCATATCAGTAGATGCATAAAATGCATTTGACAAAATAAAAGTCATTCATGACAAACAAACATCAACAACCAGAATAACAAAAGAACCTCCAAGAAAATTAGAAGCAGAGAGGAACTTCTTCAATTTGATAGAGGGTATCTATAAAAAATCTACAGACAACATCATTCCTTTTTTTTTCATTTCTTTGGTTTATAATAGTTATATATAACATTAGGATTCATTTTGATATGATTAAATTAAATACATGGAATATAATTTGCTCCAATTCAGTCCTCAGTACTTTCCTCCACTCTACTGATCTTTCTATTTATTTACATTTTTTAAAGTTAGTGTCTTATAGGTAAACATGATAGTGAGTTTCATTCTAGTATGCCCATCATATATGTACGTTGGAAAGTTAGCCTAGGTTCATTATACCGTTTTTCCTTAATCCTGTTCTTCCTTCCTCCCCCTCAATCTTCTTCTTCTATTCTCCCTGATCTTTCTTTAATTTGACAATATCATTCTCAATGATGAGAAACTTGAAGCTTTCCTGCTAAAGTCAAGAAAAAGCTAAGGTGTACTGTCCTCTCACCACACATTTTCAACATCATGCTGAAAGCTCTATCTAATGCACAATTACTTTTAAAAAGGAAGTGAAGCTATACAGTTTGGGAAGGAGTAAATTTGTCTTTGCTTGCAGATAGCATGATTACCTATGTAGCAAATAAAAAAGAATTGGAGGGGAAAATCTACCTGGAACTAAGTGATTTTATCAAGGTTATAGAACAAAATGTTCATATGTATAAGTTAATTGGTTTCCTATACACCAGTAATGAACATAGGAAATTTCAATTTAAAAACAAATTTGGAAAAATAATGTTCTAAAAATTTGAAAAAAAAATATTTCACTAGCAATCCTCAAAATTAAACTTTGAGGTATAAATGAAAGATGTGGGCTGGGGATTTAGCTCAATGGCAAAATGCTTGCCTCACTTGCACAAGGCCCTAAAATCTATCCCCAGTAGAGAAAAAAAAAAGCTAATGAAAGATATACAAGATCTATACATGTAGTTTGTAGCAAAATTACAAAAGTGATGAATGATGAAAGAACTAAATAAATAATCACCCCATGTCCATGGATAAATTGAATCAATATTGCCAAGATATCCATTCTTCCTAAAGTGATCTGTACATACTAAAACCCCATCAAGTTATACTATGAATACTGACAAACTAACTCTAAAGTTTTTATAGAGAAATGAAAGACCAAGACAGCTTGAACACAACATTGTAGCCCATGAACAAAAGTCAAAGGACAGATACCGACTTCAAGACTTACTCTAAAGCTACAGTATTTGCGACAATGTGGTACTAGTGAAAGAACAGACAGATCAATGGATCCAGAGGATCCAAAAATGAGCCCATATAAATATAATTGACTGATCTCTGATGAAGGAATAAATGTAATATACTCCTCTTTCCAACAAAGATTCTGGAACAACTGGACATACACGTGCAGAAAAGTGTGACTTTACACCAGTCACAAAAAATGAACTCTGTATAGATCATAGGTTTAAATGTGAAATTTGAAGCTATTAAACTGCTGGAAGATAGTAACGTAAGAGAAAAATCTAGAAGAGCTTGGGTTTGGCAATGACTTTTTAGATATAGCTCCTAAGGCATGATCCATGAAAGAAACAATTTAAAAGTGGACTTCATTAAAATTTTAAAAAACCTGCTTTGCAAGAGATACCGTCAAGAGAATGAGAAGGCAAGTACACACTGGGGAAAATATTTGCAAAACACATATCTGATAAAGGACTTATCCAAAATATACAGAGATATCATAAAGTAAATAACAAAAAGAGCAACCTGATTAAAAAAATAAGCAAAAGATCTAAATAAACACTTCATAAAAGAAGATTACAGATGACAAATAAGCTTATGAAAAGATACTCAACATCATATGTTATTATGGAATTCCATATTAAAACATTGAGATACCTCTATATGCATATTAAAAGACCATTTCAAAACACTGAGACCAAATTCTGGCAAAGATGTGGAGCTGCAGGAATTCTCATTCATTTCTGGTGGGAATGCAAAATGGTACAACAACTTTGGAAGACAGTTTGGCAGGTTCTTACAAAATGAAACAAACTCTTACCATATGATCCAGCAATCACTCTCTTTGGTCTCTATCCAAATGAGTTGAAAACTTATGTTCACTCAAAAACCTGCACACAAAAGTGTATGGCAGCTTTATCCATGATGGCCAAAATGTGGAAGCAACCAAGTTGTCTATCAGAAGGTGAATAGATTAAGAAAAAAAAAAAGTGGTATATTGCATTATAGAGTATTGTTCTACACTGAAAATAAATGAACTAGGAAGACATGAAAAGACACGGGAAATATAATGCACAGTGCTAAGTGAAAGAAGCCAATCAGAGGCTACATACTTTCACTCCAACTATATGATACTCTACAAAAGGCAAGTTATGGAGACAATAAAAAGAATGAGTGGGGAGAGAGGGATGAAAAGATGGAGCAGAATGATATTTGGACTGTGAAATTGTTTTGTAGAACACTATAATAGTGGATATGTGTCAACATTAAGAATGAGCTCTAATGTAAACTATGGACTTTGGGTGATAATGATGTGTCAATGTGGGTTCGTGGACTGTAACAAATGCAGTACTCTGGTGTGGGATTTTTATAGTGAGGGAAGCAGTATATATACTAGGACAGGAAGTATATGGGAAAGCTCTGTAGCATATGCTCAATTTTGCTGTAAACCTAAAACTGCTCTTTAAACAATTAGGTCTGCTTAAAAATATACCACATTCATTTTGGAATAACTGTCCTCCACCCAAATTACTTGGCAGCCAACTTCAGATGTTAAGGATGTTCCATACATGTATTTTGAGTCTCTACTGACGGATGTGGATTTATTGGCAAAAGTCTTTCAGAATCTGACAATAAATGAACTTTTTCTCTTCTTTCTCAAGTGCTATGCCAAGGGAAAAGGGAAAGATTTTTTGTGTATCCAAGCGCATGTTAGTGCTATCTAGTGAGAGATATTTAAACCAGAAAATTCATTTAATGATTTAATGTATTATACCATCAATTCTGTGAAGGAGATGAGATAATTTCCATGTTATCAAGTATGTATTAAAGGATATATTACTTCTATCAATCTGCATTCAGGCAGGAAATAGAAAACAGAATGAGATGCTTAAGGAGTATTTCATAAGAGCGCTATCTATAGCTATCTGTGAGATGGTGGCAGTCATTTAAGGAATGATCAGGGATGGTGTGGTGCCTTGGGGGCTGGTTATTATTATGCTAAGAGTGGCTCCAGGAACTGGCATTCAGGAGCTCTGTAGAGAGGGCCACCTGCAAGAAGCTGTAGTTCAGGTAGAGGTGGTGGCCATTTCTCCATGACCCAGCCAAGAGGCAGCTCCAAGAATCAACGTGTTGACCTCCCTGATCTGTTTCCAGTGGCTTCTATTTTCTAAACCCACCCAAAACCAGAAGTAAGGGTCATTGTTTAGGTACACAGCAGGGTGAGAGAGGGTGAATCTGAAGAGAAAAGCAAAAGATACCTAGAAATCTAATCAATTTGTTTTTACCTGCCCCTGTCACTTTCTTTTTATGTGAAAATTAGCAAAGTCATGAGACAATCATTGTCTGAAAGGATGGTGGTAGCATGACAACACAGAAAACGGAATGTCAGATTTTCCCCTTTTGATTATTTTATATAAAGATATACAGATAAAAGTCACAGAGCCAGTTTTTTCATATCCAAGACTACATAAAAATTTCTAGAACTAGACTGAATGTAGGGTATAGAATTCTTAAATTAAGTCTGAGGTTTCAATAGTAGAAAAATAATTCTGGCTCCCCCTTTCTGAGTAGACAAAAGTCTGGTTATCTGCATCAGTATAGTGAGAACAATGCTTGCCTGGGTATCAATACTGAGGATTCTTGAGTTTTCAAGGTCTCCAGAGTTGTAATGGAAAAGTCAACATTCTCCCAGACTGAGAGAAGTACAGAGAGCTGATGCATCTAGAGGGCTCTTGAGATTGGGAAAATGCGGCAGGGATCTGCAAATGATGCAGTAATGAGGCATCTCAGTTGTTGTCCCTATGGAAGGAGGACAACCATCTCCCCTCCCTACAGGCTTCCAAATTCTTTAGCTCTTATCCTCAAGATGGAACACCATACTGTGGAAAAACAGGGAAGCCAACTTAAATTACACGATGATCAGTTTCTGTCACTAGTAGAAGAGGTGCTTGAAATAGAAATCAAGTTCATTTGCAAAAACAAAAAACAAAAAAAAACCAGTTACATTCTTGGAATAACTCAGTCTGTGGTCCAAGATTCTTACCTGTTTTACTCATTTGTATGAATCAAGAATCAAGAAACTGAGGAGTTAAACACTTTTCCCCTTTTGGAAGAAACTAACTTTGCCAAGTGTCTTCTTTAAAAGAATGCTGTGAGATGATTTTTGTGAGCTGACTTGTATGACTTGGGAAACACAGCAGTACTCAAGGTAGAAATATTTGGCGTGTGCTCAGTTGTAAACTGAACTGTGGCTACCTCGTAGAAGATATTGGGATATTAAAGCAGTCAGTTGTATTTGTTTCCTATGTCTGCTTTAAAAAATTACCACAAACTTGGTGGCTTAAAACAACACAGATTTATTATCACACAGTTCTGGAGGTCAGATGTTCAAAATTGTCTTTACTGAGCCCAAAACTACGATGTCAATAGGGCTTCACTCCTTTGAGAGGCTCTAAAGGAAAATGTGTTTCCCTGCCTTTTCCAGATTCTAGAGTTGCATTTCTGGCATTTTTTGAATTGTGATCACTTCTTTATCTCCAAAATCTGCAGTGTAGCATCTTCAAATTTCTCCCTACTGACATCATCTCATTGCCTTTTCCTCTCTGACTTCTCCTCACTTTCTCTAATACAGACCCTTGTGGTTACTATGAGTTTACCCAGATAATCCTAGATAATCTTCCCATTTGAAGACCTTTGACTTGACCACATCTGCAGCATGCCTTTGGCCACATGAAGTCCTATTCACAGGTTCTGGGGATTAGGACATGGATGTCTTTGGAACCATTATTCAGCCCATGATGTGGGTGAATACAGTACTAAAAGTTGTGGAAACTTAGGGGTGTGTGTGTGTGTGTGTGTGTGTGTGTGTGTGTGTGTGTAGGTTTAATCAGCAAATTTAGGAAGGTTACTTCTCAGCTTCATGTGGGATGCATTAAAGAAAATAATGAAATTATATTCCTACTCAACATGGCAGTTTGCCAGTAGTTCCTAATTCAGACTCTCTGAGGATCACAGGAAACTTACTGCCAAAATGTGAGTGAGGCTCAGAACAGAAGTGTGTAGCTTGTCTTAGCACCTGAAATATAGCAATCCTGTGGGCCTAAGAGATAAGAGACTCTTTGCTTTCTGATCACAGGATTTGTCTCTTCCAAATAGAGAATGAGTAATCTATTCCTACATAACACAATTAAATACCCCTTCCCAAAGAAAATGTTGGGAAATAGCAGGATTCTGGGAATGAATAACTGAACCCAAATAAAATCATGTAGAAGGTACATATTGGCAGGAGAACGACATGAACAGAACATGTTAAGAATGATCTCATAGTTTCCTGAAGGAGATAACAGGGAGGTGATGATGTTAGAGAGAATGGAAAAAGTCAACCAATAATTAATTAGCATCAGTCAAGGTTCTCCAGAGAAAGGATGCACAGAGTTGAACAAATACAAGAACACATAAACATGCACAAACACATGCACATATACATATAAAAGAGATTGTATATATATATATATATATATATATGTTATATATATATATGTTATATATATAGTATATATAAAGAATAGATTTCAAGGAACTGGTTTACATAACTGTGGAGTATGGCAAGTCTGAAATCTGTAAGGCAGACGAGCAGGCTCAACACCTTCAATCAGGGGCTAAAAGCTGAAGAATCTTTTCATTCCTTAGGAACAACACAATTTTGCTCTTAAGGTTCTAGTGCTGATAGTTACATGGTGGATAGTATGATGGATGGATGAAGCACTTCCTGATTATCAAAGAAAAGCTCCTTAAATTTGACTAACTGGAGAAGTTGACCACAACTATAAAATACCTTCAGAGCAACACCTAGGTTAGTGTTTAATTTAATAAATGAATACTATAATCTGCCAAGTTGACATACAAAATAAACCATGATACAGCTTTGTGAGTTTTTCTTCAGGGAAACAGTAATGAAGATTTAAAACAAGATAGTTCAGATCATAATGGAAACTGAGGATAATATGTGAGAAAGACCTAGAAGAGTTTGGCCAAAGAACTCATTCCTTCACATGAGAGAATAAGAGCACAGTTTTAAAATTGTATCTCTCTGGGCCTCCGGCAACACATACAGATAGGAATATAACAGAGAAGACATGGTTTGGAAGACCATGAATTGTATTTGAGAAAAATTAACTGGCACTACCAGCAGGAGCTCAGATACAGCCTAATAATTACAAATCAAGGAAAGGACTGGGGATTCCAAGTTTGGAATCCTCGACCTGGAGGTGTTGGCTAAAGCTCCAAAAAATCAATAGGAAAAGAAGCTTGGGGAATTCTTCCTTTCTGGGGGGAGGATCATGGCAGTCAAAACATACAATTCAGAACATGAAGATTGATGAGCAATATCCAGTCTCCCCTATTCCCTTTCACTCCCCAAAACTTAGGTATTTTCCATAATTAACTTTCAATAAAATATATGGGGACATATATGCTCATATTAGTATAGCCATCACCACTAGATCTGCATCATTCTCTTCAAATGTCAAAGTATAAATTTACCAATGTGAATTTATTCAATTCCTTTATTTAAAAAATTATAGAGGCTGAACTAAAGTAATCTGCATTCTTAGATCTATGAAGCTGAAAAATCTCTCATTTATATATAAAAAACTGAAATTCAGAAGATTAAATCTCAAGCATAAAATTATAAAGCTGGTCAGTTAAAACTGAGACTAAAACCAAAGTTCCTGACAGTTAGTGCCAGTGTCTTTTCTCTGCACTTAAAATTGCTTTCACAGTATGCCACACTTTGCCTACTGTAGTCACAGCCAAAAATGCCAGCACATTATATTATCATTCAGAAAATTAGATGCTAATGTTCTCATCTCATTCAACAGGCAATGCATTTTTTTTTAAAAAAAGTAACAGTTGACATGACGTATTATAATTAGCTAATGAGAGTGAGCCTACAATTCCCCTGTCAGGCCCTCAGGCTGAACTGTTTGTGTTTTCAAGTCTAATCACACAGACTCCTTCTGCAGGAATTGTTTTATGGAGAGAATGAGTTTTATTTTTATGTAGCGAGTGGGCTGATTTCCCCTGTCTCAGCAACCCAGAAATAGATGGGTGCTATGGGGTGGGCCACTGGGGAACTGAGGTATAAGAAACAACACTGAAAGACTTCGAGATATTCAAGATATTCATTTACTTTTCTAAGCAGAAAATCTATGTTTTATATTTTTGCATGATTTTAAATTGCATTAATATATGGGGTATTTCCCCCCACTTTTCTTGAATATTGCCAATTAATTACATTAAGCTCTTAATTGATACCTTCCCCACTGTTACCATGTTTGGGAGGAAAGATGTATTCTAAAATATGTGTTTTCTAGTGTATATCCCAAGTCATAAAATGGGAAAGGTAAATGTACTTTCAGTGAGACAGTATTAATAGGATAGTGATATATAGATAAAGGAGAGAGGATGTATTAGAATTCACTCACGTGATTACGGAATCTGAGAAGCCCCATAACAGGCCATCTACGAGATGGAGGCCCTGGGATGCCAATAGCTTGGCTCAGTTCAAGACCAAAGGCTTGAGAACCTGTGGTGGGGGGTGGGGCACAGTAGAAACACCAGAGACCCTGGGGTTCTTATGTGCAAAGGCAGTAAAAGAGTG
Source organism: Xerus rutilus (assembly GCA_028644305.1). Lineage (NCBI taxonomy): Eukaryota > Metazoa > Chordata > Mammalia > Rodentia > Sciuridae > Xerus > Xerus rutilus. The sequence goes on along the minus strand of CM053407.1, from coordinate 88,061,086 downwards.
TTCCAAATTCTGAAGAGGAAAACACTCCCTTCCTCTGCATTTTTTATTCTATCTGGGTCCCAGCTGATTTGACAATGCCCACCAACACTGAGGGCAGATCCTCCCTGTACAGTCTACCAATTCACATGTTAATCTCCTCTAGAAACACCCTCATAGACACTATTAAAAACAATGCTTTACCATTTCTCTTAGTATCCTTAATCCAGTCAAGCTGACACCTACAATTAGCCATCATAGTAAGTGATCTTTGGTCTATTGTTAGCTATTATACTTACCTATTGTTTTTATTCCCACAATCCTTATTTATTTATTCTCACAATCTTTCAAAAATGCTAAGGACACATGTATACATCCATGCTAGGCATTAGAGGCACATTTAGACTTCAACAAAGACTAAAACTAAAACTAAACTCAATATCATTTCTTCCCAAATCTGTTCCTCTATCCATAATTTATATTTTAGTAAATGGCACTGGTATCCATCTGTCTCCTAAGTCCGAAGCTTCTACTTCACCCTTGATTCTCAGTCATCCCATCAATGAGCAAAAGCCCTTGAGTCTGTTGCCTAAATATACTTTGGTTTCATCTACTCTCTTTTGGTACTGATTCATTCTTCCTATAAGCCAGAATCTTCTCTTCCTGTGTTGCAAAATGACGGAGGCTAATGGGACCTTTCTTTCATCTTCAATGGTGACAATGTTAAAACTTTATTTGAATCCTGTGCTCCTAGAAAACAAGGATAATTAAGAAATTCTCTCATTCTTTTATTTTCCTAAATCTACTTAATTCCAGGCAACCTCAAGACTTGAAAAGTGGATGATCCTCTGGTATCTTTCTCTCTTTAAACCTCCTACTCCTCCTCCTTCCCTTCTCTCTTTACCCTTTACCTTTTCCTTCTTTTTTTCTGTTTTAAGAAGTTTCTCATTAAAGAATATTTTCCTACTGCAAGAACCCAAATCAAATCATCTCCCTAATTGTCTTATGCAGTTTTGTCTTTCATAGTGGCTAGAAGTAGGGAGAAGTATAATTTCAGAGGCAGGTAAATATGGAAGTGAGTCTCATCCTGAATGATGTCTTATACACATTGATTAGCATAGAGAAACATGAAATGGACATTTCACCTGTCCCTGGTATTGACATAGCCTTGAGTCACTCTGTCCCCAAGGAAACCTAAATTTTCCCTCATCAAAGGATTTCAGAAGCAGATGTGACACGACTCTTACAGGTCCTAGTCCTGTAAGGCAAGAGAATCCTCAGGAGATGGTAAAAATACAGGTTCAAATCAGAGTTGTGGGATCCTTCGCTGAAAAATTTTAAGGTTAGGATCTCTGAGGTCTATACTTTTCAAGAAGGTAAATTATTTCTAACCAGCCCATTTACTTTGAACACCTTTTGTTCCAAGAATGAGAAAGTACCTCTAACTTTCCCCTATGTTAATTATTAAATCCTCAGGATAGATCAAATAGTCAGGGCTAGAAAAGCTTATGGCAGCTGGTTCTGACCTTTCAGATGTTAACTACCCCTAGACTACCCCCATGAATGTGCATTCCTGGTTAGGACAGCTGAGCACACTCAAAGATTATAGACAAGTATCTTATGCTCAGGGTCAGTACTGAAGTATTTTCTAGTAAATTATAGGTAAAAGTAGAACCTAGGTCCCTGTGAAAATATTTGGGGTTCTTGCCAGGATTGTACTCATTGGGTCATTCTTCCTACTGTAGCTAAAGTAGTTTTTCTTTTCCTTCTCATTTTATTTTTTAACTGGCAAATAAAAATTATATATATTTATGATGTAAAGCATGATGCTTACGTACACACACTGTGAAATGGATAAATAAAGCTAGTTATCATATGTATTACCTCAAATATTTTTGTGATGAGAACACTTAAAAATTCTACTCTTTCAACTTTATATTTTATTGTATTTATAATAATATATCTTTAATGTGTACAATCTCTTATTCTAACTAAAATTTTGTAACTATTGTAATTTTTCTAAATCAGATACCTGCTCACACACTGTCTCAATTGATATGAACATAAATTCAAATTACATAAATGCTTCTGAAACTCCATATATTTAGCCTCTATTTATCCTTCCAAGCTACCCTCTGACCACTTTCCTTTTCTGGACTTCTCTTCACACTTCCATAACTCCTCAGCTCCTCAAATTCCACCAATCCCCACCCACCCACCCCTGTGCTGCTGGGCTTGTTTTGTTTGCCTTCCAGTTCATTCCTTGAACTTTTGCTATGTTCTATCAGGCAGTATGTTCTAGGCCCTTTGACTACTGTAGGCTAAAGTTCTCAGAAAGCTTCCAGCTGGGTTTGGCCAATGCAGGCAATGTTGGGAATTGGGAAAGGAAGAGCATGGAGAAGCTAAGTGACTGTCTCCTCTTTTGTTTTTCTATCTGACAAGGCAAGTCTAGCAGAATTTTTCTGTTCCTTAGCCTCAGTTCCTTTGGACAGATCCAGGCTGCTTCTAGGCTCTTCCAGGTGACTCTGGCCCTTGACCTTTAATAACGGTGCTTTTTTTCCTTGTAAGTGGAAAAGTGACTGCTTGTTGCTGCTCATCTCTGAAACTTCTCATCCTGTTCTGGATAGTTTCTCATGCTCTTACTTCCTAGGAACCTAATTCCTCACATTAAATTCCCTTAGGTGATTCACACATATAAACAAATTTTCTATTGTTCTTTATAGACTTTGAACAAGTATCCAAAGATGTAGTTTGGTTCTTTGACTATTATAACAATGTTTCTTCCAAAAAGACCTGAATGTAAATAAGGCAAAGTCTGTGGGAAACCAACTATGTGATTATTGCCATCTGTAGGTTACCTCCTAGCTATGGTCTGAATGTTTGGATTTCCCAACTGCATATGGGGAAGCCTAATCTCCAATAGGATGTTATTTGGAAATGGAGCATTTGGAAGGCAATGAGGACTCAGCCCTTATACAAGAATATAAAATTCAAAACAATGCTTTGTAAAATATAAAGTACACTAAGATATAAAAGATTCAAAACATTAATTAATGACTAATCTCATTAGTCAATGAGATTAATGCCCCTATTAAATGAATGAGATTAATGTCCCTATTAAAGAGGCCCCAGTGAGATCTCTTACCACCTCCACTAGGTGAGGACTTAGCAAGAAGATGGTAATTTATCCAAACCTGGAAGTGAGCCCTCATCAGACACTGAATCTGTTGGCTTGATATTTGTTGAATTTCATAGCATCCAGAACCATAATACATTTCTGTTGCTTATAAGTTACACAATACATATGGTATTTTGGCACAGCATACAAATGGACCAAGACATCCTCCCATGGGCCCAGTCATACCAGACTTCTTCTAGGTTCTCCAATATACAAAGGTTTCTTTCCTCATCCACTTCCCTTCATCTTCATTGCTATTTCCCTGGACCAAGTCACCATCATTTCTTCTTGTATAATCCTACCAGCGTCCTCAAAGAGACCACTTCCTTGTCCCTTTCCAGCTCCCCACACATAATTCAAACTGGCACTATAAACTTAAGTCACCCTCTCACTTAAATATGATAACTTCACTCTGTCCTCAAAATAAAATCCCAACCACTCCAGCACCTGATTAAATGCTTGGGATCCTAGCTCACGCAGTCGAGCTCCAGAGTCAGTCTGGTAACTTGCATCCATGTTACACTGCATACATTGCATATGAAAATGAAACATCTTGGAACTATTTTAAATGACAATGAGTAATAAAAGTCTAAATTAGAATTTAACATGTACTACTAGTACAAATAACCCCATCAGGGTTAAAATCAGGTCACCAGAGCTGTGTCTACCTAAACAATTTGATACGATCAGGCAATTCCAACTATGTCCCAATCTCTGCCTTTCTATGAGATAGGGTCAGCTTCTTTTGAAAGTATTTTAGGAGACATGCTGATATTAGCTAAGTAAAAATGTGACAACCTCTTGGCCCCATCACACACATGCATTCTATAGGTACAAGAATATAAAGTTCAAAACAATGCTTTGTAAAATATAAAATACACTAAGATATAAAAGATTCAAAACATTACTAAAAATAGCAATGTAGGTAAAATAATACATTATACACGTTATATCACATTACATTATTGTCAGACTATGAATTTTGACTTTATTGAACATGTAAGATGTGAAGAAGTACCTTTATCTGAAATATGACACTGTCTTATCCAGACCAGGTAAGGGACATTTCATAGAAACATACATTTTCTTCAGTCATACCACTTCAGTTATATTCCTAAAGAAACATTAATTGATACTTCCACATTTTCTTTCTTCCAAATACTTTATTTCTGCCCATACCAAACTGCAATACCTTGCTGCTTTTCTAAATTACACACATTCCCAATAAATAATACAAGGATTTCAGAACGGAAATAATGCTAGGTAGGAGAAAATGTGCACATATCCCAAAGAAATTTTAATAATCACGCGTAAGAAAGTGTCCTGTCTTCATCTTTGATCTTTAAGGAAATGTTTTTTTTTTTCTATTTTTTTTACCTGCACCCATTGACCAGTAAAAATTTCTCACAATGAATATGAAGCAATTCTCAGATTTCTCATAAGACACAAAGGTCCAGAAATGCAGTTCCTACAAAATGGTTGTCACTTATCCAGAAAAAGACACAAGATGCCATTTAAGACTTAATTTGACCGTGTGAGGTGTGTCCCAGGCCTGTAATCCCAACTACTTGGGAAGATGAGGCAGGAGGATAGGATATTAAGTTTGAGCCTACCCTGGGCAACTTAGTGAGACACTGCCTCAAAAATAAATAAAAACTTAGTGTGCAAAAGAGTCATCATAGTGGTAAATAGGTACTATGCTTTTCTTTGGTTATGCATCATACACTGATGTTAATTTAGGCATGTGGGGGCATGGGCTTTAGTACTTACAACTCTTCACATGAGTAGTAAACAAACAAATTAATCTTAGTTTATTTGCTCAGGTCACTGTAATGCTCAAGATTATTGGTTTAAGTCCAATTTCTTCACTGCATAAATGGAAAGACTACACATAGATTCTGCTTTAAATAAGTTGTTCACTGGCCACAATTAAATAGGTAACATCAACCTTATGCCCTTGGTTATCCCCCTCCCCAAACTGCCTTTCTTATCCTCTAAAGTAATTATAATTATTTTCAACACCATTGCCTTTTCTAGAAAGAAATCACTGACTCCTTCAATTAGAATAATGTTTTTATAAAGTTTCATCTTGTAAAAATACTTTCTGTAAGAGAGATTCCCTAACCATTCTTCCCAATTATTGTCTGTGATCTTACAAGCTTACCTAGGTATGGGATATTGCCACTCGTAGTTTTTTTTTTTCCCTAGCAGGAATAGAAATATAGGAGAAAAGTGTAGCAAGAAAGTTTCCATGAAGCTTAGATCCTCTAGTATATGCAAATTTGAAGATAAAAGTTGTAACAATTGGTTTCTAGAGCAAACAATTTCTCCTCCCTTAACCATTCTTGGATTATCAGGACTTATTAGCTTTTGACTTTACTGGTTCAACAAACCAATGTGATTTCTATTTATATGGATATGGTAACAGAGATGCATAGATAGTAGAATACAGAAAGAGAAGGAGAGAGAAACAGAGAGTGGTGGGTTGCACACAAGCTTTTCATTGTCTGTAAGAGTATGTTTTAGTTAAACATATGATAATACAGTGTACTGTGTCTTGAATGAGTAATTCATACCCTTAACCCAAACAAACACATACAGTTGTCAACATCATTGAGGAGGAGACACTGAAGTGCATATAAAACAAATCAGTGTCTGTGAAGGGAAACACAGGGTAGTGTTTGTAAGGACAGATCTGGAAGGAAGAGGGTGTAGATGACTGCTGTTGTACTTCTGGCATAAACCCGATGATAATGAGCACAGCCAAGAACTTATGTTGAAGGGTTTGTTGATACTGAATAAAACTGTTCTCCCAATCCCAAGGTCACTGGTAATATTCTCCAGGAAGAGGACTGAGGTCACCTTCAAGGCATCTCATGAAAGAATGTGGAACTTCAAGATTAAGGTACCTATTGGGTGGAGGTGATAGAAGCATTCATGAGGCCCTGGGTTAAAACCTCAGAGTCATCAAAAATAAATGAATAAAGCCATAAATTCTCTATCTAAAAATGTCTCTTATATTCCTAAAAACTGTCTGAAATATAAATTTAATAAATGACTTTCTCCAAAATTGTGGGTCAATTAAAAGAAATATTGCACAGTCAAGAGTTACATTTTAAAAAGGGGGGAGGGGGAGAACAATTAGCAAATTCAGTCTTCTTAAAGCCTTTTTTTTTAAGGTACAAACCCCACTTACAGAAAGTACAGAAATATCCTGTATGGTTGTACCACTAAAGAGAAAGTGAGGGGTGAAGATGAATTGTTCTTGAGACTACAAAAAGTGGTACTTTAAAGAAAAGGAGTACTTTTTAATAACCATTGTCTCCTTTAATTATTGCACAACATTTGAGGTAGGTATTTATTATCTTTACTTCATAGGTGGAGAAATTGAATGTGAGACAAAGTCTGCCATTTCCTCCAAATCACATTACTAATAAAATCCCCCTGAGTTTGTGGTTATATCCACATATATTTGCTTATGTTTTGCAAGATTACCTGTATTATTTACCATGAACTTTTATATTTTTGTACTATACCTCATTCCACAAAGGAGTGAAGAAGACAGTTCAAAATCTTGGAGGAAAGCGATCTACACAAAATAGTCCATTTTTTATTTTGTCTTTTTTCAAAAGCGTGTTCAACAGAATGGAGGATTGTCACAGAGATGTGGGATTCAGATATGTAGCTTCTGTGATTCAATTTCACTGTATTTTTTTGCTATTTCCAACTAGAATTTCAGAAAAAGAACAACTATGTGAAAGGTGACAGAAGGGCAGAACTAGCCAAGCTAATTTCTCAGTTCTACATAATGTAAAGAAGTGGTGGAACATGCGAATTAAGTCAAAAGCATCAATACAATCTGTCTTTCATAGCCTTATCCAACAACACATCTCCTCTCGAGCCACTGGCTAGCCTGAGCACAATTTCTCTTACACACTGTGAAGATTCTTTCCAGAAATGCAATCATCATAGAGGTTCTGATATCTCACTGGGATGAGGTTGTCTTTATGTCTATAGGAAGCCCTGTGTTTACTTAATAGTGAGAAAAAATGGCTTGAATTCCATTATCCACCAGATTGTTGAAGTTATTCCATATTGATCTGGCAATGAGAATGTAAAAAGCCAAGATGGTGGCAGCCTAGTGTAGTGTACCAATTTCTGTATTGAGCTACAGTGTGGGGTGTGTGTGTGTGTGTGTGTTTGTGTGTGTGTGTGTGTGTGTTTCAGTGCCATTCTAGCCTCCCATGTTTCTACCATTGTGCACTTATTGTATTTATTTGCTTATTTTTTCTCTATTTTTAAAATTGATCCTTCATAGAATTATTAACACCAGCAGGTAGGAATCATTTCATGCCCCTCTTTGCCCCCACCAACTTCAGGTCTAACCTGGGATCAGCATTCACTAAATGTTTGTTGAAAGAAAAAAGGGAGCTAGGAAGGAGGTAAAGAAAAGAAATGGTTAGGAATGCACAGTAACAGGCGGCACCCGAAGTCTATAGTAAAGAACTATTCTAAAATTACAATGTTTATTCACTGATACATAGTATAATTACTTTCTTACCATCTCATACTGCAATAGTACTAGAAATGAGGTAGAGTTTATTGATTTATTCATTCAACATAGAAGTATTCTAGGCACCATTGAGAGCACTGGAGATGGAGTGGTGAGTGACACTGCCTAGGCTGCTGCTTGGACTCAGACTTACAGTTTATTAAAATGACATAAATTGTAAGAAAAAATACCAAAAAGCAATGGTAATAAATGTCCTAAAGGCAATGAGATACAAGGTGGTTGTAGTTATTGGTGGGCTGTGGAGACATGAAGGGGAAGGGACTGCTTTAGACACAAAGGAAGAACTTGGAAGTTAGTGTCAGCTGGGTAGACACTCAAAGGAAAAGAATGAGCAATTATGGAGCTATCTGAGGGAATAGCTTCTGGGGCAAAAAATAAATACCTTTAGGGCCATGTTGAGGGATCCAAAATAGGACAAGAGTCCCTCAAGTAATATGGGTGTAAGGGAAGAGTAATTAGAGACAGGATCAAATGGTAGAGGGTCATGAGGGCTACGGTGATAAGTCTGGAAATTGATTTTCACTTTGATAATCTCTGTCATTTAATTATATTTTCCAGATCTTAAAAGAAAATTCCCATCTACATTCATGACATTCATTCATGTTTCCTGTATCCTATCTACCTCTTGGGGACATCTCTGGAATAGTCCTTCCATTGAGATTCTTAACACTCAATGTTCCAAAAAGTGTATCCCCTGTTCCCTGTCCCCTACATCTATGAGTGCCACCCAGTAACTCTAAGCATCTTAACATGTCTGGAATGATACACAGAATTACTGCTTTTATAGGAAAGTTAATGTGTAGTTGCACATTTCCCTTGATAGAGTTTCATGGTGATCTTTGTTGAAATAAATAAATATTCAAAGCCTGAAAGGGATGATGGAAATTATAGCAAGGCAAGTACCTAGCTCCCATGTTAGCAATAGGAAAAACTTACACATGTAAGCTGAGCCTTCTCAATTCATTTGGAGAAGGATTTTCTACCGGATGTTGCAAATAGTAAGTAATCTTCAATAGCAATGGAGCGACTCAGCTATAGTGCAAAGAGAATGATGTATTTTAAGAATAAAGTTTATTTGATAAAATACATCTTGAAATGCCCATTTCAAGTATCTGGCTGAAAAATTCTTGAGGTAACAAATTATGTAGGAATGCTTTTAGCTACAGCCTTTGCAGCCAGATTCCTTTAAGCTGCTTTCTCCAGGGGAGTCTCTTTTTTTGGCTGCTGTTACCTGCTCCATTTGGAAGCTTGGCTGGGACAGTTATCACAGATAATAATGGCAGGGTACACACTGACCAGTTGGAAAAGTCAGAAAGGAGATGCTGGAGGTGGGAATGGAAAATGGGAAAGCAAAAATGGTTAAAGTTTTTCCGATATTAGACCACAGTAGGCAGCATAACAGATGTGTGAAAACCATGTAAAAAACAAAACAGAGTGGATACCGATCTCACAAAAGCTATCTTTAAAAAATTTTTTTGACTATTTTCCTTTATTGCATAGCTTATACACATGAATGCATTATGAAACATGAATTTTTTGCTGTTATTATTATTTTACAGAATTAGGACAACAGTCTATATAGAATTCTGTAACTATTTTATCACTTAATAATTTAATATGATAATTTCCTCTATGTAATTAAATATTTATGCATACCATCTCATTGATTTTATGGAATGCTACCTGCACACATTAATTTATCAAATTTCTTGCTGCTAAATATTTAGATTTTTAAGAAAATTTCCATAACACATTGTACTATGTTGAGAATATTTTCACTCACATCTAAACATTTCATTAAAACCAATTTCCAGGGGTTGTATTTCTGATCAGGATTGAATATAGATCTATTTCAAAAGTTTTTTTTTCTTAAATACATAAAGAAACAACACATAAATATATTCTAAATACACGAAATGTATAAATTATAAATATACAATTCTAAATAGATACATGAATTCTACCTAAATTCCAAATATACAAACCCAGTCAATCTTGATTGGTTATATCAACAATGTTTCAGGATGAACAATAGACCTAAATCCATAATGCACATATAAGCAGTGGATAAGCAAGACAGCTCAGCTGACTTTTTAAAGAAATGAAAGAGAAAATCTGTAAGAAACAAGGACAAAGACCATATTAGATGGTTATCTGCATCCTGAAGGCAATAAAAGGCACACTATTTTCCAGTAAATCTCTAGATGGGTTATTCTGACAAATACTTACACTGGATATGCACAAAAGTGCTCATCTTCTCATACCTTTGCTCATATTTTCATTATTTTAACTTATATTCTCTAGATCACTAATGTGGTCATTATAAATAGATAAGTAGATTAGTGCTTGTGTTTCTTTAATTGTCAATTATCTAGTTGAATTCCTGGGCATTTTTTTATTGTATGATCACCTTTTTGTCAATTAGAAGAGTTCTGTTATACTTATGTTGCAAATTAATTTTTTTCATTTTAATTTTTATAATGAGGCTTTTTGATAGGAAAATAATTTTTAATGTAGGAAAGTCAATCAATCTTTTTTTTTTCTTTAGAAGTTGCCCAATTTTGCTTTTTGCCAAAACAATCCCATCTTGCATCCAAGGCAAGCTGCCCAAGACCACTGAAAGAGTGAGAGAAGGAATTTGGATTCAAACTAGAATCTCTGACTTCAGCTTCCATACAACTTACGGTTCTTAGTGCAGGGGCACTAGTGCAAGGGGTGAATCCTCCATGAAGGACAGTGGGAGCAGTCTTTGCCAGCTCTAGTGCCTTCTCATGGAGAGAGGGCACAAAGCCTGAAGGAGCAGCTGTTATGTTAGTGCCTTGCCAATCTTCTTAAAAAGACAGGATGAAGCTGGGCGCGGTGGCTGAAGCCTGTACTCCCAGCACTTAGGGAGGCTGAGACAGGAGAATCGCGAGTTCAAAGGCAGCCCCAGCAACAGCGAGGTGCTAGGCAACTCAGTGAGACCCTGTCTCTACATAAAACACAAAATAGGGCTGGGGATGTGGCTCAGTGGTCGAGTGCCCCTGAGTTCAATCCCTGGTACCAAAAAAAAAAAAAAAAAAAAAGACAGGATGAACACCCACATGGTAAAATTGGGGGTCACTTCCAGCAGTGCCCCCTGCCCTGTCCTCTTTCCCAAATACACATTTTCCTCAAAAGCCTGTCATAGCCTTAGAAACCTCCTACCACTATGTACAATCTTTCCTTTATAAACGATGAGGCTCTGTCTACTGACATACTTATTGTAGGCAATAAGGTAAAGCTAAAGGAAAATCCTTGCCCTAGGTATGTGACTTTGGATAGTTTGTATACCACTGAGATTCAATTTTTTCACCTTTACTTTAAGAATAACTATATCCACTGTGTGAGACTAAAACAAATCATGAAATATAGTGGAACATGCCTAGTACAGAGGATGCAATTCATATTAATTATCACTATCGTGTTTATCCACTGTTAATATGAAAACTGAGTGCTAAGATATGAAGGAACAGACATTGGATAGATAAGGTTATTCAGAGGAAAGCATTAGTTAATGGAAGTGTAAAAATAACATGGAGTTGCCAGGCTTTAAAGACAGATCTAAATTATGGGTAGAGGGCCCTAGGAAAGAGACAAGGAGAGAAAGTACAGGAAACTGGCCACCTGAAGCCATATGAAGCCTCTGTCCAAATTTCCCTAAGTCTTATATTTGTGAAAGAAGCAAAATGTCATTACCTCCTAAAAGACCTAACACTATTCCTTTCAGGATCTGGCATTACTGATGTCTGTCATTAGAAAACCAAATAACAAGCCAGTAAAAGAGCTAATATGAGGGGCTGGAAGCAGTGGGGAAGGAAGCAAGTGCTTTGTGAAGAAGCCACAAGAGGTATCCTTACACAATCAGTCATGCCTCATGCTTTTGTTCAGTGAACATTCAGTAGAAAATGTGTGAAAGCTAGAGACAAGTGGATGAAAATCACAGAAGATCTTATCTGCAGGACCATCTAGTAGAGTAGACTGACAAAACAGGTAGGCACTTATCACAGAGCAAAAAATACTGTGGCCAGTCAGTATACTAGGGAACCCAGAAAAGGGACACTTACACAGCATTGGCAGGTCAGATAAGGGACGCAGAGTCTAAAGAATAAATACTGGAAATCAGGAGTGAAAGAACAGGAGTGCCTTTCATAAGATGGAGCAATCACCAGGTGCAGTGGTGCAGGTCTATAATTCCAGCGCTTTGGGAGGCAGAGACAGGAGAATCACGAGTTCAAAGCCAGCCTTGGCAATGGTGACACGCTAAGCAACTCAGTGAGACCCTGTCTCTACATAAAACACAAAATGTAGGGCTGGGTATGTGGCTCAGTGGTCCAGTACCCCTGAGTTCAATCCCTGGTACCAATTAAAAAAAAAAAATGGAGCAATCATTTGTAAAGGCTTGGGTGTGGGCATGGTGAGAGGCAAGTCCCATGGCTGGAACTTAACATGAAAGAAGCAAGAGTGGTGGAAGGTGAAAGTGAATAAATGAGCAGGAAGCAGCTTGGGAAGGCTCCTGCAGACTCAGCCAAGAGATGTGGCTTTGCACAGTGAGCAGGAGTACTTATTCCTGGCAGACACTCCCTGCCGAGAGTGGACAACAGCAACTGCCTTGATGCATTAGTACAGAGTTCAAGTCTTCAGTCCACCATAGTAGTTTAGATTTGGTATTATATAAATCATTCTGAAGTCCTAAAATAACCTATTATCATGTCCTGAAAAATAAGTCAGAAACAATAAACAATAGGTAGGCTTGGAGGTGAACTTGAACCGTGATCTAGATGACATTAAAAAGATTCTCAATAAGGACCTATGGTAGGAGCAACCCAAGTAAGTCCTAATGCTGCTTCACTAAAGAGCATCAAAATCCTTTCCTTGCAATGAGGAAATACCAGAGATAAAAGCCAGCTCAAAGCAAGCCAACCGACATATATTTATCCTATGGCTGTGAGCAGTGCTTTCATTATAAAATATAACAATAATTCATCTCAGGGAAACATCTTTCAGCAGGAAGTCAAAACTGCACATGTTTTCAGTAAGAACTTTTTGAAGTGGGAAGGCTTAGGGAAAGAAAAGAAACAAAATAAAGGTGTGAAGGAGAGGAAAGAATGAAGGAAGGAAGGAAGGAAGGAATGAAGAAAGGAAGGAAGAAGATTGACTTGTCTTTATGCCTGTATTAAATCTTGGCAAAGTCAGAATGACACAAACATAACATTTGCACATATTCTACATTCCCCACAGAGTAGGGAGTACAACAAGATATTTTCCCCACACTCCAGAGTTTAAGTGAAATCCACAAATATCAAGGAATCAAAGGATCCTTTCCCAAAAGACTTACGATGTTCTACCTGTTGAAGGTGAACTTATAATATTCAGTGGGATTCTTGTCTTTGGCTAGTAAGAGGAGTTACTGTAGGGTTTCAACTTATTTCAGGGCTTGCTATCTTTCACCAAATTACTTTGCATCAAAGAGGAAATGATACATAAATAAGAAAATGTCCTCTTGTAAATCTCTTTAAGCAAAGACATGCTTTTCAAAAGGCTAATTACTCGCAAATACCAACATATGGGTTAACAACTATTTCAAAATAAAATTAATAAAAAATATTTTGAGCCAGGCGCGGCGGCGCACGCCTGTAATCCCAGCACTTAGGGAAGCTAAAACAGGAGAATAGCGAGTTCAAAGCCAGCCTCAGCAATGGCGAGGCGGTAAGCAACTCAGTGTGTCTCTATATAAAACACAAAATAAGGCTGGGGATGTGGCTCAGTGGTCAAGTGCCCCTGAGTTCAATCCCTAGTACCAAAAAAAAAAAAAAAAAAATATATATATATATATATATATATATATTGCATTGTACTAAAATCACCTCCTAAGAGAAATGCTCATGGAAATGATTCTTGTTTTGGACTTAATTGATCTTAAGATACAGAATCACTAAAATTGCCTTAGAAAGAAGGTTTTTCTCATATGACTGTGCAAGGAAAACAGGATACCAGGAATCTCATCCATGTGGAACACAGCTTGAGAAAACCAAGCATCTAGGATTTATGGAAGAAATGAAATTGCGGGACTAGTACCAGATGGTTGGAGGACCAGGTTAGCTCCTTCTGTTTTCAGTGGCAGGAATTTGCCACTGAAAAATTTTTCAAAAAATCTCTTATTAAGGTCCCCTGAAATTTCCCTCTGCATTTCCTAACTTCTGTTTTTACCTACTTCTTTTATTTGTAGTTTAGTGATTTACTTCATAATTTCTTAGAAAATCTGGAAACATTTTCATTACACAATAATAGCATTTTTAAGACTGTGGCTACAAGAAAATTATCTCTCTCTTTCTCTCTCTCTCTCTCTCTCTCTCTCTCTCTCACACACACACACACACACACACACATGCCAATTAGCAAAATATGCCCTACAATTGGTAATCAGAGTTGAGATTTCATGTGGGTGAGCTTCTTAAAATATAAACTGTACATAGCTTCCCCACAAAATTCTACTGAAAATAAATAAACAATTAGATGGACATCTTTAGAATTTTAGTGAATCTATAAACACAGAATTAATGCTATTATGGATTTTTTCCAAAAAGGAACAAAACAGTGAAAACCCTATTTGTACAGTCACTATATAAGCAGTGATGAGAGGCTGGAAGGGACATTCAGGAAGTTGCCTTTTCCTGTTCTGTTCCACAGACTGGAAGAAATCTCACCCTGGAGATCCTAGTCTCAGCATGAGCCTCCTCAGTGCCAGCCTTAGCAAAGTGTGGATCCCTTCAGAGCCAGGAGGACTTGATACCATCAATCTTAGCCAACATCAATTTTAGAATGCTGAGCTTTTGAATCCCAAGAGTCAGTTGTATTCCCAACGGGAATATAGTGCTTGCATTATATTTTAGAGGTTATTAACTAACTCTCCCAAAGGTGATGGTAGTTAAGGCAAAATTGTGCCGAATAGATTTTAACCTTTATTGGAGAGGAGAAGATTCATGATCTCTGGGAAACCTCCTTTGAAGAAGCATTAACAGAGCCTATGAAGCAAAGTAAGATTTGAATTGGCTTAACGAGAAGGGTGACTGTGCTAGGAAAGGATGTATAAGTGGAAATAGGTTTTATGACAGTGTTGGGTACAGAGGAGACTGCCTAGTTTGGCATGAAGCAGGAGCAGAAGAGGGGGAAGGGTGAAGGAAAGAAGGGAAGGGATAAAGAAGCACTGGGTATTTCAATGGAGCAAATTATATTCTGTGTTCGTGCATGTGTGATTATCACAATGGACCCCACTATTATATATAGCTATAATGTACCAATAAAAACATTAAAAGTATCTTTTGAACATTAGAAGAATTCAAATGGCGAAAGCCACTGAAAGCCAAATAGATGGATTCAGTTTGCTATGGCTAGTAATAAGAGATCATTTTATATTCTTGCACAGGACATTGGTGTGAGCTGACATCACAAGCCAGATCATCCTGCACAAGAAACTGGTTTCTTGAGTAAACTGGAGTTGACCTAAGGCTAATGTGCTTTCAGCTCTTCCAAATGGACTCTTATCTGCAATCTAATATGTATCCTATATATAGTCTGCTATTTTATTGGGTTAGTTTTCTGTTGTAGTGAGAAAAAAATTTACCAATGAATATGAAGAACTTCAAGGCTGCAAGTAAGAGGACTTAGAGTCGGTCCTGGGCTTTCTAGTTTGAAAAAGAACTAACCTTTGTCCTTCTGATTCTAATAATTAGAAACTATCATGAAAAAAATTAAAACCACCAATAAAACCACAAAAAGGATAGCCTCTCCCTAAGTCTCATAGCCACAGAACTGAGTAACTCCATGTTTTTAAAGTGAATTTCGGAACTGACCATAACCCTGCTCTAAAGGGGTCTGGCTTGTCCTGAGGAAGAGACTGTGGGAGAGAACTTGGAGAGTTTGGGACCAAGAAAGCGTGCTGGGGAGTGTCTCAACCCTCACACTTCCAAGATCCACTGTGGCCTCCAGATTGAGCAAATCTGTGTCAGTAACAGGAACCAGAAACCCAAACATGTGGATTCAGAAATGTCATTGGTAATGACAGTAACAAAGAATAGTAGAGGAATTCTGCTTCAAGGAAAAGCCAGTGCGAGTGACCCCCAGGCAGATGTCATCTGAGTGGCCAGAAGCAACAGGATCAATCCCTGAGATATGGTTAAATACCAACCCAAGCATGTTATTTCCAAACAATTGGGTTCAAAAGGGAAGAAAAAAGAACAAAAGCAAGTGAGCTTGACTTATTGCCAGTCTGGTCCATAGGTGCTCTCATGTCTACTCCAGGCAGTATGGAGACTGTTTTGTACTCCATAGCATAATGTGAGTCAACTCAGTTATTAGTTAGCAAATAAACATTAATGATGTGAACTATAAGCCCATCTTTCTGTGTCTCAAGAGTCCTGGGAACCCAGAAAGATAAACTCACTAGTAGAATAAATAAACAGATATGGTGATAATGTCAATAGAGTTAATTGAATAGACTCTGATGGGAAAACAGAAAGTAAAAACCAAGGTTTGCAGAAGGTATTTGAAAGTTCACTGCATTCAATTAAGAAATTGAGATTATTTAACAAACAACCCTAATTATTTCAAAGTTGTCCCCTTATATACTTGCATTTAATACTAGAATTTTCCCAGGAGTCACATCCTTTTATTTTTACTGATTTTTAGTGAATTTTAACTTTTTTAAAAGACTATCCATAAAATTTTACATAGATCATTTAAAAATATATAAGGGCTAATTATTCATTTTGTGGATAGCACCTTTCTTCTTTATCTTCTTAAATATTCATTGGTTACAAATTGAACAAAAGAGAAATAAAATGTAAAGACCCTAGAATAGGGTTTCCTGAACTACTGTTTCTAATATTTACCTAAGATGTTAATAATGCAACAGGTGAACACCTGTTCTCTGTAAGTGAACTTCCATAACCTGCTGAGATTAGATACTGTGGTTCTAGAAACAGGGTCAGGATTCTGTATTTTAAACAAAACTCTCAGATAGATCCTGACCCAGGTACTTCCAGGTCCACAATGGAAAAAACACAGCAAGAACTTTTGGAAAGGAGAGAGAGGTTGGTTGGGGTGGGGGAGAAAGAGAGAGAGAGAAAAGAACTTTAGTTAGATAGCTTTACTTGCAATCTATAAAGTTGAATGAGAAAACAGGATATGGGATTACTCATTCTTATTATTTCATATCACTATACACATATCTTTATTATCTCCAAAAATAAGGTAGGGAAAGAGAGGTATGGAAAATTGAGTGGTTATTAAAATGATAAAGAGATGTCCTAGTAGGCTGAAGTCTGCAGTCTACTCTTTCTGGAGCCTTGCTAACTTCACACAACATATGCTTTGTCCATAAGTAAGAGTGTAGCTCATCGTACTTTGGTTGGCCCCACTGAAGCAGTTCCAGTTATGCACATACTGCAGGTGGTAATACATTCTCAATAAGAATAACAGCCTCTATCTATGGTCTTGATGTTTGGAACCCCTTGTTCAGAGCATTATAAAGTGACACCTTCAGTTTCCCAAACTGGAAGCAAAAAGATTTAGTTCATAAAGACTAGCAAGCTGTTTAGTTGGACTTTCATTGTACTTTCTACCTGGAGGAATAGATCTCCTTGTTTCCAAGATACCTGTCCATAGTTTTGTAGTTTTGATCTGAACTAGAGATAAATGGCTAGTAGCAGAATGACAACAGAAACACAGTCTTAGAATTTCTGCTCATGTATCCAGTGCCTCAGTACCCTCCAGTAATTATGGCATTGATTATACTCTCCTTAGTTATTTGGGCACTTTCTTTGTCCATGCCACTTAAAAAGTATTGGTCACAATAATAACTGCATCGGCTGAAAGTACTTCATGAGCACCTAACTTTCTCGGCTGTGATAACCAGGTAGAACCTTGTATATTTAGACCAAGATTGCACTGGAAAATACACCTATCATTTTTTTTTAAATTTATTTATTTTTTTAGCTGTAGGTGGACAGAATATCTTTATTTTATTTTTATGTGGTGCTGAGGATCGAACCCAGTGCCTCAGGCGTGCTAGGCGAGCACGCTACCACTGCACCACAATCCCAACCCCTACACCTATCATTTTTAATTATCATTAAAGCTGGGATTAGTGGGGGGAAGAACTGTGGCATAGGAGTGGCTTTCCTCTCTAATAAATCAGAAATTTATTTTTAAAAATAATTTTCAACTACCTCAAACTTGTGGATCTTTGTCCTTCCCTTCAATCACTCAATAATCGAAAAGATTTTGGCTCTACAAATCAAATTATATTACTTTTTAAGCTTAAACTTACAGAATGGATAAAGACATTTTTATTAGTTGCCTAATTTAAAGATATTTTGACATTTTATTTTGTTTATTATTTTATTTAATCAGATTAACTAATATAATTATATTAATTTATTTAATCATTAAATAAGTTCAATGATTAAAGAAATTAATTAAATTATAAGTAAATTAATTAGATTTATTATTATATTAGTTAAATGTTTTACGTCAATTAAGTTAACATAGCCTGAAGTCAAATGATATTTCACATTGCCTCTTACTTAAGAAAGTCCAATAATGTTTTGTTAGTGAATAAAAGGGCTATTAGAATGAAGAAAAATTTCAATAGTAATTTGTATGCTGTATGCTCCTTTGGAAATAATGTTATTTTACAGGACATAAATAAAATATTTTTGGAGTCCTCTGTGAAAAATAAAAATATGTCAGAGTACAGAAACAACAGATTTGTACGATATCTTTATATTCAGAATAGTTGGATTGTGTGCAACAAGAAAAGGAGAGAGTGAACACTGGAAAAGAGCAGATTCCCAATAACATCTTAGGAAAAAATAATCAAATTTCATTTTCTATGTGAATTACAGATTTGACAAAGAAAATGACTCCAGCATTACATGTCTTAATTTTCAGTATGATATTCAAGAAACTTATGATCCACTTGACAATAACATGCTGGTTTAAAGGCTGGTTGACAGCAATTAGCCAGAGTAGTTAGCAGGGTGGAGAAAGACTTGAGTAATTCATTGATAAAATGAGTTACAGAGTTCTATATTTTTTCATACATTGTTCAAAATCTATCAATATATATGTTTTGTATGAATAATTGGAAAATGTCCTCATAGTATTTGTAATAACAAGAATATAATACATAATAGAAGAATTGTGACTCAACGAAGTATACATGGTTAAAGTGAGAGGTAAATTAACAAAAGAAGTGATACTTCTTATAGTAAATAGTAAGACTACTAGCTAACTGTTTCAAGTCCTGGCATTTTAGAGGGTTGCAAGCTCCATTACATTAATAGGGATCATAGCTGCCAGAAAACTAAGTGCAGTCATCCCTCAGTATCTGTCAGAAATTGGTTCCAGGACTCCAAGAGGTACCAAAAATCTTCTGCTACTCAATAATTTTACATAAAATGATGTAGCATTTATATATAACCAATACATATCCTCTTCAATACCTCAAATCATCTCTAGATAACTTATAATACCTGACACAATATAAATGCTATATTTATACTTATTATAATATATTGTTTAAGGAATGATAATAGGAATAAAAGTCTGTGCACGTTCAACACAGACACAATTTTTTTCTCAAATATTTTCCATCCATAGCTGGTGAAATCTGTAGATGTAAAATCTGCAGATATGGGAGAGAGCTGTATAGTTCTATCTAGGCTATATAAACGTACTTTTAACATGTCCTGGTTAAAATATAACATCAAAATTGAATAAACAAAAAAAAAAAGAACACTTCTTTTCTCATCTTCACTTCCCACACATGTACATTTGCCATATTTTCAAAGTACATATAAGGACAAATGTCCAGCATGGTAAAGATTCTTGAGATTTTGGTATATAAGGAATACTTTATTCTTTCCCAGTATACTTCAAAGATAGGCCTTAAAACAAATTTAGTGATTATTCTGGTATTTAGACAACAATTCCTAGAGGAACAAGCATTGAAGAAACCAGTTCCCATAGGAGACATGTACCCAAGAAATTGTGACATGCTTCCCCTCAAAAATATTCTATATTAGCCAGCCCTGGTGGCGCAAGCCTGTGATCCCAGCACTTAAGGACGCTGAGACAGGAGAATCGCGAGTTCAAAGCCAGCCTCAGCAATGGCGAGGCACTAAGCAACTCAGTGAGACCCTGTCTCTACATAAGACACAAAATAAGGCTGGGGATGTGGCTCAGTGGTCAAGTGCCCCTAAGTTCAATCTCTCCAGTATCAAAAAAATTATATTCTATATAAATTATTGTATATAGAATTTGCAAGGTATTTCTAGGTTCACTAGAAAATCAATATCCTATAGCCACAAACACAAACAAATAAGAACAAAAGACTAAAACCAGAGTAGATAGCTGCAATAGGGAGTGGTGAGTGTGAGCAACAGGGAGAGGCAAGATTGTGCTGTAGGCACATTCCTTCATCAGAGACATGATTCCAGGACTAAGCCTTCTGCTGACCTCAAGGTGCAAAGGCAAAACCTGAATCTTTCCCACTAAGCAGAGACCTTCTAAGAGAGCTCAAATTGTTCCAGGATGATGGCCATGCCTGCCTCCTGGCAGAAGAAAATACAAATCATATCTGCAGGAAAGCATCCATAATTTAGACCTCAAGATTCCAACAGATTAAATTATGTTCAACACACACACTGAAACAAGACACTGTGATTGAGATCAGCGGAAACCACAAGCCACAGATCCAAATCTCCCCAAATCTTCTGAATTTTCACATGCAAAGTATGAAATTGTGATAGTGTATCATACTAAAATAACAAAAGTAAAGTATCATAATGTGAAATAAAGTATTATAAAATTATTAAGACATGTTTAATTAACTAAAATTTTGAATTTAACAAATGAGCAAGAAAAGAGCAGAAAACTATTCTGAAATGTCCACACAGGCTTGGAGGATTAAAAAGAAGAAGAAAGAAATAGAAATTTTAAAACTACAACATCAATTGAAATTAAAAACTGAGGTTTTTAGTTAAATAGTAGTTTACACATAGCTGAGGAGAGAATTAGAAAACTGCAAAATGAATTTTAATAGATTAGACAGCAAAGAGTAGAAAGGATAAGAAGTATATGAAGGATTAATAGGCACTGATGTAGTTTGGATCTGGAATATTCCCCTAAGGCCCATCCATTGAAGCCTTGGTTCTTAGCTGATGGTGTTATTGGGAGCTGGTGGAAACTTTAGAGATGAGACACAGTATGAAGAGGTAGGTCACTGGGGGCATGCCTTTGAAGTGTATATATTTTGTCCCTGGATACCTTCTTTCCTTCTTTTCTTCCTCTCTCCCTCTCTTTGTTTCTCCTACCCATGGGGTGAGTAGCTCTAATACACAATGTGCTATGTTGATCTGCTTCACCAGAGGCCTAAAAACAAAGGAGCCATCCTCCCATGGACTGAAATCTCTGAAATCAGGAGCCAAAGTAAATCTTTAAATCTTTCTTCCTTTTAGTTGTTTTCCTTTAAGTTGTTTTCCTTGCAGTGAGAGAAAACTAACACAAGCACTAAAAAGAATGGTAAGATTTTACTATCTTTCTGTGTCCAAAAATAGAGAATGAAGAATTGATATTTGATGGCAAATGGCTGGGACTTTTTTTTTAAAGCTAAAGAAAGATAAACTTATGTTTACAGGAAGCTCACTATAAAAATAAAAGGGAATCCACCCAATCTATGCATATTGTAAAACTACAGTATGACAATATCCAGAAAATATCTTAAAGGCAGACTGTGAGAAAATCATCAATTAAAAATATTACTTAGATTGACAAATACCAAGGAAAGAGTGGAATAATATCTACACTGTGCAATATATTGAAGAGAAATACATGTTAGCCCAGAATTGTTCATCCAGAAAAAGTAACATTTTAAAAATAACTATGCAATAAAGATATTTTCAGACAAATGTTTGGTCATGAACCCTCTTCCATAATTTTACACTTTTACTCTGCTCTGTATCTCCCTAGTCCATCTTTCCAGTGCCTTTGGAACCATAGTACAGAGTCCTTTACCCGGTCAGTTCCATATGGCACATTCTATGTCCTCACTTTCTTTAAGTGACTTGGCTCTTTGTGGGGGACCTTATGTTCCCCCAAACAGCTCAATCCTTCATAAATCACATGTCTCTCAATTTGAAGATGGCATTAACTAACTCCCCATTCCTTTCTGCTGCTGTGCCATTTTTCTCCATCATGTTCAATCCCTGCTCACTTTCCACACTTCTATATGTGGACTTCCTACAGTTAGACTTCATCTAGTGCAGACTTCAGGCAAATTCACAGCCTTTTTCCCCACTCCTATCATCACCTCAGGTGAGTTTAGTGTCTACAAGGTCAACACATTCAGTTCCTTCAACTATTTTTACAGCTGTCTTCTTCCCTCATTTCCACTGCATTTATCCCATTTCCTGGACCCTGAAAATTGGCACATCCTTATAGTTTGTGCCATGGGCACTTTCTTTGTATTACTTTCTCTCAAAAATGTTCCTGTTTCATCTGCTCTCTTATCATACCCTCTGGGGAAAACCCTCAAAATCATCTTCTCTGCTTCTTTGCTGGAAGTAAACCAAATAATCTGCATACTGAATTCATTAGAAGTTCAAGATTGGGGCTGGGGCTGTGGCTCAGCGGTAGAGCGCTTGCCTCGCATGCGTGAGGCCCTGGGTTCGATCCTCAGCATCACATACAAAGCAATAAAATAAAGACATTGTGTCCATCCACAACTAAAAAAAATATTAAAAAAAAAAAAAAGTTCAAGATTTCCACCTAGAATTGGGTCCTCAGTGTTGTCCCCACTTCAGGGAGTGGTGGTGAGTTTGTGCTACTCTTCCCCACAGTGGCTATTTCCACCCTCTCTCCTTACCCTCAGGCCCTTGATTTTCTTAGGTGGTCTTGCCTCCACTTTGCTGAAAAGCGGATGCTTTCAGTTGAAAAGCATTAGCACCTTTTCCTTCCACTCTGTATACTTCCTTCTGTCACCACAGTCTCTGGTCCATACATATGACAGCAACGACCACTTCCTTTAGAACATCCTCCAGGGGTAGGGATTTCCATGGTCCTATGATAGAATGGTTTCACTTGCAACTCAGCACAACTTGACTGGGTAATTTAACTCCACTTAAAATTTCTAATTTCCATTTCTATGCTGATGGTTCCAAATTTATATTTCAAGCACACTGTATTCTGGATCTTTTTTTTTTTAATTTTTTTTTTTTTTTTAGTTGTAGATGGACACAAGGTCTTTATTTTATTGGTTTGTATGTGGTGCTGAGGATCGAACCCAGGGCCTCATGCACGCGAGGCAAGCACTCTACCGCTGAGCTACAATCCCAGCCCTGTATTCTGGATCTTAAGTGTCCCTCAAAGGCCTAGTGATAAATCCTTGGATCCAAGGTGGCACTAGTGAGAGTTGGTGGAATCTTTAAGATGTGAGACTTAGTAGGTCTTTAGGTCACTGGGAGACTGCACTTGAAGGTGACAGTGGAATAGATGCTCCCTCCTCTCTCTTTTGCATCCTGGCCAGTAGTTAAGTAGCTTTGCTTCACCATGCACTCCTTTCAAAATGTGCTGCCTTGCCATAGGACTAAAATGGGACTAACTGATCACACACAGAAGCTTTAAAACTGTAAGCCAAAATAAATATTTTGTGAGTCAATTATCTCAGGCTTTTGTTATAGTAACAGAAAGCTGACTAACACAAAGCAATACTTCCACAACTTGACCTTCCTGTGCCACAGTTTGCTCTAAGGATACTAATCTACTAAAACAAACAGCTCAAAGTCTGTGCATGCTATTTCCTCCACCAAGATCCTCTTCCTCCTTATCCCCCTCTGCTAGGATTTGAACATGTCTCCTACAGTCCATGTGTTAGAAACTTAATCCACATGTAACAATGTTGAGAGGTAGAACCTTTAAGATAAGATAGATCATGAGAACTTTACCCTGATGAATAGATTAATATCATTATTGTGGGAATAGGTTCCTTACTGTGAGAGTGGGTTTGTTTATACAAAGTTCAGCCCCCTCTTGCTCTCTCACGCTTTCTTGAATCCACATAATAATATTCTCAATGCTCTGAGGCAGCAAAGGCCCTCAACAGATAGATGCTAGTGCCATTCTTATGACTTTTCAGCCTCCAGAAATGTGAGACAAATAAATTTCTTTTTATTACAAATTAGTCTGTGGTATTCTATTATACAGCATAAAATGAACTCAGTTATCTTCCCTCATCTACATAACAATAACTCCTGTTTGGTGTTGGGGATTGAAGTCAGGGGCTCTTTGTTACTAAGCTATATTCCCAGTTCTTTTGCTTTTCTTATTTTTTTATTTTGAGACAGGGTCTTGCTAAGTTATTGAGGCTGGCCTCAAACTTATAATCCTCCTGCCTCAGCTTCCTAACGAGCTGAGATTGCAGGCATGCATCACCCTACCTGTACCTCCTGTTTCTGAGGTGCTCTCTTTCGTCACACACCTCTAAGTCATGGACCTCTTCTGTTAGGTTCTCCTGAAACTGCAGCACCCTGTGAACAATTCACTCACCCCCGTGTGCATGCTCATCACCTGCATTCCTCACCAGATTGGGATGGGAATTTAGGAATGAAGAGAGAACACAGAGTCTCAAAAACGAAATGCCCACAAACCATTGGCATGCAGAATGAACAACTCATGAGCAACTAAGCCTGTGTCTTTGTTCTCTTGTCCTTGCCTAAAAGTTACTGATTGGCTGTTGAGGAAGCCACAAAAACTTCAAGATAACCACAAGGCATTTGGAGGAATCAATTCTTTAGAGATCATGTAAATTAAAGAACATGGTGACCAAGAAATGAACCTAGCCTCATTGTAACTGTAAGACACATCCTCTTGGGTGGAGATTTAAGATGCTAATGAGACATGATAAAGTAAGCTGCAGGATTACAAAATGTGAGAGCAATGTGCAAGCATAAGGAAAATTGGCCCCAAATTATATAATCCTGCCCTGACTCCACCTCTAGTTCAGCCTCCTACCTACTGTCCCTCTGAAAATGTTAAAACCCCAGACCAAGACAAGGTGACTCATTCTCTCTCTCTCTGATCGCCTACATCCCCATTCTCCAACGTGTTCTTTTTCCTTTTTATAAATCACTTGCTCTGCTACTTGTAATTGATGTGTCCTTAAATTCTTTTTTGCAACACTGTCAAGAATCTAGAAGATCCGAATAGCAGTCTCTTCCACTTCTGGAGACCTCCTATGACATGCTTCCCCACCCCCATGATAACAGGATAACAGCACACTAAGCTCTTCTGGGCTCGGCATATGGTCTACTGGAAGAACAACTTAGTCTTCATAGTAAGCACCCCATTGACATTTTGAAGGCAATGGATAAACGAAGGACTAAATAAGTTTACTAGCTGTGTGGCTTGCACACCAGGCCTTTGACCCAAAGTGATCAAAATTTACTTTTTTATGAAACAGGAAAATTAATAATTTCTTATTTCTGGTAAGAAAAGAGTTATTGGGCTGGGGTTGTGGTTCAGAGGCAGAGCGTTTGCCTAGCATGTGTGAGACACTGGGTTTGATTTTCGGCACTGCATATAAATAAATAAAATAAAAGTCCATTGATAACTAAAAAATATTTTAAAAAAGAGAAAAGAGTTCTTGTGACAATTAAATGAGCTAAACCACATGAAAATGTTTTGTGAGTAGCACAACTGCTTTTCAAATACGAGGGAAAATTCATAATTGCTAATGTGCCTTTGTATGAGATTATTTTTCCATAATATCATGTGTTGTGATGACACCATCATTTCTAAAGGCCTCGACTTTGATGCTATGTAGAAAGAAGTTGCAAAACTGGACCACAGAATTATTCCATAATTAACTTTTCGATTTACATTTTTCCAGAATTTTTACTGATTAATTTTGAAAACTGTGCTCTACAGATCACAGTAGAAATAAACTCCATGTGTAAGTCATTAATGGTTACTGTTCTTTAAATGGCTGTACAAGATGTTTTAGATTTTTTAAGAAAAAATATCAATTACTCTAATTTAAAAAAGCTAAAAGGTAAACCTATTAAAAATAAAAGTCTGAAGGATTAAATTTTGTGTTTACCAAATCATACCTATCTTATGATGTGGTTATCCTGAGAGTTATTGAGAAAAATTTTAATTCTTTGCAGTTTAAATTTAATGGATTGTGAATTTTAGGTCACAATTTCACAATTGATATTGATTCTATTTCTATGAGTCAGTTGCTTGCATATGTTGTTAATATCTTTTCATATGATGTTTTTCATTTCTTTCCATTAATCCATCCTATGAAGAGGAGAATATTTAAAATTAAAATTACACAAGAACGGGATTTAGATTAGTGAGTGCCTTAGTATTTGTTATAAGAATAACAAACCATATCAATAATCACTTTTAACTGAATTATTGAGTGTGTAGGATTGTTGTCTTAGATATAGCTCCTTTCCTCAAGCATTTAGTAAAGAAAATCAACTCTGGAGCTTTCATGGAGCTCATAATTGATGAAAGGGAATTAAATCCATTTTTAAATAGTTATAAATTAGATTATACTCCAGAAAAGATATGACTAGAGTAGTTTGAGGGGGGGAAATGACCGGTAGTTGTGCCTGAAGAATGAAGAAGTCTTAAGAAGTAGTTACGTTTAAAATGACTTCTGAAGGAAAAACAGGCATTTTTTAAATTTATTAAGAAAAAAAGAATTCCAGATATAGGCAGTTTCTAGAATTAAGGTATGAAAGTATATTAACAATGTGATATGTAAGTAAGGACAAATGAACTGCTATGCCTATGGCAGTAGTTCTCAAACTTCAGTGCACATAATTTATCATGTGGCAGGTCCGCTGATCATCTGATTCTATGGGTGTGGACAAGGTAGGGCCTGAGAATTTGCATTTCTAAGGATAACCTAGGTGAGTTGGTTGCATTTGCCCTGGTTGTACAACTACTGGACTAGGAAACAATTGAGCTTTAGAATACCAGGTAAAGAAGAAAAAAAAAAAATACCATAACCAAATTATAAAGACACAGGATATATATGCTTGGGAATTTTTAGTTTGTTTCCAAATAATAGGGAAATGAAGAGTTGAATCTTTATTTTAAAGTAGATTGCAGTAGAAAGAAGCTGGAAGCCGTTGAGAAGGCTTCCTGGGGATAAAAAAGGATTCAATGGGAAAGTCATCAAGGGCATGCCACTGACAGAACCTCTTCGCTTGTTGACTTTGGAAAATGGGAGTAAGAAAGTAGTTTTTGCACTTTTGCATTGGTGAATTGCCTGGGAGTGTGGCCATTCACTGAGTTAGTAACTAAGAAGAAGGTTTATGGTAGGTGCCCAAGGGAGGAGACTAAGAATGCATTAGGATTGATTTTAATGTGGTGCAGCACACTCAATAATGGGACCCAAGGAGCTATTTGGAATTTTTACCTAGAATGCAGAATTGTTGGAAGGAAAGGTTTGAGAGTTATGTGTGTCACAAATAAGGGAAGTCAAGAGAAGAATTCCTCAGTGAAATTTCCCAGGGAAGCATTTTAAACAGGTAGGAGAGGAAACTAAGAAAGAATATCTAAGAACAACCTAAAAATAAGAGAAAAGAATTCAAGGATGTTAAGCAATGTCTGTGCTTAACATTTTGCAACAAAATAAATTTTCCTTTGCTTTCCATCCCTATGGTTTGGGGAATTTTCCTGAAGTCTGGCAGCAGTATATTGCTTGCTTAGATATTGACAGGATATTTTAAGTGTTTATAGACTTGCCACAATGTATTCTTTTCAAAAACAGGAAAATTCAAGCATGGATTTAATATTGAATTACATTAATTTTGATTAATATTTTGATTTTCATCCATGTCGATGAAAAACACAACTTCAAAATAAAAAACCTATTAGATCTCTTTTTCCTATTTTATCTTTCAAAACCATGAGGAGCATATAGTTTTGATTTATCTGAGCACTTTTAGAGCTCATCTAAGTATGTATTGTACAATAAATTTAGTAGAATGCTAAAACTAAAGCTAAAAACAGACTCTGGGATTTATTAAGTTTGCTTGATGATTTGAAAATGTCCAAAGGAATGAGCATCTGATCACTTCAGGAAGCCTGGTGATAACACAGGAGAATTAGTCACTCAGAACAAAAGCTCCAGAATGTGTTTGGAGCAGTTGGAAGCAGATACAATTACATCAGGTGAAATTCTTTTATGTCTGCCGGAGTCGCTTCGAGGTAAAAAAGAAAATGCAGAAACTTGGGGCTCCAGATGGCAGAAGAGCTATTTTTGGGCCAATAGAAACTTATATTTGGTTGGGGCACTTAACAAAATGAGTAGCAGAAATGTGTTGAAAAAGTAATTTAATACCTGTGTTTGAAAGAGTTCAGCTTGGGGCAAATAGGAGCAGGTGCCACAGGAGCAGCCTAGGTCAGCCAGCAACTAGAAAAACAGGGAAAAGAGTAAATATTGTAGTGACAAGTTAGTCAGGAATGTTGGTTTTCCCTAATCCTTGTTGAGATATTTATAAGTAAAATGTGGAGTCACCAATACCCATGCAGTTTAATTCTGCCCTAGAATAAAAGGATTATTTGTAAGTCAATATTTAGAATTTAAGATTCATCTTCCAAGGGAATTTTTTTTCAATTGTAATGGTGGATAGATTTCCAGGATAGTTTGTAGTCTCCTTTACTAAAACTAGGTCTATTCAATAGGAGATTGAAGTCAAGTTCCTGGAAGCAGGAACTCCTGGGGTACATGAAGAGAAGGAAAAAGAAAAAAGGGAAAGTGTTATTTTTTAGCCAGATGCAATTCTGTTGAATTTGAGAAAAATCTCAGCTTCCAGTGTTCCTTTTCAAAGTCTATAAGAATAGCTTCAAAATGCCCCAAGACTATCGGGCTGACCAACCAACCTCCCCCCCACCCCCAGTCTGTCCTTCTTGCCTGTTACAGTAGATTTAGGATTGACCTCTCTCTACTTCGATCCACAATTTCCTTCTCTCCAACAAGAGATAAGTGAAGTCCATGGGCTACTGTGATACAGCTGAGAGCACGTGAACTTGAAGTCAGAAGATCTGAGTACAACCATTTGATTGGCCTTATACTAAATTTTGAATTTTAGTGCCATGTCAAGATTTTTGATTCTGTTTACACACTGAAAACAATGTTGTGAATAATTTTAACATCATAGGATTAGGGTGAAAAACTTGATGAAGAAATAGTGATATAAAAATGAATTGTAAGCTGTAAACAGTAGTGGTACAAACTCTATGTAGTTAGTGTCATCTAATTTCAGATAAAGAAAGAAGGAGTTGATTAAACTAAATTATCCAAATGTGTGAATTTCTAAAGAGCCTCCTCTAAAGATATAAGGCATAGATTTCTTTGATTTAACAGCTTTGTTTTTAACCAGAATAAATATCTAATTAATGGAATTTTAGGAATAAGATCAAATGAAGTGGAAAAAGAAGAGGAGGTATTTTTAGTCATTGGCACCCTCCCAGGAAGTACACCCATGTGGACATGAAATCTCTCCCTGCATAAAACTGGAGCAATTGTACCTGCCCCTGCCTCTTTACAAAATATCGTGAGGAAGTTTATTAATGTATATGAAAGTGTATGGAACCCTTTGGAGTATTTGTGCTGTCACTGTTATATTCAAGTGCTACAAATTGACTACAAATTAAAAATCAAATGCCTAGAAACTCAAATTAAATATTTGATTCACCTCTAGTGTTAAAATGCATCTCTCCAATTTGATAGTAAAATTATTGTAAAATGTTTCTGGTAGTTTCATGCTTATTTGTATGATTTATTACTTTAACCAGGGATAGGGTTGTCATGAAGTCAGCTTAGAACAAATTATGCTTTTGTTAGGTAGAGTGCTTAAATTTGTGTCCTGTGGAACCATGGACACCTTATTTCCATTTTTCATGTACTTATTTCCTTATGATAAGAAAAGAAAAATTAAAAAATGATGGTGTACTTTAGGAAAATATGGTCTCCTTTGGGAAAAGAGAAAATCCAAACTGGCTTGCAAGGTAAAGAATCAGAAAGTAAAGGAGAAAGGGAGTGATTTGCCAAGATTGGTAGAAGTCTGTTTTAAAGCTAAGTTGCAACAGGAAGGAAGCTGTGATTTCAAATAAGGCTTTAAAGTTAAGGACTCAATCCAAACTCTATTAGGGAGCAGATTCTATTGTGACGGTAATGACATGTTGCGTGGGAAGTAGTGGTTTTACTTGGAATGGAGAGAGAAAAAAATTTGCTGTGATTGATGTACCATATGAGGGTCAAACCACAAAATCACTGACTTGCTGACTGTCCAACTCAGTGAAATTGGGTTGCTTATTTTCCTAAAAATTCTAAGTTTTGTATATATGCATGTGTGTTTATGGACTATTTCATGAGTTGATCACATTTTCTTTTGGTGAGGGTGTGTTATAGTTAACATTAGAGTCACTTTCTATGCGTTTATGATTGGTCACCACTCTGAATTAGAACCATCTACCTCACCAGTGCAATGTAAGACCACCCAAGTGGTCTTTAATGGTTGCATTAAGTTTCCTACATTTGAGCAACAGGCTGTTGAAGGTAGCTAGTGGGAGATTATGTATCACCAATCCAAGTGTTTCACAATTTGGCTTGAGATAGAAATGAAATAAATTTGAGGCCCCATTATGTTCAGAGAGTTTATAAAACATCACCAGAACCATCAAGAGAACTACATTTTTTAACATTTCATATTTATTTTAACCTTTCCAAGGAAATTAAAGTGTAAGAACACATTTGAGGGTGAGCCATAGCACCAGCTGGCACCTTTGAAGGATGCTCCTGGATATCCTTTCTTAGGAAGCAGGTGGCTTAATAAAGAATGTGCCAGCACTTTCCTAGAGAACCATTACCACCAGCTCTGCTGCTCTCAAGGGATTAGGAGAGAAGTGTAAATTCATGTTTCTCAGTCCAAGAGATCTGAAGTTTGCCAGGTATCCTAAAGTCCTGGCAAAATGAAAGACCCTTCAAAGAAAAGAAAAATAAAGATCACATTTTCCTTTCTGGGGAGAATAGTTATGGTTTCAGTTAAAAAAGAAAAGTTACTAAATATAAAATATCTTGTCTTCTCAAAAGGACTTAAAATTAGATCTAAGACTCTTTCAACTTTTTTCAACATTCTTAGTAATCCACTTTTTCTTTATCGGCTCTTAAAGAATAGCCCTTTTCAGAATACCCTGGTCTGGCAACAATTTCTTTCAAAATAATTTGAAACAGGCAACAATATAATGAATTATAATGGAATAAAAAAAGCAAGAAGTCTGAAAATCTAATATGTCTTTAATTGATTTTAATTTCTGTAGAGTCATGTAAAATAGTAGAGTTTGCTGTTTAGTATTAAATGAAATAAAGCAATCATCTTGAACTTTTCAATTTTCTGTTAATATATTTTGAATTTGAAAGGCTTGCAAAATGTTTAATAGCTCCGATCATTTTTCTCCACCAGAGTTCCTCATCGGAACCACAGAATATAGAAAATGAGTTAAACGATAACTTTCTCAAATTCTACCAAAGTTGGTGTAATCTTGTGCTATTTCCATCACAGAATAGAAGTTAATTCATTACATGCAATGCATGACTTATGGCCTGACCACTTACTTTTCTCCTGGAGCTACATTTTATTTAATTTTGCAGGGAACTTGTATTTTAACTGACTTCCTCATGTGCTCACCCAAGGCATTATTTTAAATGCAATATGCCATTATAATACATTGAGCACTCATTATTATTTAAATACGTTCACTTTCCTTTTCCTTTTTATAGTAAGACCCTCATGCTCCATATCTAAAGTCACACCAAAACAAAGGAGTGACAAATTGGGAGTGTTTTAGTTATGGGAACCTCTCACCGTTTCTACCATTCATTAGCCCTTGTCTCTCCTGTCTGAACAATTTAAAAATATTGGGTTTTTCTTATATGAATGATTTTTTTTTCTTTTCAATCTCAAGTAAAGATCTAACGGTTCACAGGTTGTTGCCAATACCCAGATATGTCAAACTCAAGCAATAGGCTTTGCTAACTTACAAGAAACTAAAATCCTGTCTCTCCTGTAATCAGCAAATTGTAAGAATAGTGGTTCATTAGTCAGTGTTTCCTGATTCTGTAGAATTAAGTCAGCCCAGGCACAAAGAATTCACTGGTGTCCACTTTTTTAAAACATTAGTAAGTTGGTAACCACAAAAGAAAACTTCTCTACTACCAACAGACTGTATTCCTTTATAAAACCTGGCTTAGTTGATGAATGTTAGTCCTAGGCAATGGAATTCTTTTTAGGAAAAAAGCTAAGGAAACCATTACTTTCAGCATGTATGGAAAAAAGACTTATCAACCCTTGAACTATGTATAAAATAAAACAAATTGCTCAAAAACCAAAATGTAAAGAGTCCAAGTTTAAGGAGGGAGAAATGAATGAAGTTGACAGTGTTTAAATTATAAGAATACTTTTATTTATGGTTTGGAGATGCACAAAAATGTTTTTTTCCCTTGTAGTTTGATTTGGGGATATACATAACAAAAGAAAATATTTTAATGAAACTTCTAACTTGGCATTAATTTCTTAGAACCTCGGGTAATAAACAAGATTGAGTAGAGCTACACAGAGAGACATGTGGAAAACAATCCTCTGTATTAAATATAATATCAGAACAAGGCTATAAATCACCATTTTAAAATACCTAGGAAATTATTCCAAGGAAGTGTGAGGTCCTCCTTGGAAAATTAACCTCCAAAGTCATTTTGAAAAGAATCAGCCAGGGAAGTCCAGAGGTTAGGCTAAAGCCCATTCCCACTCACATGCTGACTGTATGAATTTTCCAATACAACCAATTTACCCTCTTTACAACCTTCCCTGTAATCATACAAGGAGTCATTTCAAAAAGACTAGAAAATTGGTTAACCCAAACTTATCAAGTTGGATCCTTCACAAAATCCAAAGTTGCATTTCATAATATCTTGGATAAACTCTGTATTAGTTTCCCAGGACTTCTATAAAAAAATTAACAGCAATTTGGTGGCTTCAAACAACAGAAATTTATTCTGTCACAGTTCTGGAAATTAGAAGACCAAAATCAAGGTGTTGTCAGGTCAATGCACCCTTTGAAGGCTCTAGGCAGGAACACTGCCTTGCCTCTTTCAGTTTCTGGTGACTTCTGGCATTCTTGACATCCTTTGCCTATAGGTATATCCCTCTCATTTCTGCCTCCAGTGTCTCTCTCTGTGTTATCCTCTCTTCTTATAAGGATAACAATCATTGGATTTAGGGCTTACCCTGATCCAGTATGACCTCATCATAACTAAGTACAACTGCAAAGACCCTAATTCCAAATTAGGTCACATTACGAGGTTCTGAATGGATATGAATTTGGGGGAAACACTATTCAACCCACTTCAAGCACTAAGAGAAAAGGGAAAAATATGTAATAGATAAACAAATAAATAAGGGGATACAAAATACTTGTTAATCCAAAAGAAGTAAATAAAGGATATTAGAAGAAACATTAGGCAAATAGATACATTTTTAAAGTGAATAATAAGAAAAAATTTAATCCCAATGTATCAGTTATTACATGAAAGAGAAGCAATTAAAACACTCTCATTTTCCTAATGAGGGATTAAATTTCATTTCATTTTTAAGAAATATAAATGAAAAATAGAAATACAGAATGTTTGACAGTAAAAGAATAAATAAAATTATGTGAACACTAATCAGAAGAAAGTTGTCACTGCTGGACTAATAACACATTTGATCAACTTGATATTTATAGAACACTACAACCAGTACTTACATTATAATTACTTTTTTTCAGGTACACTTGGAATATTTACCCAAATCAACCATTTGTAGGGCCATAGCAGGGGTCGAATATTTCACAGTACTGAACCCATCTATAAAATGTTCAGTGAATACACTGACATCAAATAAGATATCAATAACAAAAGATGACTGGAAAATTTCTACTTATTTGGAAATTAATAATAAAATGATAAGTAATGATTCACCAAAGATGTCCAAGTAGAAGTCAAGTAGTATTTTGAAATGAATGACAATGCTAATGTAATATTAAACTTGGGATACACAGCTGAAATGGTGCTTAGAGGAAAATATGTAGCATTATTATTAGCATATACTACTGAATAAAAAAACTGAAGTCAAAAACAAGACAGAAAAAAGGAGAAGAAAGAAGCAGAAATTAATAAACTAGAAAACAAACATTCAATAGGGAATATCACCAAAAGTCTTACAAATTAATAATTTATAAAGCTTTGGCAAGACTGAGAAATAGAAGAGGAAAACACAACTTTCCAATGTCAAGACAAGGATAAAAAGATGGACATTTTAAATCCTACAGACACTACATTTTTTACCAATGAAATTGAAAGAAATTAACAAGTACAGAAATTCCTAGAAAATCACTAATTTTGGAATTTGTCACAAAATAAAATAGAGGATTTATATAATTCTCTATCTACTGAAGAAATAGAATCTGTAATTTAATAACATCTCACAGAGAAAACTGAAGGCCCAGATAGATTTATCTAAATTTTCCAAAAAATAAATAAGAAAAAAAGAAAACAGAAAAGAGAAAAGGAGAGAACACTTCACAATTCATTTTATAAGGCAAACATAATAACCTTGATAGAAAAATCTGAAAGGATATCTGTAAGAGGAAAATACAAACCTTTGTCTCTCATGAATGTAGTTGCAAAATCCTACCAAATAATAGAAATATTACTATATTTAAAAATGAAAATATATCAAGACTCTGAAGTGTTATTTTAGCAATACAAGAATTATTTAACCAAAAAATATTTAACATATGAAAACCAATTGATGTACTTATAATATTCATAATAAAAAAGAGAAGAATCATGCAATCATCTCTACACATGAGTCAAATTTAATATACATTCATGATTTTGGTGAAAATAAATAAATAAGCAAGCTATATTAAATTGATCTATAAATTCATTGTACACAAATGGAGCACAATTTTTATTTCTTTAGTTGAACACAGTATAGAGTTACACCACATGTGCAGCATACATGTACCTAAGGCATTGTTGTCCACCTCATTCTACCATCTTTCCTGCCCTTGTGTCTCATCTCCTCCCTTCCCTCCCCTTTGACCAAAGTTTCTCCATTCTTCCTATGCCCCCTCTCCATTATGGATTAGCATCCATTTATCAGAGAGAACATTCAGCCTTTGGTTTTGGGGGATTGGCCTACTTCACATAGCACCATGTTCTCCAACTCCATCCATTTACCTGCAAATGCCATAATTTTATTGTCTTTTAATGCTGCTAATATTCTATTGTGTATGCATACCACAGTTTCTTTATCCATTCATCTATTGAAGGGCATCTATTGCTTCCACAGGTTAGCTATTGTGAATTCTGCTGCTATAAACATTGAAGTGGCTGCATCACTGTGGTATGCTGTTTTTAAGTCCTTTGGGTATAGACCGAGGAGTGGGATAGCTGGGTCAAATGTGGTTCCATTCCAAGTTTTCTAAGGAATCTCCATACTGCTTTCCAGATTGGCTACACCATTTTGCAATCCCACCAGCAATCCCACCTCCACATCTCGCCAACATTTGTTTGTATTCTTGATAACTGCCATTCTGACTGGTGTGAGATAAAATTTTAGAGTAGTTATTTTTTGGTTTTTGGTTTTTTTTGGTACTGAAATTGAACTCAGGGGTACTCGACCACTGAGCCATGTCCACAGCCCCATTTTGTGTTTTATTTAGAGACAGAGTCTCATTGATTTGCTTAGTGCCTCGCCAATGCTGAGGCTGGCTTTGAACTCACGATTCTCCTGTCTCAGCCTCCCAAAGTGCTGGGATTACAGGTTAGAGTAGTTTTGATTTGCATTTCTCTAATGGCTAGAAATGTTAAACATTTTTTCATATATTTGTTGATCGATTGTATTTCTTCCTCTGAGAAGTGTCTGTTCAGCTCCTTAGCCCATTTATTGATTGGGTTGTTTGGTTCTTTTTAGTGTTAATTTTTTTGAGTTCTTTATATACCCTGGAGATCAGTGCTCTATCTAATGTGTGTGGCAAAAATTTGCTCCCAGAATGTAGGCTCTTGGTTTACCTCATTCATTGTTTCTTTTGCTGAGAAGAAGCTTTTTAGTTTGAATCCATCTCATTTATTGATTCTTGCTTTTATTTCTTGCACTATAGGAGTCTTGTTAAGGAAGTCGGAGCTAATCCAACATGATGAAGATTTGGGCCTACTTTTTCCTCAATTAGGTGCAGGGTCTCTTGTCTAATTCCTAGGTCCTTGATTGACCTTGAATTGAGTTTTGTGCATGGTGAGAGACAGGGATTTAGTTTCATTTTGCTGCATATGGATTTCCAGTTTTCCTAGCACCATTTGTTGAAGAGGCTATCTTTTCTACAATGCATGTTTTGGGCATCTTTGTCTAGCATGAGATAACATCATTTATGTGGATTTATCTCTGTGTCTTCTATTCTATACCTTTCATCTACATGTCTATTTTGGTGCCAATACCATGCTGTTTTTGTTATTATAGCTTTTTAGTATAGTTTAAGGTCTGGTATTGTGATGCCTTCTGCTTCACTCTTCTTGCTAAGGATTGCTTTGGCTATTTGGCTATTCCTTTCTCAAAGAAATTTCATGATTGCCTTTTCTATTTCTATAAGGAATTATGTTAGAATTTTAATTGGAATCACATTGCATTTGTATAGCTGTTTGGGTAGTATGGCCATTTTGACAATATTGATTCTGCCTATTCAAGAGCATGGGAGAACTTTCCATCTTCTAAGGTCTTCTTCAATTTTTTTCTTTAGTATTCTGTAGTTTTCATTGTAGAGTTCTTTCACATCTTTTGTTAAGTTGATTCCCAAGTATTTTATTTTTTGAGGCTATTGTGAATGGGGTAGTTTTCTTAATTTCTCCTTCAGAGCATTCATCACTAATGTATAGAAATACATTTGATTTATGGGTATTGATTTTGTATCCTGCTACATTGCTGAATTCATTTATTAATTCTAAAAATTTTTGAGTGGAAGTTTGTGGATAATCTAATTAAAGAATCATGTCATCAGCAAATAATGATAGTTTAACTTCTTCTCCTATTTGTATCCCTTTAATTTTTTTTGTCTATCTAATTGCTCTGGCTAGAGTTTCAAGGACTATGTTGAACAGCAGTGGTGAAAGAGGGCATTCCTGTCTTGTTTGCATTTTTAGAGGTAATACTTCCAATTTTTCTCCATTTAGGATGCTGTTTGTCATCTGTTTTGCATAGATAGCTTTTCCAATGTTGAAGTATGTTCCTACTATCCCTAGGTGTTCTAGTGTTTTGAAAATGAAGAGGTGCTGTATTTTGTCAAATGCTTTCTCAGCATCTATAGAGATTATCATATGATTCTTGTCTTTAAGTCTATTGATGTGATGAACTAAGTTTATTGATTTCTGTATGTTGAACCAACCTTGCATATCTGGAATGAAACATACTTGATCATTGGGCACTGTCTTTTTAATATGCTTTGAAAGGGGTTTGCCAGAATTTCATTGAGAATTTTTGCATCAATGTTCATCGGGGATATTGGTCTGAAATTTTCCTTCTTTGATGTGTATTTGTTTGGTTTTGAAATCAGGGTAATACTAGCCTCATAGAATGAGTGTGGAAGAGTTCCCTCCTTTTCTATTTCATGGAATAATTTGAGGAGAATTGGTATTAATTCTTCTTTGTAGGTCTTGTAGGACTTGGCTGAGAATCCATCTAATGCTGGGCTCTTCTTGGTTGGTAAGCTTTTGATGTCATCTTCTATTTCCTTGCTTGAAATTGATTTGTTTAATTGTGTATGTCCTCCTGATTCAGTTTGGGCAGATCATATGCCTCTACCAATTTGTCAGTGTCTTTTGGATTTTCTCTTTTACTAGAGTATAGATTTTCAAAATAATTTCTAATTATCCTCTGTATTTCAATAGTATCTGTTGTGATATTTCCTTTTTCATCTCAAATTTTAGTAATTTTAGTTTTCTCTCTCCTTTTTCTCAGGGTGGCTAAGGGTTTATCAATTTTATTTATTTTTTCAAAGAAACAGCTTTTTGCTTTGTCAATTTTTTGAATTGTTTCTTTTGTTTCAGTTTTATTGATTTCAGCCCTGATTTTAATTATTTCCTGTCTTCTACTTCTTTTGGTGTTGATTTGTTCTTTTTCTAGAGCTTTGAGATGTAATGTCAGGTCATTTATTTGTTGACTTTTCATTCTTTTAATGAATGAGCTCAATGCAATAAACTTTCCCCTTAACACAGCCTGCATAGTGTCCCAGAGATTTTGATATGTTGTATCAGAGTTCTCATTTACCTCTAAGAATTTTTTTTATCTTCTCCCTGATGTCATCTGTTATCCATGCATCATTCAATAGTGTATTATTTAGTCTCCGGGTAATGGAGTAGCTTCTATTTTTTATTTTATCATTGATTTCTAATTTCATTCCATTATGCTCTGATAGAATGCAGGGTAATATCTCTTTTTTTTTCCTAAGGTTGCTTTGAGGTATAACATATGGTCTCTTTTAAAGAAGGATTCTTGTGCTGCTGAGAAAAAGTGTATTCACTTGTTGATGGATGAAATATTCTGTATATGTCTGTTAATTCTAAATTACTGATTGAATTATTGAGTTCTATGTTTTCTTTGTTTAATTTTTGTTTGGAAGGTCTGTCCAGTGGTGATAGAGATGTGTTAAAGTCACCCAACATTATTGTGTTGTGACCTATTTGATTCTTGAAATTGAGAAGGGTTTATTTGATATTTATGGATGCTCCATTGTTTGGGGCATAGATATTTATGATTACTATGTCTTATTGACATATGGTTCCCTTAAGCAGAATGAAATGACCTTCTTTATCCTTTATATCTTTGGTTTGAAGTCCACTTTATCTGATATGAGGATGGAAAACCCTGCTTATTTATGCAGTCCATTTGAGTGGTATGTTATTTCCTATCGTTTCACCTTCAATCTCTGGATGTCTTTCCTATGAGTCTCTTGAAGGCAGCATAGTGTTGGGCCTTTTTAAAAATCCAGTCTTCCAGTCTATGTCTTTTAATTGATGCGCTTACGCCATTAACATTCAGGTTTATTATTGAACTATGGTTTGTATTCCCATTCATTTTGGTTTATTTTTGGTTTTTAACTTGACTTGGTTTCTCCTTTGACTGGCTTTTCCTTTAGTGTAGTTCCTCCCTTTGAAGATTTTCATTGTTGTTTTTCATTTACTCCTTATGGAATATTTTGCTGAGAGTATTCTCTAGTGCACACTTCTTCACTGTAAATTCTTTTAACTTTTGTTTATCATGGAAAGTTTTTATTTCATCACCAAATCTGAAGCTTAATTTTTCTGGATATAAGATTCTTGGTTGGCACTCATTTTCTTTCAGAGCTTACTATATGTTGTTTCAGGATCTCTTGGCTTCAAGGGTCTGGGTGAGAAATCTGCTGAAATTTGAATTGGTTTCCCCCTGTATGTAATCTGGACCTTCTCTCTTGCAGCTTTTAAAATTCTATCTTTATTGTGTATGTTAGGCATTTTTATTACAATGTGCCTTAGTGTGGATCTGTTGTAGTTTTGTATAATCCTCTCATATTTAATTTTCCAATTCTATCTTCATGTTTGTGAAATTTTCTGATACTATTTCATTGAAGAAACTTTGCATTCCTTTGGTTTGTATCTCTGTGCCTTCCTCTATCCCAGTAATTCTTTGATTTGGTCTTTCCATGTTTCCCATAATTCTTGGATGTTCTATTCATGGTTTCTTACCATCTTCACTGTGTGGTCAACTTTCTTTTCAAGACTATATATTTTGTCTTCATTGTTTGAGGTTCTGCCTTCCAAATTATCAAGTCTGTTGGTGATGTTTTCTATTGAATTTTTTATTGTTTCCTTCATTTCAAGGATTTCTGCTTGGTCTTTTTTTTTTCAGAGTCTCTATCTCTTTTTTGAAGTAATCTTTTGCTCCCTCTATTTGCTCTCTTATCTCTTTGTTGGATTGATCAACTGTTGCTTGTAATTGTTCTCATATTATTCTGTGCTTCCTTCATAGATCATTTTAATTATATGTGTTCCTAAACTCCTCTGACATTTCATTTACTGTGCTGTCAATGGATTCTATTGTAGTGTCTTGGTTTGATTGGGGCATTTTCTTCCCTTGTTTTTTCATGTTCATGTGTATTCCTCTCTGGCAGTGCTGATCTGAGGCATTACAGTTTCTACCCTATAATCTTGTAGTGTATCTGCAGGTTACCAATACCTCACCTTTGGTATAACTGGTCTGCAGGGACCTAAGAGATGGTCTTCCTTGTCCTGGCTGTTGTCTCTAGATGGAAGTAGGTTGGTACAGCTGCCCACTGGTAGATGAGGAGTTGCTGTGTGGTGGGTCTCCTCTTCCATGCCTTCCTGGTGGTTCTCCTCCACCTCCTCTGCGCTTCAGGCTGGGTCAGTCTGCTCTGCCTCCTCCGCACCTTGAGCCAGAGTTGGTCTGTCCCAGCTCTTCCACTTGTCAGGCTGGGGCCGGTCTCTCAACAGCTTTTTATTTTAAAAAATTGGCAACATAATTCTAACTGTGATGTGAAAATGCACTATAGCAGCAAAGAGTGAACCTACACTAGCCAGGATGTTCTTATATAAGAATAAAGTCAAAGGACTTAACACTAAATTATATTAAAAATTAATATAAAAGTAAATTACAAGTCAGGTGTAATGGTGCATGCCTGAAATCCCAGCAGTTTGGGAGGCTGAGACAGGAAGATCAAGAGATTAAAGCCAGCCTCAGCAACTTAGCAAGGCCTGTAAGCACCTCAGCGAGACCCTGTCTCTAAATAAAGTTCAAAAAGAGGATGTAATTCAATGGTTAAGTACCTTGGGATGTAGTTCAATGGTTAAGTACCTTGGTTCAATCCCTGAAGAGAGAGAGAGAGAGAGGGAGAGAGAAAGAGAGAGAGAGAGAGAGAGAGACAGAAGAAAGAAAAAAGAAAGAAGGAAGGAAGGAAGGAAGGAAGGAAGGAAGGAAGGAAGGAAGGAAGGAAGGAAGGAAGGAAGGAAGAGGAAGGAAGAAAGAAGGAAAGAAAATTAATTGCAAAAGAATGGTTCTGGTACAAAATCAGACAAATAGACCAATGGAAGAGAATAGGAAATCCAGAAAACCTACCCATATATGGACAACAGATTTATGACAAAGATGGCATTTCAAAGTGACATAAAAATCCTTTTTATTAAATGGTACTAGGTTAACTGAATTTCCAAATAGAAACACTGATTCTCCCTTTACCTATTCAAAGAAAACATGACATATATGCACAATGGAGTATCATTCAGCCATAAAAAATAATGAAATTCTGTCATTTCTAACAAAATGGATGGAACTGAAAGACATTATATTAACTAAAAATAAGACAGGTACAGAAAGACATTTGTACCATATCTTCACTCTGATAATGTACAAAATAAAATAGCTGACCTGAAAGCAGACTAAAAAAGCTGACCTGAAATAACCTTATTGGTTCTTTTTAGTTGTAAGTAACATTAGGATTCATTTTGACGTAATTATAAAAGCATGGAAGATCATTTGTTCTAATTCAGTCCCTAGTACTTCCTCTTTTTCCCCTTCTCTCCTCCCTGTATTCCTTTCCCTCTACTCTACTGGTCTTTCTGCTATTTACTTACATTTTTTTAAATTAGCATCTTATCATAATGGTGAGATTGACTATGGTATATTCCCATATGTATGTAGGAAAGTTAAGTTAGATTAATTTCTCTGTCTTTCCCTATCCCATCTCTCCTCCCTTTCCTTCATTCCCCTTTGTCTATTCCACTGATCTTTCTTCTATTTTTTTTAATCTTCTCACCTTATTTTGGATTTTCTTTTCCATATCAGAGAGCATATTCAACCTTTGACTTCTGGAGATTGACTTTTCACTCAGCATGATAGTCTCCAGTTTCCATGCACTTAACAGCAAATGCCATGTCACTCTTCTTCATGGCTGAGTAATACTCCATTGTGTATATGTCTCACATTTTCTTTATCCATTCATCTGTTGAAGGGCAGCTAAGTTGGTTCCATAGCTTGCCTATTGTGAATTGTGCTGCTATAAACATTGATGTGGCCGCATCACTGTAGTATGCTGATTTTAAATCTTTTGGATATATACCAAGGAGTGGGATAGCTGGGTCATATGGTGGTTCCATTCCTAGATTTTTGAAGCATCTTCATATTACTTTCCAAAGTGATTGTACCAGTTTGCAGTTCCTCCAACATTGTATGAGTCTACACTTTTCCCCACATTCTTGCCAACATTTATCATTGTATTCTTGGTAGTGGCCATTCTGACTGGAGTAAGATGAAATCTCAAGGTAATTTGAGTTTTCATTTCCCTAATTGCTTGATAACTTAAAAGTATCTGCTAATGTCCAACAGCACATGACCTAGAAATGACATACCTAGACATATACCTAACATACCTTAAGCCTGCAAACACCCCCTCAACCCCACTCCCATATAAAAGTATTCTTGGCAGAATGATTGTAACAGCTGAAAGATAGGAGAAGAATTCTAGAATAAATTGTGCATTATATAAATAATGAAATACTTGGCAACAGTGAAAAGCAATAGATTGCTACTACACCTAAATGCATGTACAAATTTTGCCAACATAATATTGAGCAAAATTTCAAATTACAAAAGAGTATTGTTTTGTATTCTTTCATAAGATGGTCAGGCATACTACAAAAATAGACACATGAGAGGTAGAGGACAAACAATTTATTGTATTCACAAGTTCTAGAGAAAAGGTCACCATATGCCACTAGGGGCCACATAGGAGGAACACCAAGGGAACAGGGAGACAGCTCAATTAAGCAGGTGGGGTCCTGAGAGAGAAAGAGTACGGACCCATATGCAAGTGTCTTTTAGGGGTCAGAGTAGAGTACACACCAAAGGCATGAGAGAATTTCACTGGTGTTTTGAATATCTCCAGATTACAGTCAGGAGAGAGCAAGGTGGGAAATCTGTGCCAGGGCCAGGCTTATCACTCTGGAACACCTGCAATTTACAATATAACTACATAATAAATGATTCCACTCATACATATTTTTAGAAAAGTAAGAACTAATCTATGGTGTTATAAATAAGAGTAATGGTTAGATGGAGGAGGAGAGGGCTGCATGGAGGATGGTTGTGTTGCATTTCTCATGCTGGATGGTGCTTACTCTGGTCATGTTCACTTTATAAAAATTCACAAGCTGCAGACATTGAATTGTATACCTTGTGACTACAATTCATACTTTAGTAAAGTATGAATTCATACATTAATAAAGAATTCATACTTTAATAAAATGTTTACTTAATAAAAATTAAATCCATAAATAATCCATTTACTTTTGTTTTTTTCTACCACTTTTTAAAGTCATTATGATGTTTGGAAACATGTAAACTTGGTTTTATTTGTTTTTCTTCTTTTATTCATTATTTTAAAAGCTGCTTTACATTTTGAAATAAGTATCTCTTTCTTTTGAAAATGAAAGTTAACATCATCTGCAGTTGTTAAGGAATCACTTAGGCCAATTAAAAATGAAGTTATGGCTCTTCATTTGGTTTTACTTTCTTGTCTTGAATTAATATAACTGTCTTGATATAACTGTCTTAATATAACTTGTCTTGAATTAATATAACCAGGTTTATCCCTTGTTAGCTATTCAATATTCTCCCAATTCCTCTGTTTCTATAACCCAGTCAGACATTTCTTTGATGTTGAAGCTTAGACCCTGCCCCACCCTATGTAAACCAATCCTATTGAATATGTCAGAAATCCTTGCAATGCTGGTTGATAACTTTCTGCTCTGTGTTTATTGTGATTTGATTCTCAGGTGAATGGTAGATGGTTTGGTGGTAAGAAAGGATTGTCAGTTTTTCAAAGTGTTTCAGGGCTTATCTTGCTCACTATCAAAAGATAAATATACTTAATACACAAATGTATCATAGTAAAAGGATAAGGATATGGATTTGTTATACTCTAGAATTACAGTTACTAAACTTTTTGTTTTAAGAACCTTTTTACTCTTTATAGAGGTCGGTCAAGAAGCTTTAGTTTATGTTACTTATATAACAAAAAATATTTACTATGTTAGAAATTAAAAAAATAGAAATGATTAATTTACTTAAAATAGCAATAATATATCTATTACACCTTAACATATATAACATACCTTGAGGGAAAATTATGATATTTTCCAAAAGAAAAATAGAAATATGAAAGAAGTGGCATTGTTTTATATGTTTGAAAATCTCTTTACTATCTGCCTATGTAGAACACAGCTGGATTCTCAAGTCTGCCTTTGCATTCAATCTGTTAAGATGCAATATGTAATACCGCTTTTTGCAAATTTTGCTGTGACCACATGAAGAAATAAAATTAAAAATGTTAAATAACAACATATAATAAAAACAGGTTTGACCTTTGAGGATAACCTGAAGGGATATTGTGGGCCTACAGGAATCCCCAGACCCACAGGCTGAGAACCACTGATCTACGAAACTTTAAGATTTCTTTTTGGCTATACTAGTTAGATAAATTTTTTAAGTATTTCATGTTCTTCTGAAGGAAACAGTGTTCATAGGAAATGATACTTGTAATGACATTAATATAAATGTAATAGCAATTGTTTAAATAGAATATGAGGTATATGAATACCTTCATAGATTACAAATATGAATCTGGGGTCAGAACACTTGGCCTACTGGCCTAGGGCCGGTTTGCATGGCCCTTAGACTAACTGTGGTTTTTATATTTTTAAGAGATTGTTACAAAACCACACATACACACATCAAAGGATATGCAGCAAAGACCATGTATGGCCCAGAGAGCCTAAAATATTTGCTAT
Source organism: Xerus rutilus (assembly GCA_028644305.1). NCBI lineage: Eukaryota > Metazoa > Chordata > Mammalia > Rodentia > Sciuridae > Xerus > Xerus rutilus. The sequence goes on along the minus strand of CM053407.1, from coordinate 88,016,329 downwards.
TTGGCTTCTTACAGAAAAAGGTTGCTGGCCCTCAAGTGAAAAAACTGCTAATTATATTATTCACATTTGATATAATCGTGTGTATGTGTGTGTGTGTGTTTGTGTGTGTGTGTGTGTATGGAGAGAGAGAGAGAGGAGAGAGAGCACTCTTTGGCAAGTTAAAAATAAGCAAGTTAAGCAAGTTTGTTAATGTTTCCCAGGTTAAATTTGAGTTTTGTGGCACTTTAGAGTTTTTTCATGTTTCATGTCTTGGTAACTAGTGCTTTATCCACTTTTAATTTTTTCTTTAATTGTATTTGTTCTGATTTTAATATTATCAGCTGCTTTCTATCTCATAATATATTGTTAGATTGTCTATTTTTAATGCAATCAGAGTATTTTTCTGTAAGTAGGTTAGTTTAATTCATTTGCTGTATAAGTCACATTTGATCTTTCTTCAATCATTCCAGTATTTACACACACACACACACACACACACACACACACACGCGCGCGTCTTAAACTTAGTTCATTTACTCATCACAAGGTCCTGAGAGTAGATTTGTCTTGTAGGTGGGAGTTCATGGGACTTAAATGAATTGTTTCCAGTTATCCTTCCAGTGAGAACAAGACTCAGAGACATCCATTCACTGATAATAAGGCCTCTGTCAATCAATACCCTCTGTACTGTATCTCAGGATCTCACTAAGCTGGACAGTCTGTCTCAGATAGCCTATAAGGCAGACTCTTAACTTGTTGCAATCTTTTGGCACAATCTATTAATTCTAGGAAGAGCCGTAGTGAGAACGGATACTCTCATCAGAGCACTGCAGATTCCTTAGTGTTGAGCAAATTCAAAAAAATTCAAAGAAAACCTCAAAGGAAGCCAGATATGGACTAGAAAAAGTTACTTCCAAGATCTAAACTAACAACTGTTCTTTCATCTCTAAATCCAAGCTACATATTTGTGTGGTCCCAACCACCTTATTTGCCCATTTCCCCCTCACAGCTAATGCATTAAGATTTGCAGTATCTACCTATGTCCAAGATCTCTGTTTCTTAGGGTTTTAAAGTGTTTTATAAATATGATTGTCCTGTGTTTCTCCTTTAGACTACAATCTTCTTAGAACTCGTATATGCCTTTTTAAAAAAATAACTCCAGAGCATTTTAAATTCATATGAAGTCAAATAGTTTATAAACATTCTCATATGACTCTCTCTTCTAGTTGCTTAAATAGCAAGAAATAAATTCTGTTAACATATAGTTTGGAATTTGGCATAAAATTCAACCCATAAGATGAAAGAGCAAATTAGGTCACTTATATTCTTTGTCACTTGCTTGAATCATACATAATTTTTCAAACAGCCTACACTACATTGATCCATGCAGATCCTTTAGTGGGATGGATAAAATGGCACCTGAGTTGTTCTGACTCACATTCTTGCTCATAGCAGTAGGCTGGCATGACCCAGCAAGGGTGGAAATAGAAAAGCCTGGCCACCCAGCAGAAGGAGCACCTGGGCCCCTGAGTACCTGCTCAGCCCAAGAAGTCTACACCTGGCCAGATGTCCAGGCAGCCTTGCCCCTTACACAAACATAACAACAGGGGCCTTCTGATGAGTGGTCTTCAAGGTTCTGCTTCTTTTTTCCCTAATCAATGAGAGTGAAGTTTTAGACTTACCAATATAAAGAGACAAAAACTTTATACTGCCTAATCTATGGTGGCTATAAACCACCCCTATTTCAAAAGAGACAAGCAAAGGCTGGTGGGAAAGTGCACAGAATCCACACTACGTTTGTCTTGAATCCTAGTGCTGCCACTCATTAGCTGTGAGATTTCTCCATGCCTCACTTTATCAACCTATAAAATAAGGTAGTAATAGTACCTTCCTCATAAGGTTGTTGTAAGATATTATGTAAAAAATTCTTGCATGTCCCAAAGTAGTAAACATTTAGTAAAAGTTAATAATATATTATCTTTACTGTTTCTGCACCTTCTTCTCCTCCTCCTGCCCATCCCTCTTATCAATTTTCTCCGTTACTTACTTTTCATGTTGTCTTTGTAAGTTGCCTCATATCCTTTGAGAAAAAGATGACTATAAAAACACATTCTTGTGATAAAAGATGGAAAGAAAGGAGGGATGGAGGAAGAAAAGGAGAATATGATGTATGCAATTATTTAGGGCAGAACTTTCATATTCCCTTTACTTAAGGTCATGTACTCTCTAGTCTTCTCATCTGAATTCTGTCATATCCTGACCACTTGGGGGAAAAAGGAAGGTGGTTCACTGAATCACAGAGCTCTGCTTCCCAGAATATTTCTTCTGTTTCTGGCTATAGTGCCCTATCTTTGCTTCCCTCCAGAGAGACCACATATAACTAGTCACTCCTCCATCTCTAACTGACTAGGAATTCTTTCTCTTTCTCAGTAGAGGAGCAGGCAAACAACACCCATCAGGGTTGGCCTATAAGATCAAACAAACACACTACCTCCAGTTCTTCATTTGGCCAAAGTGTCACTATATCAGGAATCCAAAGTGTCACCATCCATGCACTTCCCTTGTCACTTTAACACAGCACATACTTTGGGAAGGTGGATCATGATTCTCCCTTTCAGAGGAGATTGGGTGTGTGCAAGGTTGTATGGCTATAGATATGATTCTCCATTTCAGATCTGATGAAATAAGAGTGTGACTGCAGGAGGTTAAAGCACAACCATCTACTAGAAGTAGCTCCTCAGATACAGTTATCAGTCAAAGTTAGTTAAACTTTTAAATAAATTATGTATTCATGCTATGCTTCTTTCCACAAAGGATTCAGGGTTTCTGGTTAATTACTACCAATAAACCTTTGGGAAGTAGCATATTTCCCCAAATTGGAAATATATGTAATTATTTCTCCTTTGAAAAGGGTGTCTTGGAATAAAGAGAGTAATTGACCAATAAAAGTAACATGATTAATAACTGATATATACTAAATCAAACACTCCATGTGGTTTTGGGGGCCAGGAATACCAAGAGCCCTGGGGAAGGATGGACTAAATGTTAGAAGCCAGTGGGCAACAGTATGGATTATGATTAGCATCATATTAGGTACAAGGTGGGGTACATGCATGATACTTCAAACTGTAGAAATGATCCAGAAGCTCATGAGCTGCCTTTGAAACTGTTTTTTCTCTTGTTCTGTGACTTTTAGCAAATTGTTAATCTTGTACCTCAGTATCTTCTTCCTTGTAAAATGAGAAAGATATTAGAAAAGATCACTAAGGAACCTTCTTTCTGTGATTTGACCCTTATAAACTCTGCATCACAATTTAGTCATATAGCTGTTAAATTGATTGACATTCTTTAAAGATACGCTTAAAACTTTTCCTGAGCACCTCTCCCCTCCTTCTCTTAATTTCCAACTCTGTAACAGCTTTAACTCTAAGAATAGAACACGGCATTGAAATGAGCTATATATTTCTACATTTACACGGAAAAATTCTTCAAGTGGCTTTAGTTGCCTGCATGGCTAGATATTTAGCCCTTTAATTCCAATGCAGTTATTCATCCATCTTATTCACCTATGAGACAGTATCTGACTTTTTAATTACAGTCACAAGAGACACCATTACAACTGAGCTCCGCTTCCTACTGAGAGGCCATGTTCATTTTCCTTGCAAGATTATACATGAACAATGGTTACTGAAATAAGTAAAATCACAGAGTCCCTAAAAATAGACACAGGTATATTTCTTCCGACTTGCATTTAATCCACACAGTAGCAATTCCTCTTACAGGTACTAAATCAGTTTGGCATTTGACCCTTAGAAGAGGTTCTTGATTTGGTTCTCCCTTCAAATTATTCTCAGGAGAAAATGCCAGGGATACCTGAAGGTTGCAGAATAACTCAAAAGCATAGTATCGCTCTTTCTCCTCCTAACTGCCATTTGCTAACTTCCCAATTAATTCTTCGCACCCGCCCTCCTTCCGCCTACACACCCTTGCATACGATCTGTCTTAGTCATTTGTCACTATCTACTAGAAGCAGTATAGTAGCACCTTGATTAGTATTCACAGTAATTATTTCACAGATTCTTAGTGGAATGTATTTATTTTCTTCCAGTAAATTTTCGGATTGCTTAAGGTCAAGCCCACTTGAATCCAATAAGAGGTGTTCAGTAAACACCTTATATTAAGATGCTGAAATAATCATTTACTTCATCAAGGTTTATTTCCTCAAACGAAATTCTTTGTGGAAGGACAGCATTAAAGGGGTCATTGCTTAAAGAGTACTAGGTAAGGGGGTTAAAATCCTGGGAGGAAATTAGTAATCCCTGACCTAGCAGCAAAAAAGTCCTGTATTCTGGAAAGTGGTGGCCCACTGGAAAGGTCTACTTCTCAAACAGCAAATGACAAAGAGAGCTAGCAGTACTGAAGTTTTCTAAGGGGTTCCAGTTCCTATACTCCAACATATAGCCTCACAAAAATGCACATACCTATGTGTGAGCACACACACACACACACACACACACACAAACACATACATGGCTTTTGTGCAGCATTAATTCAGAACTAGTGCAAACATGTCCAGACTACCTGCATGTTGGCTTTATTAGGAAGCAACTGTTTTAAAAACACAAATTACATTATATTTGACTTCCCATCTCCAGCCTCTATTATAATGTATGGAAATGGTCAATGAACATGGGTTATTGAGCAAGTAACAATAGTAACTAAGCATTTTAATCAGTTGCCATTATTTTATTTAATATCATACTCACTGAAATGCTACAAGATATATACTTTTAATATTTTTATTTTACAGGCAAAAAAACTGATATTCAAGGTAATTTACTTGTCCACAGTCTGTTCCCAGGGTCTATGACCTAAAGATCACTAAAAATACACTTCAAACTACTGAAAACCCTGAAAAACAAATTATTATTCATATTTTCCAAAATATTTGTTTATATGTAGTTATTTGAAACTAATGGCTTTTACCCTTATCATTTAAAAAATCTGCTGGTAGAAGCAAAAGAGTAACTAAATAAATTCCACATATAACTAGAAAAGAATAGATTGAGAAGAATACTATTTTTTGTTTCAATGCTTGTCCCAAAAATCTGAATGAACATAGTCCTTCTAGCCTGATAATACACTGAATATTTTACTAATACCATCATTATTGGTATCCATGGGGAATGGATTCATGGACCCCCAGCAGATACCAAACTCTGCAGATGTTCAAATTCCTTATATAAAATGGCATAGCACTTTCATATAACCTACACATATCCTCTCATAAACTTTAAATCATTTCTAGGTTACTTTTAATAACTAATATAATGTAAATGTTACATAAATAGGGGTTATACTATATTGCTTATGGAATAATGACAATCAAGCCTGTATACATCCAGTAAAGCCACATTTTTTTTCGAATATTTTTGATCCAGAGTTGGTTGAATCAATGGATGCAGAATCCATGAAAGAGGAAGGCTGTTTGTCACTGCTTTGGCTAAAGTGGATCATAAGCCTTGTCAGACATCCCAGGATCACATCTGGTCTTTACATGCCCCTCATATTAAACCTGGATCTCTGCTAATTGTGATTCCCATTAACCAAGGAGTGCTTTGTCATCTTAAATGAAGATCACACAATCATGACTACTAAGTACACTATTCCTGTGAGTGGCAACTAGTGCCTCTTTCTCATCTTCTATTATTGACCATTTTGTGATATTTTCTGTGTCCAGCTGAAACCCCAAAGAGTCAGTCTTTACTAATTTTTATTACTGTTCATTCATCTTGTTAGTTTATAAAAAGAGTTATTCCCAAACAATTCAATTTAAAAACCTAAGAAAAATTGGGAATACAAAAGACTGTCAATGGGATGCTAAGCAGCTTGACTTAGTTCCACATTTTATAGAGAAAATAAACTAAATTTCTTTTGTAAATTGAAAGTAAACTCTTTACAGAAATAAAAGGCTATCCAAAATATGTTTCTATAGGACACATATGCCATTCAAAAATGATACCATTTGCCTCATTTGCAGAAATGTATAATGATGACTCCTTCATATTATGGTCAGAAATTCATTTCTGTAAGTGGCATATCTATTGGCCTTTAAAATTTCTTTTCACAAAAATATGATTTTCCTGATTATAAATGATTGTTTTTTCATTCTAGAAAATTCAGCAAGTGTAAAAAAGAATAAGGATATAGGAAAACAAACTGGTTATAATTTTTATGACTTGTTGGGTTATTTAAAATTAAATCTCTGCTTGCTTCAGTGGGAAAGGGAAAAAATCTAGAAATAAAGATAAGCATATGGGGGGTGGGGTGTCCTGGAAGGATGAGGTACCAAATAAGTAAATGGAATGCAAAGAAGTGCATATTGTGTATGACAATCAAAAGTTATAAAGGTGATAGTAATAAAACATCATTTCATAAAACAGAGTTATTTGTGAATCCAGCTCCCAGCTTGTAGCAGCCAACCATCAATGTAGAAAGAGCTGGTCAGACCTAACAACATGTTAGAAATGCCTCTCTCCTAGTATAGGACTTTCATGTCCAAAAATCATTTATTTTATCATCATAGCAATGCTGTGAAAAGGAATTCATTATTCTTTTTTTAGAGATAAGGATAATGAGTTTTAGAGAAGTTAAATGGCTTTACCAAAGCCACAAGTTTGATAAATGATAAAGTCAGGACTTCTAACTTCTATTGTTTATTCTTTTACATTCAGCTACTTCCATGTGATGATGATGATGACAATCATAATAAAACTAACATTTATTGAGCTCTTATTATGTGCAAGACACTAAGTGCCTTGTGTACACCAGCTCATTTAACAATGTGATGTAATAATCCCAAGAAACTTCACCATATAAAATTCATTCTGCATCTACAAATATTTTATTCCCTTTGGCATTATGCAAAGTTATCACCTTCACGGTTCTGGAATCCAGAGAATTTATGCTAGATTGTGTGAAATGCTAGACAGAAGCATGGAGAAGCAGATGGTCACCCTCAGGCCCAGAAAGGAGAAAATGGACCCTGACTAGGGAGAAAAATCAGTATTATTTCATATAATAAAAAGTCTGATATTGTTTGCCTGGCTCAAACACATTCCAAACAAAGAAAACCTAGAATTTCCTTTCACCTTTTTGCAACTTAGTGCTATTGTGAAATATAGTTGTCTTTTGATTATAGATAGACAATTTCCAGGGAATTGGTGATATTTCAGTACTTTTAAATTTTGGCTCCAATTATTTCTTTGCAAAACATTTACAAAAGAGTAAATTTAATTTTAGCAAAAGGCAGAAAAATTAATTTTAGTAATGGCTAATAGATTTATATATAAAATAAAACCTTCTTATACAACATAGATTTTTTCAAAAATTTTCTTTCCTTTGTCCCTGATTCAAAGAGTCTTACATAACTTGTAGAAGTAGGGTCACCATTTGCATTGGACACCTGCTGTGATCCACTTCCCATTTTTTTCTAGTCTATCCTTTCTGCAACCATTGCTACAGCAACCAGCGCCACAGCAACCAGCTTCAAACAGGTGTAACTTGACAGTACCCAGTCTCTACTGCTTCGCAAATCTCTCATTTTTTCCCCCTGGGGCTTTTTGATCACTGCACAAGATTCCCATAGGGATTTGCTCAGCACTCACACATCCACAGCCAGGGCCTGCAAGAGTCAGTTCCTTAAACTGTGTGTACAGGTGTGGATAAATCAATAAATGCCATTTTAGGTAGGCAATTGGGAGGCAAATTCTGCCAGGCATTTCAAAGGGTCCTGATGGAAGGAAACCTAGATTGCCCTCAGGGTGATCCATCTTTTGCACTGGCTTGAACCCCTTGCCTGTCTCACTCTTTTCAGCCCCCTCTTGTGTTTCTGGTATCACTTCCTAAAGTAAACTACCTGTGCACAATCCTCTTGGCTCTCTTACCTACAGGCCACAAGGTGAATAGTTGTGTTCTGTCATGTACTTCCGCCATGATGTGCTACCTTGTCCAGAGCAATGGTGTCAGGTAACCATGAACTGAAAACCTTTAAAATTGTAAGCCAAAATAAAGCTTTTCTTTTTCTAAGTTAATTATTTTATGTATTTGTTATAATAAGGAAAAGTTGACTAACACACAGATCCTCAGAATGGGATTCTTGATTGAGATCTCTTCCCTGTTAGAGAATGATAGGGCACCAATGCTGGTGTAGGTCCGTGGTCATACTCCTGGCTTGCAGTAGCAACACAATTCCTAAAGCTCTTGGACACTAGAAGGGGAATAAGTACAGGGTTGAAGTTTTGGCCTATGGCACCACACAGTTCTGGAGCACTGATAATCATAAGGATGGCAGAGTTGGCTAGTTTCCATTAGTTACTTTGAAAGCCTTAAAGATACATAAATAAAAGAAGGGTCAGCTTAAATCATGCTATAAAATTAGGAGACTCCATGGGAGCATTTTAAGAGATCTTAATTTTGCAGTTGTGAGGCAGAGTTTGCTAAAGGATTTAATTATAAGGGTCACAGAACACAAAGGGAATTGAATATGCTTCCTTAACAGATTGCCTATGCCGAAACCAGACTTGAGAAGAAAACTGTGGAACTCTAAGACATAGGATGAGGACACTTGATTAAATGAATCTAAAAAGGTTGAAATTTCTAAGTTGGCCTGTACCATCTAGGCTAACAAAAGCAGCCCTCTTCTCCCCCCTAGAGAATAATAAATAGACTTTTCTTGCCTGGAAGCTCTAAAAGGCCTCACCTGAGGCAGATTCTGATCCTCCTCAAGATCTCCTGATTCCTCCCATTGGTTCTTTTGGGTTCTAGCACAGCTTTACTTGAGAAACACTATTCCTTCTCAGAGGAAACTGCACAGACACTTAGAAAATTGCAAGACCCAATTAACACTTAGCAATAAAAACTAGGTGTTGTCAGGTACACCTGCATGTAATGTCCCTGCTTATGATACTGTCATTTTCCTTTCATTCAATCTTTTTCCTATTGGTCCCCATTCAGAATAAGTTTCCTGCTAAGAAAGGAAGTAGATGCTTACTCTGAGACACTGGGATTAATTCCACAGACCATAAAGGTCTTTGAAAAATTTACTAGGTACTCACCATGATAGAAGAAAAGAAATCTACACTTAGTCCAAATCTAACTTTAACCTTAAGGAATTGACAAGAACCATAACTGGACAATATTTTGAAAGATTTCTCCACAACCCAAATCACTCTTGAAATATACTGAAAATTAGAAATATCAACACAGTAAACTTTCTGAAACAAAACCTAAAACATATAATATGAATATATGTGTATGTATACGTAAAATATTTAATATAATGTACAAACTATGTGTACACCAACACAAATCTATGTGGTTGTGATTGCCAAGTCTTAGAAAACATGCAAGTGGGGTTGGAGTATATTTTTTCTTTTCCAGTGTTGTCAGAATTTCTTTTCCCTACTTCTAGAATTAAATAGAACCAGATAGAATTCTTGATAAGGGCCCCAGGTCCTGAGCCCAGGTAAACAGCAAACAGGGTTTGGTTCTTTGAGAGGAATCATTGATTAAAAAATAACTGAGTCTGCTGCAATGCACTAGGAACTTTAAAGTGTTCTGAGATATTATCATCTATACTGTGACGGTTAATTTTACATGTCAACTTGATTGGGTTAAGGGATACCCATAGAGCTAGTAAAACATTACTTCTGGTGTGTCTGTGAGGATATTTCTGGAAGAGAAAAGGATGTGGATCAGTAGAATGAGTAAAGACTGTCCCTCAACAACAGGGGTAGGCATCATCTAACTCAATGTGATGGCTTGAATAGAACAAAAAGGCAGAAGGGCCAATACACTCTCTCTTCTGAGCTGAGACATCCATCTTCTGTCCTGTGACATCAGACCTCCAGATTCTGGAACCTTTGGACACCAAGACTTTAGCCTAAGACTTTAGAGTTTTGTAAGCCTCATTCCAGGCTTGCAAACTTGGGCTGTTTAATGCCACACCAGCTTTCTGGGTACTCCAGTTTTCAGACTGCAAATCTTGGGACTTCTCCACCTCCATAATTATGTGAGCCAATTCCAATAATAAATCTCTTTTCATATATCTTCTATGTATTCTATCATTCTTTTTCTCTAGAGAATCTTTTCCTTATGTTAAGTATGTAAACTTATTAGGGAAACATTGTTGATAGGGGACTATACTTCCCAGTTTGCCCAGGGCAGCCCCAATTTGTGGTGGCTGTTCTGGCATATTTCCAATAGCACCTCATTTTAGTTTTACTAGGCTGGACAATAAATTACTAGATACAGAAATAAAATAAATAAATAGATACAGAATCTGAAGACAAACTGCATCCACACATCCACACATTGAAGAGGTCAATGAAACATTAAATCTGTTTCTTCTTCTGTAAAACAGGAATAACCTAACAACAATACCTACAACCCAGGGGTGTAAAAATATGTTGATTACTTAATAAGGTACTTAGCACAGTGCTTAGTTCAATTATTGCCCAATAAATATTAACCATCATTTTTGTCATGATGTGATGCTTCCCTGATTTAAAACAGGTAGCACAAGAACCCATCTTCCCATTCAAAATCAACATCCTGAAGAGGCCCCTCTATTGATCCCTTCTGCATATGCTTCCACCATTCTGACATTCCTAAGGATGACCCCCAAAGGATTCATAACTGAGAACTCTTTCCTTTGTCAGAGATATAGCTATTTGGCTTCGCTTCCAGTTCGAGTTCTAAGCATGGCACTTTTGAAACAAACTCCATCGTTGCCCACTAATTTAAAACTGAATTTTGAAAATAGCTTATCGTTAGAATTCACAGGAAGTCACATCCGTCACTCTGGGATTGCCAAGAAGGAGGGTGCTGGAACTATTCCTAATCTGTCTTCTGTTCTTTTCTGAGTGGGCGTTCATACTTGTACACCCTGCATCTCGGCCAGGAAGGTTTACCTCTGGAGAGGAGGTTAGGTGGAAAAGCAGTGAAATTGTAGCTGGGAGCAGATGCCAGTGTGGAGGTGGCAGGATGGTCCTGCAATATCAGAGTTCCTGCCGAGAGTGAGATGGCAGTGGAAATGACGCTTTAATTGTCCTCAACACTGTAGCTCAGTTCATGGAGAACAGAAAACTATTATTTAAACAGATGGCAAGCCTGCCCATCCATAACCAGGCATTTAATGAGATAAAACAGAGCAGCCAGGGTTGTAGGTGTGTGAGTCCAGACCGTTTTGGAAGACATCAATTTAATTGCACTTCTATTTTTGTGAAATCTGTTCCCAAATGCTTATCTTGCCCTCTATTCTACCTTCCTTTTTTCCTCTTCATTTTTCTATTTTGCCTTTCTGGTGCTTCAGTCACAATTAAATGTATATTTCTTTCCCTGACTCCTACTGCTATGGTTTTTCAACTTGGAATATAATTGGGGCAGCCTTGGGAAGCTCAGGTGTGATGTCAGAAGCTCAGGCTTCTGATGTCAGTGGGACCTGGGTGTGAATCTCTACTCAGTTATTAGTACATCTTTCTTCTTCCACAAAATTGTGATTGGAATCTCTATTTCACAGCACTTTTGTGAATCCTGAAAAACACAATATGTGGAAAAAATGTTGCTAACCCTTAGTAGGTGCTTGATTAAAAAAATAGTGGTTGCTATTATTATTAAATGCAGCCTAAAAGTGTTGAATTTAGGATCTCCTGAGTCACTTTTCTCAATTCTTTCTATGCCTTCAACATAATGCCCAGGATCATGTTCAATGAACGATAATTATATGGTAGAGTCATGACTATTATTGCTTTTCATTGCCCCATCTGAATTTCTCCTGACCCACACAAAAGCACTGCCCTTTATACTTCACGAGAGGACAGAAGAATAGCAAGTTGGTCCCAATCTGTGAATAAGTCCCATTTATTCAAATCAAGTCATTTAGGTTTGATTCAGTGAAAGTCCATAGCAAAAACTAAATGCTACAGGTGCAGTAAATGCAGCATAATCATGGCTTGTGTGTTTTAGTATGATTTGGATACTGTGCTGCTGCTGGGCTCTTTTTTGGGCACACAGTCTATGTTCTGGTAGAGGTACTTCGGCTGGTCTTCATTAGATGCTATTCACAGGAAATGTCCAGACCAGAAAAAGTCCCACAGTCTATGTAGTATATGTGGCTTCTCATTCTTTCTATTTTGTGCAATCACTTTAACTGGAAAAGCAGAACATTATTTCAAGGTTCTGATTTAAGAGACAAGTTCATTTTAGCAATAGTGAATACTATAGATGAAATGTTGATCACAAAACCACAAGTTTATTAATATTTAAGTTGAAGGAATTGGAACTTTTAATGCTAACATTCTTTTTATGTTTTACTATAGGAAAGGGAATTGTATGTATGTCCTTTCTTCAAATCCTAATCTAAATTTCACCATAGAAATGTCTTCACTTTAATTGGCTATAATTTAATCCTAATGTTTTCAGGCTAACAGCGAGTTCACTGTGATATGAGACAGCTTCTTGCCCTAAGGTAGAAAGGAATGGCACCAGATCCCAATGCCAACGCTTTTAGGGATCAGACTGCAAAGTCAGTGGTAGAGTTTAAGTCAACAGAGAATGCTAGATTTGGTGGCTAACTAGGGGATACAAGCACTACCCAAGGATATTCAAATGAAATAAAATTTGTTAAGTAAGAAATAAAACTCTTCTGCAGGCTGAGTTTGGTCTAAGGCTTTCATTTGCAAACCTTGGTTAAATGTTTCAATATAATGCTCACAATGTAGATTTTATTGCAATGTATTTTAAGTTTTGTTTATAAAACACAGTATGCTGGTTCCTTTTCAAAATTGTCCTACTTCAGTATTTCCCAATTAACTTTCATAAATTTAGAATTATATATTCAAACCTCAATATGATCTCTATTGTTGCCACTGATTTTCTTCATATTGAATTTTTCATCCTGGCTATAGCCCATTGAGTAGAGGTATAGTAGGCTCAGGGACAATTTATTGATTATAAATGCTACAGTGTTTGAACTTTATTTGGGAGGATACAGAACATATTTGAATACTGAGTTAACTCCTTCATTAAATCATTACTCTATTAGCTCTAAATTCACCAAATATTTAAAGAGCACCTCCATGTGTGGGGCACAGGGTGCTCTTAAGCTACTTTCATTCTATGGAATACAGTGTGATAAGGTATATAAAAGAAGAACAGATAATTGAGTATGACTAAATAAGAATTGCTTTATCTAAGGAAATTGAGGAAGACTGAATTGAATAAATGAGAGACAAATTACTCTACTAGAAGGAAGAGTTTATCAAGCATCTAAATGGGATAAAAACATTATGGGAATCTACAGAAAATACTATAAATTAATAGAGTAGAGAATCTGAGTTAATTCTTGATCTTCACTGCCATGTGAATAATAAATCTTACATGAGCCAAATTATTAAGTATATTTAAGCCTTTTAAAAAAAATGAACCAGAAATGTGACCACAGTGCTTTCTGCTTTCTGTCATATTTAAAAAGCACATAAGTATATCCCAAGCTTTTAAGAGATAGTTTATTATTTCACATATTCTGTGCATGCTTCCCCATAATATTAGTTATCATTAACTGAGCACTTAATTCCTTCTATAGCCCTATACCAAAGGCTTCATTTGCATAGTCTCTAATGATAAAGGGACCTGCTATGGTTTAATATGGTTTAGGTATGTCTCTCAAGGTCTCATGTGTCAGAAGTTTGGTTACCATTATATGACATTCTCTTAATGGGGGTGAGACCTTAAGGAGGTTGAGCCTGGTGAGAGGTCACTGAAGAATTATTTTTGAAGGAATTAAGTAGTTCTCCTTTAGATACTGGTTAGTTCTCGAAAATGGGTTGTCATAAAAGAGCAAGACAGCCTCTTCTGGTCTCTTTGTGGCTTCCTGTTTCACCATGTGATCTCTCCTTCCCAAATGTGCTTTCACCAATGTGATGCTGTCCCACTGTGAAATCCTCAGCAGAGCCAAGATAATGCTGGCTTTATGTCTTTGACTCCTAAACTGAGATTTAAGTAATCATTTTTTCTTTATAATGTAGCCAATGTCAGGTACTTTGTTATAGCAACAGAAAACAGGCTAATAAAATGGTTAATTTACATATATGTTAGAGATAAAATAACTGATGTACAAAGAGAATAAGTGACTTTTTCTATGTCAAGGTCTTTGTGGACATTTGTACTTAATTGATTTTATATTCTGTTTGAAATATCGAATTTATGGTTATTCTATACTTCACTTACTAAGATTTACTCTATCACACACAATTACAGGACTATGAAAGGTATAATACACAAGAGAATTTAAGGGAAAAAGCACAGTGGGATTACCATGGTTCTCCCCTGGTGTTTATACTTATAGCACACAGGCCTTCTGTCAGTTTTTATTCAAAAAACTCTCCTACTTTCACACCTGTTGGTCCTTCTGCCTGGAGGTCTGTTCCATAAATTATCACCATCTTTCAAACTTAAATTAGGTTGCCCTCTTGCTTTTCCTTGGTGTCCTGCTATTTTTCTTCATAGCACTTCCTACAGTTTCATTTTGTATTGACTTTTGTGTTTACTTGATTAATGTCTCTCTCTCTCCCTGAAATGCAGGAACCACATCTGTTCATGGCTTAGTCAGTCCATGCTATTACAAGAATACCAGAGATTGGATGGCCTAGACAAAAGACATTTATTTCTCACAGTTCTGAAAGCTGTGAAGTCCAAGATCAGGGTACCAGCATGGTTAGATTCTGGTGAATTCTCTCTTCTTGGCTTTTTTATTGCATCCTCATATGACACAGAGAAAAAGAGAAAGTCTGGGATCTTCTTTTGAAGGCATAAATCTTATGAGAAGCCTACCCTTAAGACCTCATTTAAATCTAATCATCTCCCAGAGGCTTCTTCTTAAAACACCACCACACTGGGGGCTTAAGGCTTCAATAGAGGAATTTTGGAAGGGTATAATATGGTCCATAGTGGTTGACATTAGACAGTGCTTGGCATATCATAGTTTTCCAATATAAACACAAAATATTCAGATATTTCTGTGTTTCTTTGAAATTGCTAAGTCAATATAACTGAACCCAGGAAAACAGGAAATACTCCAGCATTAAAAGAAGTATGTCATTTCCAGGCCACAAGGCCAGGAACTTATTAGGAGCTGGTAGATAATCAGGGCTACAAACGTACAGAAAAGATTGGTTGCATAAAAAGCTCTAAGTGAGCAAATCCAAAGAGTTATGGTCCATTTCCAAGACTATACTAGTACATCTCTTGACTTTTTCTTCATATTTCCCTTCAAGTGGGGCCAATAATCTGATTTGAAGATCTTGGTGCAAAATAAGAATGCAGGATCCTTGGGCAAAAAACCATGTCATTAAAAGTGCAAAAAGTGCAAAAATATATAAAGCCTTTTCCTTTCTTCCATGGTCTTTCTTGACTTGTCATGTTATTATTTATTTACAATTTAATGTTGTGGTCAAAGAAAATTTTAATTTGTCATTACTGTAACATGAACCTCACCTGCAATACAACTTTTAAGTGCATATATAGTAGCATTTAACACCTCTGCAGGATCCTCAATATATGAATTACACAATTCATATTTCCCACTTTACATGTGCATATGTATTTCATTCTAAATCAGAACAGTGGAAACATTCCACAAAATGAGTAACTCAACTATTGTTTTATTTTATTTCTTCATATGTGCACACACGTACCCCACCCCCACTCTCTACTTCGGCCTACTGATGAGAAAGGAAGGCTAGAAAGCAAAACAGACTTTAAGTTTGCCTTGCCTTTCCATTTGCTTTTATGATATCATTTTCAGTGGAGTTGGTTACTACAAGAAAGTAGCAGGAGGAAGAAAGGATGGAATAAGAGTCCTTCGTTGTTCGTGTTTCTTATAATGCTATTTCCTTCTTTCTGGTTGAGCAGAAGTGTGGCCTCCTAGGACTGTCAGTAACTCCACATAGTCATAAGCATGACACACTTATGGTGTCCTCACATTCAGCCTTGCTGAACTCCCACACATCATGGATCTAGTGGAATTTTGAGCTCTTGGGGCTATTGAACACTGTCAATAAATATGGTATATGAGAACACACCTACATGCTCCACTGGCTCACCGGACTTCACTTACAAAACAGAAGTTGGAAACTAACAATGGCAGGAGTGGGAGGAACAAGTAAAGCATGATGGAATGGGTACAAGGAGGAGGTCTGTGACTACGCAAGCTATCTGAAATTCCCTATATTCCTTCTCCTTGTCTTCATTTCCCCCCATTTTTCTTTTCATTTGTTTCAATGGAGATGGAAAACACTTGTTTCTATGCTCACCCTTGCTCACACTACTAATAAGCCTGCAATGGCCAGATGAAACTCAGTTTTCTATCTAAGATCAATAATTCAGTAGGAGTCATGGGAATGAAAGAAACTGGTCACTGAGGGAGCTGGCTGCTTCCTGTGGTCTTAGGCACAAGACTTTTGCCCTTTATAGAGTCACATATCTTCCTCTATTATTTTAAACCTTTTTAAAAAGGTCACATGAATTAAAGCATTGAATTAAATTGTTGGGTTAGCAAACATCAAAACTTTTGCTGTCAAAACCAAAATCTTCTAATTATGCTAAATATAGAAGTTTTTTGAATTAAGAATATATGTCTTTAGAAACAAAAAAATGCACTACAAATAGTAATTATTGGCAATTATTTTTCATTAAAAATAAAGACATTCTAGGTTTTCCACTCATAAACACTGACCACTAGTCTATTGGCACAAATACCACTACACAAGGAGAAATAGTCCCATTATTTAAACATTATATTAAGAAAGTTTTTTTTTTTTTTAAAGAGAGGATTTCACTATACATCACATAAAAATGTAAGGTAGCATGTGTGAATTGTTTAAAGAGCTTGTTAAAGATTCTTATAATAAGAAAGGCTGGGAAAAGTAGAGTCATATCTTATCAAAACAATCTAAGAAATCTTAAGAATGCTGCTTTTCTAGTAATACATAAATATACACGAACATGAGCAAGAATCCAAGTAAAGAAACAGTTCTTATTCATAGGATTGACAGTTTTATTATTACACCAGCCTGAAATAACATATAATGGTGTGTGAGTGTGCACTGGAGTTTCTAAAAGCAGCTTTTAAGATAGGCTTAATGTGAGAAGGGTTCAGCTTTCTTCTTTGAAATCTGGAGGATGGGGTCTCCTGGGGATAAAGGGGAAAAGGGGAGATAAACTTTTAATGCAATCCCTATTCTTGCTATAATTTATTTATTTGTTCAGCAATATTTATTGTACACTCACCATATGTCAGACTCTGTAGATATAGTGGGGACCTTGACAAATACTTTCTGCCTTGAATATGCTCAGAGCGCAGGCTTCTTGCACAGTATTAGCACAGAAATACTACCACAGGAAAGCAAAAGCAAATTTACCAGCACTTGTGAGGAAAATCTAACAACACCAAGATCAGGTAAATCTTCCAGGAGGAAGGGACATGAAAATTGAAAACCCAGAGATAGGTAAGATGGAGATAGAGCAAGGTCAAAAGGAAGAAAGCAGAGAATGTTGAATCAGAGGGAATCCTGAGAAATTCCTTCTGAACCTATCTTCCTCATCTCTAAGTAACCATATGCTAACACTCCTTATAGAGAATCAACTTTAAAAATTGCTTCATACAATATGGTAAGGGTTAGTTTGAATTTTGAATGAAATGACCAGCAAATCAGATTGCTTCACATGGTAAACCACATTGGACACACTTAGTGGTGACCAACAGGAGTGACAGTTATGCCCTGAGCGCCGCAGGAAAAGGGAGTATAATGCCTCTTCTTTAGGATATACTTTCAGCCTCCTTTCTGGGTAAGGAAGCTGGCAATGAAATAAGGTTTACCCAAATGTGTTTTTTTTTTTCATTATATACAACTTAGGTAACCTAAAACACGTCTGTACTGAGATTGATGACCCACAGGCCAAACCTCAGCCATCACAAAGCTTATTGAAGGCAAAGAGTACAGCACGTGAAAAGGCCCAGAGGCTGAGAGGAGCTAACATCTTTAGGTGACAGGAAATACTTAGATCTAAGGTGGGGTTCAGTACAAGATAGTGATAGTGAAGGGTGAGTCACAGAGATAAGTCAGCAAGATTTTGAGTGCACTGAGATTTTGAATAATTAAAGTGGAAAATCCAATTAAATATGGAAATTATATGGTCAGATTTACGTTTTTCTAGCTGCACTGTGGATAGACTGCAATGAAGGTAAGCCTGAAAAGAGCTGGGAATTAGCAGTGGGCATAGAGAGATCTTAGACTGATGGACTGTGATGATTTTGTGTGTGTGTATGTGTTTTGGGGGGTGGGGGGGAGTGACGCCGACTCCTATGTACTCTGTTGTGAATTCTAGCTGCATAGTCAATGCAATCATAAAGAAAAGGAATACAGGGCTGGGGCTGTGGCTCAGCGGTAGAGCGCTTGCCTCGCATGCGTGAGGCCCTGGGTTCGATCCTCAGCACCACATACAAAGCAATAAAATAAAGACATTGTGTCCATCCACAACTAAAAAAATATTTAAAAAAAAAAGAAAAGGAATACAGAAGGAGGAGCTAATGTGTATAAGGCTGTTCCAGAGATTACTACAATTTGATGTGACTTTTGGTTGAGTCTTTTTTCTTAGATCTTTTTTCTTAGAGCTGTTGTCTTTGAAGGTCCACTTTGTTTTACCGTGGGGAAAGCAGCTACCCTCTGATTTGAAATGTGCAGCCATGTTTCGTAGTTTGATTTCACACCTAGTGCTCAGAAAAGAAGGGCAGTATTACTTATGTGTTTACTTATGTATGCCATGTGACTGTGGGTCATAGTCATTTGAGAGAATGAAAATAAAAACATTTGAGAGGGGGAATACACAGAAAGATTTTGTAGCAAGAAGTGACTTGATGCTGACTTCATTTCTTCCTACGTTAACACTCGTTTCAATGCCACTCACTGTAACACTGCCCTTCTTTTCTGAGCTCTAGGTATGAAATCAACCTACGAAACATGGCTGTACTTTGTTTCTATAGGAAAGCCTCATGACTGTTTATCCATAAATACATGACAATTTAAATTTTTCATTCACACATTGAAAGACATTTGGAATAATCTATCAATACAAATGACAACATATTAACTATTCATTCCATTTTATTGCTGAATTGGATTCCATTGTATGGATATGCCAGTTTCCTGATCAATGAGCAGCTTTGCTACTTTCAATGATTTAAGACCTAGGTATTTTCATTTTGTAGTACCACAAACCATTACGTAGCCTGATGCATTTGCATCCAGTGTGCAAGCATAGGTAGAGAATGCAAAACTTCATAGTTAGATTGGCCCAGAAGTAACTCATTGACCTACTGTACTCCACTGGTAAGAAATACTCACATGCCTTCACCTACATGCAAGATTTGCAAAATGTGCCTGGGTATACAGGTGATTCCTAGTGATAACTCTACACTCTAAAAAATGGAGGTTGATGTTTAGTGGAAAGTTAGATTTTACTGTCACAAATGTCTTCAGTCTTTTCCTTTATGGTTTTGAACCATAAAGGAATTCCTTTTGTTATAAAGGAATTATCTACTTATGAATTTAAAAAATATTCCCTGGTAAATGGATGGAACTGGAGACTACCATGTTAAGTGAAATTAGCCAATCCCCCAAAGGCCAAATGTTCTCTCTGATATGATATGTGGATGCTAACACACAATAAGGGGGGTCAGAGAATAGAAGTTCGTTGAATCAGAAAAAGGAGAATGAAGGGAAGGGAAAGGGAATGGGAATAGAAAAGATAGTAGAATGAATTGAACATGACTTCCCTAAGTTCATGTATGAATACACGACCAGTGTAACTCCATATTATATACAATCACAAGAATGGAAAGTTATACTCCATGTATGTATAATATATCAAAATATACTCTCCTGTCATATATATCGAAAAAGAACAAATAAAATTTTAAAAAAAACTTTCTCTAGTAAAAAAATTACCAGAGTTTAACAAAAAAAAAATTCACCAGTATTTCTCTGATATTTATCTATTATTTCTAAAACCAAGTAGCCAAAACTTAACATTATCCATGTAAATAATGCAATATTTGTTCTCACTAACTTAAAAGGACACTTTAACCAAACATTAAAGTAATACTAACAAAACACAGTGCTTTTTTGAATTTTACCATGTCTTTACTGTATTCTCTACTAGCACTTAGTATTATTAAGATATCAAATACTAACACAAGATTTTCCTCCTTTTAGTAACTTAAATTTTTTCCTTGTTAAGATACTTCATATTTTTTATACTATCAGTAAATTACAATATTTTATCCAGATATTTTTGTCTGATTCTCTTAATTATTTTCCTCTGATATACACTACAAATCAAGTATTCAACCCAGAATTTTTTATCAATGACTTTATAATTTTTATTCTTTTATCAAGTGCCTTCTGAATAATAGGAATTTCTATTATAAATATGCGTTTCCACCTCAGCATTTCCTCCTGTCTCTTATCTGTTCTCCATCATAATTATCTCATATTTTTCCTCTAAGCAACAAAAAATGTTTGGGAGTAAATTTTTATTTCACTAACTTGTTTTTCTGAGCTATCCATTTCCTCTTCACTGCGTCTCTTACATTTTAATTTGGGGACTTTTTAAAATCTGAAAGCAAGTTTTATGATACTCAACTGAGGTAGTTAAAAATTTTTAGGAACATTTTACCATTAATCTTTTAGTAAGTTTATTTCTTGGAAGGATATTTGCTCTACTTTGTTATATTGGTATCTATGTGTGGAACTAATAAATGCTTTCATAACCGTAACATCTTGTCTTTGAAGTTTACTCACCCTTACCATGGTGATCCATGTTTATTTATTAATACTGTGAGTTAAAATGAGTTGTACCAAAAATTGTCCACATATACAATCTATACTTCCAAATAAAAGCAGAGGGGTTTACTTCAAGAAGTTTTATTTTATTATCCGTCTCCATTTGTGAGAAACAATGACCAGAGGGACTCACTACCACACCATGTTTATGTTGGAAGCCCCAAGAAAGCTTGGCCCTGCCCACTTCTGTAATCAGTGTGACTGTCTTAGTTAGTGGTCCCTGAAGCAAGTTCCCACTTCACTCAGTGGGCCTTCCTCACAAAATCAAAGGCAAAGATGCAACTTCCCACAGTTCCTGATAAAGGAGTTACTGTAATTTGTTTTTATAATCATGTGTCTTTTTGTAGCCCAAAGTAACCTGGGACATTGCTTCCTTTCTCCAGTTGTAAACAACTGCCCTTAAATGGAGCTCACTGTCTCAATGATCTTGTTTAGTTGGGACACTATCCATGCAAAGGCCAAGGCAGAATGAACGCTGTGGCCCACCGTTCTGAGTATGGCCACTGTGAAGTAAAAAAATGCTTTCTGTCTCTCCCTGCCTATTACTACCTCTAGTTCCCATCTTCTCTTATCCTAGTAATCTGTTGGCTTCTATCTTTTGAAGTTCCACACAGACTTTTCCTTTGCACATGATAAAAATCTGCCTGGTTGATTTTCACCTAGGTTAGGACTCACTTGTATTCTGTTCCTGAATTTCTTCCAAATTTCTCTTTTATGAATAGTGGGCACCCTTTCTGGGTTTTTGTGAACCTAATCATATCTTGCTCTATTTTTTTCTCTATTTCTTGGTAATTTAAATGGCAAGATTAAGAAGATGATGTTAAATGTATGGCATCCAATTATTATATTGGACTAGATGACTACATTTATATATTTGTTTTAATATTCTAGTTCCATTATCTTTAAACAGATAGATTTTATACTATAATTCCAAAGAAAAAAAGAAAGAAAAGAAATGAAGACAACAGAGAAAGGAGGAAAAAATAGGAAGGTATACTCAAATCACAACATGATCAAAACACCAAAGTGGCAAATTTACAATGATTTACTTTTTCTAACTTAGAGCAGTTTGATAGTGACTGAAACCTCATTTGTAATATTAACACATTTGGAAGGAAAAATTACAGTGAAAGGAAATGTACTATTGTTTGCCTATCTCACTATCCATGATAAACCCTTCTGTCCATGAAATTGTTGTAAACTTTGGTTTACAACAAACCGAAGTTGACCCTAACTATTGAATAACCTCATGCTGAATTTTGTGGAAAACACTGGACTAGTTTTAATTTAAAAGTTTCACTTTCCACAGCATGACAACTTGTTAAGGTACGGCAGACCAAGTCAGGCCCTCCAGCTTTATAATACATGTTTTAGATTACAAAACTGCATTTAAAAAACGAATGAGGCAATTCCAAGCCCTCTTACTCAGTTATCTGTGGCCTGTTGGCAAAAGAGCTCTTGGAAGACAGATTGGAGTCCTGCAGCAGTTCACTGTGCTGGATGGACTCAAGTGCTCCCCCTGCACTCACTCCAGCTGTCCTCTCTTCACACATGGCTACCTGGCCTTGCCCCCAGAGCTCATCCTGCATTCTTAGTCATCTGGTATACCCTCTATTCATTTGCTTCTTAAAGATTCCCCATTTTGAACAGACAAATGAAGTAAATCCTCTCCAAGTTTACTTTGTAGCAAACACAAACTATTAAATTAACTTCCAAATAATTTACAAAGTTGTATTATACTATGATGCAGCCATTAACAATGTTTATGGAGAAAAACTTGTCATGATATGAAAAAATTCTATAATGTAAGCAAAAATAAAGAATATACAGGGAAGTATATGTAGTCACCCCCCTGCATAAGCAAGGGATTGGTTCCAAAATCACCTGTGAATAACAAAATCCACTATGCTAAAATCACTTACATAAGATGGTGTGGTATTTTCATATTGCCCCACACCATCCTTCTATGTGCTTTAAATCATCTCTAGATTATTTACAATACCTAATAAAATGTAAGTGCTATGTAAGTAGTAGTTATAAGGTATTGTTTACGCAATAATGACAAGAAAAACGTCTGTGTATATTCAGTACAACACAATTATTTTTTTAATATTTTTGATCCATGCTTGGTAGAGTTCACAAATGCAGAGCCCATGGACATAAAAGACCAACTATAATATTATATCAACTTTGTGAAAGGAAAATACATGTTTTAAATAGTAAAAGAATATACTAAAATTTTAATAATTGCTTCAGGATGATAGCATTATATATATTTTTTCTCCAAATTCCTATGAAATGCATATTTATGCCATAGTTTATATTTCTCATAATAGTAACCCAAATTCTTGATAACTTGAATTGTCAAGTAGGTCACCTCACATTATAAAAACTTTGTACAATATGATTTCAACAAAAAATAATGCATAAATAAGAGATGTAATGAAAATGTGGAAAAACTGGCACTTCAGTGGATTAATGAGTGATTGGATTAATGAGTGATTGCTATTTTCATTTCATTTCAAAATACATCTCTGTTTTTAAACTGTGCACATTGGTCATGTATTAATTTTATTTTAGGAAAAAATGCTTAAGTAAGACTGAGGAAAAGAAACAAACCACTATGTTCCTAATATTTCAAATAAACCAGTATGCTCAATATTCTGGGTAAAAGTTATAGAGAAATCTTCAGAACTTGATGACTTCCCATTTCACTTATCCCAAGATAACATAATTCACAAACTCTAATTTGCAACTGACAATTTCTCATCTATTTTCTTATTTTAAGGTGAGATCACCTAAATGAGAGAAGGTCCTGTGAGACAAGAGCAAAACTGCTAATCTAGCCAAAGACTCATCATAAAACAAGAAGCCAGGCAAGGCTCAGGATGGAACAAAGGTGTACTATGAATACATACTTAAGGTTAAAATTCAGGACCCACAGCCTTTGGGAAGACATTCTGATACACAAATGCAGAAGAACTGGATCATCCTACTGCTATTTTTCTTCAGAAATGGAAATAGGTTTGTTCTCTGTTTCCACAGTCCAGAGAATTTATTATTAACGAAGCACATCAGAGATAGCTATGGTGTTGTATATTTAGGTAGCTGAGGAGGCAAAGTGAGGGAATAATTTGCATTAGGAAATATTGTTTCTATTAACAAAGGGCATGCTAACATCTCACGGTGGACACACCAAACCATCAAAGCTGATGTGATTAAAGACATTTCCTGGTAACTGTGGTGACTCATAATTTATATGGAACTATATACTGCCTCTAACTGTAAAATAAAACAATCCACTGATTTATCTACTAGGAAAGGCTAAGAGTTGGTATTCAAAAGACAAAGATAAAAGGCAAACAAGTAAGATATTAGGGGATGTCTGATATAAACTGTAAATTCACTGTATCTACACAAAGTAGGCAAACAAGACAATAAACACTAAATGCACTTCTTTATCTTTCCATAATTCTCAAAGTAAAGAAATCAGAATCTTTATTCCATTTTGAACAATTTCTTTTGGAAAAGAAATGTTTCAAGAAAATTCTGTCAGTAAAGCTAACATTTCTTTTTTGTTTTTTATGTCATAATTCATTTTGAACAATGCAACTAGAAAGTCTTCCTTTATTTCCTTTTTAAAACAGGGATTATTACATTTAGACATGAGAAAATGTAGCAAGTCATATTTCATTACTTGCTCCTTTTATATACAGGACACTATGATTTCCCTTTTTCATTTAAAAGGCATTTCACCATCCAAATGATAAACACAAACACATTCAAATGGAAGCAAATAATGAAATTAACAGGGCACATACTAGTGAGCACATCATACATGCCTAAAGTCTTCTCCACTAGAAGGAATTGTCATCTCTTATTTCACATATATAGATTAGAAAACTTTGTATGCCTTTTTCCAAATTTAAGAAGTTTACAGAAGGAATATTGTAAAATACCACAAGTTCAGCCTACTGTTTGATTTTTAGTATCCAAATAGTTCATGTCATATGTTCCCAAATTGATAGTCTTCAGCTAAAGATCTTTAGGGAGACTGAAGTGGTATTTTCTGTCATACTTTGAACCAAAGTCAGGGGAAGAAAAAGGAAAGAAAGAAACCCTTCATACTTCAAAGCTGAAACCTCAGCCCACTGTTTATTTTTCTTTGTTCTTTCACTAAACTAATTAAATGAAGAGCTTGACTTTAGAAGCTAGCTGGGGGAGAGGAGAGGAGGTAAAGCCAGTTGGGATTGGCCCAACTGCTAATAAATATGGAAGACAATAGATATCATAATAGCTTTCATTATGACTTTACATTCATTCATTAAACTTTTTAAATAGTAACATGGATTACTGAGGAAGGAGAAAGTCTTATAATTATCTCATTAAGTGTTTAGTCAGAGGAATTACACCTATTTAAAACAAAAATTCAAATAATTATATTTCTAAATCCATTAGCTTCCAAAGAGTGATCTTCATTACACTGTATATTTTCAAATCAAATTCCATTGCTCTATATTTTATTAATACATTTATTTTTCTACTTGATCTCACCAAAAAGTCAGAAATACATTCAAATAAATAATTTAGGATCTCTATGTAAATACAAATGCATAGAAGTTTATACTAAATTTAGATAAACATATTTGTGAAACATGTCATCAAGAGAAGCTGGAAATATTTTTCTGACTTCCTTTTAGTTCTGTAATTTTCATTTCAATATTTTAAAATAAAATAACTGAGTTTTACAAAACTAACATAACTTTACTATTTAAATATTCAATTAACATGCAAGGTTTTGTTCTTTTTTTTTTTTTTTTGCTTTTTTAATGTGTCCCTCAGTTCTTCTCCCCTCAAATCTAAGAATCTGAGATGTCTTTTCACATCTCTTTGTATAATATAGAAACATACCTAAAGACACACGCACAAATAGACATACATAGATAGGCATATGTTTTATAGAGATAATGCTCATATAAGGTCCTGTAACTCCATTTCTTCATTTCTTTTTCATCCTTTCATCAGACATACTTCTGTGTATGCATAAATAAATCAACTCTATTCTTCTCAATGGAGATCAAATATTTCATTTTATGGTTATATCATAATTTAGCCAGATTCCTACCAATGAAGGTCAATTTTAGTTTTAAACAAGAACATACACATTCTTAAAAAGTTTAAACCTCACGAAAGTATATAAAACAAAACAATAAGCACTCCAGTGCCTCTTCTAAAAGATAATTAATTTTAAAGTATTTTTTTCTGTTTCACATCATAATTTTTAAATATGAATCTTAAACATGTATTACCTAATGTGTTACTTGACATATTTGTTGCTTCTTTAATTAAATGAATTATCATATTTATAAATATCTGTTATGTCATTTTCTCTTCTCCTTTATGCTCATTTTATTATTTTAAGAAATATTTATAATTTGTTAAAATATTTTTTTATTTTGAATATCTACTAAAATATTTGGTTTTTTTCTGATTCACATATTTTGGTACATTATAATTATACATAATAGTGGAATTCATTATGCCATACTTGTAAATGAACATAATTTGATCAGTCTCATTATCCAAAACAATATTCTTTCCCTTGCCTCTTATCCTCTTCTATCTGCTTATTCTTTTTATGACATATTCTGTTTTGTTTGCTAAACATAAGTAAGTCTTCCTTGACTATTGTATAAATTAAGCTTAAAATTTTAAAGCAAAAAGAAAAAATTTCAAACCCAATTCAGCTTAAGCATTCAAGCCCAAGGAGACAGTATTTGTGTATGATCACTGTGTGTTGATTACTGACTGCAGGACCATATGGTATGATGAGCCCAGGAGAAGAGAAGCAATTCACAGGTCCATGCATAAAATTTCTCCAAACAGTGAGGCCCAAAGGACTCTTCTCTATCTTCCTTTTATCTTACCTGTACTCCTTATATTGCAGTAGGTAAATTTAGGTTTCATGAAAAGATGACAATATTGCACAGTATTATGACCAACATATAAGGCCAGCCTCTACAGCTCAGAAGTTGTGTGGCCTAGAGCTAGGCTCTTCCATTTCCTGAATCTCACTCTTCTCATTTGTAAACTGAAAGATAAACTAGTATGTCCCTGCTAGTCTCCGCATTTTAATATTTTAAATTATAGAATATTAAATAGGCATGCATTGTAGGTATAATGAAACTTCAGCCTTAGAAGCAGAGTTCCACCATTCTTACTTCTAATACCACGTTTCTAAGTGACTATGGGTGATTGCCAAAGACATATTCTTAATGCTTTCATCATTTTTTGTATTTAGAGATTTTTTTAGAAATATAAGGCAACACTTTTAATGGCTGTTTTTGTTTGCTGCAAAGAAACACATGCCTATTAAATTCTAGCATGCATATTTTAAATTGTAAAATTATCATTTACTCCTCTCTACCAGAATTAGAACAGTTTGGTTAAGGTTATAATATAGTAATAAGTTGTACTAAATAGAGCAAACAGTATTTTCTTGTGCACTTTCCTACACAGGATCTAAAATCATTTTCATTTTTTTTCTTCCTTCTGATGGTTGTGGGACTAGGATTGGGGATGGTGGTATTGATTAAAAGGCTGAATTTGAACATACAAAGCAGAAAGCCACATACAACACAGACTAGGGCCTATAAGCAATTTTTCAGCCTTTCCATCAGGATGGGAATCATTTCTGGTAATCAGTTACCACCAATATGATCTCACTGCTTCCCTCTCTTTCCTTACAGGAGGGGGCTATCCAAAACTTTGGCCTTATTAGCCCCCGCAGATGCTGCTCAGTGTCTCTTCCTGCCAGTTTTGGCTCAGTGAGGTGTCTCCTGGGCCCACTGACTGTCGGTTGCCATAACAACATTCTGCAAACGAGGGAGGCCTGGCGGAGCAGTGGTTGGGCCAGGTGGAGAGGAGGAGGTAGAACAGACAGCTGAGCTACACAGAGTCCCTACAAGAAGGATATGGAGGCAGGTAACCATAGGACATGAGAAAGCTACTGAAGGGGAAGAGGATGATGTGGAAGAAACTTGAGCCCAGAGCCAGTTACTGAACATTTGCAATATCTGGCCTTTCTTGGATGATGATGAAGTTAAAAAGAAAGGAAGGAGCTGAAGAGACAATGTGAAAGGAGTAAACAAAAAGGTTAGAAAAACATTATAGAGAAGCATAAGGAAAATGGAAACCAAAGAGAGACATTTCTGCAACTGGAAAAATGTCAAACTCAGATATTGTGGACATAGTAAAAACATCCTTTTCTG
This sequence comes from Xerus rutilus, assembly GCA_028644305.1. NCBI lineage: Eukaryota > Metazoa > Chordata > Mammalia > Rodentia > Sciuridae > Xerus > Xerus rutilus. The sequence goes on along the minus strand of CM053407.1, from coordinate 87,988,116 downwards.
TGGTTCGTTTGTGCTTGTACTAATTCTGTTTAACATGAAATTAGAATAATATTAGAGACTAACAACAGGGCAGATTAATATGCCAGTCTTGGTTATGATAGACTACAGGGTCCAGCCGTTTTAAATTTGTGAACTGTGGTTAAAAACATCTAATTTGCTTCTTCCCTGACTTTCCTAACTTCAATGAGTTGTTGAATATTCAAATCCTTAGAAAGGTCTACAAATGTTAGAGCTCATCATCTTCTCTTGAGTTCAATATTACCAACATTTAACACACTTCACTTTCAGTCTCCCAGTCTCCTTTGGACTATCTTTGGAAGATTATTTTTCTTTTCTTGTTTGTTTTGTTAATTGCATTTGGACTCAATTTTTTTTATTGTAGAAGTAACTGAGATTTATCCTTTAAGTCTGTAAAGGACAAGTAATTTCCATTTACCATAGCTACTATCACTAGAAATAAAATAAATTTGGAATCTAAATTTGAAAATCTTTATCTGCATTTAATCAAAAATAACTTTATGACTGAATATCTTTGATGGATTTTTCTCTCAAATAAGCTGCAAGGGGGTAGTCAGGCAAAATAAGGTGAGGGAAAATATATATTGTATACATGTGTATGCAATCACAATGTTTTAGCCAAGACTGAATTTGAGATCATCTAGTACAATGCTCTTTAAAGTTTAATTTTCAAGCAGTCATCTAATGGTCTTATGAAAATGTAACTTGTGTTTGTAAGGCCTAGGATGGGACAAGACTGCAGTTCTAGCAAGTCTCCAGGTGATGATACTTCCTTGAGAAGCAAGCTCTTGGAGAACACTTCCAAAGTTTGATAAAGCAACTAAAAGCACACATGCACATGTGGAAGTGGTGGTGGTGTAGGGTCAGAGATTTAGCTTTCCTCCAATAGTCTCTGGACATTCTGAGTCATTTTTTAGACATTACCATGGAAAATCTTGCTATCTGGAGAACATGATATGAAAGGCACATACTAATCTAAACACTTCTTTTAATCCTAAAAAAAAAGAAAAATGAAACAAAAACAGAGACTGGAAGGAGTTTAAAGAGCAATAAATGTATTCATAATACTCTTTATCTATACACATATGCCCAAACAATACAGTTAAAGCATCCACATTAAAACATTAATATATGTGCATTGCTGCTTATTAGCATTCAAACTATCTTTGAGAGGACACCAACCAAAAGGTTAAATCTGACAGCCTCCTTCTTCTGTACCCTGGCAGGTAAGCTGAAAGCAAGTGGATAATGGTAACCCAATCACAAGATCATTTCAGACACCTGAGACCTAACTGGAATCAAACAAATATCCAGGAACAGTTGGGTAGTATTTAAGATGATGGTATAAACAAAAAGCTCAAGAATCAAGGTTTGTGGGGTTGCTATTTAAGGTCAGTCATGGGAAAGGTTTCCAAAGAAGTGATTATTTATCTGTTTTCATCACTGTAAACACATAAACACACACACACACACACACACACACACACACACACACAAATGTGACCACTAATGAAGTAAAGAGAAGAAATACCAAGTGGAGGAAACAGAATATGATCAGAGAACAGAAAGGGTTAGGATGACTGGAAAAGGGGTTAAGACAACTGAAAAAAAATAGGTAAATACATAGGGATGAGGCAACATTTGGAGGTATAGGTTTTAGCACAGGTGCTATGGGGGTTTAGATGATATGATGGCTCAATACTTTAGATAATTTCTAAATTTCTTGAAGGCTAGATTTTATCCCCAATTCCAGTGAAATGGTAAGCCTTTAATATTTTCCAAATGATAAATATATCTAAAAAACATACATTCAGCATCTCTTATACTGAGTCCTGTATGCATATACAGGAGTAGTGTACAAGATGATACTAGAAGTAAAAAGATCATCATGAATTTTGAAATTAAGAAGTGAAAGAAAATCCTTCCTAAACACCCATATCTTTTTGACTGCTGATGGTAATTTCAAGTTAGTGAAACTAGAATTATGAAGAACTATAGAACAGGAAAGCATTTCTGTTTCCTTCATGAAGTTTTTCAAGTTAAAGAAAGTATAAAATAATCAAATTTAAAATATATAGCTGCTAAGGAATTAAGGGACAAGACTACTGCATTTAGTTTTTGGTTAAGAACAGTGAATAGTGAAAAAAAAAATCCAACAAATTTTAGCCATGTTGATTTACTTATGACTTTCAGTTTCTTTTTTTTTTTTTTTTTTTTGGTACCGGGGATTGAACTCAGGGGCACTCGACCCCTGAGCCACATCCCCAGCCCTATTTTGTGTTTTTTATGTAGAGACAGGGTCTCACTGAGTTGCTTAGTGCCTCGCCATTGCTGAGGCTGGCTTTGAACTCACGATTCTCCTGTCTCAGCCTCCCTGAGTGCTGGGATTACAAGCGTGAGCCACCGCGCCCGGCTATCAGTTTCTTTTTAATGATTATATTAAAATCTGTTTTGCTTCTTTGCTATTTTATTTGTATCTTTGCATAGTTCTCTCCTGTGTGTCCAAATTTTGTTTATTTCACTTATAATTTGGAAATTATGCATCATATTTTCCAACGAAGGGTTAATTTACATTTAAAATATCCTTATATATCTTTATTCAATTCTATCTACATATATATTTATCACTTCAAAAATAAAACATATGAATTTGAGAATTCCCCACACACACATAAAATGAAAGGTTTTGCAAGCAATTATTCACACTCCTACTCTAAGATTTTGCTGGTATAATTTAGGATTTCATTTCTAGAATATTATCATTTTTAAAACATTTTAAGTTTCTTTTGGAAGAATTACTTAAAATTTTCTTCTGTTAATTTGAACTTCTTACTACGTTAAAAACAGTGATTTAAATATTGAATTTTAGACTGGTTTGAATTATGTGCTACTCTTTCTTTTACAACACAATCTACTCTAATACCAATTGGTTTCAATTATTCATCATACTTTCTTTTATTACACATAATCCTTATTAGTTTTTAGTTTGATTCATTCTTCAGACAGCTGGAATACTTTTTAATTCTTTTACTAATCTTTTTCTTTTTCAGAAAAGGAATGTGGGTAAAAACATTTGGAGTCCTTTTATTTCTATTAATATCTTTCTGTTGCTCTCAAATGTGAATGATAGCCTGTCTAGCTATAACATTCTTGGGTTTCAATATATTTCTCTCAAGAGTCTTGTGTTCATTTCTCTTCTGTATTTTTCATATTGTGGAGAGTCTGATGTCAACTTGAAATTATTTCCTCTTGTAAACAAACTTTTCTCTCATTTTGATGCTTTATTTTGTTTTACATTCAGGACTTACATCATTATGTTTTTAGGTAGGCTATTTTGCCTCGTTTTAAGTACGATTCCCTCCTCGCTACCCACTATCCAACAAGAAAACATTCTTCCAGTATTTATTTGGTGATTCTTCTATAATTCTTCTCTTTTCTCCTATATGTTATCATTGACTCCTGAGATTTGTTATGTATGTACCTTACATTTTTGATGAGCATATTTATCTCATTTTCTTTTCCTAAGTTCTGGCAGTTTCTCAAAATGGTACAGTTCACTGAACCAGTTTTCTGTCCTTTTCAGATGAAAATGTCCTCTAGGATGTGTGTCTTATTCATAGGATAATAGTCCTCTGAATTAGAGGAATTTTGAAAGATTTTCTCCAATTCCTTGCAGTAAACCTGTTCCATAGATTTGTGGGAACATTTTTTCTTCCACAGGTTTTCTTCTTCCAAACATAGCTCAGCTTTACAATTGCTTACATATTTCTATTCTGTTATGTTTTTCAATACAGAGAAAATAAGAAGGCAACTATAAAATACACTGTGCTATTCCTTCACATCAAGTTAATAGGAAGACAAAAGTTTCTCAGTGCAGATTTATCTCATTACCTCAGACATTCTCCTGAGAGTCAGAAGGAAGGGTTCGATAAGGGAAATTCAGCTAACGGTGCCCACTAACACTATCCCAAAGGATTTATTCACTGTGCCCTTTACTGACATGACTATGTTCATTAGACATTAGAGGAAGCACCAATATGTTACAAAGCATGATGTAAACAGCACACATTTCCTGGGAAAGGGCACTGCACTCATGTGTCTGTGGTAGGATTAGGATCACTGGACTTTTTCAGGGATGTCAGTACTGCCTGTTGACTTCTCCATGGTTCACCTTTGTCTCAGGCACCTATGGCAAACTTCCTGAAGCCTGTGGGCTTTTCCCATCATTTCAGATTCTTTTTTCTCAAGCAATCTTTTCCATGATTTCTGCTGACTCATGGATTGACTAGTTCTGTTTCTCCTACACTATGTTTAATAAAAGTCCTTCCAAGAATCTGACACAAATATGTTGTCCTCCCCTTACTTTTAGTATTTTATGTGTTTTTTCTCAATTTATATATCGTTTAGGTTACCTCAATGATGAACAGATGATAGCTGCATAGTAGATGAAGATTACCATCTTTATCCTGAACTTCTTTTTACTCAATTATTGGTTTTGTCTTCTTTCCCTCTCTTTTTTCAAACATTTCTTAAAGCATAAAAATGAACTAATCTCGTTTTTGTTTTAAAGCTTTAGTAAACATCCGAGATTAATCATCACTCTGAAATCTCCTACATCAGCTTTATCCAACAGAACTTTCTGTAAAGGAAATATTCTTCTGAGTGGTTCAATTCAGAATCATTAGGCTTATGTAGCTACTGAGCATGTAAAATATAGCTGGTGCAACAGAGAAACTGAACTTCACAATTTAATTTGTATTAATTTAAATCTAGATAACCACAAATGCCTTGTGGTTAGTATATTAGCACAATCTTACACAATCCTTACTGAAGTTTCAACATCTTACAAAATTAAAGTCTCTACCTAGGCTTCACACTAAATATAATTGTTGAGATAAGGTGGGGCAGTATTCTTAAAAAGTTCTCTCCATGCTTCTTCAGGTGTGCTAAGATAGCCTTAGGTGATTGGTACCAGGAATAATGAAAAAGAGGCTCAGAAACAGTGCATTATATACTTTATAAAAACTTTAATCGGAAAATGCTGAGCCTGTGCACCATCCCCTCCCGTCTGAGGTAGACATTGCCTGTCAATCACTCTATACTTCTCTTCTCCACCTACCCACAAAATTCTTCCCCAACAGATTCCCAGCAACTCTTAACTAAGGATCAATCCCAGAGAAGAAATTTAGTTACTATCTCTATCAGGGCTTGACAAACTTGTTTTTTAAAGGGACAAAGAGAACATTTTGGACATTGTGGGTCAAAAGCTCTCTGTCACAAACACTCACTGCCACTGGAAATATATACATGGGTGTGACTATTTCCTATGGAAACTTTATTTATGGACCCTGAAATTTGAGTTTCATATCTTTCCAGATAATGAAATATTACTTTTCTTTTTTAGTTTTCTTAACTATCTTAAATTGTAAAGCTATTCTTAGTTCTTGTGCCATGAACTTATAGAGATCCTGATGAATTTAGCCCCAAGTAGTAGTCTGCCAATATTCATCTAAATGATTGCTAAGGTCTCTTTTACTTCTAAAAACTTATGAGTCAAAGATTTTTATTGCTATAAATATTTTAGAAGAGATCATTAGTATATTTTGGCTCTTCATGTTTCCTTATACCATACTATAAGATTTTTGTAACTCAGTATATAAAACAAATATAATAGTGATACTTACTGAAGGTAAAATCTCTGTATGCAAATATAATGACCTCATAGTTTTTTAAAATATTTTTTTGTTATATATGGATTCAATGCCTTTATTTGTTTTTATGTGGTGCTCAAATCGAACCCAGTGCCTGACAGGTGCCAGGCAAGTGCCAGGCAAGTGCTCTACCACTGAGCTACAACTCCAGCCCCATGATGTCATAGTTTTTTGCTTCTTTCTGTACATATACAGATTTCCATATACTATATGTCGTATAAACAACAAGAATTTAGCCAGGTGCAGTGGCGCACACCTGTAATCCCAGCACTTTGGGAGGCTGACACAGGAGAATCACGAGTTCAAAGCCAGCCTCAGCAACAGCGAGGTGCTAAGCAACTCAGTGAGACCCTGACTCTACATAAAACATGAAATAAGGCTAGGGATGTGACTCAGTGATCGAGTACCCCTGAGTTCAATCCCTGGTACCAAAAAACAACAATAAAAAAAAAAACAACAAGAATTTATTTCTCACTATTCTAGATGCTGGGAAATCCAAGAAAAAAGTGTTACCAGAGTCAGTGTCTGGTGAAGGGCCTCTCCCTGATCCATAAACTGCTTTCTCCTTGCTGTGTGCACACATGGCAGAAGGAAGACAGGAGCTCTCTGAAACTCTTTCATAAGGGCCTTAATGTCATGACCTTCTCACCTCCCAAATCCCCACCTCCAAATACCATCACATAGGGGAATAAATTTCAGCAAATGAATTTTGAGAGAATGTAAATATTGAGACTATAGCCTAGCACTTCAGTCAACAATAGAAAACGTAAAGAACTTTCAAGTAAATTTCTACTGAATTTTATTTTATTTTATTTTGGGGTGGGTACTGGGGATTGAACTCAGGGGCATCCAACCACTTGAACCACATCCCCAGCCCTATTTTGTGTTTTTTTATGTAGAGACAGGGTCTCACTGAGTTGCTTAGTGCCTCGCCGTTGCTGAGGCTGGCTTTGAACTCGCGATTCTCCTGTCTCAGCCTCCCAAAGTGCTGGGAATACAGGAGTGTGCCACCACTCCTGACTCTGTATTTTAATTTAACACAACATATCAACAAAACTTTTAATCTGAAAATATTCCATTTAAAAAAAAACAACTAACATTCTATTTATGTCTAAATTGTAATGGAATTTTAAGTTAGAATACTACTTTTATAACTGTACTGCTAATTTTAGTTAACATTTAACTTCCTTCTATGCATATCAAAGTGGATAAACTAACGACTAAAGCAAAAGTTTGTTAGAGATTATTAACAGATCATTTGAGGATTCCCACAAACATAAGGTGGTACCACCCCATGACCCTGCCTCTCCACTTTACCCTCCTGTATCACTTAAGTTTCTAGGAACAAAAACGTGTTAGTATGATACAGCCTTCATCTTAGCATGGCTTCACATTTCTCAAATATTTGTATATGCTAAGCTTTGGTTATTTACTTATCACTATTATTATCTCCTCTATCCACATTTTACCCTTATCTTCACATGTCATTTACTATGTAATCAAGATAGAGAAAGCAGTGTAATCAATATATGATTCTAACACATTCAAATTTTTAAGGACATTCCACTCTTTTTCAACTGTATTCTGGACTTCTAAATTTTATTTTGCTCTGATTGTTTTTATTTTTATAACCAAGGACTTGAAACATATTCTCACACATATTGAGCTGTCAACAATAGGTACAATTTTTATCTAAGATGCAATTATTTTATCTTAAAACAACACTTCTCAAACTCTACTACTAATTTTAGTTAACATTTAACTTCCTCCTTTGCATATTAAAATAGATGAATAAGCAAATAGAGCAAAAGCTTATATGTTCTCTTCTATCAGATTATCTTCTTTTGAAAATCTATTTTAACATTTACACTTGATTTTAATTATATTTTGCTCATTTCTTTTACATCTATTTATTACTATTTTGAAAGCAAGTTTCAAAAGTCTTCTCTAGCTAATATTCATGATTCCAACTTATTTAATAAAATCTCCCCAAATAAATGGGAAATTACTAGCAACCTCTGACTGGGTTGTTAATTACTATCCTGGGGCCAAGTTGACATAACATTATTAGCTATATTAAAAAACAAAACCAAAAACACACAAAACAAACTTACCTATAGATTTTAAAATACATTTACCAAAATTAAAATTAAAAATTCATCTATTCCTATTATTCAATATTTTTATTAAGTAAAATCTGTTAAAAGGCTGAAAATACTCATGCAAGGAGGAAAACTTCATTAACAAAAAAATACAAAAAACAGTACTTTTCTCCTCCATGTGTTTCAAACATAAAAACTAAGCATTATATAAAAATAAGAGATATAAACTTCTACTATATTTTAAATAAACACTCACATTTTGTCTCATCTCGACTCATCTACAAGATGATATACACAAGTCAAACCTAAGAATTTTGAAGGTAAAAAAATTTAAAATTCACTTATTTTGTAGATAAGAAACAAATCTCAAAAAAATAGTTGATTCATATTCATTAGCAATAAAACCAATGTAGAAACTCTTAGAAGATAGTTACTTGGACTGCCTATAGAAGTGAATGAGTTCTATTAAAATAATTTGATTTCAGGAGACTTGGGGAGGTCAATAATAAGACATTTGGTATTTTAAAAAGGTCACAATTTATGGTACATCTGTTGATTATATTACTTATAGGTTGACATAACAAATATATTAATACTTCACTCTAAATCCCAGAATATAACTAGTGCCACTCACATGGAAATTTTCTATTTGATTCACTCAATGAATGGTTAAGAAATATGAAAAGATGACAAGCATTTATCATCAGCAACATTAGCCAGTTTTTTTAAAACATAAAAATTACCTTGCTATAAACCAGTATGCCTGATACACAAATGATTAACATGGGAATATTTTCACTTGGATCACACATGTAATAAGTTAATGTTGAATAAAAGGTGGAAAGAGTGCATACTTCACAGTCTGAAATACTTTGGACTAAATGAACTCTTCCCAGAGCTCATAGATTCATGAACCTACTTTCTCATATGTCAAACAAATTTATAATTAAACATACCAAGTGCTGTTGTGAAGATGAGCAAAACTGTACGTAAAATACCTAGCAGAATATTTTAAATAATATTCATTTAGAGATAATATTCTTTCTCCTTATCTGTTACTCCCTGTAGGAGGGCCTACCGTAATTTGCTAAATATTACCATTTTGGTCTGACAGAATTATTACAACTTTACATGCCTAACTGCTACAGTTGCTTAAACAAGGATGATATATAATTGCTAAATTATAAAACCATTAGCTCAAGAGATTAAAAACTATCATAAGAAACTCAAATGTTTTCTCTTCCCTCATAACCACTGGAGCCAAAAAGCAGAGTGATTGATTTCCCTTCTGTATTTTAAGAGAAGCAAAGAAATAGAAGTTTGGAAGAGTCAGAGTTGAGACTTCTGGAGAAATGCAACTAGTAGATGACTTTTTTTTTTTTCTTTTTAGAAAGAAGAGAGGTTGGGGATTCTTGTTCTGACAACTCATTCAATGATTCTCTAGAGAGTATGGGGAAAGAATTTGAAAATCTAAACTTGAAAGGGAAATAATATGAACATATCTCTATGCAATAAATAAGTAGCCCTGCTTTACATGCCAACCCTGACAGCTATTATTAGACCCCACTGGTTAATTAGACAAAAACATATTTGGCTAATTTCCCTTCAAATTCACCATCAATGTCAACACATTTGGATAATCCTAAAAGGCTGGGAATTTACAAGTCATAAACATTTAACAAAATAGCTAAGCTTCTTAAAATACTTTTCCCATCTGTGTTAAACCACAGAAAATCTAACCGGAACAGCATTATATCCCCCAGCCTACACGAGTTTTTATTAGCGATAGTAAGTCACTTAGGGCTCCATGCTTTAAGTGTAGGGGGAAAAATACAACAAAACGAAAAATTCATATCTTGGTTATGCTAACAGCCCAAGGAAAGTAAGAAAAATTTAGGTATTGCCTTGTAGTTAAGTAGCCACTTTTCAATGGGCCAGATATATCTATATCTTTATCTTTCACATCTCTGCTTTGTTCAGACTCCATTGGGAATCAACAAAGCTATGCACACGCTGATTCTCCCTATCTCTACCTCTTTGTCTGGGCTTAAGTCAGACTGGCCTCCTACACATCCCTTAAACTCGCCAGTTCCTTCCTTCCCTGGGGACTTGATATAAGTCTGGAACATCCTTTTTATAATCCCCTGCTCCTTTTTCTTCCTTCAGTTCAGTTCTCTGATTAGACGTTACCATCTTAATGAGGTATACTGTATTACCCTTTCATACAAGTTCCTCCTCTTAGGAGTTCTCTATCACAGTATAGTATTCAGTTCTTTTATTGCATTTTCCACAATGTGTGTGTGTGTGTGTACATTTGTATACTGTATGTGTGTAAATAGACTTGTTCTACTATTGTAAGAACACTTGCAATCTACATATTTTTGTTATTATTCAATGTCTGTGCCTAACTGATTAAAATGATCAACCTAGTTTATTTTCCAGTGTTCATCAAACACTAGCATGGTGCCTGGTATACAACAGGCTCTTAGTAGACACCAATTTGCTACATCAACTCACAGACAGCGAATGAATAAAAGAATGAACGGATGAGTCCCTGCTCTGTAACTATTTTCATTTCCAATCAATATACCAAAAATCATCATCCTGTCAAGACTGTACCACGAAGATTATCTCTATAAAAATATAATAAGTTATTATATTGGTTTCTGGAACCCTTGATATTCTTATGTTTAAATATAATTTTTAATTTAGGAAAGCTGAAACATCCAGTGTATATATAAATATGCCACATTATACAATAAGAAAAAAATTTGGTGATTAGGAGATCTATAGTATTAAAGAGTTGAATTATTTTTTAAAACTTTCCATTGGCATATGTGTATAATGTCGGCCTTTATGGTTTGAAAGTAGCCACACACCATCACTTCTGCCAGAAATTTTCAGCTGCCCATCTCCTTGTTGCTGGAAATCTTAGCTTCCTAAACTTCATCATTACGGCCACACTTATAGCTCCTACTGAGCTACCTCCCCACCCTCCAACCAACAACCAAACACCAACTCTCATTCTTATTCCAACTTAATTTAATTCCAAACATTCACACTTTTCTCCTTTGCTATTCTCTTTTTGGCCCAACTTCTAGTATCTTTTATTAAGTTCCTTAAAAAATAGTGTTTATTTCTGATCAAATTTATTTGTATCCATAAATGTTTGTCAGTGTTTCCTTTCAAATCATCACCTACACAGTGAAGCCTAACCTTCACACTGATGGCATTGTAACTCCTTCAAATCCTTATGTATACTTTCATTCCTCTACTGGACTTAATGTACTAAAGGCCTGAGCGTTGGTCTTCAGGACTGCTCTGTAATCACTCATCAACTCAAATAATTTTTCTTCTCTATGCTGCAAGACCACAGAGTCTATTTTTATTGGACTCTTCATTTATCATCCATCACAACTCACCATTTCCTTCGTCAACCACTGCAATACCTGATTCACCATTTTCCTTTCTGTCCCTTCTTTTCTCTCATCAGGAGTAACTTAACCATCACAGTTGATATTTTGATGCATCACTATGTACCTCCCCTCTTCTTTGGCCCTGAACTACAGTAACCATCATCCTCTCACTAGTACAGTCATATCCTGGATTCCAAAACCTGGAAGATCTCAAACATGCTTGTCTTCTCTGAGCATGAGCTAATTACAGCTCATACAACATCTATTTCTTAAATTTTTCTTTTGCTTTGATGACCTCTCCCTTATTCATCGCTTTTGAATTTTCTTTTCTTTTCTTTTCTTTTTTTTTTTTTTGGTACTAAGGACTGAACCAAGGGCACTTAACCACTGTGTCATATCCCAGCCCTTTTTATTTTTTACTTTGACACAGGGCCTTACTACGTTGCTGAGGCTGGCCTTGAATGTGAGATCCTCCTGCCTCTGGCTGGAATCATAGGCTTGAGCCACTGTACCTGGCTTATTTTACTATTCTGGCTCATTGAAAAAATAATAATTATATAATTGTATATATTTGTAGGATGCAAGGTGATGTTTCCATACATGTACTCATTGTAGAAGAATCAAATCAGGCTAATTAATATATCTGTCACCTCAAATATTTATCAGCTTTGTGGTAAAAACATTTAAAATGCACTTCTTAAAAAATGCACTTCTTTTGGCATTATGTAACACTTAGATGTAATAAGTATTATTCTAGCCATATCAGTGTGCAACACCAGAACTTATTCCTCCTATCTGTCTTTGGTAGACACAAACCATATTATTTCATTTATATATGGAATCTAAAAATGTTTAATTCACAGCTGTAGAGAGTAAAATGGTGGTTTAGTGATTTCCCTTATTCATTTTCTAATGATCCCTAACAGCAATGTTTCCCGTTCAATTTCATTAGTCACTTCACTGCTGCTTTGCCTGACCTATGACCAAGCTTCTTGGTCTCCTTTCACGCCCACCTTTCTTTTCCTGATCTTGTCTTGCATTTGCCTCCCAAAGGATCCTTCTAGATGATTGTCTAAGGTTCTATCTTTTGGTCTCACTAGGTAGAAGTTCCCCATAGAATTCAGCTCAATGTGAAGAGCAGAAGATGCTCTTTGGTATCTTGTTGAGTCACACTTTACCACTTAGCCTTCAAAGTAAATGTTAGGCTCAAATTTTCACAAATTATCCCATGAAAGAGCTCTGATATTTCCCATGTACCCCTTCATCTCCTCCATACACTTCTCCAAGGATCACTCCTTACCATTCACAAGCAAATAACAAACATACGCAAACTAACAATTTCATGTCACCAGTATAAGCAATAGTTCTTCAGCCTATGATTTCTATGTAAAATATACATCTGTAAGCATATACAGAAACTTCAGTTTTATTCTGTGGATAGATGCTGACACTGCAATTCTGTTTTTCTAGGAGCTACCTATACCTACACATACATACACACCTATAAACACACACACACACACACACACACACACACACACAGTGTCCCAAAATTGATTTTCAATATATACTTGGTCTTCCTATTGTACTGAATGTCAGTCATTGAGTTAAAACTAGTTGCTTTCTCTATCATTAGTCCCTTCTAAGGGCATAAGAATTAACAAGCAAATACTGATATTTGGCTTCCAGTTATAGCAATTCTGACTTTTGTACATCTGAGGTAGGGCCTCAAATATGTATTTTAACTGGCACCTGAGGTGATTCTGACCCACACTTTTTAGAACATTACTTACTATGGTCCATTTGCTGCTTGGAAACTAAATTGAATAAAACAGACACAAATGGGAACCATGAGACTACTATGGACTTGCTCCTTGGGACATCTGCTCCACTGTCAATCTCTCATCAAATCTCTTGTGAGAGGAAAGCCTTTTAGAAGAAATTTCAGTTTCCTTACATTCCTTTGAATATCACATTAAACTAGCCAACTCTAGAAACTCTTTACTGATCCTGGTCCATGTCCCTGGGAGGCTCTTTTTTCCATCATCTCTGTCACAGCACAGTATACCAGGAGGCTGAGGTTGAGCCATCTCATCATAAAATGTCCTTTATATGCCTTAGTAATACAGTAATAAATTATGTTCTTTTCAATGTTTATGCTTCTATGCAGAGTTCAGATATTTTTGCATTTATTAGAACATTCAAAATATCATTAATAGTGGTAATAATAACATACATTGGAAGGTCTCTTTAAAATTGAATAGGAAAATTGGATATTCATATACAGAAGAATGTATTTCTCACCACATAGAAGAATTAATTCAAAATGGATGAAAGATCTAAATGTAAGACCTCACATTATGTAACTACTAGAAGAAAATATAAAGGAAACACTTTAAGACCTTGATATAGGCATTAATTTTTTCATAAGCAAAAATAGATAAATGGGATTATATAAAACTAAGAAGCCTGGGCACAGCAAAGGAAAAATTTAATAGAGTGAAGATAGAACCAAAAGAATGGGACAAAAAATAGCAAAGTATTCATCTGAGAAGAGAATAATATTCAGAGTATACCAGAAACTTAGAAAATAAAACAGCAGCAGCAGCAACAAAAATAACAACAAAATTTGCTTGAAAATATGCACAAATGATTCAAATAGTCATTTCTCAAAATAGCCAACAAATATATGAGACAGGTTCAACAGCAGTAATTATTAGGGAAATGTAAATCAAAAGGACAATGAAATATCCTCTCACTCCAGTTAGAATGAATATAGTCAAAAGAAAAAAAAATGTTGGCGAGGATGTAGAAAGAGGGAAACACTTAAACATTGTTGGTGGATAGAAAAATCAATATAGCAATTATGAAAAAGAGTATAAAGTTTAACTACCATATGATTCAGCTATCCCACAGCTGGTATATATCCAAAGCAAGTGAAATCAGTATATCAAGAAGATACTTGCACCTCCATGTTTACCTAACCATTATTCACAACAGCCAAGATATAGAATTCACTAATGTAACCACTGAATGGGTAAAGAAAATTGAGAGAGAGAGAGAAAGAGAGTGGGGTGGGGGGGAGAGAGAGAGAGTTGGAGAGAGAGAGAGAGAATGAAAATTTATTTAGCCATAAAAAACACAATCCTGTCTTCTGCAGAAACATGGATGGAACTGGTGAGCATCATGTTAAATGAAATAAGCTAGACACAGAAAGACAAACACTGCTTGTTTATATGTAAAGTATAAAAAATAAAGTTGATTTCATAGCAGAACAATGGTCACAAGTGGTTAAGTATAGGGGGCTGGAGGAATAGGAGGACATAAAATACAGTTACATAGGAGGAATAAGTTCTAATATTCTACAACCCAGTATGATGACTACAGTCCAAAACTATTTACATATTTTATAAATATTTTATAAATATGTAGAAAAGTTCAAAGGTTCTCAACATAAAACAATGATAAATGTTAAGGAGATGAAAATGCTAATGACACTGATTTTATCATTACAAATTGTATACATGTATCCATAGATATGTACAATTATATGTTAAAAATGGAAATAATCATCAATCTATTTTCTTACTGATAATATTTCTCCTTAAAGAGTATTTCTAGTATACAAAATTGGCACTTATCAGAGCATGACTCACCTGCTTCACATGGTCATGGATTCTTGTCAAATATTCAGATTCCTGGGAGCCACTCTAGTGCTATGAAATGACCTCTCTGGAAATCTGCAAATCTGCACTTCAATAGACACCTGAGGGTGGCTCTGGTGCTCACACAGTTCCCTTGTGGCATCATCAGCCTCAAAGGCCTAATTAGAGTCACTTGGAAAACTTATACAAACCATTCAGAGTAGTCCCTGGATTTAAGAATCAAACACTGATGAGGATGGAGAAAGATGCTATCTGAAAAGACTCTTCAAATGATTTTTTTAAAAATATGAATTCAGGTACAGAAGGTCGAGTTAATCAAACTCTTCAGTCTGAATTATCATTTTTGACCTGTACAAGGCTCAGTATGGTTTACTCTGGTTTTCTTTTTTCCTTCAAGGAAAGCTCTATCCTAATTCTACATTCTTTAATAGGTACAGTTATTGTAAAGTATGTAGGGTTGTTTTCTGTGTCTATAGGCGTTTAATTTTCATAAATATATATTTAGTTTTTATTATTTTCATTTAATAATGTCTTTTAAACAGTGATAGATCTTATATGTCCAGAGCAATTCACTTTCTCATGCATTATTTATAACTTCTGTGTACCATTAAATACCAAGTATTCACACATCTAAAACACTTCATTTATCCATTTATTCATCCTCCTGGGGTGGCATCTAGGTTGCTACCCTACTACCATAAATGACTATTAGGAAATATTTCTCTGGACAATATGTTGAGGGGATATATTGCTGGGTCATAGAAACATCTCATAGTTAAATTCACCTAGAATTGCCAGATTGTTCCATTGATGGGCTTCATGGGCTTACATACCCATCAAATGAGTCTGTATACTTCCTAATAAACTCATTATTTACTCAAGACTCCTCCTTTGGGGCTGAGGTTGTAGCTCAGTGGTAAAGCACTTGCCTCTCATGTGTGAGGCACTGGGTTTGGTCCTCAGCACCACATAAAAATAAATAAATAAAATAAAGGTATTATGTCCATCTACAACTAAAATTTTTTTAAAGACTTCACTTTTATAAATCACCCCTAGATCTTTATTTTATTGGGCTGTGTATTTTTATTATTTTATTTTCTAAATTTTTTTTTATCCACATATACTTTTTTTAAAAAATATTTTGTTTTAGTTGTAGATGAATACAATATCTTTATTTATTTTATGTGGTGCTGAGGATCGAACCCAGTGCCTCACGTATATGAGGCAAGCGCTCAACCGCTGAGCCACAGCCACAGCCCCCCACATATACTTTTAATTCTAGATGTTCTAAACTACCTTTTCAATATACCATTTATGTTTGCTTTGCCTATAATAATTTTATTAGAGAGAAATTCTTAAGCTTACATCAAATACATTCTTGTCTCTCATTGTGCATTTGGGTGCCTTTAGCTATTTATAAAGTCCTTTACCTGCATAAAGAACACAAAGCCATTAACTTGCATTTTTCGAGCAGTGTTAGTCAACTTTCCATTACTATAACAAAATACCTGAGATATACAACTGCTAAGAAGGAAATGTTTATTTTGGCTCACAATTTCAAAGGTTTCAGTTAAAGTTCATTTGACTCTGTTGTTTTTAGGCCTGTGAGGAGGCAACATATCATGGCAAGAAAGGTGCTCACCCAACAGTGGCCAAGAAGTAAAAGAGACAGGAAGGGGACAAGGTACTAATGCTTCTATCAAGGACATACTCCCAGTGACCTATCTTCACCCCAGTAGGCCCTACCTCTTAAAGGGTCCATACCTCCCTACAGCACCACAGGCTGGCAACAAATCTTTTAACCCTTGGGCCTTCAGTGGACACTTTATTCCAAACCACAGCAAATAGATTTATATTTTTACCTATAACTTCTAAGAATTTCACCTTCCTATACTTTTCCTTCTTTTCACAGAAGAATCTAAACATGGTTTTCTCTATAATGTGAGCTTTTCCAATACCATCTACTAAATAATCCATGTTTTTTTCTATTGAGTTTTGTGCTATCCACTTCATAAAATAATTTTCCACATGTATACAAATCCACTTCACTGAGCTGTTTGTTCATATGTCAACATTATGATGTCTTTGAACTTTGCCTGAAACCCCAATAACAAGTCGTTTTTTATTTTCCTTTTCAAAATTATTTAACCAATTGTGGATCTGCATTTTTCAATATTGTTTACAGTAAGTTCAAAGGATTCTTAAAAATATTCAAAGTTTTTATTTGAATTAACATGAATTCATTGACGAATCACTACTAATTCATTCAAACCACAGGTATCTCTCTCCATTTATTCAAATATACATTTCTGTTGTGTTATGTACTTTGAAACTTATTTGTTATTTATTTTACATACTTCCATGATGATATTATGATATCATACTTTTATTTATTATGATGATATTGCTGGAATAGGGACACAATATTTGTAAGTTTATCTTGTATATATAGTTATTTTGTTGACCTCTTTGCATTTTCAAAAGTTTTTGGTGTTTTTTGAAGGATTTTCTTTGCTACATTATCAAATAATCTATGAACAAAATTTTCATCATCCTTTCAAATATTTATTTCTTGTTTCTTTTCCTTGTTGCATTATTGAAGATTTTAAAAGAACCTTGAATAATACTGATGATTCTAGTCATCTTAATCCACTCTATAATAATAAAGTAGATTTTCTGGAACACTCTTAGTAAGTTAAATGTTTAATCTAAGTTATTCATAAAAGGCTTTATTAATATAAATGATATTTTACTGATTTTTAAAATTTTTTATCATAAGTGTTAGATTTTATTAAATATATTTTATAAATTTTTAAGACAATCACATGTTGCTTCATAGTCTGCTAGTGTTATATATTATGTTGAATGCTATTCTGATGACAAACCATAATTGCCTTATTGGGATAAATTTTGATCAAAATATAATATTAGACTTTAAATGCTGACATATATGTAAGGTTTGACATGTATTTTAATAAGTAAACAATATACTACATTTTATTTTATTAACCTTTTGCTGATATCAAAGTTATACACAAAATGTAGAATATGTCAGGAAATTTTATCTATTTATGTGTATATTTTTTAATCCACTTGTATAAGAGAAATATTTTTTTGTCCTTTAGCATTTGAAAGAAAATACATAAAATACCATCTGAACTTCAGTGTTGAGGAAAAGGAAGTATATATTTGTACTTTCCCTGTGTCTTGTTGGCAATTTTATAGTACAAAATATTGTACAAAAAATTGTACAAAATTTTGTAGTATAAAATGTATAAACATATATATATGGAGGTCCTTTAAATATATTGGTGTATAATTATTCATATAATTACTTTAAAATTATTTAACACTACCTATATTTTTTTTAATTTTTGCATCTCACTCTCTTACTTTTTATATCAGTGCCAGAATTTTTCAATCTATTTCTTTTAACAAGACTTTAACTAATCTCTCCTATTATTCTCATTCTGTCATGAATTTCTCCCGTTATGCATTTAAAATGTTTTTTATATCTCTGAGTTTATTCTGAAACATTTCTTATATACAGTTGAAAGCTTTGATCATTTGCTTTCTGATTTCTTGCTTTTTGATAAATGTATTTAATGCTTTCAATTTTTCTTTATAACCTTTAGCTGTTCCCGAAGTTCTGACATATTTTCTTTTTTGTTGTTTTAAGAATTTTGTGATTTCTTCTGGTTTCATCAACACAAATGTTGTTAATATACTTTTTAGTTTAGGTCATTTCATTGTTTATTTCTAACTTTATTATAGTAAGTGTCATTCCTCACTTGACTTACCTCCTCTTTTCCAGTTTTCTCAGAATGTAGCAATATGACATTCGCTTCTATGGCATCAGTACATATGTAGCATCTATAGAGTTGGGTGGCAAGGATATTTGAGGGTTATGTTCATTCACTATATTGATATAGATTAGGTATTTCCAATAGTTGTATTTCCCTTCATATTAAAAACCTTTACTATAATATTTCTCCACTATGAATAATGTTTATTATTAGTTTACAAATGATTATTGCTTGTTTTAATAAAAAAAATAAGTGCCAGAGAGTTTTGCTCTTTTCCTCAAATCAATGTTTTCTGGAATGTATATGTAAATTTATGGATTTATAATAACTTTATACTGATCGTATTATACTAAAAGGGTCTCATTTTTAAACATCTCTGTTACTGAACATAATTTACTAGGCTATGGGGGATTATTCTTTTCTTGTGTTATTATTTAATTCTGCTTTGTATTTCATTTTCATTTTTTACCAAAAACATTTAAGTTGTACAACATGGTGTTTTGAGATACATAATCATGGTGAAATGACTGCTACAATTAAGCCAATTAACTAATCCATCTCCTCACATTTTCACTTTATTGTCATCATCTTGAGTAGTGAAAACACTTTATCCTTCATATTTCATTTAAGTCTTCCTTGATTAGTTTTACAAATAATACACATATGTATATTTTTTCTCAATTTATTTTTATGGAATGTTATTATTTGTCATATTTTAGGAATAAAACAGCAAGATAGCCACCTAGTAGAAGGAATTAACCATATTTGAATGTTAAAAGGAATTAACCAATGTATCTAAGTGTTGGAGTAAAAGCACATGAAATTTTCAACATCCAACTAGATTTGACCTACAGAAACAGATAATTCATATGCTTTTATCTACATGAATATTAAGGGTAACATTCATTATTGGTCTGATCAAGTATTTATTTTACTAAGAATAAGTATTGATGAGTTAGTATTGACTTTTGATAAGCAGAAAGTCATAGTTATCTATCAAACTTATCACATATATTTGAAGTGCTATGAAGATACATATTTTAGAAATGATTCTAGAAAAATTTTAAAAAGACAAAAATTCCTTTACTTATTAATCATCTGGCCTACACTGTTGCAGAATACCTAACAAAATTAATTTCATATCTCTATTGCTTGTCTTGTTCACTCTGGCTTTTCTTTCAAGGCAAGTACATGGGAAAAACAAAACAAAACATCAAACCAAGAACTCAGGGGAGAGTCTTTTCAGCTCATTTTCTGGGTGAATGCTTCCCTACCCAACCACCAAAACAGCAGAACTTCCAGGAAGTTAAAAAACTGAAAAGCAGGGGCAAAGAATGAGTCACAAGAGGATTTTACCCTTTTCCTCAGAAAGAGACTAGATCAAGAATTTGGGAAATGACTGCAACCTATGTATATGTGCACAGTTGTCACATAGTATCCTATTTCTCAAATTAAGCATACACTCTAATAATTTTGTGAGACTAAGACATTCTAAAAGAAAATAACATTAAAATACCAAAGGTCTTATGTTAATGTTGTATATGTTTTGTCTTATAAATGGAACTAAGTGATAGAATAATGAAATCCCCTTGAATAGTGTCCAGTATAGGCCTGCATGAAAAAATTTTTAAAGTTCTTTTCACTACTTTTCCACCTATTATTACAATGTGCACATTTCCCAATGAAATTTTTTCATGATCATCATTATTAAAAACCTACTGTTCTTATGTATAGCCTCTCTTTTTTATTTTTAAATGATATACAGCATTTGTATTTGTTTATTGGGTATGGTAAGATAATTCAATACCTGTGTACAGTGTGTTATAATCAAATCAGAGCAGATGGTATTTCCATATCCCCATAGTCTATATATGGGGAGCCTTCAGACTCTTCTCCTCTAGTTATTTTTGAAATATATAATAAACTGTCATATATGGTTCCATACTATACCATACAATAGAACTGAATCCCCCATCCACCTGTATTTTGGTACCATTATACAACCTTTCTCTATGCCCTCTTCCCTTCTCATTCCAAGCCTCCAGAGACCTCTATTTCCTGCTCTCCACTTCCAAGTGGTCAGCATTTTCAGTTTCCACAAATGGGTGTGAACATGCAGGATTTGTCTTTCTGTACCTGTGTATTTTACTTAACATAAATGTCTGCTAGTTCCATTCCTGTTGCTATAAATGACAGGATTTTTAACCTTTATTTGTGATTCAATAATAATCAAGTAAAAAAAAAGCAATAAACTTTCAGAGAAAAGCATTTTAAAAACATTACCCTTGTGTTAAGTTCAACTTGTTCTATATATAATATGTAGGCAATTTAAAAGGGTAGAGTATTAAAAAGAATTAAGTATTCACCTAACGCACCTCAATAAAATATATTTCAGAATACAATAAAATATATTTCCTTGGTTGCACAATTGCTCAGATTCATTAGAGACAAGTTTGTGTTTTGGAAACTCCTGTCTTAGTTGACTTGGCTCTTTCTGTTTTGAAGCTAGGAGGGTTACCATTCCCCCTTCTTTGACAATTCGAGGCTACAACCCAGTTCTTTAATGACCTGGTTCAAAGATCACCTTTTAAAGAAGACTTTCTTAAATTTCCTCAAATGTATTTTTTTGCTCTATTGACCATTCTCAGGTAGTACAGTTGATATTTCTAGGAGAGTGAGTCACACACCCTATGTCCACAAAACTCTTCTTCATGACTACTCATATTTCCATTATTAAAAAAATATATTTTTTTGGTATTGGAGTTTGAACCCATGAGCACTCTACCACTGAGCTGCACACCCAGCTCTTTGTATTTTTTATTTTGGGACGGGGTCTCACTAAATTCTTGAGAGTGACATCAAACTGGCAATCCTCTTACCTTAGCCTCCAGAGTCACTGGAATTCCAGGCATATGCCACGCGCCCGGCTTCATTATCAAGACTTTTCTTGGTGCTATTTCATTCTACTCTTTCTTATTCTGGATAGCAATAGCCTCTTAATTCTCACTACGCTATTTGAATTTGGAAGGCTGTTTAACTCAGTAGAAAAGATAAAAATGAATTAGAGGCTAAACCATATATTTAAGTTGTATAATGCTCTACAACCTTTTCCAAACAATAGGGATATCCATGCTTTGTCTGTTTTCTTATTTCAAGCACAGGTAAAAAAATTTTATTTATCTACTTGTTTATTTGGTTATGTTTAGCAGATGTACAAATATGAGTTTATTCTGAACTTTTCTTGGTGCCATCTTTAGGGTTACAGGGATCTCTTTAGCCTTTCTCTTTGGCTAAATATGTATTTTCTTTTGGGATCTGAGAAAACTTTCTTCTGAAAACTCATGCTTTAAATGATTGTTTTCCTTTCTTGTCTGAAATGATATGAACACTTATTTTTCAAGGATCTTCCATCTGGTTATCACCAGTCACAACAGGAACAATAGAACATGGACTCTGAAGCCAGAGTTTTCCTAACTACTTCATTAATCGTTATTCCTATGAGACAGTTATTAATCTCTGAGTCCTTTCTTTCTCATCTAAAAAATAGGGCTAATAACTACTTCAGTTGGATTTTATGAAGATTCAATGAGATGAAGGCTACAGAACACCTGAAAGAGTATGATGCACAGTAGCTCTTCTCCATTTTATTGACTAGATTCAAAGGCAAAGTAAACCACGCCCTGTGGATTCTTCTGGCTTCTGAACCATGGAAGTTCTTTCTGAGTACATAGAGAATATAGCAACTGTTCAGCATTCAGAAAAAAGACACTCTCAATAGGAGACTAATTTCAATTCAAAAAGAATTTTGCTGGAATCTAAGGTAGATTTAAAGATGAGAGAGGTAAGTTTTCTAACCCTAATAGTCTTGAAACTAGTTATGGTCTATATTAGGAAAACATCAGTTATGTAGTCTCTTTCTGTGACATTTTTCAGCAATATCCTTTATTTGTTTCTCTATTTGTCAAAATCCTTTTCAACATAGGCTTAACATATCAATATACTTTTAATGTACAATCCACTTTGTATATTAGATATATTTCCTTTAAAGCAGACCTTGTTCCCTTTTCCACTATTGTCATACGTACTTAATACTCATCCCACCAAATCTTAGTGATAGCCACCATGGTATGAATTTTAGTTCTGTAAAATTAACTATATTTACCAAATGCAGGATTTTCAGTTGTTCATGTGAAAATTCCAAAAGATAATTTAGATTATGTGGTATTACACAAATGCCTAGGATGAATGCTACTTAGTGATAAAGAAGGAGGCAGAAATGTACCTAAGGAAGACAGGATCGATACACAAGGGTCAAGATACCACAACGAGTGATAAAACAGTTTGAATGCTTATGCTTATGTAGTGGAATGCTAAAGCTTATGTGATGGAAACTTGATCAAATATAACAGTATTCAGAGATGAGGCCTTTAATAGTGAATGTAGTTATGCTCAGAGCTCCTACCACATGAATAAATTAATGTATCACTGCAGGAATAAGTTTGTTATTATAAAACCAGATTTGTTACAGAAACAAGTGGGGCCCTCTCTCTCAGGCAGGTGGGTTCTTGGTCTTCTATCTTCCACCACAGGTTGACAAAACAAGAAAGCCTTCACCAGATACTGGTGCCATGCTCCTGAAATTCTCAACTTCCAGAATCATGAGCCAAATAAATTTATACTGTTTACAAATTACTCAGTCTATAGTATGCTGTCAATACAAGAGACTAAGAGAAGTGGGGAGGAGTAAGTAAAAAAAATAAAGGGTATGTTTGAGACTGAATAGAAGAGCAACATCAAGGCTAGCCAAGCTATAGAAGAGGTAGAGGGCTTGGGGGATGTATCATCACAAGCTGAGGACATAGGGGAACCATGAAGTCAGAAAGAAATCAGAAACAGGAGTCAGATATGGTCAGAGGAATGGAGATCAAGAACTTTAGACAATTCAAATATTTTGTGAAGCAGCCTTAATGTTCCTCTAAGTTGTACCAAGTTTTTAAAATACACTCTTACTTTAGAGTGAGGATTGTATGAATTCTGATGAGCTCAGCTGAAGTCATGGATACTGCTCAGAAACAATCTCTCTATGGCATTTCTGCAAATTGCATTGTAATATCCCATTCTACATCTAAAGTTGTAATTCACCTTCCTCCACAAATTTCCAATTTAAGACTTGCTTGATCAGTTTGGGCAATCTTCTACCACACATATTTTTTTTCCCTTCAAGTTGATGTGAGCTAATAGTATGGTACAGTTGTTAAGAAAGTGAACATAATAGCAGATACGTTTATATTAATATAAATTTATTGCCCAGATAATAGAACTCCTGGAACTCATAGTTTTCAAATTTCATCTAATGGACTTTGTAAAATTTTTGATTGTGTTTTTATGACGTCTTTGAGAAAGTGAAAATGACTGAAATGGTAAAATTCTATGGATTTTTTGTAACTGAATATATATGACATAGCTCGTGCAATTTTTGGTACACTAAAAGGAGAGATGCTAACTGATTTTGATATTTTAAATATTTGCCTGTTAAGAGAATAATTTATTTTGTGGTGTATCAGAAGGCAGAACAGGAAAAAAATGGATGAATATTTTGGGAAAAGAGATTAGAGATGGCAATACAGGTGTCTAATCTATCCAGCAAAGTCTGATGCCTTGTGATATTTAGCATACATTCTCACTTCAGTCTTTAGTTAAGCATCACTCCTTGAAGCTGTTATACATGCCTCCAAAGAGGCCAGGTGCTACTCTAAAAAAAGACATTCTGATTCCTAGTTAACGATCCTTATTACCTATGCTCTGAACTTAACATTATTTCATTCCTTGTCTTGTTCATAGTTGATTTTTGACTCTTCCTGACAAATCTGGCCCATGAACTCTGTCATTACTCTCCTCCAACCAGCATTTGTTATTCAAGCACAAGAAATGAAAGTACGAATCAGAAATCATACAAAAAGAACTCTCATTGTATAAGAAGTTACTACTCAACATTCATAATCCTTTTCAAAATTGATATACTATCTTATAAAATACATTAAAATCATTACCATCTCTAGAGAAACAAATGTCTTTATTGAGAGAAAAATTAAATACTTAACTTTTTATTTACTTTAACCCACATAAAACTATATTCTGTGTAATCATCATGAATTCGTAAGTATTGAGGCAAAAGTTTAAAAAAAATTCAAGCAAGCATATTAGGAATTGTTTCCATGCCATGCTTATTTCATACACTGACGGTGTTGAGCACGAGTTTTCAGTCTTGTTTTGAATTCAGTTTCAAGTAAAGCACAATTTTAAAAGTAATATTTAATGACTGTGATAAAATACATTATATCATCGCCCCTTCACTTACTTAATAGGGCTGCTTTCCTAAGTAGGGTAACAAATATAGGGTTAGAACTAGTGCTTTGGCACCGTATTCAATCCTGGACAAGGAGACTTGTTTCTCTATTTTCCCCTTTTTTCTTTTTTGGTACTGGAGATTGAACTCAGGGGCACTCGACCACTGAGCCACATCCTCAGCCCTATTTTGTGTTTTATGTAGAGACAGGGTCTCACTGAGTTGCTTAGCGCCTCGCCATTGCTGAGGCTGGCTTTGAACTCGCAATTCTCCTGTCTCAGCCTCCCTAAGTGCTGGGATTACAGGCTTGAGCCACCGCGCCTGGCTCTCTATTTTCTCTTGATGATGGAAGAAAATCAAGTTCTAATCTTCACCCTTGTGCAGATCACAAACTAGCTGGGTCACTTCAAAGCACTCCATTACACTCACCGGCAGTGTTAAAAAGTCAGGATTCTGAATTGCAAGACAATATGAAAAAGATGATAGGCACTCCTGGATCTAGGAAATAGCTGGAGAAACCACAAAGAACGAGGGGAGAACAAGCTGAGAGGGCCAGGCTGATCCTCAGAGGTAGAAAGAAAAAACAATATTAATTTGAAAGCTTTAAAGGTGCCAGTGGGGCCCATGTCCATTTCTACAAGGACTTACCTGCAAAACAGCTGAATCAACCACACCTGCAAAACAGCTGAATCAACCACGAGGACCTGCAGACCCACCAAGAATCCCCTGGAAGTCAGAAGTCCTGGATACTACCTACTACCCAGCAGCCCCTTGGAGAGAGGCAAGGGGTGGAGCCTGGTGCGTGAGGTGTGCTGGGCCGCTTGGGGGCAGACGTGGGCCCTGATTGGGCTTGGTGACCTGTTGAAGCTCTAGAGCCTAGAGCAGCCTGGGCTTCACCCTGACTGAAAGCCAAGGCATGAGTGTGCAGGCCGCAGCCCCAGGCAACGTCTGTTGCTTTTCAGGCAGGACCCCCTAGGACCCAGACCCTATTGGGGATGGGGACAGCTGCGAAGTCCCTGCTGACTGTTGCCAGGTGAAGCCTCTCAGAAAAGGGACTTAGTGGTCCTGGGACATCCACACCACGCTGGCTGTCTGAGTTCTTGGTGGAAGCTACTGACAGGATCATAAAGTTTTTGTCAAAGGATGACGAAAGCAAACTGCTTTGAGACCCAGATCAGGTGCACCGAATGATCCACATCCTGCTGTGATCCATGAGTATATAGTGAAACCATTTTCTGTGTTTTTGGTTTCTTCAGGAAGGTCTTCTACGACATCAGATTCACATCTTGGGCAGATACAATGCAACAGACATGGGACAGCCCCCACAGTGGAATTTGGCCATGGCCCCACTACCATGATTATATGTATGTGTATATATGTACATATATCCATACATATATGTACATATATACACATATATATCAAGATACATGGATGGATTATAGATATATAAAAATATAGATATATATTCTCTTCAAAAGCCCTTTTGGGGACCACTGAATATCAATATATGCTAAAAAGCTCTTGCTAATTCTCAGTCATAATTCACAATCTACATAATGAGATAGTTATAAAAAGTTGAAAAAGAAATGAAAACGACTGAAAGGAAATTTTATACTTCAACTTTAAGGAGGCTGATAGGCAGAAATAAACACTAGAATGAATCCAAGAAAAGTCTCTCTCCCAATTTCCTCGGAATCTCTTCACTTATGTCCCAAAGGAAACTTATTCTTTCTGTAATGTATGTTCCCATTTAGATGAATTTAACCTCTACTGTGTATTAAAGGCAGAAAGTTAGGGACCAAATTACATGGGAATTTCTTACATGCATCCTGTTTTCTCATGTTTTATTGTTTTTCTTCATTTTGTTTGCTTATGTGCAGCCAAAAGGAACATAAACGTGTGCATGTATCTGAATGATTCATCTGCTAGAGCTGCTAAAACTACATCTTTTAATGGACCAATTATTTGTTGCGGTTAGGATTTGGCTTTACTCAGATGATGAGAAAGTAGATAAATATTCCAGCAAGAGCTTTATTTTGAAATCCTGCCTCTGGGATTAGAAGGAAAGCCTTGTTCATTTTGATACAAGCTTTCAAAATGCATAGAAGTTGGTAATATATACCTGCCTCCACCTGTTTATTCACTGTTCATGGTTTTACCTCTTTCAAATGAATTCTAAATATTTCCTCTTGTTAGCTTACATGTCATTGCTCAACAACTTGTGAGCACAGAGGAAAACACAGTGAATTGGAAATTCATGAACTGTTCAATAATATGCAATACCCCATGTGGTTCTTTTAAGACACATTTGGGATGGAATTTCTAGTTTTGTCCTGCTCTTCATTTTTTCGTTTTGCTCAGTGGCATTATTTATATTATTTACACCTCTTAACCTCAAAGGTCTTAGCTGACTTAGAAAATGAGTAATAGGTAGGGCAAGTAGAAATTCTCAGAAAAAGTCATGCATTTTTCGAAGATGAAAAACATGACTATCTCTGGACATCTTCAGTAATTTAAAAAGTACACCCCACTGGTTGAGAAAAAAAATAATTTAAATGATGGCCCCAAGCATGTTCAGACATCATTGGGACATGAAGCAAGTTTTGGAATTGCAAAATACCTCTTAAATTTTTATTTTTAAAGTTTTTTTTCCAATTAAATATTCCCTGTCCTATACGCCACTCTACCTCATATTTAGAATGTTTTCTTGTAGTGACAGTTAGCCGTTCAGCTACGTATGGCTAAGGGGCTCACAAAATATTCCACTGGGGTTTTAAGAGCTTAATTTGTGGCATAAATTTCTGTTCTCAGGACTCTCCTCTTTTTCCCATAAGGCTGTCAAGCCCTGCTGGAGGGCAGTGGGACTTAGTTGTAAGTTTGAGCTTTTATAGCATTTCACATGACTCTAAGACAATTGTTTTTCCACTGGATTTCAGATGAAGCTGTTAGGTCTTCAAGAATCCCCCATCTGGGTTTCCATTAATCTTGGCAATAGACTCAAATCCTTTCACACTCAGATGCTTTGTCCACATCTGTAACATGGTGATGGTGGATGGAACAAATTACTAACTTATTGTTTTCTGGTATCCTTACTTGCATTACAAAATCTTCCATAAAAGATGGTACCTTGTGGGTGGGAATTGAAAAGGGCAAAGCAGGAATTGCTCAAATAGAATAAATATAAACATTTAGTTTTGTATTAAAATACAGATTTCTAGATACAATATTGTGTGTGAGGGAGTTTTAAGGACTAGTGAGGTAAACTTATATCTGGAAAAAAATCACCTTTTTTAGGAATACAGTTCTATGACTTAAAATATACCTTATATGAATCAAAATTTATCCTTTGTATGTGCAAGTACAAGTTTTAAAAACATGAACACCCGTGTAGCCACCACTAAAATCAAGATATGGAATAGTTCTATTACTCCACAAAATTTTTTTATGTCCCATAGAAGTAAATCCCCTTCTCTCATCCCAACCCACAGCAACCACTGATCTGATTTCTGCCTCTATAGGTTTACCTTTTCTAGAAGGTCATACAAATAAGATAATATGCAGTCTTCTGTGCCTTTTTATATTAACAAAATATTTTGGTTTTGAGAGTACTCCATGTTGTTACATGTATGAGTATTTTATTCTCATTACTTTTAGGTATCATCCAATTATATAGATATGCCATGATTGTTAAATAAATCATCAGAAGATGAATTTTGAAGTTACTTCTAGTTTTGAGTTATTGTTGCAAAAATGTTACTATAAGAATCCACATACTGGTCTTTGTGTAGAAAAATATTCTCATTATCTGCATGTAAAATGCCTAAAATTGAAGTTCATGGATTCTATACTTAAATGTTTAATATCAGAATATATTGCCAAACTTTTCCAACATGGCTGAGCTATTGTTGACTTTCCACCAGCAAAATATAAGCATTTAATTTACTCCACATCTTCACTAGCATTTGGTTTCATCAGGTTTTTGTTTCTTGTTTTTATTTTCTTTGCCATTCTATGTATGTAGCAATATCTTATTATGGTTTTAATTAGAATTTGCCTAGTGAATAATGATGTTTTATGTGTGTGTGTATATATATGTATAATGACATATTTGTGTTTATAGATTAAGATTGTGTTACACAATGAGGAAACAGTGAGATATGGTGGGAAAAGTGAGAGCTTTGGAATCAAGCAGATAAGGGTTTAAATTCTGACTAGGTGAGTAGACATTTCCCTATGCTCCTGTATCCTGATTTATTAGGTCATGATAATAATACCAGCCTCATAATTTGTAGGAGAATTACATAAGATAACACATTTAAAGCACCCACCAGAATACTGTAATCTCCTTTTCTTCTTGGACAATGCTAACTTTAACATGTGAATCTTCTGCAGAAACATTCACATCTCTAAGAATGTCTGATGTCTGAAATTTCAGAAGTCAAAAACTTCATATCTTGGATGCTAAAGGTGGAAGTGGAGGTTCTAGAAAAGTAAAGGGAAACAAAAGTTATAGTGAATATCCCAAGAATTAGTTATTGTTTCCTCTGGGATGTTTTGTATCATTCAGCTCTTATTTTCACCATTGTACTTCTTTTTAACAATATGAGATTGGTACTCTTGTCAGACTATGTGCTTCACAGCGATCAGGACTGTATATTACTCATCTCCTGTATCCTTCTGAGTGGATATTATGGCTGGCTGACGTCACCTAGTACATTAACAGTGTTGTCCTACAATCTCAGGATTGGTAGATGGAAACAATAGTTTGTCATGAACTGACAGCAGCTAGTGTTTGGACATTTAAATTTGTGTTTTCTCAAAGGGTTAGGGTTTAGTGTCAAGTTTACATTTCTCTAACTGGTGTTTATGTACTCAGTCTGGCAAGCTCAGATGGAGAGCTTCATGAAACTGTGGGAGGGTATATATTTCTCCTTCTTGCTCGAGTACACATATTTCTACAGTCCCAAAGAACCCAATTATTGCAAAGAAACCTCTTCTTCGAACTAAAGTATAAACTGACTCAAACAACCATATGCAGAAAGAGCTTAGATTTTGCTGATTCAACTTAGTTTATGGATTGACATACCATGTATGTCTCCTTGTGTCAAATCCAGTTTATTTCCTTCACTTTCACAAAAAAAGAAAACCGCCACAAACCTAAAATCCACCTTATTAATATCACAGCAACACAAACCACTTAAAAGTAAATATTAGAGACATACTCATGTTCATAAAAATCCCTATTTCTCCTGTTCCACTATTCTGCGATATTCTCCTGATTTCTTTCTTTTGACTCTGTAAACTAAATAAACCTGCAAATCTTTCTCTTATTAAAACTGAAAGGTTATTTCCATTTTCTTATAAATGGTATTTTATTTCTCTTTTATTTGTTCTCACCTCTCCTGTGCATCAATTTTTATTTCCATGAATGTTTCAACTCTATTTTCTCTTTTCAGATGTTTTGTAGCACCTTCTTTATATCCTTTGAATACCACTAGATATCTTGCTAAAATATAGGCCCAGACTCCTTGGGAATGGGGGATGCCATATGACCCTAATTTGTAAAATAATTGTTTCTTGTTATTAATAGCAAGACCCTTCGTAATCTGGCCATAAATTAACCTTTTTTTTTTTAAATTGAGCTTTTCAACTTTAATGCATGAAAATGATTCAAGTCTCTTAACTATGTCCCTAACTTCATTTTGTGTGTTCAAGACCAATATTTTCAAATGCCTTAGAACTATTCCTCATGGATAGCTTTTAAAAATGCTTCATTAGCAAAATATCTCAACTCAAATTAATTGTTATTTTATCCTCCTAAAATGATCCTCAAAGGATTAGCAATGTGATAGCCATGTTAATAAGAAGAGACAGACAAAACTATGAGTACTTAAACAAAGAGAGTTTGCTTTCTAATGGTCCAGAGACAAATGGCTGTAGAAACTGAAGAGAATTTAGATATTATTAACTCCAATATTTCTTTTGAGATTTTACATGTATTGTAGTGACAATAATCTGGTTAATCTAAGTTTAATCGTGTATCATTGATTGAAACTAATGTATGATTTGCTAGTTAATGCCTCATTTAAGTTGAAGGCATCAGTGAGTGACCTATCTAAATGAAGAAGAAAGAGGAGGAGGAAGAGAATACAAAGGAGGTAGATTCGTTGTTATGCATTGCTTTGGAGAAGGGATAATACCACAAGTTTTATAATTACAGAATTGGTATTATTCTCAGTACCTCTTTTATTCAGAGATGGTTGCTGGGAAGAGCTGGGTATGAACTTGCATAGGTAGCAAGGACCATCAAGAAACAAATGCGTTGACACCACCACTGCTTCATCTATCTCGAGTTTCTACATTCTTAGATATTTTGTAATGTATTTTGAGGAATCTTTCTGCAATTCATTAGCAGGAAAAGAAATCAATGCTTCCCCGCCTGCCATACTCCTTCCAAACCAAAAATAATGACAAAGATCTGATGAAAGAAGAGGAGCATGGACTGAACACTAGACTCAAAGCCAGAGCCTACTTGTCTGTTGTTTAGAGCTATACTGTGTGTAGTGTGTCATTGAGTCGCGACACCCCCTGTAACTCACCTAGGCTGAAACAGTAGTAGGTATTTCTGGCAACAGTGGCTTGACCCAATGTACCATGTGGATGGAAGTTGATAAGATAGCATATTAGTGATTTAGTGCAACATGTATGGTCAGACTTTTGGCTTCAAAACCCTTTTGGAGATGAGACCTATATACTGGGTTGATCCACCCAGTATATAGGGATCCTAGTATTACATATTACATCAGATTGTTACAAGGATAAAGCAAGTTGTTACTTGTGAAGTGCTTAGAATAATCTCTGGTACACATAGTAAATGCTATAAAAGTATTTTTTAAATAGAAGAAAATCTCAGGTAAACAATGGCATATTAAACTTGATCAAGTATTCATTGAAGTAGTTGGACTGTGTTCTCTCTAGAGCCACAGTTGTTTTGCAGAGATTAAAATATCTAATACTATGCTTGCCTAATAAATAATACTCTGTTCTTCATGGTTGCATTTTAATTCTTGTATATACATGAATATTTTGAAAATATTCTCAGATGTATAGGAGTCTGGCAAGTTGTAATCCTATTTTATATTCAACACCAACCCAAAAAATTGAACCATTTTCAGAGTCCTATCCCATCAGAAATGACATACCACATTCATCCCTCTGCCTTATTCTGTGGCCTGAAACAGAGCATTGTCCCATCTTACTAACCTCAGAGATACTATCAGACATTTGCTCATACCCTTTCACTAAAACTAAAAATTACTTTTTTTAAAATGCATTTTTGACCCGTCCCAGTAACCATGATGAAATAGCAACATTAGGGAAATAAACAGCATTAGCAAATTCAAACATAATGTTTTTCTTTAATTACTTCAGACACCTGAAAGACTGAAAGGACTATTATATTCCTAGACAGGGCTGGCCTTTGTAGGAAAACCAGTCTTGTAAACTCATGAGATTTATGTATTTGGTAATCATGTTAAACAGATCATTGTTGTAAAAATAAAACAGGGTATATTTTACACCTGAAATATAAATGAAATATTAGTTTTGTAAAATATGAGAACCTGAATTATGGCAAAACTTCTTTTATTATCTTACTCATCCAGTGTTCATTTACTCAACAGTTTAGATCTGTGTAGTATGGCTATAAAACTAAAATGAACCCGAAAGGTAACCAATAATGACCACAAAGTCCATATCCTCTTTTTTAGCTCCTCACTGAACTTTCCTACTCTTATTTTAAATCCAGTTTCACAAATTTGAGACCCAGGTTTCTCAAGCCTTCCAGATTAGAATTTATGTATTTCAGGAGGGTAGGGCCAGAGGATAAGTGTTGTAAGGTTATCACCCGATTTAATAGTGATTTAATTATTTAATAGTGTAGAGAAAAAAAATAGAGAATCTCAAAAAAAAAAAAAAAAACAAGAGGTCATTGGGTTTAAGTAACAATTTACATTTTAGCAGACAATACTGAAAAAGTATTTTCTTAGTCACTAAAAATAGGTTAAACCATGCTTTGAATAATTTTAAAACATTTAATAATTTTCCATTAAGAAATACTTGAGGAAACTGATTTAAAGTGGTGGATTCCTGGTGTGTTCCTCAACTTTCCACCATTGTGAAAAGAAATAAACTGATGAACATTGTAGCAAATAGCACTGCACAAAGTTTAAGGGCAGGACAAGCAAACTAGTGATGCATTGATCGCATCATTGATCATCATTGCTCTAGTATCTCAGTATTATCTTTACTATGTCTGGGTAGTATTTTCTTCCCTATGGTCACTTATGGTCTTTACAACATAAATGAACGTAAGTATACAGCATAAACTCAATCTGCTTTGTAAACTTAAAGTTGTTCTTTCTACAAAATATAAAAAAAGTCATATACAAAGCACTTTTTGTTCCTCATTGATTTTGTTATTAACAACATCGAAATTACTTGCTCTTTTACAAGAACCATCAACTAACTTTTTACACTTGTATGAGCATAATAATCACATACTTTTCTTCATTGTTATTTTTAAGTCTTAGAGAAAGCACCAAAGATTATTGAATTGTGAACCCTGTGTCATATAGTCTCATCACATTCATTTGCATTCTGAAAGATTACTTGAGTTTGTATACTTTATTATGTTTCCTGTTTATGGGACTTGGACCAAATATAAAGATGTTTCTAGGCATTTACAACTGATTTGTTGGAGATGATTTAAATAGGAGGGCAGGGAGTCAAAATGAAAATTTCTTATTAGAATGTTTATGAAATTTATATTTGCTTGCAATTTTAATCTCTTTAACATTTAACAGCACAAGCTGCCAGAATACAAAGTGCATTATACACCATGAGGTCACTGTGTAAGTAGTAGAGTTTCATTAACACAGGCCTTGGGTAAACTGGCATAGATGACATTTGGCTTTGCTATTCATAATGTTTTTGCTTTCTCTGAGACTGGGTACAGCTGGTATTCCTTCTGGCCTTGAGCACCCCTGTGTGCTCTCCTCCTTTCTATTGTCCCACACTTGCTGCCTTAGGAAATGTCTGATTTCAGTTTTCAGTTTTCATCTCTTTGTATGAATTTAGGTCTAGGAGTTACTCATATTGTGGAGGCAAAATTGATTGATTGGTCTCCTACTTAAAGTATTTAAGGCATCACTGAAGGTGGGAGAGGGGGCAGAGGGCCTTCCCAGTGACCTACGTGTGAGGCCAGCCTTGACAAGAACTCAAGTAGTCCAAGATATGTGAGAGAGTATGTGTGTTGGGGGCAGGGAGATCTGAACCAAACTTATCAAATATGAATGATGTTTTATAGAATTGAATATTTTCATAGAACTTTTGCACCATAAGTCACAAGCTGAAAGCCATGTTTGTGTATTTCCTTGTTATAGTCACTCATTTGATCCAGGAAAACTATTTTCCAAAACCCAACTAGCATTTCTGAGTTTTCAAAGTGAATTTGCTCATCCTTTCCATCTGCCCATCATTAAGCTAGGCAACTGTACAAAGGGTGTGGATCAAGGAGTGATTTTATATCCCTGAAAAAAATGTGGCTGTATGTGTACAAGCAACAAAGAAATTAGTGGAGAAAATTAATGGTAGAGGACAAAAGACAATCATCCACTCTAGGGAAATCAATTAAATAATCTGCTATTTTCATTGTAACCAACTGCTTTGCATAGATTATATACCTGAACACATATTTTGATACATTTATAAAAATCTGGATCTGATCATATTACATCATTGATCTAAATACTTCATAAACCAAACTCAGCCTCCATTTCCAAGTCTCATCTCCAGACTTGATTTGGCTATTACACACTTACTTGAGCCCATTTGCTCCTCAAATGAGACAGTGTGGAATACAGCTAGTAGTTTCTAAGGTAGGCAAGGAGTACAAAAAGCTTCTGAAGCAAGCGAGACATACATGAAGCAACAAGATGAACTTGACACATCTTTCTGGCATTCCAAAACCTTCTCAAGAAAAAATTAACAATTTACACAGTAAGCAATTTTAAAACACTGTTTGTAAACAAGTGTAGGTATAGTTTGGAATCGAATGACATGATAATTTTTACAAAAAGCAAAACACTTGAAACAAATCTCACTTTTGTGAAATATTTTTCCATCTTCATCTCGAAACTTGCATAATATTCCAAATACTTCTCCTTATGGTTATTTGGAGACACATCTGAGAAACATTTTACAAACCATATCAGATTATTCACAACTTCCTGGACATTCCAGGTACTTGCCTGCCTTTGCTCATGAGTTCCCTCTATTTAAAAGGATTGAGCCATCTTATTTTCCTAGAAAAGCCACACTTGAACTTTAGGTCTATATCAGAAAAATGTCTACCCCGCTCTTTAAAGTTTTCTTGAACATATCTAATTCTAACTTTCAGAATAAATCCTTCATAACCTGCTTCCTCCTTGGCCATTTTATGAACAATTTTGTTAATATTATATCATGTTATCATTTCATAAAACCCATTGTCGATTAGGGGGCTCTGCTTGGACATCAATCCACCATTTATTAGGTTGAAAATGTGTACATTTATTTAGTAGAAATGGGTTAAAGAAAAAGTTCAGAGAGTGATTTTGAAGGTTTATTCTTACCTGCTCCTGCATTTTCTCTTTGGTGTCCTTGTGTATCTACACTGTTCCTCTCTTTGCCATTTATTTGCATTGTCTTTTCTCCCTCCATCTAGCTCCTGTTCACAACATCATTGATCACATCTATTTATCTACCAACAACACAGCACGATGAAGCTGTATTCTTTTCCAAGCAGCACAGTACAAAATGGTATGTAAAGAAACAATTCCACTTTCCTAATTACACAGCCTGAATTACTGTGTATCCTCTCTCCATTCCACTAATCCCCGTGGTTTCGATAGAAGATTCACTAACATGTGATATTTACACACGCTTGCTTAAAAAATGTGCAAACTTCAACTGATTAATGTAATTAATATGAAGCTCATGGGCACCATTTTGGGACTGGATAAAAAACTTATCCATCAGAAAATGCATAAACATGCTCATTAACCATAAATTCTCCCAATAAAATGTTACCACACAGAATCCCTGTAACCAATGAATTTCTTTGGTTCCAGGTAGAGGTGCTTTAAGGTAATATGTTGAGCCATGAGGGACTAGTTACTCATGACAGCTAAGGAAAATATACTATGTCTTTGTTACTGACAGACAGGATAAAGTCAGGGAACTCTTCAATAAATCTAATTAATGCTGTTTTGATTCCACCTACAAATGTCACTGGTGTAACATTTGTAGTCATCTTAAGAAAATGTAGTCATTCCAAGCATAGAAAAACAAAATAAAGTACTTGTGAAATAGTCAAGTAAATCAGTAAGATAAACTTTTGAAAACACATTTGATGATTAAAAAAAAAGGCTTATAAAATCACATAGGCTGTGGTGATAATTTTAAATAATCACTGACTTATTAACTTCAAAAGACTTGCATGGGGTCATCTAATTGAACTCCTTTTTAACCAAAGAACTACCCAAGATAGATCATTTTTCTATTATTCTGCTGAATATATTTGAGAACAGAGATTTTGCAGCTTCCTTCAGTAAAACAGCATGAGGTAGCTGAGTCATACCTTCACTTTACAGAGTAACAGTTGATCTACACTGCAGAGGTTGGAACTGGTTTATTCTCTCCTTACCACAGAAAATAACAGGGAGGAGGAGAATGGGCTACAAGAATGAGAAAGAAAGGTGGGGCTATCCCCTATGGAAAAAGCTGAGTTTTACTTGAGCTGAGGAAGCTTGTTACTTGGAAGAGTTGAGAGCATGTTTGGCACTTGTCAGGGATAACTAGATCTGATTTAAATATGCGAGCACTGCTGCCCACTGATACTACTACCCACTGTCATTGGGGGATGTGATCACACACCCAGGCAGCTCATGCCTCATGTGTCTAACTTCGTGAAATTACCATTACATGCAAAACTGCAATTTTGATCAGTGAGGCTTTAGTGGTAGCTTGAAATGCTTCCTGCTGGGGAATCTTGGTTCAGTTTGCAAGACTGTGACCTCTGAATATCTCAAGACAGTCTTAGTCTTTTGTGGAGCATAGCACACTTGAGACAATGAGGAGCCCCTTGGAAATATGTACATAATTCAAATGCGACTGTGTGGACAGCTATAGGAAGTGTGCAGACCCCTTGATGCCATTGGCGAATGCCTGAGTCACCTCCAACCACTGACACTACAGAAACTAGCTAGTACAGCTGGCCTGACACAAGGCCGTAGTTTTTTGGTTTATAGGGTTTTTTTTTTTTCTTTTTCTTTTTTCCTTTCTCTTTTTCCCTCATTTTAGAAACAGCACCACTAGGAACAGGGACTTTCTCATATACAGTAAAAATGTACAGTATCTTCAATGCAAAGTTGGACATGTGCCAGCCCCCTCCCCCTCCCTACCCAGAAGCATCTTCATTTGAATTTAAAGGGGTGGATGAGTGACAGCAAGACTCTGTTCTCCTTCTGACAGGGCTTTGGCAGATCATTGGTTGTCATCAAACCTATTCCATTTCTTGCTCTCTGCCAGGAATTCCACCTACATGCCTGATGGCAATTAGTCCCTTGTAGGTGCTAATGAATAAAACGC
The DNA here is from genome assembly GCA_028644305.1 of Xerus rutilus. Lineage (NCBI taxonomy): Eukaryota > Metazoa > Chordata > Mammalia > Rodentia > Sciuridae > Xerus > Xerus rutilus. Next base: position 87,950,359 of record CM053407.1, on the reverse strand, counting down.
AGCACGTAGACTTCACAAGGATGAAAAAGCCCACGATCCAGATCCAGAGAGTCACTCCAAGAATCAATCCCCCCCACCCCAGTCCCCCCTCAAATATAGCTCTCACTCTGTCCAGCCACATGCTGGAGCCAACCACCTCCCTCCCACCCCACCCCCGCCCCACCCCCTTCTTCTGAGCACTTGGGCATGGGATATAGAAAGTAACTATCTGATGAGGATGCGACTAAGCAGAAATCAAGACGTTGGAACAGGAACTATTACCTGTTTTTCTACTGTTGTCACAGGCCATGGTGGTAGCACTTTGGGACAGTCTAGGTTAAGGCATTTGAGCTGAATCTGCAATCCCAAATATACTTTTAAGGAAGCATTTAGAGACCTGTGTGGAGAGCATTGTGCACTGAAAGGGGAGTGGGGGACTTATCAGTGGTTCTCAACACTTGCTAATAATCAGATGTCCCCAAACAGCATTTAAAAGTACATATTCTCTAAACCTATCTCTGAAGATTCTTGGTTAGGAGACCTAGAGAAGAACCTAAAACTCTAAATTGTAAAATCTCTCCCCAGATGAATCTAATAATCATATCAGGTCCTGTCTCCTGATTAACTGACCTCCTGTGGGCCATTCAACCCAAAATATTCCAGGCCTAGGTGTTGACTTGAAAGGTTCTCAAAAGTTGTTCTCAAGTTGGGCACAGTGGCTCATGTCTATAATCCCAGTGGCCACCAGCTCAGGAGGCTGAGACGAGAGGATTGCAAGTTCAAGGCCAGCCTGTGGACCTATGCAACTTAGTGATACCTTGTTTCAAAATAAAAAAGGGCTAAGGATGTGGATGAGTGATTAAGTGCCCTTGGCTTCACTTCCTAGTATCAAAAAAAAAAGTTATTCTCACTATACATTATAATTTTACTGTGGTTAAAGCACTAAAAAAAGCAAACAACTTTTTGTAATCTGACCATCTATCAGAGATGAGTGAATGTTCAAAGGTTCTTTTGAAATCGAAGCTATGGGTGATTTAAATTATTTTCTTTATAATTGTATTATAATTTCCAAATTGTGTACATTTACTGATTAATGAGCATGCATTTTTTTTTTGTTTTGTTTTGTTTTTGGTACTGGGGATTGAACTCAGGGGTGCTCAACAACTGAGCCACATCCCTAGCCCTATTTTGTGTTTTATGTAGAGACAGGGTCTCACTGAGTTGCTTAGCGCCTCGCCGTTGCTGAGGCTGGCTTTGAACTCGCGATTATCCTGTCTCAGCCTCCCTAAGTGCTGGGATTACAGGCTTGAGCCACCGCGCCCGGCACATTTTTAATAGTAAAAAGGCAGCAAATTTTTACATTTATAGATCTATCTCTATTCCGAGAGAAACTAGTTTGCTCCCAGAAAAAAAAAATAATTCAATATAATTGGGTTTCTTTAAATCTTATGTGTTTTAATAAATGTACTTAAAGACATTACATAGAAAATAGGTACATGGACCTCAACTGTCACTTTAACAGTCCAAAGGGTAGAAGAGATTAAGAACCCCTGATATGCCAAGAATTAGTTTGTTATTCCTATTTTGCATGCACACAAGCATCGTCTTTTAGGATCTCAGAACACATTATCAAATAATTGCAGCTAAAAGCTTTGGAGTGACATGTGCTTCCAGTTCGGCCTCCTTTGAGGGCAGCAAAGTGAAGAAAGTGGCAAGAAAGAAATTTTTCTTCCAGTTTTCATGGGCCCCAAAGGTTAAGATAGTATGAATAAAATTCCCAGGAGCATTCAAACTCCATCATGTTTATCAGAAAGAGAACTTAATCCAAACCCTTTGAGGTTTGTCCTTCTCTAGTCAATATCTATTTCGGCAAAACAATCATGGTTCTAAAGTGTAACAGTGAAGCAAGGAAGAAAAGAGAGATGTTTCTTTCTGATAGTGAAATGGGCAGGTGCAGTTGAGACTGAAGAGCCATAATTAAAACATTGTTCATCTGAGGCACTGTAGACGTCCATGCAAGACTGCACAAATCCCCTCCTCCACCGTTCCACATGCCAGAGTTCAAGGTTTGGGCAGGAAAGGAAGCTGAAGGTGCCCTGCCATTCAAGAAACAGAGCCCTGGAGCCTGAACCTTAATACCTGGAAGGCATACACGGAGGAAATTCTGCACTGCTGAACTAGTAAAATTGATTTGAGCAAAACCCATGCACTTTAGACAACATAAGAAAGAAAAAAGAAAACAAATGTGTCTTAACTGGACATGCAGTTATGTGGTGGGTTTATGCATATATTGGATTTTTTAATTTTTCATCCAATAAATTTAAGAAAGTGTTGTTATTTCTACTACATAGATGAGAAACTAAGTCTGAAAAATTATGCTTTTTATCTAATGTCAGACTTGAAAGGACTTGGCCTTTATTTTTAACTGGCTGAATTCTAGGATGGACATTGACTACTTTTATATATGATCACATCCGAACAAGTAGAAAAGTGACTAGAATGGGCTTGGAAAATTACTGGCACATCTTCTCACCCCATACCTGTGGCAGACCTCATAAATCCATGTCTGTGTTGTTTTCTTCCCAGCTCAGAAAGCTGCTCCCTGGAACATTTTAGGAATCACTACAAATCAACTGGATCCAGAACATAGGTGATATCTAGAACCCAGGGGAGGACAGGTGCATGGGATAGGACTATGGAGGAGGCAGGCAGGGGCTGGCAGATGGAGACCTCCTCCCTTCCTGGTCTCTTAGCTTCCTCCTCAGCCTCTATGGTGGGAGGGACAATTCGGTAGGAACTCTTTATACTCCTTAAAAGATCACTTAAATAACTGAGAAAGTACTATTCTCTGGTAAGTTTGCCATATTAACTATCCTATAGAATCATTTATAGGCTTTAAATTCAAAAGAAATAGATTGCTTTAACACAAAGGATTTAATATCTGTGGAAGCAATGACTTACTCCCTGACTAGAGGTTAAGGCAGATTTCTTTTTTTAAATTTTTTTTAATTTTAATTTTTTTTTTCATTTGGTAGCACTTTCCCACATCCCTTTGTGGGTAGCTGCCTCCTCTGCATATGCGTAAACCAGCTGTCCTTTGGAATGACATAGGCCCCCACAGTGTCATGGGGGTAAGACTAGTGGGAGTTGACTAAACCTTGAACAGCTATGGTAGGTGGGGCTACTAGCATTTGTAGGCCAGGTAGTACTTTACCAGGGTTCAGTGCCAGAAGGCCAAGGCCTTTGACCTGGACTGCCATCTTTCAGGATGCAGGCCAAGGATTGTGGAGGCCTAATATAGGCAGGGAGTCAATCAGGATAACTTAAGAGGGGGGAAAAAAAAGACTCTGCCTTTGCTCGAGTTCTCCAGATTGGCTCTCCAGATGGCCCTCTCTTCTCTGGTAAATTATGCAACAAGCTGCTTCAGCCGAGTTTTGCAGACCTGGATGATCTTGAACTGATTTCAACAAACGGGCGGACTCGTGGGGTTGCAGGGCTTTCTCCTAGTCCTTTCATCCGAGAAAGAGCACTGTGGAAGGAAAAACAGATAATTCCCCGTGCAAGTCATAGAAATAGAACAACACACATGCAAAAAGTGTCATTGCTTTGTGTCTGCCTTTTTAAAAGAATTGGTTTTGATGATGTGAAAAGGCTGTCTTATTAGGAAAGGTTAGAGTTCATCACCCTTACTCCACAAAGAGATATTTAGCCTGGCATATTTTCACTAATTAAATGAAAGAATCACTCTCTAGTAATGCTACTGGAAAGGAAAAGGCAGAAGAGTTTCATTACAGCATAAAGAGGTATGAAGGTCTCACTCTCTGCTGCTATTAACATTTCCTGGAACCAAAATCAATAGTGCATGCAAATGAATCTCTGATTATTTCTTTGATTTGCAGGATGTCTCCTCCCACTGCACCCTCAGGGTTGAGGAGGAATGGATTAGCTCATCAGGCCCGGACTGCTCTCAGTACTGAAGACTGGGTGAGGGTGGGGAGTGGGTGGCAGGGCCACTCTGTGCCTCCCCCAACCCCAGCAGGATCACAGTCCTGATACAGCTGCTTCCTGTCCCTGCAGAAATTAGAGGTTCTAAGGCTAGATTTGCTATTGAGGAAGGAGGAAACAAGGTGGGAACACGGGGCAGAGTCAATGGGCCAGGTGGCACTGGGAGCAGATGGATGGTGGCTGAGCTCAAAGCTACAAAATGGAGAGTTTTAGGAAAGGAGAACAACCCATTAAGAAGTGAAATTTGAGAACCCAAAAGAGAAAGTAAACAAATAGAAGTTTGTCATGGCAAAATTATTTCTTGAGATGATAAAAGTATGAAAAAGCCAAATTACAATTCACTCAATCAAACATTTAATGCAAATTTATTAAAAGCCTTTCAGACCTTGAACTACATGTCAGAATACAAATAGGAACAAGATACGGTTCCTGCTCATGGTCTAGTAAACTGTGAGCCTTTTATTTTTTTTAATTTTTTTTTGGTACCAGGGATTGAACTCAGGGGCACTTGACCACTGAGCCACATCCCCAGCACTATTTTGTGTTTTATGTAGAGACAGGGTCTCACCGAGTTGCTTAGCACCTCACCATTGCTGAGGCTGGCTTTGAACTCGCAATTCTCCTGTCTCAGCCTCCCTAAGTGCTGGGATTACAAGCATGAGCCACTGCGCCCGGCTAACTGTGAGCCTTTTAATAAGGAATTAAAATAGAACATGATAAACTGCCTAATAGAGAAACACTGGAGAACACAGAGGGAGAATTTACCATGGATGGGGTTAGAGGAAGCTCAACAGAAGAGGAGCTACTCTCACTGGATTAGGAAGTTGACTGGAGTTTCTCATATGACAAGGGGGAAAGCCAATTTCAGTGAAAAGAGCAATAAAGGGCAAGATCAAGGATGAAGGGGTGGAAGAGGTTGCTGTGTGTGTGACAGTGATACTTCTGGGATCTCCATACTATTGGAGTATAGGCAATGGAGACAAAGTGTTCAGACACTTCCTGGATATGGAAAAAGGGTTGCACAGGATTAATAAGTGCCTTACATGTTAAGACTTTGGGGTTTTCTTTTGAAAACTTTGAGTTTGTATTAGAAACAGTTGAGGAGACAAAGTGATAATATTAATGAAGGATAAGAGAAAGAGGTTTGGGAAAGTATCTGTGACTATTTAAATTCTGGTACCCCAAACTTCCCTTGTTTTCTTCCAGCATAATGCCAGTTATTATCTAGTAGAGTAGGGACTGACTCGAGATATAACTACAAATATAACAGATGATTTGGTTATTAATTATGCCTCTGAAAAGAACAATAGTAACCTAACAGTGAAGAAAATGCTGGTGTGAATAATCTTCATGCATTTATTCATACACCATTTGCGATCCTCCAGGAATACATCTTACAAGGCAAGTTGGCACTAATAAAATAAGTGAAAATAAATATTACAATCATGTTCTTTGACCCCTTGAAGCTTTTGGTGAAAAAGAGAAAAACAATAAACATGAAATTAAAATATATGATTAGAAATCATGTTACATCAAATAAAAGACAAGACCAGAAAACCAAAAGAGAAAATAATAGAGTACAGGGAGGGGGCCAATTTTATATAATAGGTTAGTAGAAATTTCATGAAAAGGATAAGATCTGTAGGAGGTTGGGAAAAGGATATGACACAGAATGAGGGAGATGATGTTGGAAAAGCAGGGACCAAAGTATACATGGACTTGTGGGGAGGTTAATGGGTGAATCTATTATTCTACATAGAAAGGAAAGCCATTAAATGGGATGATTTGAGTTTTTTAAAGATGCTTCTGGCAATAGTGTAAAAGGACCAGAGGAAAAGACAATTAGACATGGAGAAGACCAGCTAGAGGGCATGGACCAGAGAAGAGACAATGGTATCTTAGAAAAGAGTCTCAAAGAGGGAAAAAGAAAATAAGTGTATTTCTGAGGATCCAAACAAAAACTGAATGAGAAGTTGTTCTATTTACACTGAAGGAAATTATATTAGTAGAGTTAGTAGTCAGGTGATGGAAAAACTGAGAAACTGATAAAAGATGAGGCAACCTAGGGATAAATAGAGATTAAGCAATAGCAAAACACCTTCATCCATCTCAGCTGGAGGGACCAGGTGAGAAGATTGCATCACTGGAGGCTCTATAGTTATGAAAGCCATGATATGTACACAGTGAAAAAGTTCTAATGTCCTAGACTATGAGCTTTCTTAAAGAAAGATTTGGTCTTCTTCATCTTTTGAATAGTTGGTGGAGAATAATTTGAGGAATAAGTTCAACGGCATTCTAGGTTGGTCATTTAACAACTGCACAAACGTTTGGATTCTCTATTTGTTTCCTTATCTGCAAAAGATCATATAAGCCACCATCTCTTAAGGATGTAGTCAAGATTTTAATAAAAGTATGTGTATGTGTGTGTGTGTTGGGAATACAAGCTGGAAGAGTACAAACTGGAGAGATAGTCCTGGAGGGAGTGAAAACTAACTGATACAGGGGGCACTTCAGCATGCACAGTGACAAAGCAGGGAGAGGGAGGCACATCAGTGTCCTCATCAATACCCAGTCAGCCAAACTCCAAAACAAAGTAGTTTCTTTGATTCTTTATCACTCAACCCTACTGTCCAATCATAAAATCCTAACAACCAAATCTCAGAAAGACTTCTCAATCTCATTCCTTCTTACTCTTGTCATGACTCAATCACTTTATTACTAATATATCACGAGTTTTCTTTTCATCAGTAAAAAGACTATCCTCAAGTTCACATAATTTTTGGATTTCCCTCAGGGGAAGAAAATAGGATATGATCACAAGACCAACAGAGGTGAGAGATAAAGAACACTGACTAGGATAGCAGAGAATATCTTCTAGCTCCTACTCTGTCAACCTAACAACTCAAAAACTAAATTCAGTGAGCTATATAAAATTGAAGACCAATCCTTATCAAGATTAATAATCAGTGGATAATAAAGGTAGGAAAATTGAGTGTGGTATCTCAATTTCTAGGTGATGGCTATATGCAACATATAGTGGTGATCTTGTAATACAGGGCAGGGCATTCAAGATAAACATTTGGGAACATTGAATGCAGGACCTATGCCCAGGTATAAAGAAACTGACAGCAGCAAATGGCAGAGAGCTATTGATCTTAGCTGATGGGATGTAGTAATGACATGGATACCAGAGAGTAGAAAGAAGATCATGAATGGACAGACACCTAGAACCTGAGCGGAGATTATAGAGGCAAGGACATTGAGTTCTCATGTACACATCAGTCTAGAATCAGGGCACCAGAATATTTTCAGACCTTACTTTCTAGAGTCAAATAGTGTTATCACTTGGCCCAGGTTTTATTAAACGAGGCTCTGAGCTGGTAAAAACCCTAATCGTTGATGCTGAGCTGGGGCTGGGACAGGCTGGGATGGACACTAACAGGTCCCTATATCCTTATTTTCTCTTTAGTTCCATTTCCTCTTACTCAGGGATACTAGAGTGCTCCTCCTCTTAAGGCACACACATCATGATCACACCGGTTTTGTGACTTAATTACTTAATCAGTTTCCATTGTCTGTAAGATAAATCCACACTCAGTATGGCATACCAGGCATTTAACAACCTGAGTCTAACTTGACTTTCTAATCTTTATGCTCCTCATGTTCTCTCTATAATCTTGAAAATAGACCCACACTCTTTTTTTAAGCTCATTAAACCCATCTCATGCCATTGTCATTGTCAATGAAATTCCCAGGATTGCAATGCTTTTGCTTCTGCTTTCTCTAGTAGAAGAATTTTATCCATATACCAAGGTTCTGTTAATCATGTTTCTTTCCCAAATGTGGAATAGCATCAATTAATTTTCCCTGTTCTTTTTTGTTTATGTTGCTTCTTATTGATGTAAACATCTATTTATTTAGAGTTCACCTTTTTTCAAAAAAGATTCAGAACTTAGTTGTAAAACACAGCACAATAATATAAATATAATATAAATATTATATGATAATGTAAATATTATATAATAATATAACTATAATATAAATTTTGAGAAAAAGAGAGGAAAAAAAACAACCCCAGGGACAAAAATGGAGCCAGGAATGGGACTGATTCAAACATGCATACCATACAGCCCCATACAGTTGCTAAGAGATGGAACACAGATTTAGCATTAAGCTTTCCTATATTCAAGATGAGTAGAGAAATCTCTGCTGTTGTGCCATATCTTCTACCCAAAAAACAAAAACAAAATTGTTGACTAATCAATGCAGAACTATATTCATCATCCACCAAAAGAGAATTTTCCCCAAGAGATCACTTAAAAAATAAATTGTATAATGCAACAGAAAACATCCTCAAAAACATCTCCACAGGAAAAATAACTACTAATATTATAAGGTGTGCCTTTAACATTGTCGGCACATCAGTGAAGGGTAATCTATCAAAGCAGTTCTATGGGAGAGGCTGATTCAGATTATATATTTTTTAGTTTCTCTGACTTGGTCTAAAAAGGATATAGTTTTTTGGACTGAGATGTTTGAGAAATTATCCAATTTCCTAACCTCCTCAAATTTAAGGCACATTTTTTGTATAATTTCCCATTACTTGGTGTTTATAGTCTTTTACTTGAGTCTCACAGTTAAAGAATCTCCAGGGGAAGTAGATTAACTATCCTTTGGCCACCCTTCATATATATTGTTTTTCTCATACACATGAAACACAGATAATTTATGGTCCCAAGGACAGAAGTTTATGTCTTAATATATAGTTCTTAGCAGGTTATGAATGGGAATGGCATCTCCCAGAGAAAAACTAAGTCACTTATCAAGAACATATAAAAGACTTTAATTGAGAAGTGCAATAAAGAGAAATAAATCATTGGCAGCATGAAAATTATTTTCATAAAATAATTTTTGAAACCTCACTGAAAAATAAAAATGAACCACTGAGGTCTCAGGTTTCCTCTTCATTTTGTATGATTCAAATAACTTCTCTTATAAAATAGAACATCCTAAGTAAATCCCCCATATAATGCCTAGCTTCAATCAGGGGTTAATTCTTATGTGCTCTAGTGAATTATGCCAAGCTTAATACATAAAATGGTTTGCTGAATGAGATTGCCAATGATACATCAGTTAAACATTAAGAAACCTTCATTTGGGGCTGGGGCTGTAGCTCAGTGGTAGAGCGCTTGCCTTGCATGCGTGAGTCACTGGGTTCGATCCTCAGCACCACATAAAAATAAATAAATAAAATAAAGATATTGCGTCCATCTACAACTAAAAAAATATTAAAAAAAAAAAAAAAAAAAAAAGAAACCTTCATTTTAGGTGATAGTATCTGCAATGGTTTAGATGTTAAATATCTCCCAAAAGCCTATGTGTTAAAGGCTTAGTCCCCAGTGGGGTGCTATTGGGAGCTAGTGGAACCTTTAAGAGGTGAGTCTTAATGGGAAATCATTAAGTCATTGGGAATGAGCCTTTTAAGTGAAATGTGGCGCTTTGGCCCCTCTTCAGTTTTTTGGGTTTGCTTCCTGGATACAAGGTGAGCAGTTTTGCCTCTGCCAGACGTAATGGGCCTCCTCAGCACAGGCCCTAAAACAACGGAGCTAATCAACCGTGGGACAAAATCTCTATGAGTCAAAATATACCTGTTCTATTTATGAGTTAATTATCTTAGATATTTTGTTATAGTGATGGAAAGATGACTAACACATCATCTGTGACCTTTTATCTTGGCGATAATTAGATAGTAGTGTCCATACTTTTCTGCTTTAAAAATTGACCCAAGACCTTGAATGGTTCAGATTTTAATTTGTGGGCAGGCATAGTGATGCATCAAAGCATCACTTTACCCCTCCATCCAGTGACAATCCCCCAAATAATGCCCAGCTTTATACAAAGTTGGGTATTAATGAAAAACTATATCAAATGCCAGAGATGAGAAGTAAATTTTTTAACTCTTGAGGTAATTACTCAGTGTTTGGCTATAGCATTTAGGCTTTGAAAATATGGTAACCCAGATAAGGCTGCAAATAAAAAACATCTTGTACTCAAGTGTTTTACATCATCTTGTACTCAGTAGTTATGATGCTATGGTCCCACTTTCTAAAGATCCCATTTTAGATAAAAATCTTTAAACCTATTAACACCACTGTTGGCCTTAGTATTAATTGAGAGACAGATGGATTTAAAACAATAGTTCTCAACAGGCAGGGATGGGGGACGATGATTTTGCCATCCAGGTGACATTTGGAAATGTCTGAGGATATTTTTGATGGGACAGCTAGGGTAGGCAGTGCTACTGGCATCCAGTAGGGGGCAGGGATACTGCCAACATGAAGTTGCCATGGTTTAATTTATTTCAATGAAAGCTTCAAGGGAGGTCCTGAGTGAATATGGTGTCAGGACAGGACTGCTCTCTGCTGCAGAGGTGGGAGCAAGGTGGAGTCAGCCATATGAGGCCTGCTGACTGGGGCAGAGAGGGGCTCCTGAGTGGTGCTGCCAAACAGTACTCCACAGGGCTCAGTGAGGAGCCCCCCAATGTGGTGAAAATGAGACGGGATTGTAACACATTTAGATCTACTTTATAATCCTGAAAACTACCCGTTACTAGATTCATCAATTTAGGCAAATTATTGATTGCAACAAGCCTTCATTTCCTTCTCCAGAATGGGAAAGTGATCATATTCATCTCAGAGAGTCATGGTATGGGTTAAATAGAAGGTGTGAAAAATCCTAGTGCCCATAGTTTTCTGCTTTGAAAATTGACCTAGGACCTTGAATGGTTCGAGATTTTCATTTGTGGGCAGGCAGAGTGATGTTCAAATCATTTCTTGACCCTTCCTTCCAATGATAACCTCTCAATCCACCATGTACCTGGAACATAGTGCTTAATATTTATTTATTTATCTTAAAATGATTTTTTCCACCCTAAAGGATGCCAGCGTTGGCTACAGAAATATTGATTAAACGATCTTTAGTGCTTGAGACTTATGACTATTTATTGATTCTTTAACACATTTAAATTATTATGAAAAACTATATATAGCAAAATTACAAAAACAGAAACTAAAAATGGAAGGCATTGGAAAATCTAGTATGTGTAGGACTAGTCATTTATGCAAACCATTCATACTTTTTATTAGTAATAATTGATAGCTTGTTTCTACAAGACATAGGCATGTATTCTACTATGATATGCTGTAGACTTGCAGGGTATGAATGCAAAGTTTATGGTAAGAGTAAGATATTAGACATCCATTGTTTTGCTTGTCTAGACTAGTACACAAGCTTCTGTCGAGAAATAACTTCCTCCACTTTAACTTCAGGATTTAAGTGGGAGTGTCCCTTGCTTTATAAATTCTCCCCCCACCCCAACTACTGTTATTGTTACACAGGAAAGGTAACTAAGGCAAACTGGAACAGTGTCAGTGTCACCTCCAACCCTTCTCTACAACCAATCATCTGTGATGAATGAGTGTGGACCAACTTGTACCAACGGATCCAACTTACACCAAAAAACAAACAAAAACCCCACCTGGAAGTTTTGAACTTGAAAATAGAGGCAAAGCTCATCTTTTGCTCATCCTGGTGGTGAAATTGGAACATATGAGCCAGCATATGCATGGGTTTCCTGCACTCTGAAAAACTGAAATAGGAAGCAGAAATGTGATACTGTTGTCTAGTGTGGTGGGAGTCAAGGGTCTTGAGAGAGATTATTCCATTTCATCTAATACCTGGTGGTACACCCAGCTGAATTCCTCTGCCTTTCCTAATGTATACTTACATGAGTCAGAAATTTTTTTCTTTGGCCTGATTTAGTTCTTCTACCACCTAAAACCATAAAAGTCTTGACTAATTCAAGTGGGTTGTAATTAGGTAGAAAAAAAATACTCTGTCTCTGCAAATGTCTACCAGGAGGCTAATTATAGTGAAGGCTGAAAGAGTAAGGGATTTAGTCAGATAAACCATAGTTCAGATCTACCATTACAAGTTAGTTGTTGGAGCTTAAATTTTTAATTAATTAGTCAATTGAAGTTTTTTAAGTTCTTCATCTGTGATTCAGTCAGGGTCCAGTTAGGAGAATGAAACCATTCTCGTTATTTTAACAGAGAATTCTGTATAAAGAATTGTTGACTGTATGTAGAAGAACTGAAAAAGTAAAAAGATACTTCAAAGGTCTCATGGAGGTGGCAATTGCAAGAGAGAGCCACTGTGCTCAGGGATGGCAGAATTAAGGGAAGAGGTTGGAATTATCAAATCTTAGAAGCTTGGAGGAGCTAGATGTAGACCTATGAGAAGGTGTTTTTCAGTTATTATTGTTGTCTCTGAAGGAGATTTTATGAGCCTGATTTTCAGTATTGGTTCATCTTCTGCTCCAGGAAGGAACCATTGCTGATGCGGTGAAAGAGCAGACAGGGAAAAGCAAGTCCTCCCTCCTCTGACTCCACAGTTCTCCTCTATTTCCTCTTTTGGCAGAAACTAATTTGGATGGAGCCCTCAGATTGGCCAGGAGAGTGGTTTTTCATAATTCCAGACCCACTCTCACAAAGTCCCTGGTAAAAAAGTGGGTTTAAAGCCAAGAGACAACAAAATTTAATAATTGGCATAATATATAATGATGATAAAAAATGTTTTACCAGGATTTGGAGAATATGCAGTTGGATATTATGTATAATTAAATACAATTAAATTAGATTGTAAATATAATTTGGGAATATATAATTACAATGTAATTGACATAAGTCTACGAACATTACCTAAAAATGAATAGTTGTTCAGTGAACACAATGTCCTTTCTTCTGTTGAAAGAAGGTTGTTGGAGACAGTAGTAGAGGTGCTAGGTCTTGTACTCACTAACGGCACAAAAACGACTTTCTGAGCTCTAGTTGTAAGTGTTCATTTTCAGGCGATTCAGATTCCCTACAATTCAGATTTTCTTTTTTTTCCCCATAATTTGTTTTCTTAAAACATCTTTATCGATTTTGGTTCACCTTCAAAACCCAACATGCATTCTTTTCCCTCTGGAAATTTTTTCTGCATGTTTCAGCTCAAAACAATTTTTCCTTTTTGTTGGCTGTCACTACATTTACTATGTTTTTCCTTTCCCCCCCCCCCCAAATGATGACAAAGAGGCCTGGCATCTATAGTTGGCTCAAATCTGTCTGATCTGGGCAAGAGCTTAGATGTGTAAAGGAATCGATAAGAAAAAAACATGACCAAAGAAGAAGAGCCAACCATGTAGTCTGCACCTTGTGATGGAGTTAGGAAATAAATTAGAGCAGCATACCCTCTCTAGAACTTGGGACCCCATAATTTCCAAGCTCTTGGACCTTAGGGATGAGACACTAATGAACTATCTGTAATTCCTAACTATCTGTAAGAACCTAACTATCTGTAAGAAAACCCTACTAATTTAAATTTGCATGAGTTCCAATTTGGAGAATTTATGTTTGAATGAATGAGCCTGTGCTTGACTATCATTGTGGACAACTGGGATTTGATAAATTTGACAATGCTTAGACAATGCTTTATATCTTTATGAGTCTTTACCTACTTCTTTGATAAGCTAGTATGTATAGAAGAACTAAACTCATTTTTCCCTGTGAAGATGTGCCTTCCCTACAGATTGAAAAGGGGACATTTCCAAACTTTTACTAGCTTTGTCCCAGAACTGAACATGGAGTTTCCTCCAATTACAAATCTGGAATGTTTTCCCATTGTATGGAATTCTCACAATTAACTGTGGGCTGCCATTAGTGGAGACCATTTTGCTCATGGTAGGATAACGCAGAAATTATATGCATGAGCAAAATGTTCTACAAGTGAACACTGCATTCTTTCTAGAATAAATCCTTCCCATAGAAACATCTCTTGTGACAGGTGATAACAATCTTCCTCAATTACTTGTACAAGTAAGTTGACAGTACAAAATTTCTTTTGAAGGCACTCTATTAAGCACATTTCAACCAATGTTTACTGTCAAACCAGGAATTCATGCCAGACAGGTAGAATCACTTTCCTTTATAACCCTATTATTAGCATCAGATAGGCAACCAGGTCTGCAAGAAAAAATTTTTTCATTAACAGTCACACAAGAGTCAAATAATTGTGTTTTGGTCCTTTCGTATGTAATCCCAATGAAAGTACAGCTATTACTTATTATGCCATATACCAAGCCCTATGCTAAAGGGTTTATATATGTATTTGAAATTGAGATAAAATACTTAAGTGGAGTGAAATCCGTGGCCTTTGAAAATTTTTAGGCTATTTTTCCTGTAAGTATGCTAATTTCATTGGTTTTGCTAGAAATGCTTATTGATTTGCACTAGCTTCCTCTTGGTTTCTTGGTTTCTCCTTTCTAGGCAAGCAATAAGCAGTGAAATGAGGAAAGATGGTTTCAAAACACACAAAACCTGTTCCTTGTGTAGATACAGCTTAAAGAATATAAACAGATGGATTTCTCCCACAGGACAGGTCATCATACCATCGGGGGAAAATGAGTTGGCTGCTGCTGAGTTAAGAAGCAATGAAGTCATTGCTATGCACATAATTAAAATGTGATATTTCAAAAAGAGTGAATCCAAAGAGGAGAAAAGAAAAATTACAGATAATACATACTGTGTTTATGGCCTTAAGTTAATATGTGCCTGGGTGCAGGAGAAGAAAAGCAAACAAATGTCAGCCATCAAAAATAAGCAAAATGAGTCTTTACCTACTTCTTTAACTTGTAGCTTTACCCTCAGCCCCTCACTCTTACACATAATGGCAGTATTATTTATTTTTGCTAAGCTCATTTGAACCATGTAAGTTTTTTCAGCAGTTTAGATTTAGACTATGTAGAATAGCTTGATGTACACTATTCCAGTGCCGGGTAGAATCTGTATCAGTGTGTAATCGGACAAACCAATTCAAAAGACATGGGTCTGGGTCATGTTTCACTGATAGCTTTCTGCATCTATATCTGAATTAGCAATTGGGCCCATTTCAGAGAGGCTCTTCTTGTCATGGCCATTAGTCAGCTTGGCCAAATTCTTTTTTCTAGGCACAATTGGGCCTATACAAACAAGAGAACAGCATAGGATTTTGAACAATGGACTCTCTTCCCCTTTTTGTCCAGGAAGCTGCCTACTGAGGAGAAAACAGCAGATGCACAGGCAACTGTCATCTTGGGTAATAGAGCTCCTTCTCTTGGGACTTTATCAGTTTTGTGTTTATAGCTCCTCTAAGGCAACATCTATATGATGACAGGCTTTCTGGTAAAAGCTGAGAAATTCAGTTGCAAATATGAATGCTACAAAATGTGTGGCTATTTGGCAACAGGCAGATCAAACATCTGGATCTTTGACTCCGTTTTTCCATTTTTCACCCAATATTTTCATATCGTGAAAAACACCAATTAAAAAAAGCAGCCAATCTGGTGTTTTGGCTTTCCCACTAGCCAATTTGTATCTCGGAATGGTTGGTCCAATTGATTGTGCTGTTTTAGATGGCCAAAATGAACAGATCAAGATAAAAATAGTTGGTTGGGTAGCTGTTCTGATCTGTTTCAATCAATATGGTAGAATCACAAATTCTAACTCATAAATGCTATACAAATGCAAATAATTTCTGACATTTTAGTATTCAGCAATCTACCAGGTCTACTAATGTCATTTCTCTTTTTGTTTGTTTGTTTGTTTTTTGTTTTTTCCAGATAAAAACTAGACACCAGAAGTCAAGTGATTTGCTTTGGAAAACACAGCAATTTGGTGTTCACTCTCTATTAGAACTTGAGGGTTCCTTCCTCAGTGAGACATCAAGCTTGCAACATGAAATCAAATCATACAAGAGTATTCATAGAGACAGAGCATTACAGTTTAGTTTTGAGCCTCTGTGGAAATGAAACACTGCAAAACTAAAAAAGAGAAAAACAGAAAGTAAGAGAAATATTACCAAAATCTTATTGTATAGTACTACAGTAAGGTTTATAAATATTCTAATTGTAGAGAATAACCTACATTTTGGGGAGATATCCCATCAATGTTAATAAACTAAAAGAATTTTATCTTAGAAAAGGAAAGGGCATACAGATTAGGATAAAATATTGAGGTTATGATACAATTCTTATATCAGTGCCCCTGAAGGATGCATCTAATATAAATGACCAGATTAATTTGGGTAATATTTAAACAATCAGGAACTGCTTTAAAAAGAAATGCAGCTAGCTACCTGAGTAAATCACCTTTGCATGAGATATACCATTCTTTCCCAATAATGATTACCTAGATGGATGGATAAAACTATAAACATTTTTGTAGGTCTGTATCTAGAATTCCATATGATGATGATTGTATAGCTGCCTTCAAGGATGGCACTTTTTCCCTCTGGCAATGAATCTGATGCTATGGAAAGATTAAAAAAGAAAAAAATACTAAGTCAAAGAATAAAATTGAAATAATATTTAAGGAAAATTATTTTTTTCCATGTATTTTTAAATTTTGCAGCTTTCAAAATAACCCAGCATACAGTACCCCTCAGATTGACTGACTCATCTCCATGTCCACACACTTTCTTTAAAAACAGAAAAATCATTTTTGAAAATGATCAAAACATAACATTTTGCTGGAACAGATGCCTTGCCTGAGCTCTGTGCCACATTTTTGTAGTATTTAAAATGAATGTTTCAGTTTTAAACACTGAGTGACTAATCGCCGTTGGGGAGGAAAGGAAGGTCCTCTTAGAGGCAAAGTCAAGGTCTTTCTCTTCCAAGTTTTGAGAAACACTGGAGCTGAGGACTTGTACATGCTAAATGCTTCTTATTGGGTTGCTTCTCAACAAGATTGCTTCTCAGCAAGAAGTGTTTTTGAATATTTGACTGGCATAAGTTCAAGGAAAGAGGGTAAATTTTAATATCTGAGACTGATATGTGCTTTTTAGTTATCTACTTGTTATTTTATCTTTGCATCTTTTATTACATCCCAATCTTTCTTTTAAATACCATTAGAAATTTAACTTTTTAGCTTATATTCTAAATCCCAATTTAGTGTAGTAGTCCAACTTAGATCTGAATTAATAGTTCAGAGTCAGCATTAAGTATTAACAGTGGTTCACTTTGCCTCTAAAATCAGCCTGATTTGGAAAGTAAGTTATACAGTGACCCTAAGTATAAAGATTTTCTGTTCAGAAAAAAAAAAATGCTTCATATGATTTTCTTGTTAAATTTTATATATAAATTGACAATCACCAAACTTAAAAGTTTGGTGACATTTTAAAACACAAGTTTTTACATGTTTGGGAGACTGGCTAACTGTGATCTTTTTATTTTTCATTAGGATAAGAGATCAGTGGCTTTGCTCTCTAATGTTCTGCCGATTGTCATGTTACAGATGGCTGGTGTAAATAGCCCAATGGCTGTCTTCTGTTTCCCTCACTTTCAGCTCTATGTACAGGCTTCTGGATCTGAAAGAAAATTTATAGAAGTTTTTCAAGAATAATGGTTTTATAGGTCACCAAAGCATACTAGGATCATTGTGTATATCCTAACTAATCATAATGTATAATAATAACAATAAGTATTATTCACTGTCTCTATTTATTTTATTGATAGATATTTTGTTCATTTTTGCCTTAAAATACATGTAAGTTTGAGTCAGTTATGGGCCCAGAATTTCTTTTGACTTAATGAAGTTTGTTCAAATTCTATAACTTCTAATCTTTAATGAAAAATGTGGAATTCATGAGGAGAAATTATCAGATAAATCTAATTTTGAAATGCTTCTAAATTTGTAAATCAATTGGTTAGACCCTAGGATGGGCCAGTCCACAAGAAGTTTGTGATAATTATTAATTTACTAACATTGAGATGCAAATGTAGAAAAGAATTGTATAAGTAATGTCATTCAGGATCCATAATGTTGCAATTTCTGGTAGATACTTCACCTCCTTTCACCCACCTCTTAAATACTGGTCTAACATCACGTCTACAGTTCTTACAGGCTCAATCACACATTACATACATCCTCTCTGAGTTTTCCAGAGAGGAGTCATAGGTCACACCCTTAGAGAAGTATGGTGAATGTATAGAAGGGCTGTAGCCAGGAAACAGACAAGGTTTGGGGATTTACATTCTTCTTTCTTTAGATCATCTGGATTTGTCTTTTGTTTTTTGGGGTTTTTTTGAAAGTACCATTTAAATGTATATTTATGAATTGCATAAAGCACCCCATGTCTCTCCCTTGTGGATGGCACCTATAAGTAGGGAAGGGTTTGATGGTAAGAGAGAATGTGGAAATGGAGAAACTGACCCAACATTAACCTAAGCAGAAACTGCTCAACTCTGTTGTTCCTACTGTAACTCTGAAATATAAAATAACCAATGCATTTTAAAAAGTATTTGTGGTTTAAACCTGGTCCGGTGGTACAAGCCTGTAATCCCAGCACTTAGGGAGGCTGAGACAGGAGAATCGTGAGTTCAAAGCCAGCCTCAGCAACGATGAGGCGCTAAGCCTCAGTGAGACCCTATCTCTAAATAAAACACAAAATAAGACTGGAGATGTGGCTCAGTGGTCGAGTACCCCTGAGTTCAATCCCCAGTACCAAAATAAAAATAAAAAAGTATTTGTGGTATATTTTTTACTCTTCCTCATACTAGAAAAGACTTAAAAAACATGCACATATGATATGAGGAAGAGGAGTACAGGAGAGCATCTGATACAGCATCTGATAGCTTAAAATGCTGTTAAGAGTCATCAATACAAAGTAATTATCCTATATCATAAAAGTAAAAAAGTCTAGATTTTATCACATGCAAATATATGGCACATGTCAGAGACTATCTCAGATATTTTAGAATATTTCATACATTTGAGAATTATGATTTTTTAAATATTTTTCATTCTTTATAGGTCCCTTTTCATCAGACTGAACATTTAAGTTTTGTATTGGAAGCTATAGTCACCAGTAATGCAGCCTAAAATCCTTGGAGTCATCTAGGCAGCAATTACATTGCTGAATTTTTGCATATTCAATAAATTCTATGAGAAAAGATAAGAATAATTTGTACCTAAGATAATAGATTAGTTGAAGAGAAGTAGTTGAATATTTAAAGCAATTGCTCCAGGAAAAGGAAGGCCTCTAAAGTTATGAGGCGGTAAAGCAAAACTAGTCTGGTGTCATGGATCAGGAGAGTGGAAGAAAATAAGTTTGAGTTGGACACCATGTTGCCCATGTGTAATCCCAGAGACTCAGAAGGCTGAAGCAGGAGGATCTTAAAATCAATGTTAGCCTGGAAAACTTAACCAAACCCTGTCTCAAAATAAAAAATAAACAAGGACCTTAAATTACACTACAGAGCTATAGTAACAAAAACAGCATGTATTGGCACCAAAACAGGCATGAAGAACAATGGAACAGAATGGAAGACACAGAAACAAACCCACATAAATACAATTATCTTATACTAGACAAAGGCACCAAAAACATCCATTGGAGAAAAGAGAGCCTCTTCAACAAATGGCGCAGCAAAACTAGAAATCCATATGTAGTCAAATGAAATTTAACTTCTATCAATCACCCTGCACTTAACTCAACTCAAAGTAGATCTAAGACCTAAGTATTAGATCAGAAACCCTGCAACTACTACAAGAAAATGTAGGCACAACACTCCAACATGTTGGCTTAGGAACCAACATTCTGAACAAAACCCTAGAGTACAAGAAATAAAATTAGAAGTCAATAAATGGGATAGTATCAAACTAAAAAGCTCCTTCACAGCAAAGGAAACAAGAGTGTGATGAGAGGGCCTACAGGATGAGGGAAAATTTTTGCTACCTACACCTCAGATAAGGCATTAATTTCCAGGATATGCCAAGAATTCAAGGAGCTTAACACCCAAAATACAAACAACCCAATTAATGAATGGGCAAAGAAACTGAACAGACACTTCTCAAAAAAAAAAAAAAAGAAGAAATATAAATGATCAAAAAATGTATGAAAAAAGCTGGGCACAGTGGCACAAGCCTGTAATCCCAGCATTTAGGGAGGCTGAGACAGGAGAATCGCGAGTTCAAAGCCAGCCTCAGGGAGAGTGAGGCGCTAAGCAACTCAGTGAGACCCTGTCTCTACATAAAACACAAAATAGGGCTGAGGATGTGGCTCAGTGGTTGAGTGCCCCTGAGTTCAATCCCCAGTACCCCCCCAAAATATATATATATATATATGAAAAAAAATGTTCCACATCTCTAGCAATTAGAGAAATGCAAATTCAAACTACACTGAGATTTTTACCTCATGCCAGTCAGAATGGCAATTATCAAGAATGTACAAGTAATAATAAATGTTGGCAAGGATGTGTACACAGGTTACACTCATACAGTGCTAATGGGACTACAAATTGGTGCAACCACTCTGGAAAACACTTTGGGGGTTACTCAAAAAACTGGAAATGAAACCACCATTTGACTCAATTATCCCACTCCTCAGTATATATCCAAAGGAGTTAAAAATCAGTGTACTACAGTGATTCATCAACATCACTGTTTATGGCAGCACAATTTACAATAGCTGAGCTATGGAACCAACCTAGATACCCATCAACAGATGAATGGATTTAAAAAATGTGGATTATATACACAATGGAATATTACTCAGCAATAAAGAAGAATGACTTTTTTACTTTCACTGGTAAATGGATGAATCTGGAGACTATCATGCTAAGTGAAATAAGACAAAACAAAGGTTGAATGTTCTCTCTAATATGTGGATGATAACCCACAACAAGTGTGTGTCTGTTGGGGAAAAATAGAGGTTCTATGGATTAGATAAAGGAGAATGAACAGAAGCGAGGGATAGGAATAGGAAAGACAGTGGAATGAAGCTGACATAACTTTCCTATGTACATATATGAATACATCACAGTGAATCTCACCATCATGAACATCCACAAGACTGAGATCCTAATTAGAGTAAGATATATTCCATGTTTGTATAAATATATCAAAATAGATTCTATTGTCATGTGTAAGTAAAAAGAACAAATTAAAATTTTAAAAATAGTAATATTGAAAAAAAAGGGAGACTGGGGATATGGCCAGTGGTAAAGCATCCCTGGGTTCAATCCGCAGTAATGGAGAAAAAAGAAGAAGAAAGAAGGAGGAGGAGAAGGAGAAAGATAAGGAGGAGGAGGAGGAGGAGAAGGAGAAAATCAGTTCTGATAGATGGAGGTTTTGGAAGATCTCTAAAACCAGGGAATGCAGGAAAGTCTAGGAAACTTCGAAGGCTTTCTTCAAGGACATTGATAGCCATTTATTGAATTTGGAAAGATCAGTCTGGTGTAATGTAGAATAAAGCTAAGACGGGGTAGAATTTGGGAATCCAATTCAGAAATTGCTATAATAATTCAAATGGTAAGTATTATACACCTTAAAAACTAATTAGTTTTCAGCCATATGAAGTTATTTTGCTATTGAATTAACCTGGCTTAATCAATCACTTAATGAGCTTTGAATGAAAGCTGTTTCTAAAATCCAAACCACTGCAAAGAACAAAGGTTCCCCACCCTTTGGGATGTTCTAAAGAGCAACAAAGCATCTTGATGAGATTATAGAATAAGAGTGACAAAAATTTTAAGCATTGGCATTATCAAATAAATGAGCATTTTGAACTGTCATGTATGACTCAAGTTCTTGTGTTAAGTACATCAGCATTTCTCAAGGGATATTATAGGCAGCATTGATTGCTTGGGGATGTTAGTGTTTGGTGTTCAGGTGGGGAGAAAGATTTCTAGTTTATGTTTGGAATGCTGGAATGGATGAAGTTAAACAAAATGCTTATTGTAGGATTTTTCAGAACATTTACTATCCTGATATCCTTTGTGTACTGCCATGGTGGTGCTCCAGCATATGACATTTCCTATTAGATTTGACCATGGCCCTCTGCTTTTATGTAGTGTCTCCTGGGACAACTGTGCCACTGAACACACAGTAGGAAATGCTTGTATATGCAAATAAAATAATACAAGATAGTTTTATGTGTTATCTAGATACATAGATAATATATTGCAAAGATATATGCATGTATAATTTCATTAGGAGGAAATTATTTCATAACTGCAAGGAATTCAAGTTATTCATCCTTTGCTAATTGCCTTTGGCTTTAAGGCTTGTCAGAATTCTTCTGCTCATTAAATTCATAATCTCTCCTTATGAGGGAGCGTTGAGGACGACTTCACTGGAGTGGCTCACCCACACACAGCCCCCAAATCAGGCTGTTCATCATCTGAGTGTTTTTCTTCAAGCACACAAAGAAACTATTTTCTCCTGGGTAGGGGCTTCCCCTGACCTCCCACCCACCCCTGTTAGGTAGAGAGTCATCCCCAAAGAGATGTGTCATTCTTGGAACAGAACATCCCTTGGCGAAGACTCACTGAGTAATCATTCAGCTAGAAGCATAAATCTACCCCGAGGGTCGGAAAAACCCATAGTGAAAGAGAATAATGGGCAAACGGATTGCATTCCAAGGTATTAAAATAGAGTAGACGCAGGCACTGGAGTGAACAGGCTGCTGCAGTGCAGCAAAGGGAATTCTCCAAAATTCAAACATCAGACCCTGAGTGATAAACTCTCGACCCCCCCCCCCACCACCGTCATGATCAACCCTTTTGTCACTCAGAGAGGAGATCATCATTCCCTTTTACTCAAAACAGTATGGTGGTTGATTCCCTCTGAGCCATTTCCTGTTGGCTTCATGGGGATGGGAGTGAATACAAGCTTTCTTCCTTTTCCCCTTTCCTCTCTTCCCCTCTCCCTTTCTATCATGTGGCTATAATGTTGACCCTGCAAAAGACATTAGCCAAAGGATTAATCAGAACCCAGGATTCTCCAGTGAGTCAGAACAGCCTACCTGCAGCCAGACAGGCCTGGGGCAGGGAGCAGAGTTGGCATCAGCCCTGATCTGTAGGTTGGAACAGGAGCTGAGAGCTGTCCTTGCTGCAGAGGCTGGCGGGGAAGTTTCTGCTGGGTGGGCTAGGCACAGGTCCAGCAGGGATCAACATGTTCTTGTCACGATTCAGGCAGCCGCCTGGTACCAAGGGGGATCCAAGCTGGAGTCACCCAACAGGTGGGCAGAGTGTTGCTCAGAAAATCTGACTGACTGGGGGCTTGATTATTGAAAGGCAGGATATGGAAATGGAAAGAATATGGGCTTCCGGTGTCATTTTCACCTCTTCTAACTGTGATTCTGGACAAGTTGCTAAAATTTTCTGAACCTCATTTTTAAAAAGAAGAAATCAATAATGAGAATGTCTAACATTTTATTCAGCACTTGGTATTTGTTAAATACTGTGCAAAATGTCTACTGTACATAATTGTATTTAACCTACACAACAATCCTATAGGGAGGGCATAGGTGTCATTAATACATCTCTATTTCATATGGCAGCAAACCTGTGTTACTAGTTGGTAAATGCAAACTCCAGACATGACATCAAGTACTGAGATTTGCTCCCTGATAGTGCAATGGTGATGCTACCACTGCCACCATTGCTGTTGCTATTAATGGTGGGAACGATGTCCTCAGCCCAACTTCATGTACATAGCTTCACTTCTTAGGGAAGGGGACAGGACCAAAGCCATGGTCTTCTCAATTAAAAGAATGAACAGAGGAACTCCTTAGTCTATTAGAGATGGCACCAAAATCAAAGACGAGCCCTATGAACTGTAGCACCCACACAGACTTGAGAACAGTCATTTTTGAAACTCTGGCTTCAAAGTGAGGCACCTTGCAGGAGAAACAATGACAACAGAAGGGGCCCAAGGATCAACTCTGGGGCAATGACTTTATATTAATACCCAGCACAATCCAGGAAATCAGGAAAGACCATTAATATCATGGTTTGTGGAAAGCAACTAAATTTCAAAAGCCATTGCAAGAGTGCAGGAACCTTGGGAAATGTGCGACAAGGACAGAGTCAGTATCGGCTCAAGAACTACATCTAGACTCAGCTTGCATGGTGGGACTGTTAATGGACTCCAGTGAATTAAATACCCAAGAGTGGAGGTTAAAAATCATTCCAAGTCACATGCTGGATAAGGTTGCGTTGTGCAGTGCAGTTTACTGCAGGGTAGTATGGCGCAGTGTGATACGCTGCAGTGTAGCACAGAGTAGACAGCAGTGTGTGGTGTGGTATTGTCTGTTGTGGTATAGTGTAGTGGGGAATATAATATTATTGCATAGATGGGGTAGTTCAGTGTGGTATAATGCTTTATTGTATGTGTGCCATACTGTCATTTGCTACAGTTTGGGTTAGTTTGAGCCAGTGAAAGAACCATAGAGCTGGAAGTTAGAAAGCCTAAATTCTCATCCTTTCTGTGCCATTAATAAGCTGTACAGCCTTGGATAAATCACTTAGGCCTTTTTGGCTGAATTTTCCTGTAACATGTAAAATGAGGGGGTTGGAAAAGATGATCTTGAAGGTCAGTTCTGAGACATCCCACATCTTGGTCTTACTCATGAGATCTCTAACAATTTACATTTTCTGCCAAGATTTAGAAGTTCCTTATACAGACTTTCCCCAAGTTTAGAATGCCAGATAATGTTCCTGGAAGAAAGTAGAAAAGGGAAAAACCCATAAATAGATTTGAGTACCAATCCAACAGTAAGAATGAAATTAAATGAAAGGTTAACTTATTTCAGTCCAATCCTGGTCATAATTCTTTGTTAAATGAAGGATATTCTTAGCCAGAATACTGGGAGGTCTGGGTAGCTGCAATCCAGCTCAAAAGAGCTTTCTTTGTTATCCCTTGGTGCAGGCACAACTGTAGTACCTGAAGAGTGAGCAATCCATTTGGTCAAAATTGCTGGACCAGATGATCACACCAACCCAGACCTCCACGATTGCTGTTATCAGAATTCAACTTTGAATGGTATCTTTACTGGAAGAAGTATGAACTGTCGCTATTTTCAAGTCCATTTATTTAACAATAAATGTAGTACAAAGTTTAAAGGTAAATTATACTAAGAGGTTTTAAAAACAGGGGTTTCTTGCCATATTTCTCTCCATTTTCTAAAGTCTTGCCCTAAGAAAACCTCTTTTGACTCTAAATATTCCTCCTCTGACTTCTAGCACTTATACATCTTAAGTAGTATTATACTACTCTCTATTGACTCATAAATTTTAGAAATTATCTGATAACTTGCTGTAATTATAGGTTTGAATTTAGCTCTCTAATGCTAGCATTCTGTCTTTGTGTTCTCTTCCATACTCATAATATAGTATTGTATTTTTATATCAAATCAATACTGAGAGTTAGCATTGTTATGCCTATAAAAATATGATTCACAACTTAGCATTATATTGTACCATGATTCTGCTCTCTTCCTTCCTTAATTTTTACTAAAATTAGTAAATGTGTTTTTGTATTTAATTAGTTTTCTTTGTAGGTATTATTAAAAATTTAAACATTTTCCAAAAGCTTATGAGATTTATTTTTCACAAAATATATCATATCACTAATCCTTTCATCCCATGGAGTTTTTTGTTTGTTTTATTTTGAGACAACTCTAGGCCTGTTTCATTAGCTGTCATCCTGGAACTTCCCTCTGTGCATCAACCTTGGAATTCTCTTTGCTTTTCTTCTTGTTTGGGTTCCTTGCCCCTTGTGCCTCATGACTTCTGTATTAATAATATACTTATTTGTTTTGAAGGAGTAATTACTTTAGCTATTATGTCAGAAATCATGTTCATAACATAGTTCAACATGTCTGTATTTTGAGTCACAGTGTTTCAATCTATACTACCTTACCATAACCGCTGAGGCAATAGTGTCCTCCTGGAATTTCCCTTCTTCATCATTGTTTCTATTTTAACTCAGCTCTCCTGTTTTCTAAACCATGTGTTCTTCCTCTTTCTGGAAACCAACCTCTTCTGTTAATAGCTTCCTGAAAAGAGGGATAGAGGAGGCAAGATATTTGAAACCTTCCATTTTCTAGCCTGCTAATTTATTGATAGTTTGGCTAGGTATAGAATTATAGAAGAAAATTGTATTTTCTTCACAATTTTTAACACATTGCCCCATTTGTTTATCTTGCTTCTGGTCTAATATAGAAAGTTAGATTACATTCTGATTCTTGATCCTTTATATAATCTTTTTTTTCTCTTTGGAGGATTTTAAAATCATTTCATTCTCTTTAATATTCTGAAATATCAGAATGATGCCTCTTGGTGTGGTTTTATTTTCTCCTGTCAGACACTCTAAGACTTTTATTGTGGAAATCACATTATTTAATTATGAGAAAAATTAATCATTTATTTTCTTCAATAAATTTTATGTGTTATATTTTTCAAAATCAATATATTATGTGGATGTTGGTCTCCCTAGGTCCTGTTCTTTACTTTCATGGTTCCAATCTTTTTATTTTCCTGGAAGAGTTCCTTAACTATACTTTCTAAACCACTATTGAGTTTTCCATTTCTGCTATCTACTTTGTTTTTCATTTCTGAGAGCTTTATTTCCTGTGAATATACTGACCCACATACATATGCACACATATTTTTTACTGTTTTTTCCCCTTTAGATTTAAAACCTTGCTTTTTCTCTATCTCTTTGTGTGTATATGTTTGTGCAAACACACACACACACAGAATTGATCTTCATTATTCACAGATTTTGTAGTGGTGCTTTAAAATAGGCATTC
This sequence comes from Xerus rutilus, assembly GCA_028644305.1. Taxonomy (NCBI): domain Eukaryota; kingdom Metazoa; phylum Chordata; class Mammalia; order Rodentia; family Sciuridae; genus Xerus; species Xerus rutilus. The sequence goes on along the minus strand of CM053407.1, from coordinate 87,923,704 downwards.
ATAAACATGTAGAGAATAATGAAAATTTTGAGTCACCTGATACATACTTTCCCAGCAGAGATCAAAAAAGGTAATTCTATGACTTCTTATTTCAGCTTTCATACTGTAAACTAGTGTCCTTTTTATAGGCTATTTAGTGCTTCTTTTGTCATAGTTTTTTACTTTTTTGGTTATGCATTGAAAGATTGATGAAAATATCACCAGAACCCCACAGGAAACTAAATATATATTCCCTTCTAGGAGCGAGGGTTCAGTGTTGTATTTCAGTTTCATAGTAACTTTACAGAACATAATTAAGAGGGATAATAAGAAATATATACATATAGGATTATATATATATAATTTTATTCTCTTTGCATAATCTCTGTTCCTTCAGTTTATGCATTTAGATAAATCTTTTTATCTAATAACTCCAAGTTTAAAATAATCTTTAGAAATAATAAAAATGACAGATAAAAATGAAGTATCAAAAATATGCATTGCCATATAGACATTGAAAAATGCTCAACAATGTATACATTCAATGGTAGATTAACTAAGAAGAACATCTAAAAATTTCCAGTGGAATATTATGCAATCATCAACTATTATGCTTACAAAGAAATATAATGCCCCAAGCCAATTTTTATGATGTAAAAAGAATAAAGAGAATGATACAAAATATGGTGGAATATAAACTGTCATAAAATATTCATAGATGATTAAGAAAACTTATTTCTAATTGGTTAGGATAATGAGTGACTTCCATGCTATTATGTGTCATCATTTATTTAGCAAGTTTTCTACATTAAGAAATGTTTATATCTATAAACTAAGGCCCAGTTGTAGTCTGTTTTTCTTTGTTTTCAGACTTCTGTGAACCTTATCAATGTCCAGAACTAGAGTGATCAGCTATCTGGGTTTACCTGGTGCTAAGAGATTTCCTAATATATGGGAATTTCACAACTATAAATGGGCAGTCCTAGGCAATTGTGATTATTGGTCACTCTATGATCAGATCTCATAATGAAAGAATAAACACAAAATTGTGTTATCAACATGTTATACCCTTCTATCTATATAAAATAAGGACAACCTATTAACTATTTTGTGCAGAAAGCCAATCTTACTGAATTATACTTATAAATCAAATAATTATCTAAAAATTATGCTGATGACAAATATTTACTCATGCAGGAGTTATTTGTCTTTTGTCATTAATGTGGCACAGAAAGCTGTTATTATAAAATGTAATGTCAGAAGAAATGAGATGCTTGCCTTCCCTACTGTCTTCTGCTCACGTACCCTTGCATTGCATCACCCACCTAATACCAAGTTCCTTTTATCCTCCAAGGTCTCTTCATCTGTACTTCATCAGTGGTCTAAGCAGTGACATCAAATCTCATATTTATACTGGGACTCTCAAATTTACCCTTCATTCTGGTTTTCAGGATTTAATTTCTATTTCTATATTTTCTCTCATTTAATCATGTCCCCAAACTACATTTTCCTCTCCAAAGTAACCAAGATCCTATAATTCCCTACTCAAATTAATCATTACACCAACAGTTAGGTTACATGGGTTAGAAATCTTGACATCCATTTTTATTTATTCTGTCCCCTCACCATTCCTAAATCAATCATTCACTATATCTTACCAATTTTAACTGCCTTACATATCTCTTCATTGTTTTTATTTTAATGATTCTTGACCTTTTTGATCATTGAATGGCATATTTAAGATAGTCCCTAGCACTACTAGGAAGGTAAGCAGTTTGTTCTTCTAAGTAGCCAGATGCCAGCAAGTTACTATCTCTCCAAATTAAGCAAGGCCATCTTGCTCCCATGACTTCTTGCAGTTTCTGAACTTGGCTCCTACACTCAATTCTAATTTTGATATCCACACCAGTCAGTGCTTGACATCTTTCATCCTAATACTCAATCACTGACCTTTGTTTTGTCCTTCTACTCTGTTAGTGTCTCCTGTACTCTATTACCAGAAAGAAAAGAAATGTAGTTCTTTAGGCACAATCTATAGCCCTACTTGCCACCTTGATGCAGAAAAGATCTTGTTTGCCTGAATATATCAGAAACTCAGAAGTGACCCCAAGAAACTTCCAGGATTTCCCATAATAGTTTATCCATTCATTCAGGTGCTTTTTCTCCTCATCTTCTTTTCATTGAATCCTAGGGCAGGAGAATTAATAATGGCGTAACGAACCCTCTATCAGAACAGTATGGTTCCTTTTTAAAACAGTCCCAGAGGTATTTGGTGATACTTCTAAGTGGGAATTTGCCAACTAAAAAGCTCTATCAAAGATACACCTCAAACCCAAAAGGTACTATTGTGTTTTGCCTCTTTTTCTAGTTCTTGAGTTGAAAAGAGTCTGTAAGAAGGGTCAGGATCACTCCCTAAGAAAGTTACCTGAGCAATAAAGTGGAAAGGAATCACAGAACTTCATACTATTCTGATCTATGAAATTTATACCCATGCTCAGTCAAATGCAAAGTTCACAAACAAAATGATGAAGAACCAACCCCTCAAAGCCTTTTCAAATCAAGGTCATTAAAGGGGATCCAAGTATGCAAAGAAGGAGTTGTGAGTTTTCAAAAGAATTGCAATTCTCTGACATGTGGGTGAGTCACTTCCAACCTTAAGGGGATTTGTTGGGTGGTGGGATGGGAAGTAGGTTTTTGCTACTTACTCTATTCAAGAATAGAGCCACATGGAGAACTTGACCTTGTTTCTGGAATGTAGGCCCATCTTGGATCAGGCACTTATTCATGCCTGAGGTTTAATGTGGTCTGTGGCAGGATAGGGAGAATAAAGGAATGCATTTGTGAAGCAATTAATCGCTCATCCATGACAGGGCAAGGGCTATGTGAGTTCTTTCTAATAGATCATACAGAAGAGAGAAGGCCTAGAGCTATTAAAGTCCAACTGAAGAGGATGCTTGGAAGGATAAGAATCCATCAAAATAAACTGGGCATGGGTATGATCATCTGAGAACCAGTATCTGAGTGAAAAGCGGCCAGTTTCCTGCAGTACCAGTCACGCACCAGATAAAAACTTGGAGAGAAAGAGAGAAGAATATAACCATACCCCTTCCCAATGGTGAGTAGCTGCCCAAAATAGGCCTAAATAAGAGGAAGGAATGGAGTCTAATTTTTTAATAAAAATTGAAATTATAATTATTATCTTAATCTAGATGTGAATTTATCAACGGGCTAGTTTGTAACAGAGTGATTTTAGGGCTGTCTGGAAAAATCTAGGTAGTAGAAAAACAAACCCCTATTCAACATATAGTGTCATAAAATAAGAAGAGACAAAACAGTGTTGGATTTTGGTCACATTTGGGCTTCAATTTTGTCATAATTTTTCACATATTGAATTTATCTAATTGAGTATTTATTAAATCATTACTACAGGAAAATTTGTATAATTTACTAAAAAAGAATAGATAGTTTGAAATCAGAAAACCTGGCTTTGTATGCCAAATCTTTACTTAACTCATGTGTTATCTTGAAAATTTCAACTTCTCTGAGTCTCAGTTTCTTTATCTGTTGATTAAGGAAAATAACATGAGATTCTTTGAGTATTATGTGAAATAATGGGAAGAACAGAAACTTTGGTAACTGCATTTAGAAAGTTCCATAAATGATTAGTCTGTAGGGCAAGTTGCTATATCTGTGATTTTTTATGGGAGCTTTTAAAAGGAATGCTGATATTTATATTAGGAGATCATTTCTTTGTAATTTTGAACAAGTTCTTCCTTGTCTTTGGAGGAATTAGTTTTGAAATGCATTATTAGGCCATCTGTGGGCTCTTTTCCACAGTCACATAAGGACACACAAACACAAAATTACAGTAATTGTCAGTCAGACTAATACTGGTTAGCCACAATGACACACACCTCTGAAGTAGATATTTTGAAAGAAATGTTAGAAAATATCTTTCTAAACATATGTCTCATAATAATGACTACATCTTGAGTAGTGAACTAAAATAGACTGACCTTTTGCTTTTTTAGTGTCCAAAAAAATGTAGACTCAGCACATCCAAAACCTCAAATGGCTTCTTCCAAGCTGTTGAAAATCCTCTTTGGTGAAAAGCTACTCATATGTTGGTGAAGGAGGAGCCTATGAAATCTATTGATTTTCTTCTCTGTTTAAAAGCCTGAGCTATGACTAGGTGGATGTTAAGATGACTAATACAGACTTTCCAATTCATCAGGAACTGGGCAATTGAAGTGTGTGAACACAGCATAGATGAACACAGCAACAACCACAACAAAACATTATATGCTAGTCTTCACATAGGTGAGGTGACAGAGAGGCAGGTAGCAAAATACTTGAAAGTTCTGAAAGGGTCAAACAATCATGATCCACACCAGACACCTCTACCCTCCATCTCAAGCTTCACAATTATATGATCCTCTGCCCTCCTCTTCACCCAGAAATTTCCAAAAGACCACAGAAATGTTCCACTGTGAATGACATCATCCTTTGGCATCACTCACTACACTGACAGGCTGCCCTGATCCAGCCCTTGCAGGGGGTGCTGTACTTTCTCTGACCTGACTGAATACCTCAAAGGCCTTGAGCCTATTTTTCATCCCTTGCCATCTCCACACACTTTTTATCAATGTGACAATAAGCACTAACCACAATTTTTATGTAGCCTTATTAATCCTTTATAGAAGTCTGCTGTAATTTCCTTTCATTTACATTCATTCAGACTCTTTCTGTTTTTCAGTCTTTTCTTTAAATGGTTGATTCTCAGTCTGTGCTGGATACTTGGGAATTTATTTTTCCAGTCCTTCAGAATTCTCTTTCCTAAAGCTGCTAGGCTTTACATAATTCCCTTTCCTAGATCTTTGACCTTGTCTTTGTTATTTGACATTTCTTCACATGCAGTTAAATCAGCCAGTGATCAGGTATGTTTCCTTTTGTCTTTTCATATCATCCAGAATTTCACCATTGGTCCTCTCTTCTGTAAGGACCTGATTCTCTACTCTCATTGCTTTACCACAAATAGCCTTTATTGGGCAAAAGTATTCAGAAAGAACTCACTTTAAAATGCTCTTTTTCCTTTTAGTAAGCACCTCCCATCTTTCTCTCTATATTTAGAGCAAGTCAACAAAAAATTAACCTTCTCCAAAGGCAATGGCATGCTCTATGTATACATCAGCGTATGTAAAATTGCATCCTCAAATGTACCTGTCAATGTCAGGCATCATTCATCCAGCCGAACAAAATTTAAAGGGCTGTCTATATATGATGACATTTTTAGAAGGTTCATCAAAATCCATATGTCTCCTTGCTTTGCATATTATATTATGGCCGGTTTTTCAGTAATTTATTCATTCTTCACAGGTGGCATAATTTGCATCAAAGTAGGTCTCTTTTTTGATTCAGTCAAGTTCTGACACTTTCTGCCTTTGTCCTTCTCTAATTTACTAGTAGCATTTCCCACAGTTGAGCAATGATTGCGGCTTCCTTAACATCTCTCAGTCACTCTTCTACTTCCCAGTCGCTCTTGATCTCCTGTTGTTTCCTTCTTCTCTACCTGATTTGAATGGTGGATTCCTTGGGCTGAAGGCTCTAAGCCTTATTTTCTATCTGCTGTTTCTCCCTTGATGATTTTATCTGATCTCTAACTTTTAATGTCTTTCACATTAATACATGGACTTTTACATTTAATTATTCGTTTTGTTTACTTATATATCTACTAAGCTTTCAAACATACTGTGTGTTAAATGAAACTCTTTACATTTCTTCTGTCCACTTCCCAGCCTGCTTATTGCTGTTGTTTCTATCTTTTCAATACATGAAATAAACAAAACCCTAACCAATCTAGCCAAAATTCAAGAAGTGTTCTGTGGCTCTTCTGATTTCTTTGCATCTACGTTGATTCTATAAGGACATTGCATAAGATCTATCTTGAAAATATAACCACCAGATATCCAATTTCCTCTCACTCCATTGGTCACATTCCTATTTCTCACGTGCATTACTGAAGTAGCCCTTAATTGGCACTCTAATTCTATTCTTAATTTTCAACATCTATTCCCCACATGGCAACTTAGTATCCTCTCCCTTTATCTTCTTTTCATATATAAATCAGATTATATGAAACCCCTTACTCTAGTTATGATTCTTCCTTAGATTTTCATTATGTTCAGAATTAAATCCAAATTCTTTATCCTGGTCCTTACGGTCAATCTGAATTTGACTTTTTAATCTCATTTTATACCACTATTCCCCCCATTCATTTCAAGCTACTGGTCTTTTCTCCATCTCTGAAACACAACAAATTTATAATACTTCATGGTCTTTAGACTTATTTCCTTTGCCTGGAGAACTTTTTCCCATCGTTCTTCCTATAAGTGGGTTGTTTTTATATATCAAACTTATTCAAATATTACCTCATCTAAGAATGTTCTATGGTTGTCTTCTTGGCACTTATTACAATCTTTAATTTTCTTGTTTATTTTTGTGCCTTTCTGCCCAACTAGAATCTAAACATCCCATCTGTCTAATTCAGTCTTCTATTCCCCAGTGCCTGATACTCTGCCTGTCTTATAGACAGGTAAAAGCTAAAGATTTGTTAAAAGAGTATGTAAATGAATGAATAAATTAATAATTGCAACTCTGTACAGCTTTTTTCTTAATTTTGAAATATATTAATTACATAAATTATCTTTTATTAGTAGAATTGATATTAGTTTTACAAATTTTAAATGGATAACATTTTAAATTAATGATAAACTCATTTTACTTTCATAATCTCTTTTTTTTTTTGGTACTGGAGAGTGAACTCAGGGGTACTCGACCACTGAGCCACGTCACCAGCCCTATTTTGTGTTTTATGTAGAGACAGGGTCTCACTGAGTTGCTTAGTGCCTCAACATGGCTGAGGCTGGCTTTGAACTCTGATTCTCCTGTCTCAGCCTCCCTAAGTGCTGGAATTACAGGCTTGAGCCACCGCGCCCGGCTACTTTCATAATCTCTTAATTTCTTCTTTTTGGCTATAAAAATAATTTTCTTTAGAAGTAAAGGGACTTTTACATTTATTCTAAGATATAATACCAGTCTTTTCCCTGCCTAAAACAATGTGAAAACCTAAACAAGCTTTACAAACAATCATTTCTACATATTAAATAACTAGCATTGCAGGACAGAGGTCTCTGAGAAAAGTGTATACAAACAAGGTGTACATATATCACAGCTTGTTACCCATGGAGAGTTTCCAGGCCTCAGCTCAAGAAAGGGGTACCTAGGAAGACCTTTGCCATATTCCTGAACTTGAGCCAAAAAAGGCTAAGGGATTTATAATTTATAGAAAACATACGGAAGAGGGGAGAGCTGCATTGAAAGAGAGCTCCAGAAATGCAGAAATGTAAAAAGTTCCACCTTCAAGACTTCAGCACTGCTTATATACATGTCAAAAAATTTCCAAAACCAAGCGAAGAGGCATATGAAAAGAGGCAGAGAGAATAATCTCTGGAGATCTCACATATAAAGGATGAAACTTCATAATCCACAAGGCATTGGATACTTAGAAAGGTACAGCTTTAGTAGTAGGAAGAAAAATAGCATTAAACAGAAGTTTTCACTATAAATCTTAAAAAATAATCAAATCATTTCCCAGCAACTTACCTATATTCCAAAATACAAATAACAGATATTTAGAGATATAAAAATATGCTGCAGCAACTAAGAAGAGAAAATCACAATGTCTAGCATAAAACAAAAATTACCGAGTGTTAATAGAAATAGGGAAATAGGACCCGTAATGAGGAAAAAATATCAATGAAGAAAAAATCTCAGAATATTAGTAGGCAAAGACATTAACATTCATTACAAACTGGGCATGATGGCACATGCCTGTAATCCCAGCAGCAGCTCGAGAGGTTAAAGCAAGAGGATCCAGAATTCAAAGCCAGCCTCAGTAAAAGTGATGCACTAAGCAACTCAGTGAGACCCTGTCTCTAAATAAAATACAAAATTGGGCTGAAGATATGGCATCATGGCTGAGTGTCTCTGAGTTCAATCCCTTGTACTCAAAAAAAAAAGTTATTACAATTATACTACATAAATATAAATATTTATATAAATATAAATATTTATTTATAAATATAAATATATTATACTACATATTTATGTATATTAAATAATATATTATATATTATATTCTAATATATATGTGCATATTTATGTATATATACTAGGAGACACTGATTCTGTTTTGCGGGGGTTATGGTCGTCCTGAACCAGCAGGCCGAAGAGGCACCCCCACATTCACCTAGCAGTGGAAGTCAGTAAGAGTTGGAGCCAACTGGCTGCCCATTCCCAGCCCTCTGGGCTGGACAATCAGACGCACCAGGGAGACCAGTCAAAGCAAGTACTGGTATATTTGCAGAACAAGCATTCAACTTATAAGGCCGTTAGGCCAATCAGAGACAATGCATGTAGCCAGCAGCTATCCATGTGGCAAGGCACACAAGCTCCCTGAATTCTGTCCACGAGCTGATCACATGCGTGGAATCAACAGTAAACCAGTCACATAGTCCCTCCTTCTTCCGTGCCCTTCCTGTTGACACGCTTTTCACAATGGCTAGTCGCCATCTTAAGGGCGTAGCATGGAGCTAGCTCCCCACACTGTTTGTCTAGAAAAACCTTGACTGATATAAGATAAAAGGAAAATAATACCAATTAGAAATGTGGACATACTCAAAGAAATGAAAAGCATTGGAAACAATAATTTGTCAGTAAATATAAAAGCCCTTTTTTGCTTATTATAAAAATTCTACTTAAAACATAATTAGCTGTTTAAAGCAAAAATAATAATGAATTATGATATTTAGAACATATGTAGAATTAAAATATGTAACAATAATAACATAAAGGCAAGGAACAGGGAAATTGAAGTATATTTTTAAGCAAGTTTTTTATACTATTTTTAAAAGTGCTATAATATTATTTGATTACTGTAATAAATTAATATTTCTACTATAACCACTAAAGCATCCACTAATAATGAAGCTATTATTAATAAACCAACAGAGAAGATAAAATGGTTTCAGAAAAAGGCCTCAATACATCCAAAAGAAAGCATAACAAAGAAAATGGGAGAAATAAAAGCAATAGTAAGAGTGTAGATTTACATTCAATCACATAATTAATCACATGGAATGTAATTAGTACATACATCCTAATAAAAAGGTCTAGATTATCAAATTGTATCAAAGAAACAAGGCATATTTATTTTCTGTTGACAAAAATTGACATTAAATGTAAAATTTGATGAGATAAATTAAAATAATATCAGTAAATATAGAGCTATAACACGTTCAGGGATCAAAGAACTCAAACATCATGAGGATGTCAATTTCTACCGAATTAATCTATAAATACAATGTCATCTAATCAAAATTCCAGTAGAAATCTGTATACAAGTTCACAATTTTAAAATTCATATGGAAATGCAAAGGAGTTGATAAAGGTAAAACAGTTTTGGAAAAAAACAAACTTAAGAGGACTTATACCACCTGATTCTAACTCTTTTATTGAACCAAGGATTGAACCCAGAAATGCTTAAACACTGAGGCACATTCTCAGCCCTTTTCATTTTTCATTTTGAGAAACGTCTCACTAAGTTGCTTAAGGCCTCACAAAGTTGCTGAGGCTGGCCTTGAACTTGTGATCCTCCTGCCTCAGCCTCTCAAGCCACTGGGACTACAGGCATGCACCACTGCACCTGGATTCAAGTCTTGTTTTTTTAAAGTTACATTAATTAAGGCAGTGTGGCAGAAACATAAAGATAGATAAGAATATTAATAAAATAAAATAGAATCCAAAATTATGTGAATGTGTATGTGTGTGTGTATTTTTTTGAGATACTGCCTCTCTGTTGCCCACATTGGCCTCAAACTTGCAATCCTCTTGCCTCAGCGTCCCAGGTACCTGGGATTTCAGGAGTGTGTCATCACACCTGGCAGGACACACATATTTTAATTTTTTTAAAAATAAAAGTATCATGCAATTTGATCAGAAAAGAAATAATGCTAGAACAATTGGACTGACATCTGAAAATTTAAAAAAACAAATCTATGGTTTACCATGTACAAGTTAATTCAAAGCAGATTATGTACCTAAATGTGAGATCTAAAACTATAACATTTCTGAAAGATAGAACATCTTAATATCCTTAGGTTTGTCAAAGACTTGTTAATATAAAACAAGTACAAATTCTTTCAAAATTAATAAATAGGACTCCTTCAAAATTAAAATGTCTTACTCTTTAAAAGACACTTAAGAAAATAAAAAGACAAAGCACAGACTAGCAGGAAATGCTTTTAAAATCTGTATCTACCAGAGAACTTATGCCTAGATTATATAAAGAACCCTTACAATTCAATAGTTATAAAACAAATAACCCAACAAAATAGAGGCACAATATTTGAACAGAAACTTCTCCAAATATTACATACGGGTGGCAAATAAACACATGAAAAGATGCCTGACATCATCAGTCATATATACATTGCTAGTGGAAGAATAAAACAGTACAACTATTTTGTAGTTTCTTCAAATGTTAAACACACATCTATCTTTTTGTTAATAAGTGTAAAAGGAGTAGGTCTTGGAAACTCAATTCCTTGAAGCAATTTTCACCAGCTAGAAAACAGTAACTTTAGCTGAAACCATTCTTTTTTAGTCAGCTTTTTCGCTGCTGTGACTTAAAGACCCGCCAGAAAAATTGTAGAGGAGGAAAAGTTTGAGGGCTCATGGTTTCAGAGGTCTTAGTCTATAGCAGGCCTACTCCATTTCTCCAGGCTCCAGGTAAGGCAGAACATCACACCAGGAGAGTATTGTGGATAGAAGCAGCTCACATGATGATAAGAAGGCAGAGAGAGAAAGAGAGAGAGAAAGAGAGAGAGAGAGAGAGAGAGAGAGAGAGAGAGACTTCCCTCTCGAGATACAATATATACACCCCATAGCCATGCCCCCAATGAACCACTTCCACCTGTGACAACCCACCTGCCTCCAGTTACCACTCAGTTAATCCTATCAAGGATTAATACACTGATTATGTTAAGACTATAACCCAATCATTTCTTCTCTAAATCTTCTTGCATTGTCTCACATGTGAGCTTTTGGGGGACAACTCATATCTGAACAATAACACATTCCTTCAAAATTCTTGCTGCTCTGGGTAATTGCATACTGCTTCAATTATTCAACCATTAATCTATTAACAATAATTTAGCCTGGCGCAGTGGTGCACGCCTGTAATCCCAGCACTTTGGGAGGCTGACACAGGAGAATCGTGAGTTTAAAACCAGCCTCACCAATGGCGAGGTGCTAAGCAACTCAGTGAGACCCTGTCTCTACATAAAAAACACAAAATAGGGTCGAGGATGTGGCTAATTGGTCAGGTAACCCCGAGTTTAATCCCTAGTACCAAAAAAAAATTTAATTAGCCTTTACTAATTGTCTGCAGGTATAAAAATTAATAACAGTATTGATCTCATGAAGTTCAATGTTGAAGACAAGTATGCACATACATAAATAATTTAGAAAATTTAACTCATAATAGGAAATGTGAAATGCACACAGAAAAGGGGGTGATTAATTTTATTTCAAAAATCCAGACAAAAAGAAACATTTAAATTGGAACTAGAAAAATGAATTTGGAAATATTCAGAGAGAAAATATACGCAAGAAAGCACTAAGTAAAGTCATTACAGAAAAATGCAGTGCAAGAAAATAATCAAAAATGCAATGACACTGGACCTAGGCACACGGATGGAAGACAAAATGTTAAGCATGTTGGTACCATGCCTATGGCATTATATTACTCACATATTATATCCATATCCTACATTTAAATGGTAAGGTTTAGCATTATTTCATGACATTTCTTTTCAATTATATTAGTGTTTGTGTTTATGCATACCCCCATTAAATGGATTTCAATATCCACTAGTGTATCATGACCAGCAGTTTGAAAAAAAGAAAGAGTTATATGGAGACTATTAAGTGTTTAATCACATCATCTAATGGTGGCATAGAGAGAGAGGCCCTAAAAATAACTATTGTAACAGTCAAAGAAAATGATGTTGAGAGCTTCAATTAAGGCTGTGATGGCAATGTGGAGAGCTTCAATTAATGGTGCATAATTTATAGAAAGAACTGGATGAATAACTAGATGTAGAATATGATTGGCCTGGAAAAGTGAAAGATAGCATTCATTTTCCAAATTTAGACAACTGGATAGTAAAACTAACTAAAGAGAACACAAATGAGGAGGATTTGAAAGGGAAAGAGCAAACTCAGCTTACAACACAGTGTGTGTGAGGTACTTGGGAAAACCAAAGCAGAGCTATTGAGTACAAGTTTAAGATCTAGAGAGCAGGTATGCCAGATGCAGATTGTTAATTTGACTTAGAAATAATTTGATAATTTTTATATCTGTCATATTAAAAATAAGTGTATTCATAAAATATTCTAGTCATATATAATAATGATGAAGATTAAATCAATGTATAGAGCTAAAGATTATAGGTAAAGTCATGGAAAAGCATACTTCTTAGCTACAAAAGTTTCCTAAAGAAGATAGGAGTTTTACTTTTACCCAATTTGTGCTGTTTTACTTTCTGTTAACATTTTTTGATGTTATTCTTTACTAATTAGAAGTTACTTGTTTAACAAATTAAAATTCTTAGTTTTATATGCATAATTAATAGACATCTTCACTGATTTTGTAGAATTATAGTATATTAATCAGAGTCCTGGTAGGAAAAAAGAGTTAACTAAATAAAATGTAATGGGCAGGATTTTTAGAAATATAAGTAGGATAAGGAAAACAGATATTGAGGAAACCATGGACTACCATCAAAGGAAAGTCACCAATACCTCTAAGCCAAAGGGGCAAACAGAAGAAATACTGGTGTTTCAGTCACAGTTGGAACTAGGTACTTGGGGCCAACCAACAGGACCTGTACCTTCCTATAGAATTGAAGCCTCAAAGCAGAGAGAAATTTGCACAGAGCTATCCTCCTCTGATTCTTCTCTAATGTTCTGATGCCCAGCTACAATCTTCTATTGGCCAAACTTAACAAGAGGCCAGAGAAGTGATGTCCAAAACATGAGTAACTGGAATGAGGAGGGATGGAGAATGAAACTCCAAGGGGTGAAGAGAACGAATGGAGAATAATAAGCATTGCTAGTCTATAAGCCTGAATGATAAGCAGATCTGATCTCTCAACCTTATAATCATTTCAAGTAAACTTAATCAGTTTTGCCATTGCAACTTAAAGCCAATATCTGCCTTTTGCAAGATTTAATTTCCCAGCTGGACGTGGTGGCTTACACCTGTAATTTCAGTGGCTCAGGAGGCTGAAACAGGTCTAGTAGTGAGTTCAAAGCCAGCCTCAGCAAAAGCAAGGCATTAAGAAACTCAGTGAGACTCTGTCTCTAAATAAAATACAAAAAAGGGCTGGAGATGTGGCTCAGTGTTGAGTAACCCTGAATTCAATGCCTGGTACCTTCCCCCATCCCACAAAAGAGATTTAATTTCCAGAGTTATGCATAAGACTTCTGGTTTCTAGTCTAATGTGAAAGGAGCCTGAAAGCCATCACCCCATCCTAATAACAAGTAAAACTCTGAACAAACTGAAAAATCAACAATTGTTAGATCCATCAAAAAAGTGAGGTCATACGGAAAACTGTTGCCACTAAAGTTGGAGAGAGATGTAGGAAGGTACTGAGAAGCACAACTTATCAGAAAAGAAACATAGAAGCAGAAGTCCCCACCAGAGCCAGTGCCAGAGGAGAGAATCCTAAGCCACAACTGATGAATGGCTGGAGGCTCAGAGTGGATAAACGTGAAAAATGAAAACTCTAGGTGGATCAGTCACAAGAAGCCCTCACACTTCTGGAAGTTTAGTTCCATAAACTCTTGTCAGGTTTATACAGTGAAGATCAGAGAAAAATCCCCTTGATCATCCTACAGAAAAAGAGAATAAGTTACCATTTAAAATTACCCCAAGACATTTTGTTCTTCTTACAAAGGCGTGCCTGCAAGAGAAACAATTTTACCAGAGTCTTACTTATTGGAGATAAATCTTACATATTAGAGCCCAGTTAATATAGGGGAAAGGAAACAATACCAGCTCACTCTTACCAATCTGTTCCACCAGGAGGGCAAGGAATGGAATCTCAGAATTACTTCTGAAGTGCATAGGCTTCTAAAAGACAAAAAACTAATTATAAAACTGTAGAACACTTCCCTTCCTCTCACATCTTATCATCACAGTACAAAAGACCTAAATGCTAAACATCTCTTTTTACCTAGTATATGATGTCTGGCTATCAAGAAAAAATTACAAAGCCTATTTAAAAGGAAAAAAAAGAAACAGTTCAAAGAGGCTGAAAAAACATCAGAACAATGAAATATGGCAAGGATGTTAAAATTATTAGAGCAAGAATTTTTAAAATTATAATTAATATATTTAATGAGAATAGACAACATGCAAGAACAAAGGGCAAATGTAAGAACAGACCTAGAACTTGTTTTAAAATATCAAAAACAAATACTAGAGATCAAAAACAATCTAACAGAAATGAAAATTACCTTTAAACTCATTAGTAGGCTGTACATAGCTAAGTAAAGAATATTTGAGTCTGAGGACATGTCAATAGAAACTCCAAATGGAAAAGTAAAGAGGAAAAAAATGCTGAAAAACAAATGGAACATAATATCCAAAAACTATAAGGCATCTACAACTGAGGGACAGAAAATATAACATACAAGTAATAGGAGCACCATAAGGATATGAAAATGAGAAAGGAGAAGAAAGAATATATGGCTAAATAGTGCCTCCAAATTAATGTCAGATATTATTCCACCTACCCAAGAAAGAGAGAAGCCCAAGAAATATAAATGCCTATAAACTGTATCTACATATACCATTTTTGAACTGTGGAAAAATCCAAGATAAAAAACATCTTGAAAGAAGCCAGGGTAAAAAATACCTTACTTATGAACAAAGATAAGAATTGTATCTTACTTCACCTCATAAATCAAGCAAGCAAGAAGAGAGTGGAAAAAAATTTAAATGTTGAGAGCTAAAGGCAAGCTGTGCTCTATGACATTGTCTTTCAACAGTGAGGAAGGAATAAAGAATTTCACAAATAAAAATTGAGAGATTTGTTATCAGTAAGATGTTAATGCAAGAACTGTTAAAAGAAATTATTCAGAAGGAAAAATATATATGTCAAAAAGTCACATCTTTATTTTAAAAAAGGAAGAGCATTGGAGAAATACTAAGTGAAAGCAAAAATAAAATATTCTGTCTTATCTTTAATCTAACAGATAAAAGTGCAAAATAATAATAGCAGCAAAGTATTTGATTATGTATTACATATGTATGTATGATTATGCATATTTATGTGTATGTGAAATGATGATCAGCAATGGTACAAAGATGAGAGTGAATAATTAGGAATATTTTGCTATTATAAGACATTCGCGCTGTGAATTTGTATAGCGTTATCAGAAAGTGGACTTAGCTTGTAAATGTGTGCTGCAAACTCTAAGACAACCATTAATATAAGAAAGAAAGAAGTGTAATTAATATGTTAAGAAAGGTGAGAAAATGTAATTATATAAAATGATTAATTAATAAAAAGCCTGGAGGGATAGCTTAGTGGTAAAGCACTTGCCTAGCATGTGCAAGGCCCTGGGTTTGATCCCCAGCACTGCAAAAAAAACAACAAAGTAGAAAAAGGGCCAAAGACAATAATAGCAATAAAAATTAGAGTAAAAATAGAAAACCTTAACATATTAATCCAACCATATCAACAATCACTTAAAATCATTGACCTAAATATGCCAATTGAAGGACAGAGGTTTTCAGAGGAGATCAAACAATAAGACCCAAATATCGAATGTTTATAAGAAAACTGTTTTAAATATAAAAACACATATAAATTAAAGGAATTGAGAAAAATATATTATACTTACACTAATACAAAAAGTAAAAATAATTACATTAATTTTACCTGGAACAGACTTCAGAACAAGGAAATTTTATCAGGGATAAGAGGTAGCATTATATAATAATGAAATAGTTCTCTAAGAAGACATAAAAACGTGTATGTGCCTAACAACATAGCTTCAATACATAGTTAACAAAAATTGATAGAACTGCAAGAATAAACAAATAAATCTACTATTATGATTGGAGGCCTCAACCCTTCTCTGTCAGAAATCCAGGAGGCAGAAAATCAGTAAGGACATGGAAAGATCCAGCAGACAACAGTGAGAACATGATTAAACTCAGCAGCACCATCCATGAGTTGAATATAATTGACATCTATTGACTACTTCATCCAATAATAGCAAAATACATATTCTTCTCAATATTACATGAAACATACACCAACACAGACTATACTTATGGCCATAAAACACACCATGGCAAGTTTAAGGAAATATGAATGATACAACATCTCTATTCACACCATATGTAGAAGTAAATGAGAAATCAATAACAAAAAGATAGTTGGAAAATTCCAAGATACTTAGAGATTAAACAACATACTTCCAAATAACAAATGTATCAAAGAAGAAATTTCAAGAGATTTTAAAACATTTTCAATTAAATGAAAATTAAAATACAATTGATCAAATATCATGCAATGTGGCAAATACAGTACTTAAAGTGAAATTTATAGCATTAAGTGAAAATATTATAAAAGAAGGAATGTCTAAAATCAATAATCTAAGCTTCCAATTAAGGACACTTAGAAAAAGTCTAAGAACAAATAAAATCTGATGTAAGGAGAAGAGAAGAAATAATAAAAATTAAAATATAAGTCAATGAAACTAAAAACAGGAAATCAATAGAGAAAATCAATGAAACTAAAATCTGGTTGTTTGAAAACTACCAATAATTGATAACCTCCTAACCAACATGACTAAGAGAAAGAGGAGGCAAAATTACTAAAATCAGAATTGGATTCCGTGGACATTAAAGAAGATAATGAAAGAATATCAAGAACAACTCTTTACCTACAATTTGACAACCTAGATGAAATGTGCCAGTTTCTGAAAAGAACAACCTGCCAAACCTAATACGTATAATGTGAATAGGTCTAGCTCTGTTAAAGAATTTGAATCAATAATTAATTATCTTCTAAAATAAAATGTGCCAGGTCAGGAGGGGTTCACTGATGAATTCTACTATAGACTTAATGAGCAAATTAGACCAACTCTCTACAATTTCTTCCAGAATATAGAAACAGAGTGAATATTTTTTCATATGAGCCCAGCATTGTAATAACACCAAAGCCAGACATAAGTAAAGAAAGTAAAGTCATAAGTAAAGAAACCTACAGACTGATATTGCTCATGAAAATAAAAGCAAAATACCTCAACAAAATATTTAAAGATCAAATGTAATGACATGTAAAAAGAATTATACCATATAACCAAGTGGGATTTATCCTGTGCATGCAAGCCCATTGACTATTAGAAAATCAGTTTATATAATCCATCAAAGTCTAAAGAAAAATAACACCATAGATGCAAGAAAGCATTTGAAAAAATCTAATGTCCATTCCTAACAAAATATCTTGGAAAACTAGGAATAGACAGTAATATCCTCAACTTCATAAACAACACCCACCAAACACTTATAGTTGACATGATGCTTAATAATAAGAAATTAGAAGATTTTCCAAAAGATCAAAGACAAAGCAAGCAAGTTGTATCATCAATCCTTCCTTCTTAATATCATATGAGTTCCAACTAAATAAAGCATTACAACGATAAAGGGAAAAGGTATATATTTTGGAATAGAAGAAGTAAAACTGTCCAAAATAACATGTCTGTGAAAATCTAAATGAATGACAAAAAACCTCTAATAAGCAATTATAGCAAAGCTTCAGTATATATGGTTAATATATAAAAGTCAATTGTTCTCCCACATATCAGCAATGAACAAATGGAATTTGAAATTAAAAACAATACCATTTACGTTAGTAGTCCCAAAAATGAAATACTTAGGTATAAATTTAACCAAATATGTAATTGAACTATGTGAAGAAAATTATAAAACTGTGATGAAAGAAATTAAAGAACTACATAAAAGGAGAGATTATCTATGTTCCTTGATTTAAAAGTTCAGTATCATCAAGATATCACTGCTGATCATCTTATTTAATCTATATTCAATCTAAATCCTAACAAGCTATTTTGCATATATAAACAAACTGATATTAAAGTTTATACGGAAAAGCAACGACCTTAATATTGCCAAAACATATGGAATGAGACTAGTGAAGCTGGAGGACAGAGATTACCTGACTTCTGGATTTACCATAAAACTATGGTCAGCCAGTGTGGTGGTACATGCCTGTAATCTCAGAAACTTGGGAGGCTGAGGAAGAAGGATCACGAGTTTAAGAATGCCTCAGCAACTTAACGAGGACCTGAGCAACTTAGTGAGAACATGTCTCTAAACAAAATGTAAAAAGGGGCCGGCTGGGATTGTGGTTTAGTGGTTAAGTGCCCCTGGGCTAAATCCCTGGTAACAAAAAAAAGAAAAATCTATGGTCATCAAGACAATGTGGTATGGACAAAAGACAAGTAGATAATGGAGCAGAATACAAAGTCCAGAGACCGACTCTCATAAATATAATCAACTGATCTTTGACCAAGGGGCAAAGTTAGTACAATGGAGAAAGAATAAATCTTTTCAGCAAATTGTGCTAAACAACTGAATATCCATACGCAAAAAGAAAAGAATCCAGACATAGACATCAAACCCTTTGCAAAAATTAACTAAAATACCTAAATGTAAAATGCAAAATCGTAAAACTCATAGAAGATAACAGAAGATTGGGATGGACTTGGATATAGTGATGACATTTTAGATACATCATCAAAGGCAAGATTCATGAGAAGAAAACCTAAGTTATGTTTCATTAAAATTTAAAACATACTCTGTGAAAAGGAAAAGAATAAGCCACAGACTAAGGGAACATATTTGTAAAAGATATATATGATACCCCAGTGCAGTGGTGGGTGCCTGTAATCCCAGCTACTTGGGAACCTGAGGTGGGAGGACCATGAGTTCAAAGCCAGCCTCAGAAAAAGAGAAGTGCTAAGCAACTCAGTGATACCCTGTCTCCAAAAAAATATATATACAAAATAGGGCTGGGGATGTGGCTCAGTGGCCGAGCATCCCTGAGTTCAATCTCTGGTACAAAAAAAAATTATATCTATATCTATATCTATATATATCTATATATATCTATATATATATATGATTAATGAGTGTTATGCAAAAGATCTGAATAGACATCTCAATAAGGAAGACATAGAAATGGAAATAAACCTATACAAAAATACTCAACATTATATGTAATTAGGGATTTTCAAATTAAAACAACAAAATACCACTATACACCTATTAGATGACCCAAATCTGAAGTAGTAACAACACTAAATGCTGGTGAGGGTGTGAGACTACAGGAATTTCATTTGTGCAGGTGAAAATGCAATGGCACAGCCACTTTGGAAGACAGGGAGTTTCTTACAAAGCTAAACATACTCTTGCCTTCACATTTAGCAATCATTCTCTTTGATATTTACACAAAGGAGTTATGTCCACTCTAAACCTACACACAAATGAGTATAGCAGTTTTAATTCATAATTGCCTAAATTTGGAATGAACAAAGATGTCCTTCTTAGGTGAAAAAATAAATCTACTGTGGTATATCTATTCAATGGAATATTAAAATAAATGACCTTTTAAGATGTGAAAAGATGTAGAGGAACCTTAAGTGCATATTGCTAAATGAAAGAAGCCAATCTGAAAAGGAGATAAACATTGTGATCCCAATCATGTGATATTCTGGAAAAGGCAAATTATGGATACAGAAAAAGGATCCATAGTTTCTAAGGATTTAAAAGGCGACAGAAAAATGAATAGAGCACAGAGGACATTTAGTGATGGAACTATTCTATAGGACACAAAGGACATTTAGTGTGATGAACTATTCTATAGAACAGTGGATACATGTCATCGTACGTTTGTTAAAATCCCACAGGATGTACAACACCAAGAATAAATCCTCACATAAAATATGGACTCTGGGTAATAATGATATGTTACCGTAGGTTCATTATTTGTAGAAATGGCAGAGGTTATGTGTATGTAGGGGTAGGAAATAGACACGGACTCTACCTTTTGCTCAATTTTTCCGTGACCCTAAAACTTCTTTATGAAATAAAGTTTATTTTTGAAAAGTGGTGTGGTTAGCATTGTCAGGACAAATGGGCCTCACTGCCCACTGAAGCCTAGGAAGTGCTCACTTGCCCTATTGTGATGTTTGTGATACAGCTCACTAGAGAAGGTGGCATGGAAAAGCAACGACTAACAACAGGTAACACGTTGGAATTAAATGGGCTACAATGATGGATGACACGCAGAACAAAACTATGTGGTTCCTTGGAATCAATCATCTTACTCACAACCCTTTATTAAAATAATAGTTATAGTCAATCACTTCAGAATATAATTTATTAATAGGGTTTTCCAGTTTGGAAGTAATATGATCCAAATTGTAGTCAGTAATAGTAACAATAACTGCCATGACATCTCTCCATAAATTACTTCTGTTATCTTGATAGTCTCTCATTTTAGAAAAGGCTACTTCTAGGTTACTACATTATGTATGTTTTTAGGGTGCAATTTACTTTGGGGATTTTGAATCTTTAAATAATTTGAATGAAAAAGTGAAATGTAACAAGTACAAAAGTTAAACTGCATTATTAAACAAATTTTTTGAGAAAACGAAGAAGTTTAATTCATTTAATCACAATTTACATTTAAAACAACTTTGTAGTAACTACTATCAATCGTTTAACAAAATCTAACCACTCAAAGAATTGAAAGCATCCATGAAGAAACATTAAATTGAGTCAGTTCTTTCAGATTATAAGATTAAAATATTAATTAAACAGTCAATTTGAATGCTTATTTTTATTTTTTATGACTACATGATAGTTAAAACATAATATTGGGGTTCATTTTGACATACTCATACAGGCATGGAATACAATTTACTTCATTCCTCAGTAACAATCAATTTTTTTTTATAAGGAAGTTGAAATGCTTCACAATTTTTTGACCTACTCTAGTCCCAGTTTGAAGTCTTGTGTGGTCTGAATTTGTGTGGCCATTCGTCAATATGATGATTCATCAGTGGTTTTAGCTTCCAACACACCAGAAGATTTTAACTTGGGCATTGCTGGGAATTATTCATAAAATTGGCTTCTCTACTGTGTGGAGGGAAAAAAATCTGAGAATAAAACTATTATATTTTTCTGCAGCTATATCTTTTATACAAACCAACCGATTTTAACATTGTTATTGAATGGGATAGCTAGTCCGTTATATCTAGTATGTCTAAGGATTCAGTTTATGTAGGGAGTTCATGAAAGAAAGAGGTGAAATCCAGAAAGTAGATTGAAGGCGGTGATGAGGAACTTTGACACAAGTTGATAAAACAAACTTCTCACCTTTAAATCCTTGAAGTGGTTTCACCTATATTTACATGACATGAATCGGTCACATTTTTTTTCCAAATGTCTCACTTCTGAATAAATTGTTGTATTGAAATTTTGAAATCTACTGATTAAATTAATAAATCTATAAATAATTGCTATTTTAACTATGCACGTATGATGTATTTTTATTTTTAATATAATTGAAGAAAATATAACAATTATATTAAGAAATCAAATAAACAAATCTGCCTATAGTTAGCTTTAAATTCACAGAGCATGAACAAATGATAGAAAATTTAAATCTTCTTTTTGTTCTTCAGGTTTAAGCATATAATTTAAGGTTTTTAAAAAATGATCAATAAGTAATTAATTTATAGTTTGCTTGACAAAGGACATAACAGAGTGTGCCTTAGTTTCCCTCTGGTTTGCAAGTCCTCTTAAAATATAAGTAGCCACACAGACACATAAACATATGGATACACAAACGACTATTTATGGAAACCACCATAGCAACTTCCAATAAACAGAGACCCATTTTCTTTATTTTATCCAGAAGGCTCTAGGGATATGTGTCAGTCTGACCTCTTTGTCTGGTCCCCTGCATAGTCTGGTTTAGAATAAACTCCCATCTGTGTTGTGGCTGTTGTGTTTCTGATAGTCTGGCTCATAACGAACAGTTTTTAAGTGAGTTGCAGGCCTCTTTCCAGACAGAATATTAGAGTGTCGGAAGAATCTCAGAGCACCACACACTTCACTCTTGTGCCTTACTAAGAGTGACCTCCTTTAACAGGTGTAGGGCTCATGAATCCCCTGAAAGGCTAGAGGTTGCTCAGAGCCTGCAGAGGGCAAGGACTGCAGAGGTCTGGTGCGATATGGCATCATAAATCAGGTGTGCGTTGGTAAGAGGGCAAACAAAGCAGTGAATGACAAACAGCTCAGAAAATTGCAATTTTCCTTTGTAACAACATGTGATTTTTATTTTTATTTTGGGAGGCTCACCAGGGATTGAGCTCAGGGGCACTTGACCACTGAGCAACATCCCCAACATATAGATTTTTAAAAATAATTCATGTGTCAACTTATCCAAACTGCTTTTCAGGATGGGGTAGTAAAATGTATCCAGCAATATCCTTGTATGTATGTATGCATGTATGTGTATATTTGCAAATTTAGGAGGTACTGATTTTTATTGGGAGTTTTTTGTCCTCCAGGATAAGCTGATCACTCACAAAGAGATATTAGAAAAGCTCAGAATCAAAGTTACATCTAGAATTATAGATTTAGTACTAGTCACATTAAAGTAGTAAATAAAGTTTTAGAATTGGATTAGTTGACCAAGTGAGAAAATATATGGAGAGACCACCTAAAGAATGACTCCTAAAAAGATGCCAAAAAGTTTCTTGTAGGAGGTCACATCTGAACAGAAACTTGGGATATTGGCAGTTTATCAGTACATAAAGGTGTCAGAAAGTACAACTCTGGCAAAATCTTTAAATGTGTGAATATGCAGAGAGTGCTCAAAGAAAAGGAATTGCTATTTGGAAAAAAACATAAGCAATACGCAGTTGTATTCAAACATACTGGTATATTAAGGCAGATTGAGGGAAGAATATTATATTGAGGTATATAACCATATTAAGTATTTCTCTTGTGTGATGATTAGTTAATGTAAAAATTAAGAGAAAGAAAGGAGAACAGAGGAAAAGTCCTGAAGGAGCTTCTGAAATATTATTATTATTATTTTCATAATAATATGAAAAAAGAGCTGGATAGTAGTAGGAAAAGACAGATACTACAGGAAAAGAGAAAACTAGACAAAGAATGAAACAGAAGTTGCTGCAGCCCTTTGGGATGAATGTTAGAGGCTCTGCCCTGCTGCTCTTCTGGACCTGGATGGAACTGAATTAGTGTCTGACGTCCATAGCTGTCTATAGTGTCTACTGATGAATTCTGCTAGACTGCTCTATTCCTTTACTCAAGGATCTACCCTGATGGATGGAAACAGCGGCTCCCAGGAGAATCCTTCCTATCTTCACTGAACAGAAGTGAACATGTCAGTTCTCACAGCTTTTTAGCCATGAGTGGCTCCTCATCCACAGGTACCTCATCCAATACAAAACAGATTCAAGAGTTGTCAGTATCACTTCCATGGAGCCTTTCCTTGCCTCCTAGGAGAGAAATCTCAGCCAAACACTGCAAAAAGAAACAAAGAGAAATAATAAAAATACTTATCCCTATTGTAGCTAGTCAAGGAGATTCATTGCTTGTGGTTTAAATTAACGTATGGCACAGAAAGAAAAATAATCCAACAGATAATACACATGTATATATTTTTCCTTTGTCACCAGTAGAGTCTCTATTTCTGACTTTTTAGTTAAGGAGCTGGAAATTGTAAATTGCCATCTGCGTGCATAATGTGGAGCCATAGGAAAAAGTTTGCCAACTGACCATGAAGACTGCAGGCCTGCTTCTTGAGGTACGGGACCTCACGGCACCATAATTCCATCCCACTGGACTTTGAGTAACCGGAGCCATGGTTTTTATCTGTGACCTTGTGTAATCCCAAAACCTTTATTTACCTGAGTCATTTGTATTCTGCTGTTTCCCACACTTACTTTCTTTGCAGGTTAGGACCCAGAAAAGCAGATTTTTGCTGAATCAAGTGCACTAATTCTTTCAACAGCTATTTTAACTAAAAAAATGTTGATATGCACTAAATAATACAAACTTTTTATATGTCATAGATTCAATAAAATGATAGACAGTATTTCTTGTTGCCTATATAATGCATAAAAGAAGATAGTGCTTTGTGTAGCAAACTTTTTTTTTGGCTCTTGTCATTTTTTCTTGTGGTTGTAAGGTCTCTGTTGCACAATCTGGAGAACTGAAACAAACCTTGTACTGAAATATGCAGATAACTATATAGTAAATAACAAATTAGAAACTGTTTATTTTCCTCAAATATGTTAGTTTACTACATTTTTAAAAATGATAAAATATTTTATCATCCCCAGAGTAGGAATTATTCTCATTCACCACATTCTGAATGCATCTTTATCATGATAATTGAGATTTATTAGAGTAAGCACTGAGGTACAGAGCCAAAGATTCTAATGCTAATTCAATCAACTAGTTCTCTGGTCACTAGGAAATCAGATAAGTGCCCCAGTCCTCAGAAATGGCCCTGTTTGTGGTTTCTGAAAGGGATGCTCTTTGCATTGAAGTCAGAGGAGGCCTCCTTGCCTACCTACTGAGGGAATGCCACAAGACAATTGGCATCCCTGGTCCTCTGAAGTGCTAAGTTAGTGCCAGATCAGCAGCCCTCCCTATTGGTTATTACAGCAACAAAAAGTTCCCACACAAGTTCAAATTGCCTGGAGGCAGGACTCCTTTGAAAAACAGTGTCGATCATCTTCAAAGTCCTTCCTGCACTGACACTAAATAACTATGTGTATTTCTTTTTTAGCATTGCTTGGCACAGACATTTTAAGTAATTATCTTGAAGTCTACACTTGGAATAAAACTGAAAAAATAGCAAATCTAGTCTGGTTTGCTTGCACACAATTAACCTTACATTTCACACCAATTACAAATGTAAATAATGCAATTATTTACAATTACAGCATCCTTGTCACCCCTCAACTACATGACAGGCTTTCATTTTTTCTCCCAACAAGTTATTTCACTAGCATTGCTGTCCACCAACACCCAAAAGCATTCTCTTTTCTAATTTGTAAACCAAATCCCCAAATACCAAGAAATTTATCTGAATGTAACCTTTCTGTTAAAGCATCTCCTACAGACTCAGAATCTTCCTGTCAAAATACAAAGTTCAGAGGCCTTTAGAATTGCTCTGATCTTTGGAATCAAATGGAGTAAGTGGAAATGGAGTAAATTCCTCAGTGTTTTCTAAGTATCAGGCAACAAATAGGATCTTTGCACATATGATTTCATTGAATTCTCACCATTCTGCAAGGAATATGTTATTATAACTATTGTTTGATATAATTAATCTTTATAGGTTAATTAACTTGCCAAAGGTTTTATAGCTATTGAGGCTATGCTTATTAGTAAAGATTAGAAATTGTTTTGGTGTTGTCTCTCAGTATGTTTAATCTAGAAGCTGTAGCAAGCTTGGAGTTAGACAAGCCTACAAAACAGGGAGGCCTGCACCTAGGATGTTTTGGTGTGTATATGTATATGTACATGTGTGCATGTGGGTGTTCTTGTTATTTGGGATTATTTGTGCAACAAACTCCTGTAATCTTCGTGTACAATACTAAGAGGAAGAAATCGTGATCACAAATAGTCCTATGTTTCATAGTTTATTCAGGTCCATTTGCCATAAGCCAATTTGTGTTTTTCAGATTCATGACCTTGTAAGAAATTCTTTCTGAATTTTAATGTATTAAATTTCTTACTGCTTATTCCCATTTTCAACTCTCTGTGTGGTACATATATTCCCTGAAGGTCAGATTCCTGTGTGGTCCATATATTCCCTGAAGGTCAGATTTTGGACATTAACATGGCAGCTATCCCATATAGACCTTTCCAAAAGTCAACCAAACACAGAAATAAACGAATAAATCTTATATTTTATTGTACTGACTTCTTAATGGTATTTTACTTCTATTTTCTCATCATTTTTATAAAAATCCTTGAGAGATAAAAATAAACTTCCAATCAAAAGATCTGTCCAGTCCAATTTAACCTGTGGCTAAATTACAATTGGAACACTGGTTATGCAAAGTGACCTTGGCATAGTGCTCCAAACACAACACTTATTTTAAGAAAAGAAAAAGTCATTAGATTTCTAATTTCTAAAAGCTTGCAAACTCCTTAAATTGCCCAGACATTAACTCTGGGCTTGGGCATGATGAGGTCCCAGGTGGTTAAGTTCGTTGTTGAACCGAACATGAACATGTGTTGTTCTTTTTTTCTACATGATTTTCCCAAAGCACAACCTCATATGTCTTGATTTTCAGAATCATATTTTGCCTTCTTCCAAACCAGAGAACTCATCTTCCAGTGAGTAACTTTTTTAACATCGGCAATAGCAATGATAGTAGTATTTTTTTCAGACCAGTATCCCCAGTGGTTGCCGGATACTTCCCTCAAGTACTTCACTGTCTGCTTAATCAGACGGGTAGTTCTCAAAATGTGGCAAACCCAGTGTGTCCTGAAACTCCGTCAGAAGATCTTTGTCATCAAAATTATTGTCAGAATGATGATGATGATGATGATGATGATGATGATGATAATAAAAAGACATGGTTTATCTTCTTTTACTCTCATTCTTCCAAGAATGGACAGTTGATTTTCCCAGAGATTGCTATAGTTCTTGTAATAAATTACTTAATTTAAGAACATTTTAAGTTGTAATTTTAAAAGATTACAAATATAGACAGATATAATTCATATAAACAAAGGCTCTTTGGGGTTTTCAATAATTTTAAAGGGTACAAAGTAGTCCTGAGACCAAATGGATTGAGAACCAGTGAACTAGACCCATGTCAATAATTTCTTGTAAAAGAAGGCAGTACAGATCTGATCTGAGACTGATTAACTCTAGTTTTTAAAAGAAATCTAGTTCATGAAGCAGCCAGAATAATGATATATGGAAACAGTGTGCCTATTTATTTCCCCAAACATTTCTTCTTGAGTCCATGCAATCTGCCTCTACACTTGCTTCCCATACTCCAAACTTGTAAATATACACATTCACTCTCTGATGCCTCACTGTTGGAATAGAATATGGTACTTTTTCATATATATACACACACATTACAAACAACGTATTCTCCACTTATAAGTTTTCCAGCCACTCAGCTAGCTGAGTCACAGGTTCACTGGTAGGATTGGATTTTTTGAACCCATTCCTTATATCACCTGCAGAAATTAAGGTATGATTCTGGGAAACTACTACTGAACAAGGCACCAGGGAGGATATCTGGAGCGCCACAACATTCTTCCTGTTTTTAATTCTTGCACCAGGTACTTTATCAGTTCACATCAACTATGGACTTGCAGAGGGGCTGATTTTATTTCTCTGCATCCCCATAATAATGGCCAGGTCTCTCTCTTACCATCGGGACCTGGAAAAGAACAATGCAGCATTCTAGAGGTTTCAGGTGGCAGCCAAGAGCTTGCCAGCCTGCTTGATACCAGAGTCCACTAGCGAAGGACACAGTTAACTCCCCTTTGGAGGTGGTGATCTAGCCGGTGTCTGGAGGCATGTGGTGACTTCTTTCCTGCCAAAGAAACCAAGCCCCTCTGCCAAGGACTTAGCCACCCAGTGCCCGCTCACACTTCCCAAGGGACTGTAAGTGAGCATCCCCTCGGCAGTGTTGTTTGTTCCATGTCCAGCAGCACTCTGAGCTCTTAGGTATCATGGTGTCAGGCACACAGAAAAAGAGAGAATTTGATCAATAGATAGGACATGATAAATAGGGCAGCATCCTTCTCTGATCTCTTTGCTGATAGGAAATGCAACCCAGTGGCGCCCAGGTTCTGCCCCAGCAAGTCAGTTCCATATACCATCTCAGGAGAGGGAGCACAGAGGCAAAGGCCTGCTGCTCTCAGGTTCAGCAACTTCAGGTTTCATTGCTGTATGCCAAGGAGAGATGCTTCTGCCAGCTGGGATCAGTTTTCCTTAGAGTTCATGGGGATGCTTGGAATTCCTTCCTTCCTTGCTCACACTCTCTCTCTTTCCCTCTCTCTCTTTTCTTTCTCTCCATCTCTTTCCCTCTCTCTCTCTTTCTGTTTCCTTATTTGTTTTATTGAGAAAATAGTGAAAAAATAACCTACATTTTTCTTTCAATCCAACACTTACAGAAAATTAGCTATAAAATGACAGTAAAATGTCATAGATTCTAGGACCCAGAAGACTACAACTGCATTTTTTCTCCAGAAAATAGTCACTTGTAGTAAAGTTAACAGTGCAGGATTTGGAGTCAGACTGCCTCGGTTTGAATCCTGGCTACCTGACTTACTAGGACTACAGGTAATTTACTTAGACTTTCTAAGACATGGGGCCTATTGATATGCCCATCTGCTAGAGTTGTTGAGAAGCAAGGTGCATGTTTAAAATAGTACTTGGCACATAGTAACAATTAAATAAGTGCTGGGTATTACTATTACTATTATTTTTCACTATAATTAATGTAATTATTACTATGTATAAATCCTTTTAAAAACTTATACAATCATACTAAACATGCTGTTTTTGACCTTACCTTTTTTCCCATCAAATAAAATAGCTATAAGTTCTTTCCATGTAAACACAGATCTATCCCATTTGTTTTTTTATGAGCTGATAAGAAACTTTTTAAATTTATTGGCTTTTTTTAGTTATATATGACAGTAGAATCATTTATAAAAGCATGGCATATCTTGTTCTAATTCAGTCCCCAGTACCTCTCCTTCTCCTTCCTCCTCCCCTCTGCTCCCTTCACTCTACTGATCTTTCTGCCATTTACCTATAGTCATTTTTTTAATTAATTTCTTGTGGATGTACATGATGGTGAGATTCACATATGTACTTAGGAAAGTTATCTCTTTTTTATTGGTACTGGGGATTGAACTCAGGTGCACTAGATCACTGAGCCACATCCCCAGCCCTATTTTGTATTTTATTTAGAGACAGGGTCTTTCTGAGTTGCTCGGTGCCTGGCGTTTTTTTGCTGAGACTGACTTGGAACTCACGATCCTCCTGTCTCAGCCTCCCCAGCCACTGAGATTACAGGTGTGCACTATTGCACCCGGCTATCTCATTCTTTTTTAATAGCCACATTGAATTGTGTTACATGCATACACATTTTAAAAAATCAACTAGATTCCTGTGGTAGGTATTTGGGTGTTTCTATTTGTTTCCTGTTATGAAGAAGGTTTGGAAAACTTTTGTTAATGTACCTCAATTACTAGTTGGAAAATAGTGTCATTGTTTTTGCTTTTGAATATTTGAACTCAAAAGTAAATTTGAACAAGTTTTGGCATATTTATTTTCCATTTTATATGTTGTTTTCTAACAGAACTTTAGATTTTTCATATTTTGAAAAATGTCCTATTTCAAGTAAATTAGCTTCTGGTCCTTAATGCCGCTTTTAAATTTTTTCCAAGGTTTCCTTTTAATTTCAGTTTTTATTTGTACTATATATTATCTCCAATTGTGTGGTTTAATGTTTTTATTGATAAAGTCATAATTTGAGTGTATGCTTATAAAGATATTTTTTACGATTTAATACATTTTGCTTTCCATTACTGTAAGAAGCACACGAGAAAATGAACTTATACAGAGAAAAGGTTTCTTTTGCCTCATAATTTTAGAGGTTTCGGTCCATGATCATTTAGGCCCACTGTTTCAGGCCTGAGGCAGTCAATCCTTGGATGAGTGTGTAGCAAAACAAAACTGTTCACTTCATGGTCAGGAAGTAAGAGACAGAGGTAGAGGCGTCTCAGGTCCCACCATTCCCTTCAAGGTCACACCCCACCACACCACCTCCAACACCTCTTGGAGTTTTTATCACTTCACCAAAACAAGGGATCCAGTCTTGACCACATGAACCCTTAGGGGCACTTAGGACCCAAACTATAGCAAATCAACACACATACAGACCTGGGTATTCCCTCCATATTGTCTTCTAGATCTTTTCTGCATTTATTTTTATGTGTGCATGTGTTTTATGTGTGCATGAAGGACTGAAATTTGTTTCAGTATAAAATGTCACAAGTATTTGCAAGTATTTCATATATGTTTCAAATGTCTAGCTGGTTTATTATTATTTGTTGACTTCTTTGTTTTTTTAGTGCTAATTTAGAATACAAGAATTACCAAATGCTGAAATGCACACATTTAAATGATCTAATCTACTATCAAAATGTATTGATTATGATAGTCTCATGGCATGGCTATGTCTGATATGACTAGTGCTTTTTCCTCTTTTTTTATGAATGATTGTGAACATTAGATTTTGCCAGATGAAATATATTATGATTTTTATAATTTCATTTGCATGAGAAAAAAATCACGTACTAAACTATAATTTAAATAAGCTGAATTGTGTATTTGGGGTATTAAAATTGTTAAAATAGGTGATCCTAGAACATAGTCAGAACATGTCTCTTTTCTGCTTCCAGTGCTCCTGTCTTGCTGAGAATGAATGCTAGGGACCTTCAATAGCCGAGACCTTACATGTTTTAGCCCTTACTTCCTTTGTTAATCTGTCCCCTATTTCTTTCTTTCTTATTCCACACCAATCATATAGGCCTGCCTGACTTTTCTAAATACCAGCGTCCTCTCCCATTTAAACAACTTCACGCAAACCCTTCTTTCTTCCCTCTACCTAGAGGGCTTTACCCTCTCAGAGTGAGGCCTCCATCCTTATTTTTCTCTGCTCACAGCTTTAAGTGTTACCTGTCAGTGAGGCGTTCCCTGACCAGCCCTCTGGCCATGCTGTTTTAAAGAGCTCACTTCTCTTCAACTATTCGGCACAGAACTCTTTATCACTCTTTCCTGCTTTACTTTTGTTTGTTTGTTTGTTTGTTTGTTTGTAACACAGGGCACTTAACCACAGAGCTACCCCAGTTCTTTTTTATTTTTTATTTAGAGACAAGGTCTTGCTAAGTTGCTTAGGGCCTTACTAAATTGCTGAGGCTGGCTTTGAACTTGCAAACCTCCAGCCTCCGCCTCCCAAGCTGCTGACATTATAGGCGTGCACCACCACGCCTGGCTTACATTTCTTCATAACATTGAAAACCATCACATATGATATATTTTTTACTGTGGCTCTGCTCATTTGATCCCCCTTCCTGAGGTTAGAGACTTTTATCTGTTTTGTTCACTGCTGTCTTTCCAGGCCCTAGAATAGTGTTCAACATGTTATAGGCACTCAAATATATTTTGAGTAGGTGAATGACTAAACAAAAGAATATTTTTGAAATTGTTTCTATCCAAGATGTTATATGGTTTAATACTTGAGTTTTCTTTCAAGTCCTTTAGATAATTTACATATATTAATATATATATATATATATTGCCTATTTTTTGTTGTTAAGGAAAAATGCTCTTCTGATCTATTTTTAATTAGATATTGTGTACACATAAAAAGGCTATTGATTTTTATTTTAATTTTGTAACTAGCTCTTGACTATATGATTTTATTCTTTCTAATAATTTTTGGTTGATTCTCTTTTGGGAATTCAGGTATTCAAGAATATATTGTGCAAATAATGTTAATATTTGTATCTGCATTTCAGTTATTATATTTATTATATTATTATTTTTATGTGTTCCTTGAATGCATTTTATATTTTTTGCAGAGGAATTTTTAAAAGTTATAAAGGGCATCTTTCTTAATCTTTAATAGAACACATCTAGTATTTTATCATTAACATGGTAATAGGTCTTCATTTCATGTGTTTACATACACACACACACACAACTATCCATGTAACACACACACACAACTTGTCACAGGAATACATTGAATTCTATGTCAGGATTCGTTTTTTAAAATTAACAGTTGTTAAATTACATACATTATGCTTTGATCTACTTGAAACAAACTTTTTTTTTTTTAATATTCTTATACAATGAAGGATTTGATTTCTAATAAGAAACTATCTTTACGTTCCTGAAAAACATCCTATGTTGTATTTCAAGGTCCTGCTGAATTTAATGTGCTGACCTTTAAGATCTTGAACTTCATATTCATAAATGAGATTTATCCACACAGTTTATTTTTTGACAATTTGTTGTATTCTGTATTTCAGATTATTAGTTATCTTTCCATTAAGCATTGACTAATTTTTTTATTAGAGCTTTATAATCATATGCAGTAGTTGGGTTCACCCTGACAAATTCTTGTATGCATGGAATTCAAATTCAGTTCATGATCCTCATTTTTTCCTCTCCTCTTCTCTCCTCTCCTCCATTCTCCTTTCTGTACTCTACTAAACTTCTTTTCACTTATCTATTAATTTTTATTTGATTGATCCTTTCTACCTATGAATAAAGCTGAAGTTCCCTGTGGTATATTTGTATATTTGTATATGCACATAATATTGATTTTTAAGAATTTATTCTGTATTGCCTCCCCTTACCCATCTTTCCACTCTGCCTCTTGATCTCCTTCTTCTTTATTTCTGAATTTAGCTTATTTCACTTAGTGTGATATTCTCCATTTCCATCCATTTACCAGCAAATACCATAAGTTCATTCTTTTTTATGGCTAAAACTCCATTGTTTATATATGTATATATATATATATTATATATACAATATATAATATATATATATAAACAATATATAATATATATGTATATATATATAAACATATATATATATATACATATATATATACATATACAGAGAGAGAGAGAGAGAGAGAACAATTCATCTATTGACAGGTACCCAGGTTGATTCCATAATTTAGCTATTGTGAATTGTGCTACTATAGCTGCTATAAACATTAAGGTGCTGTATTGCTGGAGTATGTCAATTTCAGATCTTTGGGGAAAATATCAAAGAATGGGATAGCTGGGTCATATGGTGGTTCCATCCCTAGTTTTTCAGGAATCTTCATACTGCTTTCCAGAATGGTTGTACTAGTCTGTAGTCCCACCAACAAGGTATAAGTGTACCTTTATTCTGGACAAACTTGCCAGCATTTATTGTTTGTATTCTTGATCATTGCCATTCTAACAGGGGTAAGATGAAATCTTGGCGTAATTTTGATTTGCATTTCCCTGATTGCTAGAGATATTTAAACTTTTCCTCATTTATTTGTTGCCATTTGTGATTTTTTTTCAGAAGTTTCTGTTTAGTTCTTTTTGCCCATTTATTGATAGTGTTATTTTTTTTTGGTGTTAAGTTTTTTGAGTTCTTTGTATATTCTGAATATTAATCCCTTATTGGAGGAGTAGCTGGCCAAGATTTTCTCCTATTCTGTATGCTCTCTTAATCATTTCCTTTGCTGTGCAGGAATTTTATAATTTAATGTCATCCCACTTATCGATTCTTGGTTTTATACCTTGCATTTTGAGGGTATTGTTAAGGAAGTTGGTGCCAACAACTATATGATAGAGAGTTGACTCTATGTTTTCTTCTAGCAGTTGTAAGGTTCTTGTCTAATTTCTAAGTCTTTGATCCTTTACTATCTAAGCTTTGCTCAGGGTGAGAGGTAGGGGACTAGTTTTATTTTTCATCATGTAGCTAACCAGTTTTCCCAGCACTATTTGTTAAAAGGGCTATCTTTTCTCCAAACTATACTCTTGGAACCTTTGTCAAATATGTTGGCTGTGGGTGATTTGTCTCTGTGTCTTCTATTCGGTTCCATTAGTCTTCACGCCAATACCATACTGTTTTTGTTACTACAACTTAATAGTATAATTTCAGATCAGATATTGTGATGCCTTCTGATTCACTTTTCTTGTTAAGCATTGATTTCTAAAATAATCTTAATCTCATTTTTCCTGTATTCTTTCATTAAAATGAAGCCCTTTTTCCTTAGTAAGGTCAATTTTGTTCTTGATATTTCTAGTTTATTTAGTTATTCTATATTTTAAAAACTTTAATCTTGAGTTTATTTCCTCAACTTTGAAATTTCACTCGATCATTTTAATACTTTGTATCTCTCTAAGATATGCTCTTTCATGCTTATTGCAATGGAATTTTTTGCATCATTTCCATCAGTGGTATCCTAGAGCTGGTTCGTGAGGATCAAATGTTTATGTCTCTTCCCAACTTTACATTCAGGAATCTCACTTTGATAGGCTGAAATCCATTAGAGCAGAAGTATTTACACCATGGAAATTAGCAGATGGTGCACATTGCTTTTATTTTCCCAGGAAGTTTGTTGCTAAACCTTTTCCAGTGCATTATGATAATGCATCATAATATAGGTATGCTTATCATCCCACTAGCTAAATAAATTTTCAGAGTCTATAGAATCTTTTAGGTCTCCAATCTAAAAAATTGACCTGGACATCCTTGTCACCTTTACTGGTATTAACCCTTAGAGCTTCAGTGTGGTGTGCAGTCCGAGTAATGTATCTTTTCTTGAACTTTTCATCTTTTTCTCAAGAACTTGGAGGAGAGTAAGGCCAAGCAACACTTTTCTACCTCAATAAGCAGTTGTGTTTGGAAGGCCAGATTTTTTCTCTGCCCTCAGTGGTCTGGTTCAGGGGTGCAGGCTGAGTGGAGTTTACTTCCCTTTGTCTAGGGTACTTATTCAACCTTTTTGGGTCACCTTGAGGGCTAGAAATTCCTTCCTCTACCCACTTTAGAATGGATATTCAGAACCATGAAAGTATCTGCAAATGTTCCCCTCCCCTGCTTCCCCAATAGCTATCAAACATCTGTCCACATCCCCTCCTGGACTGTTTGGGGCAAAGATAAATACACACAAGACTTGGGCCACAATTTCTGGTTTAGAAGTAGAAGCTGTAGTTCTTTTTTTCTTCACATTTTTTACTGGTGCAGTATGGTGTACATATTGATGGGATTTGTTGCTAAATATTCATACATGCACACAATGTAACAATATAATCTGGCCAATATCACTCTCCAGCACTTAAGTAGTGGTTCTTTAACTGAACTCCTCTGTTTGCATATTCTCTTAAGGGATCTCCTTCCCTCAGAACTCCCTTCCTCCCTGGGTTTTTGTTTATTTATTTTCTCTTGTCTTCCATTTATTAAATGCTTGCTTATTTCCGGAGATTACCACTCAAGGTGACTCTAACTCTGGTTGGCAGTCTTGCCCACTTTTGTTTCCATTTGACCGTAAGTAGGACTTCGAGGCATCAAGAGAGACTTAGCATTTCCAGAGTTTTCCTTTTTCCTCCCCATCCCATGCCCCAAAACTTATATACCTTTTATCTAAGATTCCCTCCAGTAGGGGTGTTGATGACATTTTATTTTGGAGTTTTCTACTTCTTTTCCCCAGACTGAATCTGAGGGTCATGGTTCAGAGTCACACCAATTACAGTAATCCATCTTTCTTTCTTTTCCCTCATACATTACTTTTCAAATTCATGATTTTTTTAAAATTTATTTATTTATTTATTTATTTATTTATTTTTATTTATTTATTTTTTTTATTTAAATGCATTTCAAGTCATAGTAGTTGAACCTTTTTTTCCACAGGACTTTTTGTGTGTGTCTTTGATGGCAAGTATTTGCTTTGAGTTCATTTTGTTAGCAGTTACGAAATGGATACTAAGGTGATCCTACACCTTTCTATCATATTTTCTGAGACCTCTTTATTCTGACCCCATTTTTTGATGATACTAGTAAAAAAATGTATACAAGATGTTTGGCATGTAACACAGAATTGGGCGGGTAGTTTTGTTGTTGTTTTAATCATTTCCATTTACCCAAATAGGAAAGCATATTGGCCTTCTTTTTTATTTTTTTTGGTAGCAGGGATTGAACTCAGGGGCACTCGACCACTGAGATGCATCCCTAGCCCTGTTTTGTGTTTTATGTAGAGACAGGGTCTCACTGAGTTGCTTAGCGCCTCGCCATTGCTGAAGCTGGCTTTGAACTTGCAATTCTCCTGTCTCAGCCTCCCAAAGTGCTGGAAATACAGGCATGTGCCACCACGCCCGGCTATGTTGGCCTTCTGACTGCCGTAATTTCACTAAAACCTTTCAAGGGACTATAAAACTCAATTTGGACTGAAATTTTCCTCTGAGGAAAATAATGGTGAATTGACTGTATATGATCTTAGGAAATCACATTTTCTTATTTTAGACAATATGAAAAGCTACCATTATGGTATCTACAACCCGATGTTGAAATGCACATATATAAGTCAAATGATTTTCATCTGTGAATATTACAATTATGTATTTATAAGATGTATCCCTATATTTGGAAAAATTCCACCCATTTGAAGTCTCTTTAGAAGTTTTCAAGTTCTGTGAGGAACTGAAAACCTAAACCTTTCAGTCATTTTCAAGGCAAGTAAACCTACAGACATTGATCTAAATAATCTTTGTGCCTGGTAAAATTGGGAAGATCAAGCAAATTCTGCAGCAATACCTATTTTGCACATTTCCCTGAGCTCTCTACCTCATGTTAGCAGAGGGATTTAAATTTATTCTACTAATGATTTAAGTTGGATCAGCTTGCATTGGGATCCACTCTGCACATCTTGTCTCATTTAGTCTCCATGCCAACTTTGAGATGCAAGTATTATGATCTCCATTTGACATGTGTGGAAATGGAGGCTCAGAGAAGTGGCTGAACTCACCGCAGATCACAGGCCTAATGAGGGGCACAGTAAACTTTTTTTTTTTTTAAATATTTTTTTAGTTGATGGATCTTTATTTTATTCATTTATTATTGATATGTGGTGCTGAGGATCGAACCCAGGGCCTCATGCATGCTAGGCAAGCACTCTACCACTGAGCTACAGCCCCAGCCCACAGTAAACTTTTAATCTATTTAATCCATATTTCTCTGAAGTCTTTTCTCTAACAATAATACTTTCCAGAAGAGTCAAAAAACCTTTGTCTTTGGGAATTGCAATTATTCTCCAGAATGAATTACTTAGTACCTATCTATGTGGCCAGAGCAAATGGGAATTAAGGCCACTGTAGCTGTTTGGACTTGTTCTTTAAGTGCTGTCAGGAGGCAAAAAGGGGGCTAAAAATAAGTCAATAGTAGTTAATTTTAATGACAAAGGACGAAGCAATTAACTTTATCACCCTGTTTTCACAAACTCTTAAGTTTTTACAAAACCAAATTAACCAAGACAAAAACTTTGTATTTTTGTTGGTGTCTGAGACACACATATACCTTCCCTCTGCTATGAATTTAACATCTTGAGACTCCACACATAAATCACATATGATTGTTTAGGGCATAGAAGTAGGTATAAACATTTTTAAAAATAAATAAAACCAACATTTATTCTCTTGTTTCAACTATATACTACTATTCTGCATTTGATTTTGTTTTCTGTACCAAATATTGAGATTTATTACAAAGTTAGGGTGGTTAACATAGTGCATTTGATTTTGTTCATGAAATTTACTGCTTTAAATAAAATGAATTGTTCATATTTTGATCAAATTAAGGAGCTTTGGATTATTAGTGAAAAAATTAAGTTGCAAATACATGCACAACTATTATGTACTTGAAGCAAGCAGGAAGTATAAATGGAGGCTTTGCTTGGGTGTACAGGATCACCTTTAATATAAATCAAACAGGAAGTAGTCCTTTTTAAGGAGGATTTACCTTTATTTGCTTCCTCCCTCTAAAAAGATAATGCTAAGTGTGTGACACAGAGATACAGTGAGATATCAGTACTCCCCTTGAGAACAGGTTGCCACTAATATTTGTCTTCCAATAACTACTGAAGAAGCAAGGAAGAAAAACCAGATGTTGAGTCTCTAATACTTAATGGAGATTCTCACTGCCGCCTTCAGTCAGAGAGCAAGGTAGAGCCAAATTTAGAGCCAACAAGAGAGAGCCAGAAGGTCAAGGCACAGGAAGGTCTGGCCCTGAGAGCCCTGGAAGATGAAGGCAGGGTCGAGGACACACCCTAGAACAGTCAGCATCCACTCAGCATCTCTATTTAAGACAACCTTGAATTAAAACACTTGATCTTTCTGGGGAAGCTCAGATACTCTGGAGAGGTATTGCTTTGTTCTAGATCCAGGTCTGAACTGTAACTTGAGGGTCATTGAGAATACATCCCAAGGCATTATCTGTTCTGATGTTTTCATATTTTGTCCCTGTGCAAATTTGGCCAAGAAAAAACATCTAGACAGAAAAGTAGTAACTGCATGGGAAGGAAATAGTGAGCTATCAGTTGTATACAAACAATATCAGATGGTTCTGTCCACAAAATATGATGTTTGATCTACATTTTCAAAATTTGTCTTCCCTACTGTGTTAGTTTATTAAAAATCCACTTCTCTAAATTCATGTTTGTAGAGCTACAAAGACTTTGTCAAGATTAGAGCTAAAATTTTGACAAAAAGTCAAACCATGACAACTTTTAATCCCTGACAACTAGAACCTATTTAGCACAGGTTTATTTTGATGAGGATATTTACTTGTGATAAGTGCTAATTATAAAGGAATAAAATTAATCTCCTTCGTAATGGATTTTAAAATGTCACTAAGTGCAGGCCTTTCTTCTCATTTCCTTTAGATGAGAGGGAGAGAATTCGTTTGCTTCAGGAATGTTAAAATTATATTGACTCACCTGGGATCTGTTGCAATCTAATGGCCACAGCACTAACAAGAATGAACCTGTTTGATGTCCAAGAAAAGTCTTCAGCCGTGCTTGGTCCTAAAGACAGCGCAACTTTCAATTCTGATGAATGCACATGGTCAGATTTTGATAACATTGAATTGTGGTAACCCATTGGCCACAAAGAAGGAGTCATTCGTCTGAGAAAAACAAAACATTA
Organism: Xerus rutilus; assembly: GCA_028644305.1. Classification (NCBI taxonomy): domain Eukaryota; kingdom Metazoa; phylum Chordata; class Mammalia; order Rodentia; family Sciuridae; genus Xerus; species Xerus rutilus. The sequence goes on along the minus strand of CM053407.1, from coordinate 87,884,705 downwards.
TCCAGTGAAAACACAATCTCTTTGGTCATGTATAGAGCAAATTGCTAGATAAAAATTTCCAAATCTCAATTCATAGGTAGAGAGATTAGAACTTCACTGAAATATTATGATTGAGGCCAAGGACCAGAGGGAATACTATTGTGATCTTCTGGGGATAAAAGACAAATACAGTTATTGTTATTATAAGAAAATATACAAGAATCATTTTCTTTGAAACCTAGGCAGTCAGATATGTAGAAAAGGCATGATGATTTTTAAAAAGTAACTTTATTCATGTTCATAATGATTTGGGATCTTGAATGAAATAAATCTTGTACAAAGCATAGAGAGAGAAGATAAAACATCAGGAGATATTCAAACCATATGTATTTGAAGTTAATATTATTATAATTCAAGATAGTAAGTGCAAAAAAAAAATCCAGATCATGGGGTAAATTTCAGGTACTACATAATTGTTCCAGAAGTTAAGAGATCCTGGTTTATCTGAAAAATAAAGCAAACTATAATGACAAAATAGCTTTTGTTTTGTTTTGTTTTTCCTTTTAAAACATTACTAAGTGATTCACTATGTTTCTGACTTGTGGGAATGAAAGTCAAAGTCATCTTTACTCTGTCTTGAAATAGTTTTTTGGATGGCTTCCTAGCTCTCTTTTTAGTCCTATACATTTGACATTAATTGTGTTTAAGGTTTGGATGAGACAGGAACCCAGAAGAGACATTAAGTTGTATCACTCAATAAAGCATTCCTCTTCTGCCTGCTGCATGGTCTGTGGATCTTGGTGGGGTCATTGATGGGGTATTGAGGGCTGTATGTTCCAGGAAAGCAGCAGCCATGAGACAGCCAAGAAGGAGGTCTTCAAGTACTGGGCAGCATGGGCAAGCTTGGAGTTCTACTGTTGGGAAGAAAATAGCTCAAACTTTAACATTGACCTGAGGAGCCACAGGTCCCCAGTGCATTCTTCCAAGTACTTCCCACCTTTAATTTAGATATTTCAAGGGAAATTTAATCCATATGTTTTGGATTCATTTGGACTTAACTCATAAATACGTTTCATCAAGGACTGCCAAGCTCTGCGTTCTCTAGAATCAAGTAGTTTCATGGGACAAAAGTAAAGATGGAGGAAATTTGATATCCTATGGCCCATCACCCAAACAAGGAAAAGAAATCCTTAGGTTCAACCACTGTCTATAAATAACACTGGAGCAGGTAATTTACCCTGCGACACTGTCATGGCTAAATAAGCCACTTATGACTATTAGGGGTACATACAGATACACATGAAATCAATGCAGGTGCTTTCCCAGAGACATAGCAAAACACATTGTCTTTCTGGTTGTCAGTTCTAGAACAGTCAATAACACTAAGAAGGAACTAGAAGTTTCTACTTATTTCAGCATGTTAAAAAATCCATACAGATACTTCTCTCGTTTTCCCTCTCATTTTTTCTCTGTCTCTGTCTCTGTCTCTCTCTCTCTCTCTCTCTCTCTCTCTCGTTCTCTCTCATGTACATACTACTGCTATGGGGACTCTGCCAGGCCACTGGCTGAGAATTTCTGTATTTTTTGGAATTCATTAAGTTAGATAATTTTGGCCAACTTTACTTTATTCTTTCTTAAGTTTTTACTGCTAAAATGACATATTTACTAAATATAAAATGATATTGTATTATTAAATATGATTTTTCCAAACCAAATCTCCCTTCCTTTTAGATTATTTTATGTCTTCCAAGGGGCTACATCCTACATATTATAAATCCTCTTGTCCATTGCTAGGAATAATGCAAAGGTAGGTGTCTGAATAAAAATAGTAGTATAGATTCTTCTGATTATTATATTAATTTTCCTTAGATGTTATTGATTCAAGATGACTAATTTCTTTTTTTATAATTTTATTTATTTATTTATTCTACTTAGGTATACATGATAGAAGAATGCATTTTGATTCCTTGTACACAGATGGAGCACAACTTTTCATTTCTCTGGTTGTATGTGATGTAGAATCACAACATACATGCAGTCATACATAAAGCTAGGGCTATGATGTCCATCGTATTCTATCACCTTTACTAGTTTCTATGTATTTTCAATAAAACACCATCTCTCAGGGTAATGCATGCTTTTAATATTCTGTGTAGCTTAACATCTGTGTTTAAGAGTTTTCATAAGAATAGGAAATCCATGTCCCATTTCCATATCAGTTTGAATTTCTTGTGCCAATGGCACTTAACACTTCAAAGTATCTGAAAGTATCTAATAATTAAGCACATTTCAGGTATTAGAGAAGTCTTGGCATGGTTATCTTCACATTTTAATATTATAGAAAGTCAGAGGTAAGAGAGTAGTAGCACAGGGCGAGATATCAGATGGGATTCAGGGATCGAGGCACACTGAATTCTCAATTTTAAGTCAGGATGAGTAGTAGTGTCACTATGGACAAAAGCCCAGTAGTACTGAGTTAAGATGAGTTGGACTAGCCAGGTGTGGTGGTGCACTCCTGCAATCCCAGTGACTCAGGACACTGAAGCAGGAGGTTGGCAAGTTCAAAGCCAGCCTCAGCAACTTAGCAAGGCTATAAGCAACTTAGTGAGACTCTGTCTCAAAATTTAAAAAAATTTAAAGAGGGATGGGGATGTGGCTCTGTGGTTAAGTGCCCCTGGGTTTAATCTCTGGTACCAAAAAAAAAAAGTTGAACTGGGCTACTGTTAATAAGATGTATCCCCTTAACATTTCTTACCTAAAAAATTGCAGTAACAATTATCATGTCTGTTGGTTTTCAATTGTGAAGAAAAAGATTGACAATAACCAGGCAACTAGATAATAAGATGTTGTGTAACTATCTTTTAAAGTACTTGGCATTCTAGGATAAATGACCAGAGATTTTTGACTTGCGCAAAAGAATAGCATTTCATTTTCCCATTTAACGGGAGAATATGCAGAGCTTAGTTGTAAGAGAGAAAGGAAAATTCAAAACAGTGTAGATTAACTCAAGTTTTTCGTCTTTTCTCCAGGTAGAGCTTGGTAACAAGCGATGCTCATTTTCCTCCATTGTGTCCTTTCACAGTTGGCAATACCAGTAGTGAGCTTCTGCAGAGTCCAATATGGTCGCTTTGCTTTGCTCTCAAAGCCTAAATTCATCCTGGTGGGTGTGGTGAGTTTTTGAAGTATAATGAACCTTCAGGAAAAGGAAAGCAGTGATGAAAGATGAAAGAAAGAAGAGAAACCTAGTAAGTAAAGAATGTTTACTGGTTTCCTAGCTGGTGAGAGCCACCAAATCCCTCTCCTGGTTTCAGTGCAAGACAAACAAGGAAGAAATGGTGCTTCTCAGCATTGATTTGAAAAGCACCGGACTGAGGCAGTCTTAGCCTGAGCAGCCAAACCCTGCTGGGAACCTTGACAAACTTACAGGGATTACTCCACCAACCCTCTCCTCCACCTTCCTCACCCTTGGCCTCAAGGCATTAAACTGCTTCTTAGCAGCTCCCTCAACCCTACCCAAAGCCACACAAAGCAGCATTCTCCTCAGTGCCACTTACTTCACTGGCAAACCCGCTTGGGTCAGCACAGCTGCCCATGACAATCCTTTTTTTCCAAGGGCCATTTTGGCTTTTAGGTCATAGGTCTGTCTGATCGATCTATTTATTTATTTGTTTATTTATTTATTTTTATACTTTATTTTTTCCCTCAAAAGTTGCATTTTAATACATGTTATCAAACATAACAGAAAAAAAACAAATTTTCAGAAGCTGTGCACACTATTTACTGAAAACATTTGTTGAGGCAAATAGAAAAAAATATTGTTACAATCATAATTTTTCTAACTTTGCACAAAATTATAAGCAGATTACATTCTTCATATTAAACATCTTTATATGCACTTTCAATGAACAGTATATATATATATATATTTATATATGTTTTTTATCAACCATCTTTACTATACCCATTCCCCTTTCCTGCCCCCCACCTTCCCCATGTTGCGTCCAGTGTTTCTCTATTTCTCTTATGTTTCCCATTCTCACCTCATTTATTTATGTATCTACCAAGAAAGGCTATTTGGCTTAAAATTTTTTATTCTTAATTTTTGCAACACTCCTGTGAGGTAGGGAGATCCAACCTACTTACTTTAATTGCTTATGTCTTGCAGGTGGCTGAAAGTGGTTCCTTTCAGCCTTGGGTAAGTTTCCTTTGTTATCCTCAGAAATGTCCTAAAAGTGATGATTGAATGTGACAGGGGCACTTTGAAGTGGAGGTCCCCAGAGAGAGGGTCTTAACTAATGCCGAATACCATTCTGAGCCATGAGCCCTTTCATTTAGAGCCCTTTAGAGGCCGACCAAAGGAAAGAGACATTCATTAGGAATGATGGAGGTGGTGAAATAGTGGTAGAAGGAAGAACGTCTGGGGAGATCTTAGCTCAGAAAGAGCAGAAGTGCTGCAACTAACTATCTCAACAAGGAAGTCAGGAACCCTGATGGAAAGGATTTCATAAAACATGGGAAGCAATATAACTTCCTTCTGCTCTTATGCCCCTTGTGCCTGTATTGGGATCAGCAATTAGATCCTTGTGTTGAGGGAGTGAGTGTAAGCTCTTGTCTATGGGAACTCCAAGTGGGGAAGCTGGAGAGACCATTCCCACAACCCAGCCTGCGTGGTGAGCAAGAGAAACTTAAGGAAGGAGTCATTGTGGATTTCTTCTAAGCAGAGAAATGCCAAGCAAAGCCTTGAACAGAGAAGCAACTGAAACTAAAATCAGGCTGAGCTGCCACTTGTTCAGACCTTGTTTCATAGTATAACTAATGGAGGATCACGGCAATAGTAAAAGAAGGTGAAAGCTACATAGGTTGGGCCATGTGGAGAAACAACCTATATATAAGAAAACCAGCAACTTCAGCTCTGCAATCCAGGGAGGATTCACAATAGTAAGGGTGTGTGGTGGACAGTAAATGTGTATATTCATCGGGAATCCATCCTTGTTCTTTGTGTAATACCACCATGATTGTTCCTGTGGGAATACTCTTCCTTACTTTCAATCTACCCTACTCTCAGACTCCATAAGGACAAATATCCTAAGCCTCAAGTCAATCCCCTTGCCTAACCCTCAGCCATGGTAATTGGCATAGGTATGAGCATATAGTCAATCGGATCAGTGTCGTAATGGCATAGGACTTGTGACAGAGATATTGGCAAAAACAAAACAAAACTCTGTTCCTGTGGACTTGTGTCTGTGAGGATGAAAATGTGAAGTTTGGTAAGTACAAAACAGCAAAACTGAATGCTGGTGGTGTTCCGCAGGTTTGTGGATCAACTGTGCTGCTAGATTTTTCAGTCAGCTCTCTTCCTTTTTCTGTTTTAGTTGGTTGTGCTTTGGTTTTCTATCAATTGCACCTAGAAATCCTGGCTAATACACAATAGTATCAAGAAAATAAAAGTTATTTATAAAAAAGCATAAAATTTTTAAAATGAGCAAGCAGATTAATTTGAGTGAGAGTCCACGTAAGAGTCACGAGAAAACCATACGGTCATCTCAATAGACATTGAATATGCATTGGATAGACTCCAATACTATATATGATTTTTTTAACCAAAATCTTAAGTGGAAATGGTTTCTTACCATGATCAGGAACATCTATTTTACAGGTCATACAAAGAGATAAAATGCTAAAGGCATTCTAATTAAAAGTAGCCACGAATCTAGAGAGATTGGGAGATAGATCAAGGATTTATAGATGTGATACTTGAACAACTCCTGACACACTATTTTTTTTTTCTTTTGTAATTGAAACATGAGCAAATGGCTCTGAAGTTCCTGGACAAAAATGCATATGAGAATAGGTAAGACTTGCTCTAAAAGATGTAAAATATATTTTAATGCAATGATAATATAAATGTTATACCACAGGCATAAAAATTGACCTATGAATCAATGGAATTGTTCAGTGCACATGTAATTTATGAAATTGATGATTTGAGGAAATGAAGTGATTTTTATTTATTTAGCTAATATTTAACTAGTATTAAAATGGATATAAACTTTCTAAAGTTAAAAGCAATAGAAAACAAAAACAAAAGAAAGTAGAAGGAAGTGTTGTACAGGATGTGAGTAATATGTTACCTGAGCTACCCCTACACATCTTAAAACATCATAAAAATGAACTGGAAAAACAGAAGGAAGAGTTACAAAAAAATCAGAAGATTAGTTTTTTAATATGCAAATAATTTTTTCCTGAATCAAAAAGGAAAATACTTTATAATAGAATCCTAACTAAAGGACAGGGTTTAATAATTTGTGAATCAATAAAAAAATTTCAAAATGTCAACACAGAAAACAGGCACTCTTGTCATTTGCTAATGTGAAAGAAAATTGTCTAAAACTTTCTGGAAAGCATTAGGTCATAAGCATTAAGAATTTTAAAGAATTCATACTTTCTGACCCAGTGCTGCTGCTCTAGAATGTGTCCTGAGGATGTAATCAGAAATTTTTAAAAAGATAGGAAGAGCAAGATTGTTTAGAACAGCCTTATATGAAATAGCAAAAATCGACCTAAATGAATAAGTAAATTACAATACATCCATTTTAACTTCAAAATTATGGAGAGTTTTTCTCACAGATTTTGAAAATTACAAATTTTAGAACATTATAAAGAATATTTTTTATTAAATGAAGTAATAGAATTATAGACTATTTCTAATACTTATAAAAGTTCATTTACTTGTTTCATTTAAAGGAAGAACTAGAAGAAAAATGAAAGGCATATTTGTTGTTACTCATTTTAAATTGTCGCTGTTAACAGGTAAACTGAGAACTGCCAGAATTTTTTCTTTCTTTAATCAAATTGTACATTGGATATACAGAGACATTAATTTTTATTACATGCATTTTCCTTCATATAAATTGCATTTATTAAATATATGGATAGTTGTAGCTTTTAACTTTTTTTTTTTTTTTGGTACCAGGAATTGAACTCAGGGTCACTCAACCACTGAGCCACATCCCCAGCCCTATTTTTTGTGTTTTATGTAGAGACAGAGTCTCACTGAGTTACTTAGCACCTCACCATTGCTGAGGCTGGCTTTGAACTCGCGATCCTCCTGTCTCGGCCTCCCAAAGTGCTGGGATTACAAGCGTGAGCCACCACGCCCGGCGTAGCTTTTAACTTTAATGACAGAATCTAACTTAAAATTAACCCTCAAATTTTAAAAAAGTATTTTTCAGACATATTTTGAAATAGGGCCCCCCAGGTTTAGTTGTGCAGGATTATTATGTGGATTAGTATTGCCACCTTAATGATATGGAGGAGTAAGGTGGAGAGTGCAACTACTTTTCTTCCATGTATCTCTTGATAATCATTCTTAGAAAACATCTAGACGGGGGCTGGGGTTGTGGCTCAGTGGTAGAGCACTTGCCTAGCATGTATGAGGCACTGGGTTTGATTCTTAGCACCACATATAAATAAATGAATAAAATAAAGATTCATCAGCAAATAAAGACATATTTTAAAAAGAGAAAAGAAAACACCTAGAGGAAACATTTGAAAATGTGTAACATTGAAATCAGGTACCATTCTCATACTTTTAATTCTCTCACATTGCCTGACATGAGAAGTAGCCTGTAGTCAATATGTGTAGATGTAAAGACAAAAAGATGCTTGATCATCTGTATAAGATGGGGATTATAAAAACCATTCACATGAAGCCCCCCAAAAGCACCTGGAACATACTAAGTGCTCCAGACATGTGCTATGTTGACTTTTGTCACATCCCTGGCACCACAGAACTACACTGCAGACCACAGATGTGAGAGGAGTATGGTGCCAACTTGGTGGCTGGGCCCACTTCCCAGATGGTCTCCTCCCTCTGTCCAGGCTGTGTTTCACTTCAGAAGAGCCTGACTTGGACACACCCAGAACAAAGGCACCCATCCAAGCTGTTCTGATGGCTGACCACATGATTAGAAACGTTTTCCTTTGTAGACTGTGTGAATCATTTATTGATAGCAATAGTAGAGAAGGAACTCTCAGGCTGGATGCAGAGGTATTGCCTGTCACTCCAGCAGAAGACCAGTGCATGTGAGGACAACCTCCACCCTCTTTGCCATTGTCAGTAAGGTCTCAAAATGGCCTGAGCTTTAGCTATACTTCACAAAGCTATGAGCATACTGCTGAATCTAGCCTGTGGGTGCACTGCCTGGCTGCCTGGAACTTTTCCTGCACATGCTATAGGCTTGGGAATGAGGAGCACTGGTGGAGACAGGAAAAGGTTTTATTGTTTTGATTTTTTCAAAACATAGAATCTCACTATGTTTTTGAGGCTAGTTCAAACTTTTGGGCTCAAGTGATCTTCTGCCTCAGCCTCTCAAAAATTGACTTTTTTGTGTGTGTGCTAACAATGTCGTCTATATTAAATGGCTAAATCATCTATATTAAGCTAATCTTTAGGCAGGTGCCATTGCCTGTGTGACATTTCCTACAAGTTCCTTTTGAAGACTTTAAACTGAGGTACCATTTTCAATACGTTAGAGATGAAAACAACTTCCTCTGTTAAAATGCAAATACTGATGGAGTGGTAGAAAGATATGTTGGCTGTCTTCTGTCTCACCTTCTTGTTCTCACCTTCTCAAAGATGATTCCTGAGAGCAGGCTTGACTGGGGTGAGGTGCACCACAAAGGCACTGGTCTCTGGGTGTGAAAAGGTTGGTCACAATGATGAGCACCATTGGAGGAGGGGTCCAGGTAGGGAAATGAAAACCACCCTTCATTATAAATGGCTGACCCTGGCAGCTTGGTCAGAGTACAGGACACAGAGTGTAGCTCCCTCCTCCTTGTACTCCCTCATGGAGTGCTCTGTCCCTTTAATCTTTCTGGCTATGTTTTCTCTTACTTCCTTCACCGAGGCTGCTGATATTTGCCCACTTTGGCATTTGTCTAGGCCAGCACAAATGGAAGCAAAATACAAGTTCTTCTGACAGTTCCATCGTGTCTATGTCAGAGGAAAAGTGGAGAAGAGTTTTAAGACTTCCAAGACATCTGATGATGCTTGGAGGAATTACAGGAATTTCACATTTTATATTTTCCCTAAAATTTATTTAGTCTTTTCCAAATCTACCTGCATAAACAATTACCTGAATGTCCTGGTCTTTTCCTGCTACACTGGAAATTGGGAAAGGGGGGTGTGTTGTCCCAGTGAGGAAGCTGCTTTTGAACCAAGGACAAATAGTACCTCTGAGTTGTCTCAGAAAATTCATTGCCACGGGTGCTTTTCTTAGATACTCGGTTTGAACTTTCTCATGTCTCCTCAGTACCTTGATACCAGCACAATTGGGGACTTTTAAATATACACAGTGGACAGGTAACTTATTCCCTTTTTCAAACTAGGAAATTCTGGGCTACCCACTGTAAACTAAATACTCTTCTCCTTGAAAATCTCAGAATAGGTCTGTGTGATATCAAACACCTATGCTGGGAAAAACAGGAGCAAACAAAGCCATAAGGGACTGCCTTTGAAATGGAGCCTGGGAACCATTCAACCACATAGCAGTATTTGTTTGCTTTCCTTGTTTCCCCAGAGCTGTGCTCACCTGCAGGCAACAACCTGCACTTTGTCATTTGCTGGGATGAGGAGGGGCAAGAGAAGGGAGGCACTTTGGCTGGCTTGTCAAAGCATTCCCAAAGAGAGGCTGTTTAAAGAGTTCGTATCTTAAGTAACCCTCAATCTGTTGTTCCTTTCACTTGGGGATATGCCAGGGGCTTCAGCTGACTCAGCTTGGGCCCAGTTCTGTAGTCAGTGCTTAATCCCAAAAGTTCCTGGTTTCTGGCATTGGTGAGAGTTTTGCCTGCATGGAGAGGGCAGAGACAGCACCTTGGCTGGCACTAGCTTTGCATTAGGTATGTTTCAAGCTGTTACTTTCCTCTATGAACTCTAATTGCTGGTGTAAAAAGGATTAAGGAAACAAGGAACTTTCTTTTCCAGGAGAAGCCCAGTTGGCAGCATATGAATAGTGTGTCACTCACGCAGGAGAACATGGGGAGGGCACCTTCCCCCACTGAAAACAGAACAAGAGTCAGGTCTTAGAATCTTTCAGATTACAAGGAACAATGTACTATGCAACCTTATTTGGATGCTGCTTCTTAAAACAATATAGAGTAAAGGAGCTATTCTTTACCAGAACTGTATAGAAAACCCAGACCTTGCTGACAGTTATTGTTTGAATACAAGATGTCCCCCCAAACCTCCTGTGTTACTGCAGGATGTTCAGAGGTAAAATAATTGCATTATGAGAGCTGTAACCTAAGTAGTGGATTAATCCATTGATGGGTTAATAATTTGAAAGGACTATTGTACTGGGTGATAACTGCAGGCAGGTAGGATATGGCTAGAATTGGATCACTAGGGCCTTCCCTTTGAGTTATATTTTGTCCCTGATTGTTTCCTCCCTCCCTCTCCCTCTCACTTGCTCTGTCTCTCTCTGATTCCCAGATTCACAGATGCCAAGAGCTGAGCACCTTTCCTCTGCCACACCCTTCCAACCTGATGTTCTGCCTCACCTCTCCCCCAGAGTAATGGAATGAGCCACCCATTGACTAAGACATCTGAAACTGTGAACCCCAAATAAACTTTTCCTCCTCTAAGTTGTTCTCATCAGATATTTTAATCACAACAATGAAAATCTGACTAACACACTGACCACTATGTCAATATACCCTAGGATGAGGGCCTGGGATTTTCTCTGCTCCAGGGCTCTATAAATTTGGTGCTGTGTCTTCTCCCCATCTATGAACACAGGGACTAGTATCTGGGTTTAAGCTACCCAAGAAAAAGTTTGATGGCTAAGCTAGGAAGTCCACTAGATGGCTCGTATAGACTGCCCTGTTGATCAGAGTTGTCCTGCAGTCTGTTCACTGGCTGATAATCAAGAGGACTCTCTTGGGTGCTGATGCCTATCTCTGGCCCACAGGTGAGACAAGCTGGTGAGATCACAAGTCAGGGTGCATTCTGATTCATGCATGAGGAACAGCCATGTCTAAAGGCCTCTGATGTGGTCCAGGGTTGTGGCAAGCACTCAGGGTGTTGAGCCAATCTCAAAGGGCAGTGTTGGAGGTAGAATTTGATAACTAAATAATTTGAGACACTAAAAGTTTGACTTTGGTCCTCCTTTATCTTAATGAAACTCAAAAATAAGAGGAGGAGACTCTAATTCCTGCAAGGGCCCCTGAGAATCTTTGGTCTAACAGAGACTTCACCACAGAGCTAAGCTTCAGCACCCCAAAAACATGAGCACCTTGAGGGTGCATGTGACTGCTATGAGGTATCATAGAAGAGGTGGCAGAGGTGACACTGGAAGAGCTGGAGCAGGAGAAGAAGGATATTGGGTGATTGGAGCTTTAAGAGAACTGGGTAAGAATGTATTGAAATGCATTGATTAACTCTAGGTGTTGATCATGGCACCTTTAGGAAAAGGCTGGAGCCCTAGATTGGTAGGTAGAAGAAGAATCAATAAAGCATTGCTCTGATGAGAAAAAAACAAAAACAAGAATAAAAGTCCTAAGGAAGGGAGTAAAGAATAAAAATAATACATTAAGGGAGAAAAAACTCCATATTTGAAATGTATAGAAAGCATTAGTCAATTTTGAGACTCTATTGACTTAGGATGTTAGAAAGATATCTGTCTTAGCCCACTTTCTATTGCTGTAACAAAATACCTGAGACTGAGTGATTTATAAAGAATGGAGGTTTATTTGAGGTCATGGCTCTGGATGCTGTAAAGTCCAAGAGCATGGTACCCATACCTTCTCAGCTTCCATTATGGGCTTCATACTACTTCAACCCATGGTAAAAAAACAGAAAGGAAAGCAAGTATGCATCAAAATATAAAATGCATTATAACAGTCTCAGCCTTCCATATGACTAATCCAGTCCTATGAGAGGAAGAACTCACCCTCATAAAAAGGCACTAATCTCTCTTAATAAATTATATAACCACCTCTTAACGGTCCTACCTTTCTATACTACAATGACCATCAAATTGCATCATGCATTTCAAAGGAGATAAATAATTTTCAAACCATAGCAATATCTGAAATAAAACCCAACCCAAAAGCAATAATTGTCATTTACAGAGCAGTTGAGAGATCACAGTGGTTGTGTGTATGTGTAGACACCTGCGTGTATCTCACAACAGGTGAGGAGCCAGCATGAGTGAAGTTAGAAGGAAAATGCCATTAAGAGATGGTATGAGGTAAAGATCAGGAGAATTTTAGAGCTTAAGCGTTTAGAGAAGAGTGTTAAAGTTGTAAGCTTGTGTCTTATGGATTAAACCTAGTTGCCAGCTCATATTAAGCAATGTTCTATTACATGAACTACTGGCTAGTAATGACTGGCTAGATGTCAATATCTTGGTTATAATGGTTGAACCCACTCACGAGGTCACATATCTACCTGTTAAAACACCTTGCAAATGTTCTTGAACTTGAGAAGATAAGAGAAGATTTGTTGAAAATGGAAGGAGATTATTTTAATATACAAGTCAATGCAAATTAACATATAATGTAAATTACCAGTGGTCCTGCAGTAATTTTGCTGTTCTTCCTCATGTAGGAGCTCTTGAAAACTCACAAGACTGGGAATGGTCTGGTGTTGTGTCATCTATCAAGTTCTGCTGAGTTTACCCACACAGTGTTAACACAAGCACATCTGTCCCATAATCTCCTTTCTTGTGAGACTTTAACTTATAGTTCCTGCTGATAAAGGTGCTCAGATTTAATTTTAATACCTGTCTTCAAGCCTAGCTTGGTGGTGCATGCCTGCAATCTCAGCTTCTTGGCAGGAGTATTGAAAGTTCAAGGCCAGCCTCAGCAACTTACCACGGCTATAAGCAACTTGGTGAGACCCTTTCTCAAAATAATAAACAAATAAATAGACAAATATATAAATGAATAAATGAATGAATAAATAAATAGGATGGGGATGTAGGGATGTAAAATGCTTCTGGGTTCAATCCCCAGTATCAAAACAAGCAAACAGCCATGTCTTTATTAGGAATTGCTAATGAGGTTTTGTTTCCCCAGTCCCATCTGGAAGCACTATCTCTCCATTCTGCTTGGGACTCTGGCAATTGACTTTCATTCTCATTTTCCCTCTAACTCTTCCTAGATTGGTTGCATATTATTCCTGAGATCTTTGATTTGTCTATACCGCCTGCATTGGCCACAGAAGGAGTTAAATTCTGCCCCTTAGATTAAGTCAGAATATCACCCAATATTAAGCAGAAATGGAAACTCAGTGTCACCGTCTGTATAATACTGGTAGGAATCTCGTCTATCACTGCAAGTCAGGGGCTCTTCCTGTTTAGCCATTTTATGCCTCATGTGGTGAAGATTCTAGTTTCATGAGTTACAGAGACTCGATACTATATGTAGTTTTAAAAAAACTTCCTTGCCTCTCATTGCAAGAACCATTTCTATTCTCTCTCCCAATCCTTCAACTACCTTAATCAAACCACTGCTACCTTATGCTTGTATATTGAAGGCTGCCCAGTTTCTTCTATAATCTCTGCCATGTCTGAGCAGCACAACCTCCCATGACCCCTTCATAGTACCTGTAAATGCACTGACTTTTTTCACATGAGATGTCTCTAGCTCAGCAAAGTTGCATGCCCCAAAGTCAAGATTTGGCCCAAGGTCATAAGGCTAGAAAGTGGCAAAGCACAGCCTGGGAAAATCATAGGCTTAAGACCTTTGCTATGCTCAACGTTCCTCCCTAGTTTAACCTCTCCTCCATCATTTGTCCAACCTCACAGGGAGTTGCTTTCTGAGAGCTTGGAAAGATGAAGCGTGAAAAGGATCTGATACACTAATGCTTCAACATGTCACCCTTCTCAAAGACATTGCACTTTAATGCTTCATTCAGTTATATAATATGAAGGAAGATTCTCCTAAATATAAAATTGCACACACTAGTGAGAAATTACTCAGGGATGTATTGGTGGAAAATGGGAGCTTTTTGACACCCCTTGAATCACATCACAATCAGGATCCCCATCACATGGATTCCCTATTCCTCATGATGCTGACCTACCTCTAAAGTGTTGATTGAAGCACCTGCTAAGAGTATAAGTACAGGCAGAGGTGCTTCATTGCCATTCACTCATAGCATAGTCTGTGCAGTGTTTTGATTTCACACTGACCAAACATGGATTGGCTCTGCTGGTGAATTTCCTTAGTCCAGTTTTGCTCCATTCATTGCCACATCCAGTGATACCAGATCTGACCATAAAAAAAATGCAGCCCAGCAATTCAACTGTGGACCAGTGACAAGCAGCAAGGGTTAACTAGTTTTGCATGAAGCAAGCCTGGCTCAACCCTGTGACTCTCTTTTTCACATTTGCTGCTTATTCATAACCCAAGCCCATCTGCTGTGCAAGGAACAATCAGCGGCTCCTGTTTCAGATGTCAACCGCCCCAGCTGTTTCTCTCTCTCCATAAACATGAAAGGGGGGAGTAATTGCCACAAAATTAATATTCTGGCTTGATTATTCTTAAGCAGTGAAATGAAGCTTGATGAATTCTCCTCCTCTCCCACCATTGCCTCAGCCCCATATAATGCAAACCTATACCAGGTAGCCTAGGTTAAACCTCCTGAGAAAGCTCCAGTAATCATCAAAGGCTGGGCTGTGACCCAGGCCCCCTGGAAATGCCAAGGTGAGTCCCATGTGTACATGGAAAGATTGACAAAACACTCGGGTTTTACAAGGGCTTTGAAAGTGTAGTCGACATTGAAATTAAAGATGCAGATTCCCATAATCCCAGCACTTTGGGAGGCTGAGACAGGAGAATTGCGAGTTCACAGCCAGCTTCAGCAAGGCCAGGAGCTATGCAACTCAGTGAGACCCTGTCTCTACATAAAACATAAAATAGGGCTGGGGATGTGGCTCAGTGGTTGAGTGCCCCTGGGTTTAATCCCTGGTATCAAAAAAAAAAAAAAATGCAGATTCCCCCAGCTAGCTCAGGCTAACTCTTAGATATGTTTTGACTGAGAATCCAAGAGTCATAATAATCACTTCCATCAGCATTCTTTGATTTAAGGTCAGGCATAAGTTAGTATGGAGAAAACATTTTCCTCTCTGTTTTTTCTCTACCGGGGCAGCAGAAGTTAACTTATGATCTTTCTCATCATGAAAGCTTCCTTCAGTTATTTAATCAACTTGTCTTAAGCATCAGCACATCTTCCTTCAGTCATAAGCATGCATGGAAGCACCTTGTATGAGTATCTACAAGACTCACCACAGAATAGTCCCTGCCCTCCCCAGACTTCATGCTGCCTGATATTGGGGTAAACCCATGAAAAAAGGAGAGAATGAAACAGACTCAGTCTTGCTCAGCATAATCTTGAGCAAATGTCATGATCTGTGTGTGCTTCAGCTTCTTTATCTGAGATGAAGATTGGATTGTGGAGAGGACAGAGAGTTGAAAAGTATAAGGTGAGTAAAGCAGGCCCTGGAACACACCAAGTAAAATGTAGGTGCTGCTCTAGTGCTGTTCTTCTATCTTAAAGGGTTTGCATGCAATATAGCAGAGGTGGACCATCAGGAAAGGACTCATAGAAGGGGCACATGTAAGCCAAGCCATGGTCAAAAGAACAGGAGCTCAATATGCCCAGAGAAAACAGAAGCCAAAGAAACAGTCAAGCCCAAGTAAGGAAGGAATGAAAGTTCTTAGCATGTTCAAAGTAGATTGTCATATGGGGGGACAAGAGTGTAAGTGCATGGTGATAGGAAGGGAGATAGTGCAAGAGTGGAGCTAAGTTTGGAACAAATTTTAAAAGATTCTGAGTGAGAAACTGAGGAAGTAGAAAGGACTCTTAAAAGAATGGAAAGCCTTGGTGAGTTTCTAAGAAAGATAATAACCCAAACAAATCTATAGCAAAAAAAAAAAAAATTTCCTAAGAACGACCAGTTCAGTGCCTGGATTGAAGTGACCTCCTGACAATCAAGTTAGCAAAGCACTCTCTCATTAAAGGAATCCTAAGTGGCTGTTGTTTGGTTGTGGAATTTTGTTCAGCTGATTATAACTTTCAATATGAGTACTGAATTTCATACTGGACAAATCTTAATATATGAAGCAATTTTTTTCCCTCAGCATTGTGCATGGATATATATCTTTGTGCACACCATATATCTGTGTGCAATGGAGGGAAAAAGGTGGATCCAGTAAGAAGAGTCAGATTTGTGTGACAAATTTCAGTGACTTCTAATCCTGCCTTCAAAAATCTCCTGTCCATCCCACTCTTCTGAAATTTCTCTAGTGGAGGTCCAATCCTTTGTTTCTCTGTAGCTTAATTATGTTTACCATGTGAAGAACATTTGTGGGTAAACCCACTCCCCGCCAATTAGAGAGCTCTGTAACTTTGGACGAGTTATATAACCTGACTTCCTCACTTCAAATGGGGATAATTGAAAGGATTGTAAGGAGTACTCGATGGATTAAAATAAGAGCAAACCACTTAGCAAAAGACTTTATATTCGCTGAATGAAATAATCATGACCCATTGTTGGTAAAGAAAGAACAAAAAAGGATGTGGACATAGTCAGATGTGAAGTCAAATGTGGCTCCTTCCCCAACCTAAGCCATGCTACATGGTGGGTAAACCTTTAAACTCCAATCTGCCACTCTGTGACCTGAGCCTTCCTGTGCCTAGGCCTCCTTATGCCAAATGGAGATAAGGACCATGAGTCAACTGCATGGAGTTATGGTGGAGATGAAATGAGTTGGTGTATGCAAGGTGGGGAGAACTATGCCTGGTTTATAATGGGCCCTATTAAGTTTTGTTACTGATACTACTAAAGGTGGAGCTAAGGAGCTTGGAGAAGCAGGGTTCCATCAGGAAGTTAAGCGTGACCAATAGAGAACTAGGGATGCTAAAGAGCAACTTCCTGATGACCAGGCTCTGAGCACACAGCAGGACCACCACTGCCCTTGGAACTGGCATGTTATGACTACAGGTTCAGTAGGGCCATTCACTAACTGGAACTCAAATCAACTATAATCAAAATACAGTGCTAGAATATTCCAGGTTATGCCAATATAATGACTTAGAAGTGATGACATTCATTGGGATGTACCAATTCTAATACCTTCGTTAGATAGTAAAGAGCTGGGAAATGAGGGGAGACATACAGAGTTGGTCCCACAGCCTATGAATAACTTTTCTCTTGGGAACAAGTGTGTGTCCCATGTTGAAAAATATCAATGCATAGCAATCAAAATTTCCTAAGCTTGTAAAAATGAAGTGGTCCTATGGAAAAAGAGTGAGGAAAAAACAATGATTTGAATTATCAAAGGATTCTTTTCTTCAGGGAAAACAAAAGAAACGTAAGAAAAAACAAATTTAAAAAAAGGATTCTCCACATATTTTCTTTAAATGGGATCCTTTCTTGGTGCATTTCAATTCTGATTCAAATTTGCAAATACCAGGTTTGTACTGCTGTGTATAAACCATTTGTTCTGGAAAAGAGTTAAAAATGTGTAAAGTGAGGCACCACTGTAGGAATGCTATCTATGAGCGATTAAAACAAATCAGAGAAAAGGAGCTATTTTCTTTATGAAGAAATGGAGCAATTTCACTTAGAGTGTGTGAGCTTCAACATCAGCTGAAAAACAGCTGCTCCAAGGAGGAGGCTAAGCCAAAAGAGTGAGGTTGGGAGGAAGTCGAGATGAGAGCTGTTTAGTTCTTTAATGCTCCTGTGTGTGGATAAAAGGGTGAGAAGGAGGGGATCTTCTTTGGCACAAGCTGCAGTTCCAAGCAGTTCTAGAAGTTTCTGCCTCACTGAATATGATCTTCCCCCATGGCCGGCTGGAGGGGAGGACCAGGGCCAAACACATGGAGCAGTGATGTAGCGGGGCCAGGGGGTCAGGCACCTGTGAGGCCACAGCCGCATTACGATCTTCAGAAGCTGCTTTTCGACTTAACCGAGTACAATTTTCCATCCCATATGTGCAAAGCATTTCATCCATTAGTGTCTTCTTGGCTCTTTTGGGCTTCTTTTTTCCACTGAAAAAAAAAAAAGGCCAAAATATAAAAACTTCCCCCAAACTCCAACTCATCACACACAAATATTTTGTTTCTGAAATCCATTCCATTTTCTTCTCAAAGACTGGCATATTTTAACCTGTGGAGGCTCAAGTGCCCCCATCTGCTTTTGATTAATGCAAGTTCCCTCTTTCCTGGGTCTGAACCCAATCACATGAAACAAGGTACTTTGCTGAGTGTTGTGAGGCATAACGAGGGACCATGAGCAGCTGTCTTTAAGGAGCTTACATTTTAATTTAATGTAATTTAATTTTAATTTAATTTCCATGTAACTGCCTGTCTGATTTCCTCAATTTCTACTGTACAGTACACTTCCCCACCCCCAAAAGAATATGCTTTTAAAAACTTGCAAACTGACACCACAAATCCTGTAGAGTTGAGGTGAATGTGTGTGTGCGCACACACACAAACACACAGATGCACACGCATCCCAAATAACTACTTTGGATTCTATTCTGTAATATATAAACAACGTGACACTTTGGGAAATCGAGAACAGAAGGTTTTGTGACCTAAAACCTACTTGTAGCCCAGATGAGGCTGACTATGGCGAGGATAGTTTGAAAAAGGAGACAGGCTAGAGGCAAAGGGGCCAACATATGACACTATTGAAGCCACACGGGTGAAAAAGACAAAGGCTTGAATGAAACAATGATGTGGGAAGGGAGCAGAGACTAAATATATAGTTTGCAGTCTTAGTTTATTCCCTGGGTATCTGACTGGGGCACCAAGGAGATGGTACTCATCTTCTCTGAGATATAGGATTCACAGAGAAGAGCCAGTGGGAGATGGAAAGATAATGGCTTAAGTTTGAAATAAACCAAGTATGAGATCATTCTAGGAATTCCAGGTATGTATTTAGCTATGGGTTGCCTTGATGTACCCATGTGTACCAACTTGATACTCTGGAGCTAGGTAGAAGAGTCTAAAGATGAGAGGAGGGGTCATTGTTGGAGCTCATCAGGTAAAACAAAAGAATGGCCAGTCTGAGAATGGCCAATCACATTTGCCAAGGACCCAGGGGATTAAGAGACCAGAGGCAGCCATGGCACATGATGCAGGTATCCAATAAGGTGAAGACTGGAAAAACAGTGTTTCTTGCCAGAGAACCCCAGTGATGTGGACTGAGGTAGGGGTGGGGTAGGGGGTGAGTGGTAGAGGGTTTGGAGTTGGTGGAAACCTGCCAGGCCAAAATGGCAGCGAGTATAACCACACAGATTGTCACATTAATCCTCATGTTTATTTTGCAATGCCATAGACTTTTGTTACAAAGGGGCTCAGAAAAGCATTTGAGGTGGAGCAAATCTGCAGGCAAAGCCTCACATTCTAGTCTTTAGTCTCATCCTCCACTCAACACAATGCACATGGCCTGGCATGTGCTCCAAGAAGATGAAAGGAATCAGAATTCATTGCAACATTTGAAGGAAAGAATTTTAAGGATTAACACACACATAATCATGGTAGTCTTAAGATCTAAAAATCTCAGTACACTTACACAGTTCCCTCAGCAACCTCTCCTGGCCACTGGGTAGCAGGTTGGTAGCTGATAAACACCAATCTTCCCAGTTGACAGATGATATAACCTAATGATTGAGTGGCTCTTAATCAGAGTCTAGTAGGCACCAAAAGTTCAATTGTAAATGATAATCAGGAATGGCCAGAACTCCAGGGCTTCACCTGTGTATAAGGGATTATCAGGGATACTCATTCAGCTCTCAGTTTCCCTAACAAGCTCAGTCCCTACAGTTTGTACAATTCTCAAATTTTTAAAAATGTAGGCTGAACTGTTCTAACTTAGGACACAATTATAGAGCAACTCTTTATGTGAAAACATCCATCCAAATAGGCCCACTTTGGCATAGAAAGAATGTGTGATGATGAAGTTCTTCCTTTAGCTGCTGCAGTCCTGCCTTGCTGTACCCATGTGTGCCAACTTGGTTCCCTTGAGGCATCAGTGGACACTTGCAAATTGTGTTGAGTGGTCCAGGGAAGGTGTGTATTTGTGAATACCTGGCTAGGGCTACCTGGTAGTTCTCAGGTACTAGTTAACACTTGAGACCTTCTCTGTAACTCCATCACCCCGATTCTCCAAATCCTACATAATATGACAGCATCTTGTTGATTTTCCTCCCACTTGAAACCACATGATTGTGAAGTCCCTTCGCTCACGATCAGAGGAAGCCACTCACCCACTTCAGAGCTTAGTGAAAAATATAAAAAACGTTTTCAAAGAACGCAGATGACTAAAGTGTGTGCTTCAGTTGTTCCTGTTGTCTCTCAATCCTGATTTACTGAACTTTGGAACTTTTGCCCACCTCAGTTAAATGACCTCTGACCCCTTCCAGGAAGCAGCTCATCAGTGTGGCCTCTGGTTGCACTGCCGAGGTTTATTCCCTAGCCTTGCCATCTGCTATCTTGGAGCTAGGGATAAGTTGTTTAGCATATCTGTGACTTGGTCTCTCATATCTAAAATGGAAATTAAAATAGCACCTCTCTTGTCTGGTTATTATAAGAATTAAACTAATTAATTCATGTTATGTGGCTAGAACAATGCCAAACACATGGTAACGTTAACTAGTTGTGTGGTTGTGATTGTTACTACCTACTTGCATAAGCCTCTTGGTGTACAGCTTCTCACTCTCCCACACAATGGACTGGCCCCAAGGAACCTGGAACCTGTGAGGCTGGCTTCTCTGGTGGCTTCTAAACAATGAGAACCGCAGCAACAGGAAAACTAGGTGCTTCTAAGAACTGACAATATCCACTTGGGGGTTAGAAGTTCTGTCCTTACTGAGAGGAGGTATAGGGAAAAGTCAAGATGCTCTTCCCCCAAAACTACCTTTTAGTTTCTAGTATTTTCTGATCTTTTAGGTCTTTATTTCTCTGGGCCCATTCAACTTTCAGGGAAGAAGAGAATTTTGGAGATATTCCAGAATTCCACAGTGGCTGAGTATGTTACAGGATGACATAAACTTCTTCCAAGTTTTATTCATGAGACTGGTTTCCTAGACTTTTTGACAATTGGCATGACCCATTCCTGGGTAAATGTGCTAGTTCTCTTTCACTGATAGTGGGAACAGCCATTGATGAAGCCCAGCTTATCTGGGTGATCTTCATGGGCAGCCTAGGAGACAGCTACCCCTGCAATAAATCTCCCAGGTGTAGGCCAGGCATAAGCTCCCATGGAGGTCTGGGCATAGGAGCCATTCAGAGAAAAAACAGCATCAGCAAGCACTAGGAAGAAAAGTCTGGAAGACATCTGCTTTTTCTTACCATACCTTCCAGATCTTTCTGACAAAAGGAAATGTGGATTACAAGGTCCAGGTAGTCTTCAAGACATCACTGGCTACAGAGAAGAGAGATTGAGGAAAAACAAACCGGAATAGCAGCAGCAGTGAAGGCAGACTGAATTTATTGAGGCACTGTGCTTAGTGCTTTAGGAGTGTCATCTCTTTTTATCCCACCCAAAGCCTTCCTAAGCAGGTGTCAAGTAGTAAGTGAGGGTGGTGGCAAAAAGCATAAGCTCTGGGGTGGGATTTATCAACTTCAGCACTCCTGACAGTTTTTGGCTGGATGATTCTTGGTTGCAGGAGCTGTCTTGTATGCTCTAGAGTATTAAACAGCATCCCTATTCACAGCCTGATAAATACCAGTAGAGCCCTCCTCCCTCTCCCAGTAGGGAGAACCACAAATATCTCTGGACATTACCAAATGTTCCCTGGGATGCAAAATTGCCCTGGTTGAGAATCAATGCTCCAGTGTCTCAGAAAAGGCTCAGGAACTTTTGGCTCCAATGCTTACTATCAGCAGAGATGTGCGTTAGTCTCCCCATTGATAAAAGTACCAGCCATGTCAGATTGTTAAAATCTTAGCTGAAGCCTGGTGCAGTGACGCACGCCTATAATTCCAGCGATTCTGGAGGATGAGGTAGGAGGATTGCAAATTCAAAGCCAGCTTCAGCAATGGTGAGGCACTAAGCATGGCCTCTAAATAAAATACAAAAATGGGTTGGGCATGTTCCTCAGTGGTTAAGTATCCTTGAGTTCAATCTCCAATACAAAATAAATAAAATAAATAAAACAAAACAAAACAAAATTAAATTAAAAAAATCTTAACTGAAATACTTCCGGAATCCTGTTTAGAGCAGTGCCTGGATCATAGAAAATTTTAATACATGTTAGCTATTTTAATTACTCTAAGTTTCATCAATTTTTCTCACAGATGAGGAAACTGAGACTCAGAGAGTTAAATAACTTGCCAATTGAGTGTGTGGCTGAACTGGAGTTCAAACCCTCACCATCTGCCATCAGAGCTGCATGCTCTCAAACCAATTCTCCCAAGAGAGAAGAACTCAATTCCAGGACTGTAAGTTGCTCTGGGTCAGGCTACTTGGGGGTCCTAGTGAACTGAAAATGCTCAGATCTTGGTGTCTATTCCCTGACATCAGCTCAGACCTCACCCCAGCATCAGGGGTAACTGGAGCTTGAGAAGCTTAGCCAGGCTGCCACGGCAGTTGTCTGGCATTTGACATTATTTGTCGGCGGTCACAAGTGGTCACTATCAAAGATTACTATTTGTGTACTGTGAGTCACAATATGCCAGATTCATAAGAGCCAGATGTCACAGTTGACCCAGACGAGGCCCTCAGACCAATCCCACGCGTTTTGTGTGTCAGGCCTATACCCATTCATAAAAAGACTCTCTCCCAAAATATAAGTCTTGAGGAAAAAAAATATCCCAAGTCGATTGTGCAATTCTGAGACTAGTTGCAATTGATTTCCAAGCCTTTCCCCCCACGCCTCTCATACTTTTAATTCTGGATTAATTCTACGGTTCAAAGCAGAGGAAGGGACATAGTGTCCATCATTCGACCCCAGAAGAGGAAACAGGAATTGAAAGACATAAGTAGGTGAGCATGGAATAATAATGTTATTTTTGCTGTTGTAAATGTTAAGGCTACAAAATACCTCCTGGTCAGAGTCAGACAGATGTGTCACTGAACCCCTCCCCCTTTGCTCCCTTTTCTTTTTTTAAACTTTGGACTGAGCCACTTTCTCAGAAGCACAGCTGAAAAACCCTTAAAAACACATGCACACATACACACCAGTCTCAGGAGTTTGAGGTGTCTGGAGTAAGGATTAGAGAGGTTCAAGTCAGCTCCCCCTTGTTAAAATTACAGCTGCACCAAAGATGGTACAGTATATCAACCTGGGGCTCAGGAAACTCGTCCGGTTCTCAAGAATAAGAAAATGCAGCTGTGCTGGATCAGACAGAAGGCGGAGGGTGAGGCTTCCCTTCCCCCCTTACCACTCTGTCCAGAAAGAAAGGTCAGAGAGATGCCCAAGTGCACCAGGCAGAAGCCAGGTGGGCTAGGGATGAAGCACATGCATCTGCCATTCTATACCTGTTTAAAAGTCAGGTACACTTTTAAAAAATTAAGTGCCAAAAATAAACTTTCTGCGTTTAGCATTTTTTCATTTTTCATTTTCACTTTTTGTTTTCCTCCAGGGGTTGAAATTTAATCTCTCTTTTAGCAAAATAGAGCTGGCTTTCTCTTTCTCTGGCTTTTTCTCCCCAGTAGACTCTCAATGCCTATCCCATAGATACGCTCAGCTGATTACGAAGCCTGTGCATTGTCACCAAGGCCTGTTGTCAGCACAGAAATGTGTTATGGAACAGGTGCTTTTACATCACCCCCAGCACACACATACACACACACACACACACACACACACACACACACACACACAAACATCCATAGTCACGGTGACCCTGCTAATCTGCAGGTTCAGCCCTTGTCAGGTGCTGAAAGCAGAGGAATCCCTTTACGAAAGGCACCCACCATGGGGTGACGGAGCATGGGAGTACGTGTATATGTGTGTGTGTGTCCAGCTGTCCTGTAAGTTTCCAAGTTTTCTATGGGTCCCACTACTGCAGTCATTGGAGTAATGTGACCTCATTCAGTAGCTGTTCTAAGAAACTTTGGACTAGGGCTAAGCTTGCCCCTCTTCAGAGGATGTCCTCCCTGACATTTCTCCCTTCCCCAAGAGACACTTTTGGTAAGTGAGGCAATACAAGCATCATTCACCAGCTGCACCCCCGCCCCTGAGTTTGATGACCTACATTATTGGCTAGCACAGACTCATTTTTTAGTTTAACTCACGTCCGGTTAGACACAAAGATATTTTTTAAGGCTACTTTGTGGGGGGTGAGGACACATCAGGGGTCACTCCCAATGTGTTCCAAATCAGAGCCTCACAGGCCAACCCCACAGAGAGCCAGAAGGAGGAAATGACTCACTCCCCAGGCCTATCACTCTCTTGTAATATGTTAAAACTCTCTCTCCCTTAGAAGGCCAGGGACCATCACTGAGGTTCAGCCACTACTTGAAACCCAGTCCAGCCTCCAAAAGAACCCATCACCCTTTGCCTTCCAAATCAAGGTGCCACATCCTAATGATCCTTGTCTATGCACTGGACCAACCTTGCCTTGTGTAAAAAGCAGACAGAAACAGCTTTCTCAGCCCTCACTTTTCTGATGATCTTTTGAAGGTCAACTGTTGAAATAAAATGATTTTGTATATCTTTCATAACTAGGACGCACCCACTTCAACATTCTTCAGATCCATTATTTTTAAGGGGACTGGTAGATAATGTCAGAATTATATAACTTGATACCTTGTCCTTTATTGGCCCAAACTTGTTTTATTTATTTACTCACTCATCTACCCAATAATCCTTCCATCTATTCATTCTAAAATATATAACTGCCCAATATTTGGGCACAGGGAGATCCAGGAGACAGAAAAACGTTCCCCTCACTGATGGACTGACTGGGTGGTAAACAAGTGCAACAATGTGGCCCCATGATCTGGATCTTAGGAAGCAGGGTGCAGTGCTATAACACAGGTGGTCAGTGCCACCTGCAGGCTGCAGGTAAGCTTCTGAGACTATGAGCAGTATCTCCAGGGAGGTTAGAGGGCAAAGGCCCAACTGGCAATGGGGACTCTGAGCTACTTTACAACTCTTGCCCTTATGCACAGCAATTTTTCTGCCTAGAATCCCCTAACCCAGCATTAAGGAAACTTCAGGTGCATATTAGGCATATAATAAATGCCTACTGAGGAAATTTTGAATAAATTCATAATGACGAAGAAAGAAAAGATGAGGGTAAAGACAAAATAAATAAAAGTGAGAGTGATTGTACAGGCTGCTCAATGACTGCAGAGTACAGGGGCTGCTCTTGAACTATTTGTCCATGACAGACATTAAAGCATCCAAGATGTACCTCCACTTGAATTACACAGCCCTCTCAAGAATGCTTGGCTGGTACACAAAGTGAATCCTATTTGGTATTCATATTTGTAGGCTATTCTTATAAGGAACTTGACAATGAAGAATGACATAAATTAATACCCTTAAAGTGCTAGAGAAGGGAATATTTTATTCCCAGAGAATCTTTGAATATACCTGGAGAAAGAATATGAAATAGAATGCCTACATATTGCTCGCATCTCATGTGACAACAGGGAGAGAAACTGATATTTCTGGAATGCCTACATTTTTTTTCATATTGTATTTATCTCTACATTTAACAAATAATTTTGATTGTCTGGGATGTACAGTGTACCCTCTCTGAGGGTATTGTGAGGCTTATAGAGTTTCTAAGATACAAGTCTCTGGGGAAGCAGAGTAAAGGAGAGATTTTTCAAAGTGAGCATTTGAGAAAACTCTAAAGGATGTACTGTTGTGCTTGGAAAAATGGTTGATATTTATATATGAAGTAATTGGTATACAAGTGATATTTTAGAGAGAAAAAATAGATTGAAAAAATGCATAGAAATAAAAATGAGAGGGATAAGATGTTACAGGGAAGCGTTTAATGTGTCCACAATATCCAGAGTGCATCCTGGGCATTAATTAACTGAATCCTCTCTTAATTACATGTGGTATCAATTAGTACAAGGGTCAAACACAGTGTGCTCATACTTTTATACTTTGGGGCCTTAAGGAAAATAAGTGACATTTTTAGAAAACAGAGGTCATGAGAGTCATCACTTATTTGTTACATCTCTTGATCCTGGAAGAAAAACTTGAACCAGCTGGGAGTGTGGCATGGTGGTAGAGCACTTGCCTAGCATGTGTGAGGTCCTGGTTCCATCCCTAGTATGGCAAAAAAGGAAAATTTAAAAAAAATTAAATTTAAAAGTAAAATAAATTCTTATTTTAAAAAAAGGAAAAGGAAACAAAGAAACCCAAACCACTGGTTCAGCACAAGGATGCCCTTCCACCTTGTTTGTCTCAGGAAGGATATGCAACCATGCTTCTTGTTTTCAAGAAGTGAAACAGAATGAATCCTTTGCGGGGTGGGGAGGAATTTTTAATTTATTTGATCTTCAGTTTTCTCAAATACCAATTGGTAAGGGTAATGGTGTTAACCTCAAAGGACTGTTATAATAAGTAAATAAAACCTGAGAGTCTAGCCATGTACTCAGCAAGCGCTCAGTAACACCATGATTGTGGATTGTGGATAGTAAAGGCATGTTTGTAACATTGGTCATCAGAATCACCTGGAGAGCTTCCTAAAACACAGATTTTTGATCCCATCTCCAGAGTTTCTGAATTTATAGATCTAGGGAGAACCTGGATATTGTATCCAGGGATCACTTTGTGAAGACACACTAACTGGACCACACTGCCTTTCCCTGCTATGTCACTAGACATATCTACTCTGGGCCCTATTAACACATTTCTGTCAAAGATTTTTAGATATCTTGACTCAGTGAGAGGGAGTTGATAAATTCATTCAGGGAAAAGTTGTAAATTACCCACTAATTTACTTCCTATTAGTTAATATAAGTGAGAAAATATCAAATGATAGAAACTATTTCAGGCACTTTAGATCATAAAGGAGAAAGCTATTGAGAGGATGAAAGATTAAGTAGTGTTTCTTAAACAGTGAGGCAACTTTGAAAATTTCCTGGCTAATAAATTGTAGTCATTATTTCTACATGGCTAAAAGGCCACTGCCTTTCATTTGGCCCACAAATATCACAGAATTCAGCTTCCTTTCTCATCTGTTTTCCCTCCTTTCTACTCCAGCCCTGCCTACCTCACTGCCTAGCACAAGGCTATGCAGCACACTCAAGGACAGCTTTGATGGACCCTTCCACAATAGACTAAGCATTGTTTAATCTCACACCCAACTATGAGCATAGGTCAGGAGGCATTGGTAATAGTTAAGGTACATTTTCCAAAATTTGCTATCTTCATATTAAGATTGAAGGATAGAAAACCCTAACCCACATTTGCCACTCAAGGATCTTGAAGTTGCCAAGTGGAAATTTCCAAAAGAACTTTTCTGGGAATATATTTGTTTTCCAAAAAAAGACATAGCATAATGGAAACTTCTGAGACACCAGCTGTGGATAGAAATTGCAGTATCTTGACAATACATGTAAATAATTCTGTCCTACCTTGACACTCATCCCCAGTGGAAAATATGAATGTGATATCATTCTCAGATAAACCAGGGTGGGAAAATTGATGTCTTTCTGACAGTAGGGATCAGGAGCCATCTCAGTTAGGAGAATCCCATGCAGGCACCAGAAAGAGTTTCAAAACATTACTGGCCTATAGAATCTGGAGTGAACTTTGTACCAACCCCAAAAGCTGAGTGGGAGAAACCAGAAGACACACATTGCTGGTTCTTGACAGAAGACTCACCACATAGACATCATTTCCTTTACAATCCAATTTTCCCTCACTGATATGTGCTGATATAAGCAAAGCAAACCAACATTTAGGGAGCACTTCTTATGTACTAGAACTTGTGCTAGATGCTTTACAAATAAGGGTAACTTCTTTAATCCTCAAAGTTCCTGGAAGGAAGTGTATATCTACACCCACCAATGAAGAAACAGGACTGAATCAAAGGGGAGTCACTTGTAAGTGTAGGGTTTTCAATTTAACTATCAAAAAAAAAAACTATTTTGAGGAAAAAAAATAAAGAAGAAAGTTATTCAAGTTCAAAATGGAATGGAATCCTTAAACACAGTACAATTTGGCTTGCCTATGGGTAATCAATAAAAATACCAGAACATTTTTCCAATTTAAGGGGATCAATTTGTTCAAGAATCTGAAGCTATCACACTCTCCTCATAAGCTAGGTCAGCTGGTTCTTGAATTAACCATAGTGTCCCTTCTCTTCCTTTTGTTCTCACAGTCACTGAGGGTCCCAGCTGGTTCACATGAGCAATTCTGGTTGGGAAGTTGTGCTATATTTACATCCTTAAAATCAGGAGTCTGAGATCAGTAGAGCACAGAAGATGAGTGGTAAACAGAACGAAATTTACAGAGCCCTGTAGAGGGTTAAGATCATTCAGGAAAGCAAGTTCCCTTTCCAGTAGTGGCAGAAGGTTAGAGCCTGGCAGAATAAAAACACCAAATTCCGTAGGAAATACCTCTTTCAACCCAAAACATTGTGGCTGGATATGTGAGTGGATATATAAACTTTTTATTTTTTTCCACCCTTACAAAGACACATGATCAACAAGGAATATGAGAAGAGACAATTTTGCTAGCATATTGGAAGAGAGTGGGGAGAGGTCCATGGGAGCCTGGAGACCAGCCACAGTGGCACAGCCAAGGAAACATGAAGAAAAAGGCAAGAATACAAGAGCCGGGAATAAAGACAACCCAGCGGGTGCTGGGCAGTGAGTGCAGAGATTTTCTCAGAGCCTTACATCTCACTCTGAGGATCCTCCTGAGGCCCAACAAGCTTCCTAAGGTAGGCTTAAGCCAGTGGTGGAAGGCAGAGGAAGGATTCCCTCTCCCCATTCCTCCTCTCTAACCCATCCCAGGGGGCATTATCCTTCTCAAATATTTCCTGGTATCACTATTATGATCTCTCAATCCAAGAAATCCTTGGGTTATGAATGAATCCTCCAGCTCAACCCCAGACACACGGTACACTCATACACACAGGAGTAGACATGCACAACTCCCACACACGGCACTCCTCTTCCCACCTTGATCTTCATCTCACAAACAGCCAACTCCTTAGTGACTGTGGTCCTTCACACAGGAAATACTGAGAAATTGTCTTCCAATAGCAAAAACTTCTTCAAGGAGTGACCTTGTGATGCCTTCACCTGGATAGAATAGAAAATTACAGAGGACTTTGAATTGGAAAAGGAGACTGTGGGAAAGAAAGTTGCCAACAGAGAAGTTAGTGAAATGAAAGAGGTAGACTCACATAAAAAACAAATAAAAAAGCACTCAATAACTGTGATTTATGAACACTTTCTATTTGGCAGGCTCTACTATACATGTGTTGTGTGAACTATCTCAGTTAATTCTGATAGTGCTCCTGTGAGGCATTACTCTCTTTAGCTTGCTGACGATGAAACTGAAGACAAGAGAGATGAAGCCCAAAGTATTCTCTTTTATGGAAACTATGAGGTAGGGTCTGGGAGACAGAGATTTGGCCTCCTGTGATTGTGATTTCCTGCATACAGAGCCAGCTTGTGGGGAGTTCAAACTGGGTTTACAAAGCAGTTGCACAGCACGGAGGTCTTCCACCATTGATGAAAGAAGTGACTCCTCTCTTTTCCATTTCCAAAACCTGTACTGGTCACAGAAGAGTTGGGAGTACTACTGGGCACACTAATAGTGTATAGAATAAAGCTAGCTTGTCTGTTCACATCCCATGTATGAATACACATGTGGAATGTTCGTTGAACAGACAGAGACCATCAGCTTCTCTTGGGCATTCAGTCAAGGAGCCATTTCTGAGCATTTATTTCTCAGGGCCTCAGTTTGCTTCCTGCAGAGGAAGGAAGGGCAAGTCAACACTGCAGACTCCAGCTGGAAGTCTCTAGATCAGGAGACTCAAAGGAGTTTCTTAGGTAGCGCTGTAGCAACCCTCTACTTACACACAGAGACAACAGAGGAGGAGGAAACAAGGTCAAAGGGTCACCCCCGCCTTGTGCCTGTCCCAGCCCAGGGAAGGCAAGATGGTGGCCTGAGCCGCCCACTTTTCAAAGTCTTCTCTCAACTCTTCCTCTGTCTCCTCCCTTTTAAGGTTTTGTTGGCAAGAAAAATGTGGAAAGGATAAGAACTCTTCTACCCTTGCAGGGTGTGTATGTGTTATAAGATAATTCCTTTCCTTTCCTGTGTTCTGAGTGACCCAACAACATTCCCTCATAGCAACTGCACTTTTATATGGATTAAGAACCAAATGTTGAAAACACAACAGAAAAAGGAATCTTATTGCAGTTTCCGATCTCAAATCTGCCAAGAACTGGGAGCTTCAGGGAAGCTAAATCAATTACTTAAGAAGTTTCCATTTTTTCAGCTTTTCTCAAGAAAAATTGGAGGGAGTCTCAAACCTACCTTTCCAAAAAAAAAAAAAATGTACTCACACAACAGTGAACTGATAACTAAGGCATTTCCACAGTTTCTATGTTGGATGGGAGGGCCTACCTACAAAGGCTTTTGGGGATTGCAACTGAGATAACCCTTTGAATTATAAATCTTTCCCAGATTAGTTAAGAAATTTGCACTTTTCTTTTTCAGTAATCTCAATCATTCAGAGGTCAGTGCTTTGAAGCAACAAGCATTTAAGCATGTGGACTTTACCATCTTCTTTCTAGAATATTATGGAATATTACATAGTATATTATTTTTAAAAAGCTTCATAGAAATATCACACTGAACCCCACTCATTAGTATAATTAATTCATGTTGATAAAAATGATCATAAAATGCTTCATTCAATCTCATGCACCTAAAGTTTGTTGACTGCTTGGTATGTGAATTCAGATTTAGGGAAAACTAGGGAGTTCAGAATTTAGAGGAAAAGACATGAAAGACAAGGCATGCATGACAAGAGAGATTCATAGACATTTAATTCATGCTTCAAGGGAGTGAGTGCCTATGGAGGAAAAATGATTCTGCCTCAGAAGGGCAGTTTTTTAGTCAACTTTTTCACTGTTGTGACTAAAAGACCAGACCAGAACAATTTGAGAGGTGGAAAAGTTTATTTAGGGGATCACAGTTTCAGAAGTCTCAGTTCGTAGGCAGCTGACTCCATTCCTTGGGGCTTGAGGTGAGGTTAAACATCATGGCGGAAGAATGTGGCAGAGGAAAGAAGCTCACATGATGATCAGCAAGCTGAGAGAGAGGCTCTCCACTTCCCAAATACAAAATATATCCCAAGAGCCACAATCCCAATGCCCACCTCCTCCAGCCACACCCTATCTGCCTTCAGTTATCACTCAGTTAATCACCATCAGGTGATTAATTCACTTATTGGGTTAAGGCTCTCATAACCCAATCATTTCTCCTCTAAACCTTCTTGCATTGTCTCCCATATGAGCCTTTGAGGGATACATAATATCTAAACCATAACAGGCAGGAAAAGCTAAAGTCTACTGATGGAGGCCAAGGCCCCTGGTTGGCAGGTGATGAAGGCAGTCCTGATGGATGGGGGCTTTCTTCATACCATAAAGCTGATATGCTTTATTCTATTTTATCCACATACATCCAGGTAGGTTTCAAGTCTTACAAGATTAGTCTTTCTATATTATAAGTGAGAAAACTGAGACAATAAGAGACAAAACCACTTGTCCAAGGTTATGGAAATCGTAAACCACAGTTGGGACTCAGGCATCTAACTTGTAGTCTGAGAGTGAGTGAGAGAGTTCTGGGAAGGTGCAAATAGAATTCTTGGGTAATGGCAGACATCAGTAGATGGGACCAGGAAAGCAGGGAGAGGAGTAGCTAAAACTAAGGGAACATAGAACCACGAAAATCAAGAAATAGGCTCTTAAGGAATGAACAGGATCAATAAATGCCACAAATGTCAACAAGAGCTTACATAGGATGAGAACAGTTATTGGATCTGGAGATGAGAAGGTGGTTAGGGGTCTCAGAGAAGAGGCCTTTATTAGACAATTAAGGTAAGAATATAGAATAGAGCTCGGTGAGGAGAAAAGAGGAGTTAAGAAAGCAAGAAGAGTCAGGAAAGTTGACTGACTCTGAAGGCAGCGGGAGTGTTAAGCCAGGGGTAACAAGGGTCACGGGGTGAATATTTCACTTTATTTGTGGGTCTGGGAGGATGTCAGTGAAGAAGATGATGTACTACTACTGGGTTCAAGTAGAGGCAGAAAGAATAAAACCCCAAAGGAAATGGTAGAGAGGCCAGCCCTGGGGAGAGAAGAGATAGTACAGACAAGTTGGAAAGGCAGGAAGACCAAGGGCAACACTGCCCATGGACCTTCATTTCCCATGAAGAGAGAATATGGAGAATGAAGAGAACTACAAGGCAAATGAGATGTGGAGCTGGGGATGAAACAACCAGGAAGATATCTGTTTACAGGAATGAAGAAATGTGGTGTGATACTGTGAGAGGCAGGTGTGATAATAGGAAAAATAACATCTTGTGTCTTGTGGCCTGATGTCAATGAAGGAGATAGCAATATGCTTATCTGTGGGTAAAGACATGTATGCACACGCTAAGAAAAAAAAAAGAGTTTTAAATGATTTTTTTTTTTAATGCTCTATGTGCCAGGTGCTAAGCTACTAAGGTATTGGAGTTTTTGGTTTTGTTTTCTTATTTTGTTTGCAGTGCTGAGCCCAGGGCTTCCTGCCTCAAATGCTCTATTGCTGAGCCATACCCCCAGCTCAGAAGCTAATAGATTTTTTAAGGAGGAGCACCTTTAATTTTCCCAGGAACAATATGAACTGTTGTTGTTTTTACCTTCAGTTTACAATCAGGAAAATGAAGAGTTAGTTAAGCAACTTACTTAAAGTCATGGAACTTCTTGGTATTAGAAACACATTTAGAATTTAGGTTTGTATTATAATGTCATGTTTTAAAATATTTTCTGGATGTAGAGCAATTTCTTACCTAAATTGCTACAAAACGTTTGGTAGATAAAAATATTTTTAGGAAAAATGCCTTAATTCTATTTTTTTTGATAAATAAAAATCCATCCATCCATCCATTCATTCAACCATTCCACACTTTTTCCTTAGCATTTATAATGAGCCTAGAATCTGGCAAAAAAAACCAAAGATCCAGGTATGAAGAAGACCTGATTGCTTCCCAGAAGATCTTTTAGCCTCAGGGCTTAACAGACACTTAAACAAAAATATCCATTTGTCTATTGAAAGGGGTATGGGAGAAGACTGTGCAAGGTATTGACAGGCACTAAGGGCTGACCTGAGAGTCAGGAAAGTTCTAAGGATGAAGTGGCCAGATCTAAGTCCTGCAAGATGAGTCATGTCAGGTGGACTCACAGAGAAGGGAGAAAAACATACCAGGTGGAGACAGACCTGCAAGGCCAGGTGTGGATATTGTATGGTTTTAGGGAGCTACAAGGAAGCCTGAGTGGCCAGAGTCCCAGAACATCAAGAAGTCACCTTCTTGATTTTTGATGTATCAGCTCACCACCTGCCTAAGTATTCGATGTTTTATTTAGATCAACTATTTAAAAATCATCATTTCAAATTAAAAATACACAAAGTTGTTATTTTGATGTTTTCTTTATTTTTTCCAAGACATTAAAATAAAATAATTCATCTGTGTATCTTATAAATCACCTGTCTTATGCATAGAAAATGTTCACACTCTGGGCTAGGTTAGAGTATAGATGGGCGAGTTTTAAACTTTGGGGGCTAAACCTGGGGAGTGTCATGGGAACAGTGAAACCTCTCCCTGCATCACATGGCCTTAAGCACATGCACTCACCCATGTGTAACACTCTGCATAAGATTTCAGGATAGAAAGGCCCAGGAATCCTAAATGAGATATCTATGTTGCCCTGTTTTAGGAGGAGGTGGGTTGCATTGCAAGTGGTCATGTTAAAGCACAAAAGAACAAATGTGCATCCACGTTCTAGTTTCTACATTTGGATTCCTAGAGGTCATCTTGTTGCACTCAATAGCCAGAGATACAATTGTAGGAACCTCCCCCTCTTAGCAATAAGAAGACTGCAGGTACAAGAGGTTCAGATGCTGCAAATCAGCCATGACTTGTGTGCATTGGGCACTTTAGCCCTCTACTGGCTGAAGGAGTAGAGTTAGTCCAGCAGCAGCCAGTAGAGAAAAAGAAAGCCACTGAGGAGCAGGGGCCAGGCACTGAGCCTGCTTCACAACCTTTCAGCCTGTGGGTTAGAGAGGTAGGAAGTCTGGCTGGCCTCTGTGGAGAGGATTTGAAGGGGCAGCTGAAGGCGCCAAGCAGGACCACAGCCATGCAATTCAAATTCTCAACTCCAGTTCTGAGGCTGGGTGCCTCATTAAGTTCTGCCCCTCATCACCCCTAGAGAGAAGGCTAGACAACAGGAAGGTTTGCTCCAATGGCAGAACAACTCCACTCGAAGGTTGCTCTGCCTTCCTCAAAAGGCCAGAATGGAAGGCAGATAGAAGGAAAGAAGGAAGAAAAAGGCAAAGAAGGATGGGTGGTCATGAGGCGAGTGTAGCTGCTGCCTTAAATGTCCCACTGTTTAAGCTTCCAAACAAGGTAGCCAAGAGTTCATGTTAAATGGTGAGTAAATGAAAAGGTCAGCGTGTCCGGGGACCCAATTACCCTCAGCCTGGTGCACAGGAAGGCCCAATTAGTCCTCATTAACTGGCTTCAGTGCACTATATGCAGGCAGCTCTGGCCCCTCCAGCCCCTGCTAAGATTGTGTTCCTGGGTCCAAATGCTGCATTGTGAGCTTTGCTTTCTCAAGGCTCAGGTCGGCTCTAAATACTTGCTGATTTGACCCAAGGGGGGAAAAAAAAAGATTTTGATCCAAAGATAAATAATTGTTCTTCCTAAACCTTTTAATTTCCTCTAAAATAAGAATTCTCTCTCGGCCACACAAACATCACATGAATCAAGCCACCCAACAACCCATCTCCTTTATACACTCTCAAGCGCAAGTGCGCACACATGCACACTCTGCTAGATTCAAATGATCTGACTGGAGCAAGAAGCTGGACCATACCAACATATCCTAATTTAAATGATTTAAATGAAAGTATAATTGAAGTGCTCATGCCTACTGCGTTGTGTTGGTTTAACAACCTATTATAATCAATATGCTATTGTCAACTTCAGCAAAGCCAGTTGACACTCACACCTTGTTCCTATAGGATACAAGGGCAGCACTCCCTCTATGGACATGAAAATTTTTCTCTTTGACAATTTCATCTATGTCAGTGTCTGTCATTACACCTCTCTCATGTTGATTTTCTTTCCCTTTGTCTCTCACCCACTAGGGTCCTCAGACCTGACTTTCCTTTCCCTTAAAACCCTGCTCTCAGATGGGAGCAAGCTCATCCATGCTGCCAAAACACATGGGTGCTGGTGGACAATTCAAATTTCTAGATGCCACCTAATAAATGAAAATTTCTAGGGTTAAGAAATAGGAAAAAAAAAAACACTTCAAATAAGTTCCCCAGGAATGACTATAGCATGCACATGCACATACACAGAGAAAAACCACGGATATAAAGCATTTTCCCCCCAGAGACATAAGGAAGATTTGTAAACCATGAAGACTTGGAGATTCCAGGACAATGCTCTCAGAGTCAGCCTTGGCTGGGAGATGTATAAACATTTGGAAATTAGACTTCCTGATGCATGCAAGCATCTCGGATTGAATCACTGATGGCCACATCCCTCCTCAAAGAGCCAACAGATAAGTGGAAAAGTCTATATGGTTATACCTTATCATACAAAAGCCAAGGAAGAGGGCAAGTGTGGTAAGAAAGTAGGTAGTAGAGGGAAGACTGGAAAAGGAGGTGAGAAAAGAGGAATGAGGAAAAGAAGTTTATACTTATGGATCTGTTTTCCCACAACTTTAGAATGTATATTGTTCTGACCTCCCCACGATGGCAGGATTTGTGGGACCTGAGCCACCTATATGTTTAACGTTGAATTACCAAATATTTGGGCCCTGCTAGTTTCCTTTGCCCTATATATTTAGGCCATACAATGTAAGAGCTCAAATTGCTGCTTTTTTTTTCTGTCTTTCTATCTTTTTTTCTTTTTCTTTTTTCACTTACTTCAGGAGACTAGTGATGAAATTCTCTGTCTTTCAGAGATTGAGTTCTGCATGGAATGCAAATCAGCCCACTGTGATTTAACCAGTGTATTTTGCTCATACAATGACACATCTGAAGGTGGGTGCCATTATATTCCTAAAGTTCAAGCCTCCTGTCTTTCTGATCTCTTTCTTAGAAAGTAGTTTTATCATTACGGAGGTCCTACCCTCCACTCCCCTCTGCATGACAGACAAAAAGGAAGCAACTGGAGGAAAAGTACCACGTGTATCAGGGGAACCAAACTTTTCAGAATCCTAAGCAATCCACTGCTCACTCAGGTAGACATCAGCGATAGCTACTCCCAGCTGCAAGGCAACATGAGAAATGTAGCTTTAATTTTTTGAATGTGGGACATTGTCTCCTGAACAGAAATGGAATGCTATAAGCAAGGAACAGAAATATGGATGCTGGAAAGTTAGCCAACAGTGCATGTTCCTGGTCTAGAAATATGATCTGGGTTTATGTGGAGAAGATAATTCTTGTGTTATATGTATTTGCTTCTCAGTTGAGCTCCACAGTCCTTAGATTTGTGATATGAAAAAACAGTGATACTAAATTCCTTTCTTCTTCACACAGTCCCTCAGATCTTAAAAGATGTTTCAAACTACTTCCATATAATTTTAGGTCAATGTACTTATTTATCTGTCGAGGCTCTACCAGTTGTCAGGAATAAGGCCCCAGCTTCCGGCATGATGAAATGGCTCCTTCTTGCATGGAGCCTGCAGTCCTGTAGAGAGAGAGAGAGATGCCAGTAAGTACAGGCAGAGAGAGGAGAGAGTCATCTTGATTCTTAATTCTGGTAGCATCTCTGCAGAAGACTATTTTACCACTATTGATTAATCAAGTCAGAAAATTCCTTGGTTATTTTTGCTCTTATTTGGGGAAGTGATTGGGTTGGAAACAGATGGTTTTGTTTTTCAGCCTTTTATGGCAGTGATGTGTAGACACACCTCCCAAAAGTTATGAATCAAAGAGATCAAACCACACTGCTGGTGTCCTCACTGACCCATGCTGCCTAAAGCCTTCCATCCCTAAGCCAGTCCATCTAGATTTGGCCCCAAAATAAATATCCTCAACACTGGCCATCAACCACATTATCTATGATGAACTAATATATCCTCCCACCATGAGTAACCACTGCTGCCTTCACCATCCCCCTCCTGTGGGGGTGTCTGACCCGCACCTCCCTCCCTTTCTCCTCACTGGCCATCCCCCAAGTACCTTCCACAATTCAGAAGGCAACACTCTTAATTCCAGCCAAGGAAGACTCTCCTTGGGATTGACCCAGTTTCTCTTTTCATCATAACTTCGGAGACCAGACAGAAATGTCAACATCCATTCAGAATTTACAACGTGTGATTGATGGAAATTAGGGTGGTACTGACAACCCTCATATACCGAATTCAAGCAGATTATTTGAAAGTCTACTTTTCTTGGTTTCTAAGCAATAAAGGATGAAAGGAGGGAAAGGAGGAAGAAGTAAAGAGTGCAAGGAAACAAAGAAGATGAATATTTTTATGGTTGCTTATTATGATGTAACCATCAATTTCACACTTATTTTCCAGCTTTTATTTTATCATTCCTCTAGTGAATGAGAAAGTAGCAGTCAGAAAAGTTAAATAACTTCTAAAGGATAAAACCCATCTTTTAAATGAGGAAGGGTTTGAAATTGAAATTCTATTTTTCGTTCTAAGAAAAACCAAGTAGAATCAGAAGACCTAGAATCAGTCTATAGATTTAATAAGGGGGAAAATAAACAGTCTCCGGAAAATTTGTGTTCACACAAAAACCTGCACATGAACATTTATGGTTGCTTTATTTATAATTGTCAAAACTTGGTAGCAACCAATATATCCTTCAATAGGTGAAGAGAAAACTCTGGTACACCCATATGATGGAGTATTACTCAACAATAAAAAGAAATGAGCTGTCAGATCATGAAAATGACATATTATTAAGTTAAAGATGCCAATCTGAACAGGCTACATTCTGCATCATTTTAACCATCTGACATTCTGGAAGAGGCCAAGCAATAGAGATAGTGAAAGACTGGTTGTAGAGGTTGAGGTGGGAGGGAGGAATGAACAGTCCAAGCACAAGGGAATGTTAGGGCAAAACAATTCAGCATGATACTGCACTGGTGGATACGTGACATTATACATTTGTCAAAATCCATAGGCATGAATGACAGAAAGAGTGAACCCTAATGTAAATTGCAGAATTGGTTTTAGTTAATATTAAGATATCACTATTGGTACATCAACTGTTACAAATGTACTAAAAGGGTACAATCTGTTAATAATGGGAAAAACTGAAGGAGAGAAAATATGAATTCTGTACGTTCTAAGCAATTCTTCTGAAAACCTAAAACTGCTTGGAACAATAACATCTACAGAAAAAAAATAAAAAGCCTATACATGGAGAGAAGGAGGGAAAGAAAGGGAGTTTCTGATGCTAGTGCTGGGCCTGTCACAGACGGATGCTCCACAAAGAAGAGGGGATGTTTCATGGACTTCCATTTACTCAGTCATGCTCCTGTCCCCAGCCATGGAAGTTGGAATCAGGGGAACCGGAGGAGGGGAGGGTTCCATAAGTGATATGCAAACTCTAGAGGGAAGCTCACCCCTCTGATTTGGGGGTGTTCTGACTAATATGTGACTAAGATTTTCCAAGGAGACATGATTGCATATAGCTGAGGCCTCATTGTCTATGCAAATGAGAAGCACTCACCTTGTACAGTGTAACATTTAGAGGGTTAGGTGACTCATGCTTGCGTCACGGTCTGCAGATGACTGGGCTTTCAGGTCATCACACTGCATGTAGGCTGGCTTGTGCAGAAGTCCTCACAAGGGCTCCCACATCACTGGGGACCCGAGGGGAGGAAGCGGGTACTGAGCCAGACTGAGCATTCGTAACTGATAATCATTTTATCTGTTGTCTGAAATACATGCCAAAAATGTTGATTGTGGTGCCATCTTGTCTTTTACAGCCTTTCTCTGGGGACCTATTAAAAAGGATACCAGTTAGCTGGGAGCAGTGGTGCATGCCTATCATCCCAGCTACTTGGGAAGCTGAGGGAGGAGAATTGCAAGTTTGGAACCAGCCTCTCACAATTTAGCAAGACTCTGACTCAAAATTAAAAAAAAAAAATTAAAAGGGCTGAGGATATAACTCAGCGGTAGAATTACCTGGATTCAATCTCCAGTATGGCAAAAATACCTATCAATACTTCTGAGGGCTAAACATGTAACACTCCACCCAGCCCATGAGGGAGACATCATTGATCTTCCAATTTTAGAGATGCAGGGACTCGGGCTTATGGCGAGACCAGAGCATGCCTTGCAGCCCAGTGAAGGCACTCTGGAATTACCTGTCTTCAGGGCTGCCAAATTGACTCCTTTAGGTATATGGCTTTTTATGTTACTCACTTAGGATGGCCAGTGATTCCTTTAATCCTCCCTGGTGTTATTTGATGTTCTGTAGATACAGTAAATTATAATCTTTTTAGTTCTTGAATTCTTTCTTTGATCTACTCTGTCGTTTTATGCCATAAAATTTTCCACATGTATGTAAGGTCTCAGCCTCAGAAGAATTGAAATATCCCTTCTTTCTTTGGCTGCTGGGTCTGTCAGTGTAACTGCACGTTCTTCTGCAATGATTAGCGATAGGAGGTAGGGTCTTTACACCAGAGGCAAGCCTCAATGCCAGCAGTACCTGCCTTACCTGTGTTAATAATCACTCTAACCAGTCACCAAGGGCTTCCTGAACACTGGCACTGTGCTAAGCATTCGTCCTGCAAGATCATGTACTCCTCAAAACTCCATGAAGAAAATCTCAATATCACTCCCATGTTACAGATGAGAAAGCACAGTTTGGAGGGTTTGGGTGAACTGGCATGGAGGCAGCAGGTCTGGCATCCTGAGATGACATCTGCACTGTCTTGGTCTCTTGGGCCCCCGCATGTTGTGATAACACAGTGATTACTCAGTTTAAGTAGATCAAAGAGGAATTTGAACATCTTCCTATCACAGACTCTTTGTGGTCTTTAGATGACTTTAGAAAACTAAATATGCCCCTGTTATGTCTATTTTCTACTAATGTTTTCCCAGTGGGAGCTCAAGGCGTTTCCACATGAGATGCCTGGTTTATATTCCCTAGGAGCCGTGAATGAGAATGTCATTTTCCTAAATAGCTTTGATTCTCTCATGACCACAAATCGTAGGATGTATAAAATGGATGTACAAACTTCCTGCATATTTGTCCCTTCCATTCCAGGCATGCTTCTTACACCACAGAATGTTCCACATATGCAGGAATTAAGGAGTCTTTTAAAAGGGAAATTCCCCTCCCCCAATATAATGTAAGCTTCAAATCTCATCAGTGACATGGAGGGATTGCATTCTTCTGCTCAAGAATACCACTGAGCCTCTGGGGCCTGGGGAAGCTAAACCTCTTGACTTGTCTCAGCTCTGACTTGGCCAAAGTCCTCTTTCCCAGCTGGGGGACTCCTCTCATTGTGCCCAGAGCAAGCCTATTCTTAGGACTCTTGCCCTATAGTTCCCTGAGACATCTGTGGAAGGCAAGGAGACAAGATGAGGCTGGAAGATTTTAGAGGACCAGCCATTAAAGTCTTCAGCTGTACTTCTGGAACTTCTTTGTCCAGACTACATCAGCTCCCAGAAGTGAATGTGTGAGTTTATGAATTAGCTATTTATGTCTGGATCTTAGAGATAATATAGATGTAGTGTTGTTTTTCTTTTAATATTGCTTTAAGTATAAAAGCTGAAGATATGATAATCAGCATCTAAAAAAGCCTGAATTAGGCCGATGCCTTTAATATGGATGAAGATTGTAACAGACTTTGCTCCTGGGTGTGTGCGCTAATGGTGGGTAAATACAATCAGATCAAGTGCAGCCTAAATAATCATTTGTGAGATCTTTCATTGCACTTTTACTTTAAGTTATGGCTATTAGTTTCACTGAATATAAATAGAATTAGTACCCAGACATGAAAACCTAGAGGAATGCAGCCTTCTGCCCTGGACATTCCAAGTTTTGTAGAGCTTGATGCTAGAGGGCACTTTTGGCTTAGAACCCTTTGGTGCTATATGTGATGAATCAGCTACATCAAAGCTATAAAATAGAGACAGCAAGAAGATGCCTGCAGGGGTCTGCAAACAATGTGTAAATAGGAAGTTCAATTTAAGCGGTGACCAGGTGAGGACAGGCCACATTGCCAGCCTGATGTTGCTAGGAGCAAGACTGGGCACTTATTACAAGAAGCTCGATGAAAAATGAGAATTGAGAGTCCCTTATCAGGAGAACAAACAGCAGATCATCAAACCAAGCAGCAGGCCCTTCCCAGCAAGGGGCCTTGTGAAGGTCCCAGGCTTGTGAAACTGCTGCGTCTCCACCTATGTGATCAGACGCAGCTGTGGCGGGTGCAGCAACATGCAGACCTGAGCTTGCTCACTTCACTTCGTGAGACACTTAAACTCAGAGCAAGGCCCAGCACAGATGTTGAGGGAAGTGGGCTGCCTCTGCTGCCCTTCTTGAAGTCCACTTATTACCCCTTTTGACTGCTCTAGAACTTAAAAGTGCCAATGTGTTTGGAATGCCTGCTGGAGTTTTTGATATTTCCCAAGGAGTTTGTTGGAGAGCTGTGGTTACAGAGCTAGACATGGAGTAGGGACCTAATAAATCTTTCCCTTCTTTCTGCTCTCAAATGGAATGATTGTCTTTCCTCCAACAGTAGCATTGGAGTAGCAACCTTTATTCATAGCATGTTTTATTTATATCTAACCCTAGATTTTTTCTTGGGGTGGAGGCGGGGTACCAAAGATTGAACCCAGAGATGCTTAACCACTGAGCTAGATTCCCAGTCCTTTTAATGTTTTTTTGTTTTGTTTTGTTTTGTTTTTTAAATTTTGAGACAGGGTCTTTCTAAGTTGTTTAAGGCCTCACTAAATTGTTGAGGCTGGCTTTGAACTTGAGATCCTCCTGCCTCAGCCTCCAAAGCCACTGGGATTATAGGTGTGTGACACTGTGCCAAGCTTAACACTAGATTTAATAAATGTTAACATTTTGACATATTTCTTTCATATCTGTTTGTTTTAAGAAAAAAAATTATTGCAGATATATTTGTAATACCACCATATTTCTGTCCCAAAAGGGACAGAATTAACCACAATCTTGAAGATTCTATAACTTTCCAATCAATGGTTTTATATTTTGGCACTTAAGTAAATCCATAGCATTATTTTCTTTTTAATTTTACTGAAATCATATTATACATTTGCAGTTTGTTTTTTATCCTCTCAACACCTTTGGAGTATTATCTATGTCCATAAGTGAAGATGTAGAATATGCATTTTAACTATTTATTGAGTACCTATATGCATAAAGGATAATGTACCTATGTTTCATGCATGAGTCTTTATGGTTTTGTTTTGTTTAGTTTTTTTCTGATTTTTTCCTATTTGTTACAAACAATGTGCAGCGAAGTTTGTGGCATATGAGTCCCTATCCATGAGGGTATTTTTCTCAATGATATCTACCTGGGCTGTAGAGTCCCAGCATCTTCAAGATGAGGGTAGTCTGACAATGTCCATATGAGGGCTGTGCCAATTAATATTCCCACAATCAATTTTTGAGAGTTTCCCAATTCTTCTACTCTTCCTACACTTATTATGATTAGACATATTTGCTTTCCAAAATGATGGATGTGAAGAGACATCTCACTGCTGATCTATTCTTCATTTCCCTGTCACTATTGAGATAACACACTTTTTTTTCATGTTTATTGGTCATTAGGATTTTCTTTTCTGGTAAGCACTTATTATATATTCTTTGCCATTTTAAATGATTATTTGTTTTTCTTTTTTGAGTAAGCTCTTTATACATTTGGGATATGGATTCTTTGATGGTTATAACAAATATCTTCTCTCTCACTGGGAGTTTGAACTGGGAGCCAATCCCAGATCCTTCCTCATGTTAGGGACAGTGTCTGCTGCTAAACTAAATCCCTGTCCTATGAATATCTTCTCTTAGCCTGTGGCTTGTTGTTTCACTTAGACTTAGTTTGGGTTGCCTTTTGTTGTAGAGATTTTAATTTCAATGAAGTTAAATATATGAATCCTTGGTTTTGTATTTTATGGCTTGTATGTCTTCTTTGGAGAACCCTCTCCAATTCAAGTTTATAAAGGTACTCTTCAGTACATTCTAAATATTTGCAATTTTTCCTCTCCATATTTATGTCTTCAGTCATCTTGGAATATAATTTTCTGTGTGAGTGAGGAGAGTTCTAACTTTATGTCTGTTCAAATGGAGTTTCCTCAGGATCATTTATTTAAGAGTACATCTTGTCTTCATTTACTCATAATTCTGTTTTTGTCGTATATCAAGTTCACATAGAGTTATTTGTCACTTAACTAAGGGGTCGCATTCAATAAAATGTGTTGCCTGGATGTTTTGTCATTGTGGGAACATCATAGAGTGTACTTAGCATTGATTAAGTCCTTGGTGGCACCAGCAGGTGACTTAATCTTATGGAACCACCATCACACATGTGGCTTGTCATTGACCAAGACATTATTATGTAGCGCGTGACTATATATATATGTACGTTGTTTTCCACCAATTTGTCTAGTCT
Source organism: Xerus rutilus (assembly GCA_028644305.1). NCBI lineage: Eukaryota > Metazoa > Chordata > Mammalia > Rodentia > Sciuridae > Xerus > Xerus rutilus. The sequence continues at coordinate 87,840,877 of CM053407.1, read as the reverse complement.
TGCTCTATTATCAGGCTTTTAATTACCATCACTTGTTCATGAGTATTGAATACTAATAAGGCAAGTTCATCTTTGAGTCTGGTAGGCTGCTTTAAAAATCAACACTGCAAAAAACAATGTCATAAAAAGTGAGATTTTATAAAATATGTTATAATAAGAAGTCTGAAGGAAAATGGTTATTCCTGCTTCAACATTCACTTGCTCATGAAAACTCTCCCAAAGACAGAAAGAGGAGTGGTGGCCTGAAAGTCATCTCACTTTTATCAGGGAAAAAAAAAAAACTCTTTCCCAGAATCCCTGCCGGGAAGTGCTCCTCACACACCAATGTCTGGTTCCAGGAAGCCATGCATCATTGTCTGGAAAGGAAAACGGGACTGTAGGAATGGATTTATTGTGAATTGGTTCATCTCTCCTTATAATTCTATTTTGGCTTCATAAATTTTGCATGTATTCTATGGTGTTGTAGTTGTATGTATACACATTCAGGATATTAATCTTCTGAGAAGATTCTTTTATTCTTATTCAAGAATATATTTTTTATTGCCAGGCACTCCTGTAATCCCATCAGCTGGGGAGGATAAGGCAGGGGGATCATGAGTTCAAAGCCAGCCTCAGCAAAAGCGAGGTGCTAAGCAACTCAGTGAGACCCTGAATCTAACTAAAATACAAAATATGGCTGGGGATGTGGCTCAGTGGTTGAGTGCCCCTGAGTTCAATCGCCAGTACCAAAAAAAAAAAATTTATTTCTTTCTTTAACAATTCTTTGCTGCTATCCTACAGGTTATTTTATCCCGAATTCCATTAGTATGCTGGATTTTTATTAATACTCTGCTGTCTCTGTTTTCTCATTCCTTTATTTTTAAAGTAAAATTCTTTATGTTTTACATATCTTATTCATTTAACTGAGGATGGGCTATATGTTATGCTGGGATATAAACGCTTGCAACATATTCACAGTTCGATGCAGATTTATTTCTCTCTTGAGCTTCATGTCCTTCAAAGGTCCATGAAGAGCTCTACTCCACTTCAGATTTCTTCAAGGGACAAGTAGCACTGCTAGTGGTTGTAGCAGAAGAAAAGAGAAAAATGGATACATCATGCACTGGGTATTAATGTTTCCATCCCCAAATGGCACTCGTAACTTCAGCTCACATAGAATTGGTCATCACGTATTATATAGTCATACCTCACTCGTAGCAGGCAGGCAAGTGAACTCCAAATCAGGAGTCCAGGATGAAGATAAAAAATATTTAGTGGTAAAAATTAGTAACTTTCATAACAAAATGCACAACAGATATTTGCATTTTTTAAATAAAATTCAATTTTAGAAGGCATTATATGGTAACCTTCTGTGTACATTTACTATGAATTCTGATACACGGATTGATTTGTGTTTTCTATTTAGTTTGTTTTTTGTTCCCATTTGTAATCCCTTGCTTCTCATCTATTGGAATAAAAAATATATACTCAATTTCTATTTTTATATGTTTATTCTAAGATTTTAATAAGTGTATTTATTGCAGAAATCAATATTTCTACTCTTGTCCCAAACACTATACAGAACTCAAAACACACTGATCTTATGCAACATCCACGATATTCCATAGTGTTGTTTCCTAGCATTTTATTTCCACCTTGTTTTAAGAAGTATATTGTGAAATATTTAAAAAAATATTTTGAGATTCATCTGCCATTTTAGCATTCATCTTCTGACCACTGCTGTTTGTCTCCTATTCCCTCTCACAGGGCTAATTCTCTGCTAATTTAATTACATGGTTAAGTAGTTCTTTGAACAAACATCTTTGGAGAAAAAACTTCCATGCCTATTTAGTAACAGAAAATGTCTTTATTACCCCCACAATAGATTTCTAGCAACTTATATAATCCTAGACTGATGTTTGCTTTCAGTCTAAAGTTTTTCAACACTTAAGAAGATAAGATTCTCTTCTCTTCAGGCATCTGTTTCTGGTGATGAGATCATTATCAGTCTAATTTTAATTCTTTTATTTAAGATATTTTTTCTAGATGCTCTGAAGATCTTCTCCTTGTCTTTGGCATTCCATATTTCTATGACAATGGATCTGGTGAGGAATCTGTCTTAACCTATCTAACTTTAGGTTCATTAAACTTCTGCATCTGAGAATTGATGACTTTAATCAATTCTGGAAAATTCTCTGCCATTATCTTTTTTTAATGTGACCTCTTTCTTTTCACTCTATTACTTTCTTTCTAAAATTTTAATTTATATATTTTAGAGTTCCTGAAATGATTCTGCATACTGCTTAATTCTCTTTCACATTTCAATTTATGTATCATTCACACTGTTTTCCATGTTATTTCTCAGGTTTTATATTTATGTTTATGGAGTCTCTCAGCTGCTATATTTAGTGCCTCATTTATTCTATCCTTTGAATTTTTAATTAACAATTTTTGGCTTTGTGGAAAGAGGTTCTGTTTGGTTCTTCTAGTTAACTAAATTGTGCTTTTTATATAATGACATGCCTTTCACTATGTTTTCTATTCCTTTAAAAGATAATATTGAATAACTTTAGATATTCTTTGTTTCATAATTTCTATTCAATTGTTCTATTATTTCTGGTTCTTGGGGTCACTAATGCTCCCTGTATCTAATAGACTAATAGACTGTATAATACTAATAGACTGTATCTATTGACTCTCCCTTGTGATGAATAATTGCTTATGTTATTTATGATGTTTATTTCATAAGCTCATCTTCTCATTTTTCAGATTGAAATATTTTTCCAAGTGGTTATTTGTTACATAGAAAAGAGTACATTGCTTGATGCCAACAACAAATAGAACTAAGTTACCATAGATTCATCTCTAACTACAAAACTTGCAAACCTGTTGGATAAATTCTGACAGGTTTAAAAATTCTGACACTTTTAAAACTGTGTCAGAAGAAAGAATAAGTGAAAGAAATACTTTTTTTCCCAATGAGTCTTGTTATGGTGAAATCTCTAGTTGTCCTGTTTCTGAAAAAGACCAAGGATTTCTCCTTAGACCAGATTTCATGGCAATTTTTGAGTGGACATTCTGCACTAGCTAGTAGCATAACCCAGATGGTCACTCCTCTGTGTATGGCCGGCCGAAGTTTCAATTTCTCAAGAAAATTGTTTCTTTTTCTACTCTTTCCCTAGTTTTGGTCAGAAAAAGCTTCCTATAGCTTGCCAGGTTGATCATGAGGATTTTCTGTGGAGGTTTCTTTTCATAGAGAGGAGTGACTCCAGCAGGGCTCAATGCTCATCTCAGTTCAAGCACTGTGCCTCATGAACCAAAGTCCACATTTTCTGTCTATATATGAGTATCTGTACTTCAGACAATAAATTGTAGGGCAACTACCTAAATCTCAACTACACGACTACCATAAACAGGCTACTGATACATTAGCTTTGCTCTGACAAGAAATTTATTCTTCCTTTCTGGCAACTGGAGGTTCCTTTCATTTATTTTTTCCTCCTCAGAAATGTTTTTGTGAGGAGGAAATTTTAAAGTTTTTCCACTTTAAAATGTTTTTAAAGTGTTGTGCTGTTATAACTTATCCAGATTTCATATGTTTGTGGCGAAGGTGGGTCTGTGATAATTTAGTCATGCATATCTTTAGAACTTTACTTTCTATGTAAAAAATCACTACTTGGGGCCAGGGGAGCATCAATCTATACCTGCTTTTCTGGAAGTTTATTAAAACTGAATTTCCTTAATGAACAAAACCTCAAAATACATATATGAATGAGTTAGGATGGCAGCTACACCTCCAAGTAAGAAAAACAGTCTCCATTACATCAGTCACTATTTATCTTTTGTGTCTTAGTCTGGGGCCCTGTTATTTTAAATCTGTGGTTTCAATAACGAAACTTTTCAGAATTAACATATGGAACTGCATTTTTGCTAAACTATTTACTTCTCATTTCTTGTTTCCAGGTTTAGTTTAATATGATCCCTCACTTTAGCTACCATACTTTGTAGAAAATGCGTTCTCTTGCAGAGCCAAGGAAATGTAAAACAAAAATGACACACACACATGTCCCAAAAGTATCCATCTGTTCATTCACCCTTCTGGAATTTAGGAATTTTTTCATATACTAGTATGGAGACTTTTCCCCTTTAAGGCTCATATATTTGATATTTTGCAAGACCTGGTAAATCCATAACATAGCATAAGTTCCAGAGAGAAAGATAGCATTTGTTATTTACAATGCATTCAATCCTCTTGATAACTGAGCGTTATTTTCACCTTAAGAAAAATGGTAAAATGAATAAAAATGAAAATTAAGTGTTTGGAGTTGGCAAAATAGGACCTTTATGTTGGTGAATATTGAACACAGGGGAAATGACAAGTGACAGCCAGATAGGAATTTTATTTCTTAGGAAATACCTCATAGCTAAATACGGATAGAGGGGGATTACTGCTCATTAAAGTCCTGTTTTGAAATATTTCTTAAGATTTTTTAAAATTTGTTTTTCCTATAGTGAAAGTCCCAGAAAACTCAGAGTCATCCTACACTTTACACTTTTTAAGATGAGAAAGATTACAGATAACACCTCATCTGGCAAAAAAAAAAAACCAAAAAACTATATCAATGAATCAACCTTAATTGTAACTTTAACTGAGATTGGGAGATCAGGAACCAATTGCATCTTTCTTAGAAGGAAAATATAAGGCTGGAAAATTTGATCCACTGTGTTTGTTTTCCCAACTCAAGTCTAAGTAACTATCCAAGGCATACACCTAAGGGTGAATTTTCAGGTCTATCTTGTCATGATAATAACTATAAAAATAAGATAAAGGTAGCTGCAAATATGAGCAGGTTTGGATTTCTGACATTCTTAAGTATAGGAGTATGAATGGGAGGGAAGAATCCACAGAAACAGAGAAGGCGTGCTATCCTTTAAGAGTTTACATTACATCAACCCACAGGGTTGGGGTCAGGGTCGGGGTCAGGGTCGGGGTCAGGGTCAGCCTCAGGAAAGTAAAATCACGCTAAGGAAGTAGAACTGAAGGTTCTAAGATAGCTACAGCAACTGCATGCACAGATGACATGGTAACTGGTGTGAACTCGGTAATTCATAGCTCAAGCTTTAATCATAAATAGGGATCTGGATCCAGCAACCTCAAAGTCATCCCAAAGAAGTACTTCAGGATATAGGATATTAATATTACTGTTGTTTATAGGGAAAAACAAAAGGTAACTGAAGTTCAATGGTATTGGGTACAGAATAGTTAATATTGTTAATAATTATTTGTAATTGTTAAAATTTTCAAAATAACACTTAGTGTGATACAAGGAAATTCATCAGTTAGTACCTGTACTTTTGTCTTCTGACTTTATAAGGTAAAAGGAGTATGGGTTCCTTGATGGAACTTAGGGAGACCCATGCATGTTTCATTCTTTTTTTAAAAATCATTCTTAGATAATTAAATGCTGACAGGCTGTGTAAGACAAACACAAGCTCAACTCAGTAATTTAAAGTATCTAGGGCCATGTAATCATCTTGAACCTTAGTTTAAAATGAACTTCCCTTTCTTTGTCTGACTCTGGCCTTCTGCAGGTGGAGGTCTGAAAGTGCTGGTTATTCATTGCCCGCTATGTTTCTGCGCCTTTCCCTTTATTTTGCTGACTGTGGCTTCTGAACCTTTCAGAGTTCCAATGATGCAAGGGGCAGGAAAGTTATTTAACTTGTCTGTGATAAGAGGCACTGTGCTCTTGGGGTTTGGCTGGAGTTAGAGGTCCGTTTTTCTGGTAGGTCCTTTGGTCCTTTGGAGGTGGACCTCCTCCCCTCTGGCGTCATTCAAATTTATTTGACTGCATGACTTTGTCATGAATTCTCTCCAATTAGTCCCTGACAGAGACTGTCCCTGTAAGTCCCAAAGGCCCTAAGGAAATCGTCTTGGGCTGTATTGAAGACTGAAGACAGTCTAACTCCCTAACTGTGGGTCCACTGCTAATCCAAAAGAAATTCACCCTTCCTTTGCACTGAGGACAGGCAGGGTAGCACATCTAGCCTATCTTGGCTTTTAAGATTTTCCAAACACAAGTCAGATGTTAGTCCACTGTGACTCTCCAGCTTCAGACAACATATGTCAACTCAATCAAGAGAGAGGCCCTTGAAGCCTCTTTCTTTTGACTTCATGTGAAAGAGAAAGAATCTGAGGCCTATCTCTTTCTTGTTGACACGGGGATACTGAGAGCCCACTAATTGCTCTGCCCAGTGAAAGGTTCCCTAATCTCCAGTTCTATGCCTTTTATATTCTTGATGTGAGGAGAGGGAGAGACCCACGAACTAATCTTTGTACTATCTCCCTGGGAAACTGATGTTCTACCATGTTTAAATTTCTATCATGAGATTTGTTGTCAGCTGCCTTGGTCTTAACCACATATTGTATCTCTGGGCTTCTGTGGAAGTTTCGTTTATGCGTGAGTGTGAGAAGCGCCCTTTTCTAATGACTCAGGCTCCTATTGATGGCGACGGTGTCAACGTTTCAGGGGAGACTTGGTGTATAGAAAGGGAATTCCCAAAGTTAAGTTTGGAGGCAAGGTCTGTTACCATCTGCACTGTTTTGTAAGAAAAAAAGTGGAGAGGGAAGGATGTGATTTCTGTTTGTGACAGGAAGACAACAGCAAAAAGAGAATAACAAGTAGGGAGAAAGTACATGGCTGAGCAGCATGGCTGAAAGACCAAAGAATTCTCAGAAAAGGATGTCTAAGTTTCAAGTGTAATGGTCTTCGCATCCTGAAACATTCTGTTAAGTCAGCTATGCATCAGAAAAATCCTTGTATGGATGATTTGTTGTTACTATTGAATCACGAAAGAACCTGATTCCCACGTTTGGGTCTATGGCCAGAGCAAAACAAAGGAACAGCTGTAGGCTGAGAAGTTAAGAATGGAATTCTGAAGAAGCAGGAAGCCAGAGTCACAGGTGAGCATTAGAATGTGAGATCCTGGGAAGTTGCCAAAAGCTTCAAGACAGTAACGAAATGAAGGGCCAAGCCATCTTATCTAGACAGCAAGGAGCAGAGAGACCTAGTCAACATCTGGCTTATACATATAAGCGTGCATATTGGAATGTCTGGAACATGTTAACGATAGCTATTGCTGGGTGATGGGATTGCAAAAATAATATGATTATTTTCTCCTTTCTTTTTTATTAATATGTTTCGTAGATTTCCTACCATATTGTTATAATTAGAAAAAAAAAACAGTTTGGAGTTTTAAGGGGAAAAAAGAGAAAAAGGAAAAATCAGAATCAAAAGATTCAGGGAGAGAGGAATCCAGGGCTCCAACTCGGCAAGTCCCTCTTGGATACGGTATGCTCTTCTATTGGCTATTTTGCTTTGCAATATAAAATAATGTATTTCTATTTTGTTATACATACATGTAAGCTCTATGATTAGCTAATATATGTCTAGCCTACAAACACTTAGCAGACAACAAAAATTAAAATAAATAATAAATTATGAAAACATATTTTCCTGAAGGACTAAGAAAGCTAAAGAGCAAATATTAAACCATAGTACTCACTTATGATGCTTTTGAATGGCAAACCACCTTACCCAAGGGGCACTATCTTAGTGTGTTGTCTGTGGCAAGAACAGAATGACACTAACTGGGAAATATATAGAGTATAGAGGTCTTATTTTGACTCATGGTTCTGGAAGCTGTGAAATCCAAGACAATATCTTCTTGCCTTGTGGTGAGGAATTTAAGCTCTTTCCTAACAGAGTGGAAGGGGACACTTGGTGAGAGAAGAAGCAAGAGAAAGCTGAGGATGACAAACTTATAAAAACTCATTTCCATGAGAACTAACTTCATTCTCGTGGCCTTAATCTACTCGAGAGAGAGAGAAGCCCTCAGGACTTAAATACCTCCCATTAGGCCCTGCCTTCCTCCATGCCCCCATTGGTAACTGAAGTTCTAACACATGATCTTTTGGGGAGCATATTCAATCCATAGTATACATGGATTGAGAATAGTATCTCAATGATGTTTGGAGCATGAAGACATTTTTTCCCCCATAAAAAAGACAGAAGACACAGAGGCAGTCCTTATCCTGGGTTTCATCCTTCTGAACACTTTCTGATTTCCATAGAACCTGTTGCCTGCTACCCTCTACCATTGGATGACCTGTCTTCTACTCCACTACCCTCCATTGTTACACCTTGCCATTGGAGAAACACTAGAGACTGGACCAATGGTAGAGTGGCATCTGTGATGGGTGGATGAGTGGAAGGCAGATCCCCCAGTGATACAGGGCAGCTGGAAGGAGAGGCTGTAAGTAGGAATGGACTGAATTGTTGACAGGCATGTTCTGTTTATAAGAGCTGTTCTCAGGTGATCACAGTTGGAAGAATGAGGAGATACTGCTTTTGTTGCGTAAAGGTCTTCTCCTCTACCTTGAGCAGAAGTTTAGGCTCAGGTGGCCACATGCTAGTGTCCTGATTCCTCTAGGAAAAGAGACTTGGGTCAGGAATGTAGACTTTCCCTTGCCAGGGCCTTGCCAGAAACACACCTAACAAAATAGAGAAAAGGAGAGAAGTGTGGAAGGAAACAATAGAGAGCCAGATAATATAGTGTAAGTATCTGGGTGCTGCAGTCTGTCTGGATTTGAATCATGGCATCACCATTTACTAACCATAGATAAGTTTCTTAACACTTCTCATTTGTAAAAAGGCATAATCAGAGGGTTATCATGTACATTAACTAAGCTAATTCAGGCAAAATGCTTACATAATGTCTAGCACATAGTGAGCTATTGATAATAGTGAGCTCCAAGGCCTGGCACTGAGGCATATGGCTATGCTGCCATAAATCCCTATACCACTCTGCCCCTTTCCTGAGGTGCTTTCTCTCTTGGAAACTTACTTATTGACTGGAACTTTACCTACTGACTGCCAGGAGCCAATGTCACTGCTTCTGGTCCAGATCTGAGTTTTGATTTAGTGAAAGATCATGGGGTTTATTTCATTTGGTCAACACTGAGCTGGCAAGTCACTCAGATACTGTGTACCAGCCATTAAGGACAACTCTATAGGCTGGGTCTCTTATTTAGTCCACCCAGTGAACCCTCAGACATTATTATTAGTCTTTTCTTACAAAATGTGTAAGTCAAGGCTCAGAGAGGGTAACCTGGTCAAAGACACAGATAGGAAACATGAAAAAAAATTTGGTTTTTAACTAATTCCAAGATGAGTTCTTAATTTAAAAAAAAGAAAGACCAGAAAGAGATATGTTCTTTCTTGCCCTTTTTTGTATTACTTGTGAAAGAAACAAAAATTTATTTAACTTAGCACTTTTGAGTGTTACTAAGATATGTTTGAAGAGTATCTCACTCCATGAGAAGATGATGGATGATAAGCAAGAAAGGGTAAAAGAAAATTAAAAGGCATTCTATGTCAAAGAAGTTTAACAAATTTTTAATTAAACAAAATGAGGAAAATTTATCATAGATATTCTAAGACTCTTCTACACTCTTAGGTAGGTCTCTAGAATTGCGTTATGGTATAATGTATTTCCAAAACTAATCTAACAATGGGAAGTCTTTTCTAATTAATAGAAAATATAAATCTTTAATGAGAAGGCCTCTAAATTTTCCTTTTTCATTACCATTTGATGAAATTTTCAAATGTGTGTAGCATACTGTACAAAGAATTTGGGGATGTCACATGAAAAAGGAAAAATACAATTAAGTTTTTGAACATGTTATTGATGCTAATAATAGAACTCATAGCAGGAAAAGTCTAACTATAATTATGCTAGTAGAAATCAGATAATTTGTTTCCTAGATTTGTGTGTGTGTAACTTTTCTCACTGTTACACACACCCAAAGGACTGTTTGGGTCCTTATTCTTTGAAAACCACGAAGCATGATATTTGAAAGTTGAAACAAAGGTTATTCTTGAGAAATGATCACTTTGAGATGAAACAAGGTAGATAGAAGAGATGTTAGGAAAGAAAGGAATGTAAGGGGAAGACCAGGATAATAATTCTCAATAGACCTAGTTCATAGCTATGATGGGAAAATAGGAGTGGCAGGGTTTTTGCCATTCACTTAAAAACAGATTTAAACACTTTTTCTTTAGAAAGGCGTTAGGTATACAAAAGCTATGAAAGTAGTACAGAGAGTTTCCACAGACCAAGTTTCCATTATTATTAGCATTATTTCACTAGTATGGTATATTTGCCAAAATTAATGAACCAATGTAATTACATTATTATTTACCATAATCCATATTGTATTGAAACTTAAGTTTGTTTCCTTAAGTTCTTCCTCCTGTCCTTTCTTCAGTTCTAGGATCTCATCCAGCATACCACATTACATTTGGTTGTCTATACTTTTAATAATCTTATTATCTGCTACTCTAGCCAAAGCCTCCTTCTCAGGAGCCAGAATCAACTGTCAATCAACATTAAATCCCAGTTGTCCCTCTTTGTGAACCTAGATTGTTGATTCAGTCTAGTTATTTCAGCGTCTTTGAATCAGGTTATGGTTCCCAAAATTAAAAACTAACATGATTTCATATAATGTATGTTCTAGTTATCCATTGCTGTGTAACAAACCATACTAAAATGTAACTTATTAAGATAATAATATTTATTTTACTTAAAATCTGCAATGAGTGTGGGGTTTGATGGGAAGAGTCATTTCTGTATCAGCTTGGTGATCCATATCAGCTTGGTGACTCAAAGGCTGGATCTACTTGGCCTGAGTTAGGGCAGCTTACAGGTGGAGGACTGGAATTGTCTGAAAGCTCCCCATGTTGCATGCATGCCTACCACCTTGGCTGGAAAGACTCATCAGGACTTCTCAGACCTGTGTTCTACCACATGGTCTCTCTTCTGTAGAGAGACCTCTCTCAGTATAGCTCAGGGTCCCCAGGATATGTGTAGAGAAAGGATGACAGAGGTAGAGAGAGTTTAGAGAGGAAAGAAACTGTCATTTTCATGACCTATCCTTGGAAGTCACAGTCTCACTTCTGTGTTTTATTCTTTGAGGCAGTCACATGGGCCTACACAATATCAAGGAGAGGGGATCTAGACTTCACCTTTTGATGGAGAGGTAACAAAACTTTGAAAGAGTATATGGTACCAGAAATATTAAGAAACATAAATTTGTGTAAAAAATCTAAATTTGATGTTTCCTTTTTTACAAAAGCAACTAAAATGTGTCACAATTGGGACTTTATTAAGAAGCTACTTGAAATTCTGTGAGAATATGTGCCTGCCAAATTCACTCATTCAGTATATAGCCCAGCACACACACACACACACACACACACACACACAGGCACATGTAATACATATACGTATATTCACAATATACTCAAGTGCACATACATACATACATCTATGCACATGTGTACACACACAAACTTTTTATTAACATCTTTTTAATCTATGACCTCAGCAAGAGTTTCTTCTCAGAAGTCAGAAGTAACTCACTGGTTATCAAGGAGTCTAACATCAGGACACGACCATCCCCTTATGTGGACCCTGGCTGGGGGGTTCAGCCAAATTGTTTTTGGTTTGTCTATAAATTGGGTTATAGATCCCAAGAGAAGGAACTGAAATCATCAGACTAATTTCACATGATGTACTAAGAAGAACACAGTACTACATGAAAGAGCTTAGTGATCAGTTTACCAAGCCATTCAGCTCCATGTAAATGACCTGTGATAAATGACTGGTCAGCCAAAGAAACAGAAATCATGTATTATTTCTGCAGTTTGAAGTAAAATGCTATTTGTATTTATCATTGTTCTGAAAGAATGCAGTATATTGTGTGGGACAAAACTTTCTGGGAACACATAAATGAACTTTTTAGTAAAAACTGAATTTTTACATATATATACACACACACACACGTATGTACACACACACACATATATGTATATATACACATACATATACTTTTACATTTGACTTATCAGGTTCTTTACTAAGGTTGTCCTTGTTGACTTACAGATGGTGTTATTATGCTGGAAACCACATAATTCACTTATACAGAAATTTACAAGAGTTCTAAATCTGGATATATTTAAACAAGATCAAGAGCTTTTGCTTTTCATTTAGAATTTTCATCATAGATCCTGAGAGTCACAAAAATACACTCATAGCTTTAACCTTATACATATCCCAACTTTCTATTCTGCATTATTTTAATTTTTCTGGATAAAATATTAGTGTGATTAAATATGTGGGTGGCATTCTCCTCATCTAAAATCTCCATGACCTTAGAGCATCTCTTTCTAGAGAGAACTGAAGTCATCACAGTATAAATGAGGCATTCGGGTATACAGAGGTTTCCTATATCTATGAGTTTACCATTAAAGTCCCCAAATATGCTGGAGTTGTGGCTCAGTGGTAGAATGCTTGCCTGGCATGTGTGAGGCCCTGAGTTCAACTGTGAGCACTGCATACAAATAAATAAATAAAGTAAAAAGATCCATTGACAATTTAAAAAATATTTTTAAAAAAGTCCCCAAATAGCTGCCACTTACCATTTTTTGAGGACTTGCTCTACGCAGGTACTCTGCTGACCACTTCAGGTTACCTTTTCTATTTGATAAAAACAAATTTATGTGCAGCTGGGATTACTGTTACTATTTTTCAATAAAGACTCTATAGCTATTTGAGACTGAGTAACCAGGATCACAGAGCCATGAAACTTGGGTGAAACTCAAGCCCACTGGACACTGAACCACTGCTTTTAGCCACTGTAGTGCCTACACTTTACAGAGGCTAAAAACTATAAAGGAGGCCAGTGAGTTTGAGAGGCTATGGGAAGAGACCAGTAGAGCAGGATCTAACCAAATCCAGAGCCTCATAAGGAGTAAGACTTAAGAGGAGGGAAAGTTTACTGGAACAAATAAGGGAGGGTCCCTAGGTCCTGCAAAGAGACTGGTTCCAGGAATTTCCATGCTAGAGAAACTGGGGAATCATTATATTTCTGGCTGAATGGCATATAATTCCAGGTCTAACTGTCTCCATTTGGCTTCCTGAGTTACTGAGTGAGCTGAGCTGCACTCAGGAAAGATACAGCAGTGGAATATAAAGTGAAACAGAGAAGGAGCATAAAACATCTTGGTGAAGGGAACTGGGTGTGATTCAGAGAAAGATAGTAGCTCCTAAGACAGTTTTAAAAAAATTTAATTTAATTTAAGAAAAAAAGCTGACTCAAACAAGCTGATTCAGGGTTGGAACAGCAGAAATTTTCTCATCAGTGCATTCCCAAAGATTTCTATTTGTATACACAAATGTACACCTGTGATTAGAGTCTCTATAGTGGAATATATGTGGGTAGGTCGATAGCAACTCTTGAAACCTAAGTAGAATCATTTGGGTGAGAGGTGGCACTGCTTTCTGTTTTCTGTGCTGTCAGATTACAATTCTCTAATTTGCTTACCACTAATTATTTTGTTTTATGTAGTTTGCTCCAAATTCTCCAATAGAGTTATCATGGCTTGGGTCAGGAGTGTCCCCGAAAGGCCCAAGTGCTTAAGGCTTGGTTGCCAGTCTGTGGCGCTACTGGCAAACCATACAACCTTCAAGAGGTGGAGCCTAGTGGAAGAAAGTGAGGTCAGGGGGTTGTGACCTTGAAGAATAGATGGGACCCTAGTCCCCTCCCCTCTTCCTCTTTGAAGTGAACAGTGTCTCTGCCATGTGCTCCCACCAGGATGTACTATGTTGCCATAAGCCCAAAGCAATGCAGCCAAGTGAACAGAAGTTGAAACCATGAACCAAAATAAATCTTTCCACCTTTTAAGTTGATTGTTTCAGATATTTTTTCACCGCAAGAAAAAGCTGATTAACGGGACAGTGCTTCTCAAATTTTGATGTGCTTATGAATCACGGAGGAAAGATTGTTAAAATGCATATTCTTATTTAGTACATAAGAATGTATGGGGCAGGGTCTATGTTTCTACATGTGTAAGAAGCTCACTCCACATCTCACCCTGGTAGAGAGCCCTGTTGGAGGACCACACTTGGCAACATTGTTTTTTGTGATGCTGAGGATCCAACCCAGGGTCTTCTGCACATTAGGCAAGTGCTATAGCACTGAGTTACACCTCCGGCTCCCACACTTTGAATAATGGAGTTCTAAGAAATAAAGTCATCCTAGCACAAGAGAATGAGGATTGCTACTTTCTTCCAAGAAAACAGCTTTATCTCCATCTTTCCACTTCCATTTTGTCACTGCACCCCCTTATCTCTATGTGTTGATCTGTGGCTCAGGCTAAGGAAAGGATACATAGATCCAGGGGCACCACACCACACCCAGGCTTGTTGACCTCCTCTTCCCATGCCTGCTTTCCCTCCGGTCCTCCTCCCCTTGCTGTTCCCATCTGGATGGCTGGACTTCCTTCTGCTCCAGAGGGAATTGCACTGGAGCAGCTGCTTCCTCCTCAAGCACATCGCCCCATGTTCTTATAGAACTGTTGTAATCTAGAGCTTGGAACCCAGCATGAGAAGTCAGCTGGCCTAGCCTTCTGCCCTCGGCAAGGAAATGTCTAAACCAGTCAACAGGAGAGAGAGGGCTATTTTCCTCCCCTACACCACCATCATTTTTTTTCCTCTTAACTGCATGTTTTCAAACATCAGCTGTGGGCCTAGTGCAGTTCGAGACTCAGTCATCCAGACCATATTTGGATTCATTTGGTTCCAGGTCAAACATTCCAATTTAACACATTTATCCCATGATTTCCTAATGCTATCAAATGACACATCATTTTATTTTTTTTCCTTTGTTTTTCTCTTTCAACTAATTTATTTAATGGGTCCAAAATGGGTGATTAGACCATAAAAACATGTGGTATTCTAATTGGATTTTGAAAATGTGTAAACATGGCCCTCCAGTGGCTTGCTATTACCATCTGGACCAAATATAAACTTCTGACCATTGCCTTCGGACTCTCCTCCATCAGCCTCAGCCTACTGCCATTCTTCTGTGTTACTTCTTTTCTCCAGGGTTGCTCTGCTCCAGCCAGACTGGACTTCTCTTTTTTTAGAAACATTTTCCCAATGCCTGCCTCACGGCCTCTGCCTGAGCAGGTCTACAGAGGAGGAGTCCATTCCTGCCTTCCATTCCCTATATTTTTCAGAAGCATTTTCATATTTCAGCTTATGATTTATACCTCCAGAAATGCTTCCCAAACTAATCTATTGATTCTTCAAACCACTGCAATCCTTAGTTCACTTCAATTATTTTAGAAAAGACTGTGCTTTACATATACATATTTATATGTATATGTAATTACAGAAGCTAACTGCGTGCTTCTTATGTGTTGGATTCTAATCCAGATGCTGGGGATCAGTAGTGAACCAATAGGAAACGTTCTTAATATCACAGAGTTCACATACAAGTGTGAGAAGGTAGATAATGTGTGGTAAACAAATACACAATAATTTCAGGTGGTAAATAAGTACTATTGGGTGGTATGAGGCTAGAGGGCAGACAGTGAATATACTTGAGATCTGAACTCTTGCTTTCAAAATGAACCTTAAAAAATCTTCCACCTCTCAAGCAAATACCTGTTGACTCACTTGAATGAAATATGCATGATGAAGTTTGCATGTGAGTTAAACATGCTACATATGACTCAAGAGAAGATTCTTTATGAGGCCAGGCATGCATGGGAAATATCAGTTTAAGGACACTGGTCAGATTCATTGATGAGAAGACTTTTCTAGTCTTCAGGATAACCAAGATCTTCTCAAACTTGGATTCATCTTTTTTAAAAATATTTTTTTAGTTGTAGATGGATGCAATACCTTTATTTTCTTTATTTTTATGTGGTGCTGAGGATCAAACCAGTCCTTCACATGTGCACGGCAAGTACTCTACCACTGAGCCACAACCCCAGCCCCAGTTGGACTCACCTTGAGTCCTTGTTCAAAGTCCATACCCCAGGCTATTTGGATGCAATTGACCTTTGGACCACATAACAAGACACTGTATCATTACCTTTAAGTGACAACAATCAAGACACTGAGAAAGATGAATGCATGAGTAGATTGAAGGAAGTAGGAGTTGAAAGGATAGGTGGCAGATGGATACATGGCTGAACCCAGTGTTTGGAGGGCTCTTAGCAGTCAATTCACAAGAGCATTCTTCACAAGTAAGCCTATGATACAGTGTACATATCCATGACTCACTTTGCTCCTCCTGTGGCACTATATCTATGATTTGGGAAGGCAAATTGAGTTCAGTCTCCTTCCTCATCTTCACAAACAGTATATTTTTTGATCCCTGGGTGTACAAATCATTTGCAGAATGAATAATCAACCTAGATTGTGTGAAATGTAATCTTGTCCATCATTTACCATAAAACTGCATTTTTTAGAATCATATTTTTCTTAAATAAAGCATGTCCATTTAAATCATGTCCACTTTTGTTGATATATCCAGATGTTTAATATGACTGGAAATAGACCTTCATATTTTAAGGAGACCTATCAAGAAGCCATCATGCATTAAGACCGGACATCATCTCTCAGAGAGATTGAGAGAGAGCAGATGGTCTCAGTGTCACCAGGCACCATCATACCAGGCTTTCCCTAGTTCAGGAAAGATGTAGGAGAAGTGTTAAGCAAGGGCCTCATGGGAATTATAGTGTGTGTGTCTGTTCTAACCTCTAGCCAAAGGACAGGGAAGGGGACTCCAGGAGAGTCATTCATAGTGACTGGAGGAACCTACAATAAAGGGAAACTGGCATGTCATTCCTCAGCCAGAGGCCCTCTGGGCTTCCAAAATAGACTGAAGATGTTTCTGTACAAGACTCATACCAGACTTCTTGAAGGTACTTGATGTGTAGTTGTGAGGTGTGGCACAGGCATATAGAAATATGTAAGCCATGGTCAAATTTCAGTCCAGAAATTTCTGAGGATGCAAGTGTTAGAACTCCGAGGAACTGTTGCAGGAATACCTGAGAAGAGTAAGATGATCCCAAGCCACCTATCTGTCTTCCATGCTCACATGCCATGAAAGGTCTTTCATTGTGAAAGTGGAGCCCTTCATAGGCTTTACTGAAGGAGTAGAAAAGCTCAACTCTCGTGAGTACAGACATTGGCAGAGATACCAGAACCCTGGGGCTCCTTTAGTAGCCACCAAATTGTGACTTGAGATGCCCACGCAGGACTGATGGCAGGCAAGCCTGCATTGAGGAGAGTGGAGAAATGTTAAAAACTCAGATATACCACTTCCATGGGAATCACTAATGGTAGATGGGGCCAGAAAAAAGCTGAACAATGCCCAGAGGTGCCTCCCTCCCATGGCAAGTGGCAATTTAGGGAGGGATGTCTCTGAGTGCCCCAGCCCTCCTACAGGCTCCTGGAGGAGCTGGGCTTAAAGGAGGGGGAGAATAACATTGCTCCAGAGCCAGATCTTGCCCCCCACCCTCTTTCTAAGCAGCCAGAGTCACAGCTCTAGGTTTAAATTGGATATGCAATTAAGAGTTTAAATTAAGCCACACTAAGTTTTAATTACCAAATGTGACCAGGAAGTTATGGAATACACCCAAGATTTTGTTAAGGGAAGAAAAAACAGAGGATTTTACATAGCACAATTGAACACAGTGATTTTAAAAAAAAACACATAAGACCGTTTTCATTTTTCTTTGGATTTCAGTTGCGATTGTCATAGCAGCCTTTACTTAAAGCAAATTCCATGCTCTCATGGTCAAATAATTCAAGAATGTTAATTTCCCCTTTTCCTTCCTACTTTTTGCATATTTCTGGGATTGCATAGTGTAGTTTCACTCATTGATCACTGCACATTAAATCTTTCACCAAAAGTTCAAAGTCAAGTATTTGGTCATTTGCAAGAGAATCTATCTGGCCTTGGTGAGTAGGTCTCCAGAGTGAGGGAATTAGATGAAGTGCCAAAGCATTGCATCCGGTTCCCTGGGTGATATCCTAAGGCATGAACACAGCGAAAACAATATCTGCAAGAGCCAGAATGCAACTCATGAGCTCCCACTCTGACTATATACTTGCATTTACCCCTGTTTATATGTTACCACTTTTGTGTATAGATAGTTTTACTCTGAATTAAGGAGGCTTGACTTGATGTACAATGCTTTTGTACAAGTATGTTTGATGAGAGCAATTTCAGTTGATTAAACAGGATTGTGCAGACTGAACAGTGGTGTAACAATAGGTCAGACCAGTGTGCAGTTTGAAAAATGAGGGACCCACCCTCTATTTTCAGATGATAGCTCTCATGCCAAAACCATTGTTTCATTATCAACGAAGTTAAAACAGAAAGAAAAATACATTTTAAAGTAAAATAGCATGTGTTTCTGTTCCTTAGTTTTAAAAATCAACTATAAATTGCTAAGGTTAATATTTTTCCATATCAATAAAATGAAAAGTTTTTCCAGGAGCCTCCCTGAGGCTCTTCTTCTTTAAATTTATGTCTGCTGCCTAACCAGCTAACAAAGATATATGTTATAATGGAGCCTTTCACTTGAGTGGATCATCTTGTAACTTTCAGGAATCATTTCACAATCTTAAAATAGTGATTCTTCAATCAGCCAAGAAAGTCAATCAATACATGCCATTCTATGTGATCATTACAATGACTGCCAAGTGATGCAATCTTAAGTATGGATAAAAATAAAGAAGGAGAAGGGTGAATAACCAGGATAAGACCAAGTATTTTACAGCAAGAGGCCTTTCAGGTAAACTGGCTGGATTCCATACAAGCCCATTCATATCTGGAAGTCTTTATCGTTGTCTTAAGCCTGCAAATCAATGACCATCATCCCCTTGAGAGTCTGAAACCTGAAACAAGCATATTTCTTTAAGCACCTTTGCAAAAGTACTTAATTTTCTATGAGAATTCACTGTCTTGACCTGGCTCCTGGAATTCAAGGCAAGGGTGGAAAGTCAAGTCCAATAAATGAATAACTTTCAGGAACTTCAAACTTCATTATTTCTGATGGCAACCCAAATATTTTTCCATTGTAAAAAAAAAAAAAAAGGCAAAGTAGTTTGTGCTCAAGTAGCTCTTTCAAAGAGCAGAATGTGGCCCTCCTTACCCTGGTAAAAGTCTCACATTCTATATCTTGTTGGCTCAGAGCGCCTTTGTTTAGAGTCCAGCCCCTGGTTGAGGGTCAGCTAACGAAAGAGGGAATGAGGTTCAAATTCTTTAATTAGTTTTGTCAGTGATTCTCTATGGTTGGCAATAAAAGAAATACTTTCTGGGAGATCAGGTTCTCACACTGAAACTTTGGATAGGATAAAGCACTTGAAAGGCCAAGATCATTTTCAGCCCATTGTTCTAGCCTGTCTCTGAACCAGGCTTTTTGCTAGAGCTTTGAAGCCAAAATCTGTATGTCATCCCCATAGCCCCACAGTCATGGCCCAGAGGCACCAATAAGCATGTCCTTTTCAAATATTCATTCTCAAAGACGTGCCATCTTAGAAGAGTTTCATAAAGCAGTGCACTCTGGGAGCCAGTTCGAAGACAAATGTTTTATTTGAGAATGTTGCGAATGAACACTGAAGTCTGCCACACACATTTCCCGGGATGCTCAGAGTTCAAGTCCTTCAAAAGTAAGAGTATAAAAGAATGAGGGCGGCTCAGCAACAATGCTCACACCTGCTTAGACAGAGGGTGGGGAGATCTGCATTAGAAGCATCTTTGGAGTGATCATTCCCTTTCCTAACACCAGTTTCTGATGTTTCATTTCCATGTAGGTCCTTTTAAGACTGACCTCATGCCCTGACACTACGGCAACAGACTTAAAAATATGTGACTTCATTGATAATGGCTGCATACCGAGACAGAAATTCTTCATATAGCACAGAATGAAAACATGATTCCAGTGATATCTTTAAAATGGGGCATTGTAAACTTGAACTAAACCTGCAAAGGAGAAGTTACCGTGTCTTTCTGGCTTATAGAGCAGCTGGAGCATTTCTGAAAGGGACCCCACCCTCTGCCTCCTTGGTGACTCATGGCTCTTCTCCTTCCTTGGGGAATACCCGCCTTGCTTCCTGATGGACAAGAAGGCCTTATATGGAGACATCTCTTCTCTCCTTTCTGGGTGGAGGGATGGGACAGAAAGAAAGTTCAAATTTTATATTGACATCCAATTTCTCACACAGGTTTTTCTGAGGCAGTCTGCCTTTCCTCTCTAGGTCTGAATCACACACAGATCACACATTTGGTTGAGGGAAACACATTTGCTTCCCAAAGGTTAATAAATCTCCTTCTTCAAACTTTGCTGTTCAGGGCGGGGGAAGTAAATCCCAAGAAGAGTAACATTTCTGGTTTGGGACATTAGATGAACCTCACAGCCATGTTGGATGCATCATGTTCACCCAAATGAGAAACTCAAACATCCAGATGAACAATAAGAGCAAAGAGAGAACACAGGAAATATGCATTTGCCTTGCACTTGGGGGGCAAAAGCGCTCACCTATTTGTTTTTACCCCTGGAGGTGTGTATTTTGTGAGTATTTCAATGTCTGGACCCCTGACAACATGATCAATACCTCATCTCTCAGTTCCATTCACTGACTACCCTATCTTGGGAAATTTCATCAGCCACTTGTTCTAGTGAGAAGAATATTGAGTTGTGTTTTCTTTGCACAAGAGTAATGCACTGTACACATAATTGGAAGAATATTCTACTGTATAGTGGCTTTTCCACGCTATTATTTGCCTCTTAATTCAACACACTGTGTGCGTGTCCCCACATGGCACAGAAGACAGGAGTTGCAGCTTACTAATGTCCCTGACAGCTATCTTTTGCCATACCTTGCCCACTGAGCATCTTGTAATGTCGACAGTGGTTACTTTCTGAACCCACTGGTATTTGTGACTTTGCCTATCGTGTCTCATTGCAGATGTCTGCACACGAGGCTGGCCTTTTGGCTGCAACAATTATCTTCTAATGCCTCAATTCTGCAGTAGTGTTTGAAGTTTTCATGCTGGGTCTTTTAAATTATGTCTTCTGCCCACCCTACTTAAGATTACTCAAAAAATAGTAAATAACAACAATAAGCCTGTCTTAATTTTGCCAAAAGAAATTTCCTGGGACTTTTCAGAAGCCACATTCAATTTATGAATAAATGAAATAGATCTTCTCGACCAACCATGACAATAAGCACTGGCCTACATATTCAGGGCCTGAAAGAAGTTGAGGCAATGGGCCTAATGAGAAGCAGTCAGCGAATCTAATGAGAATCAGACAGAAGGCCTAATGAGACATTTAACATGCTCTGCCTCTCCCTCCTCTTTTGTTCAGTTTTCATGGGAATCTGTGTTTGGGGAGCTCAGTTGCACTGGCTACAAGCAGATACATATGGCCTTAGTGGGGCGATCCAGGAAGCAGTAGAAAGAAATAAAGATGCCCCTGGATGGGGAGGGTGAAACTTGGAAAACGTACCGAAAGGCCACGATAATGTGGTGGGGTGTGTTTTTATTTCAATTCTATCTCTACCTTTTCGAGAATACCATAGAGTCATGGAGCTAAGGGTGAGGGTACAATAAACAGGCAGAGATTTCGATCGCATTGCATCACTGCTCTGAGGGAAAGATAAGAAAAGCGTGCTGCTCTGTTTCTGTTGGTGACCACTGCCATTCAGAGAGAAGCACCTGGAATGTAGGTGTTGCACAAAGGATACCTGGGATAGTCTCCTTATGAGGCAACGTTATTTGGAACAGTAGGTATTTTCATTTGTTGATCTTGGATGGAGTTGGCAGCTAGAGAGATAGCTATCAAATTATAGGTTGGGCAGGGCTGAAGGTGGAGGAGGGACTCAGACCTTACTAAGTTACAGCTCTGCATATCCATTACCTATGTTGGAGGCATGAAAAGGATACACACACACACACACACACACAAACACACACACACACAATTTTGTCTGATCCCTGGATTTAGCAATTTTGGAATATAGCTTGGTTTTGAGAAAGTAGGCAAGATTTCTGTTTTATTTAGCTTTCAAGCACAGGAAATTTGCATTGGCCCTTGTTGCCTGCCTATCAAATTAACAGAGTCTCTTTGGATATACATGCTCTTTGTTTTATTTGCTTACCCAAATATATGCTTTGAATGCAACCCTATCCCTTTTGCTATCCATCTGTTTATTTATTTATGACAACTCTTCTTTTGGTTGTCAAGGTCCAGCTTCTGCTTGCCCACCTGTATCTGAGTTAAATATGAAGGTAAATGGGACAGACTTGCTCTTTGGTGGCGCCACCTAGTGGCGTCCAGTGGCAACACAGTTCTTAGCAATCTAAGAACTTAGGTATCAGAATATTATATGGAATGCAGGGGCTAGAAGTGAACCAACATTTATTAAGCTCCAGATACCAGATTCAGAATTTAACAAACTTTGTAAAATCTCTATGTGATAGATAATATTATTCCCTAAATGCTGCTATGCGTAGCTAACATTCATTGAACACTTCGCATAGACAGAGTACCGTATTAGATGCCTTTTATTCTTGTCATATTTATGCCAGTAATAGCACTATATGGATGAAAAATCTGGTCGCCAGAATTTGTAAAAGGCTCTCGCTGTTCCAAACTGTGTGACTGTGAGTAAATTGCTTAACCTCTCTGTGCCTCAGTTTCCTCACTTATAATAGTAGCACATCCATCATAAAATACTGTAGTTGTAAGAAATAAACAATCGTATTTATACAGTGCTTTAGAAAGTGTCTGAAACAGGGGCTGGGATTGTGGCTTAGTGGTAGAGCACTTGCCTAGCATATGTGAGGCACTGGCTTCCATCCTTAGCAGCACTACATATAAATAAATAAAAATAAAAGCCCATCAACAACTAAAACAAACAAACAAATAAAAACTGAATTAAAAAAGAAAGTGTCTGAAACATAGTAAGCACTGAATATATTTGTCATATTGCTATGATTATCATTATTAGCAGTTAAGACTTTTGCCCCCTTGCAGCTAAACATTGCTGGACAAAAACAAACTCTACTGATTGGTCTCATAAATGTCATGTCAATAAGTCTCAGATGGACACTTAATTGTGCCAAGCATCCCTACATGTATTTCCCTTTCATGACTACTTTTAGATTCTGCCAATCAGTGATTTCTCATCCTTCTATCCGTCTATCTTCTCTATCCCTACCTTTCTCAACCTCAGCTGATGGCCTTGCCTCATTACTAAGAAAACAGGCAATGGGCTGGGTGCCTTTTCTTCCCTGGCCCACCATATTGACCAAACCTCCTGTTCTCCAGCCTTTGTCTTTTGACAAGGGATGCAGTTCTCATTCCCATGGAAAGATAACTATTTGATCTGAGCCCGGATCTCATGCCTTCTTATCCTTGCGAGGCTTGGCCCTGCCTTTGTTAATTCACCCATTCGTCTATTGGGTCCTTGTCTTCAGTAGACAAACATGCAACCTTCAACTACTGCAGCTTTGAGGTTATGCCCCTGTCATGGATTGGATATTTCTCAGCATACGTATGATGAGCTTCTAACCACCAAGGAGTTGATGTTAGGAGATGGAACCTTTGAGAAATAATTAAGCCATGAGAGGGGAACCCTCAAGAATGGAATCAGTGCCCTAATAAAAGAGATCCCAGAGAGCTTTCTCATCCTCTTTCTGCCATGTGAGGTTACAAGAGAAGCCTGCAGTCTGCAGGGCCCTCACCAGAACCCAGCCATGGTGGCATCCTGACATTTCAACTTCCACACTCCAGAACTATGAGCAAAAACTTCCTATTATTTATAAGCTGCTGAGTTACTGGTACTTTGTTATAGCAGCCTGAACTAAGATACCTCTTCCAGTTCACCTCTCATTCTCTGCTCATTTTTCTGAGTTAACTCATATTCTTTCCACAACTAATTCCACTAAAACTTTCATTTCTACCATTCTTCCAAATCCCTGAGGACCAAACCCACTGGTGACCTCTTTCTTCACTTTTCCTCTTAGCAGGATTTTATGCATCTTAATTTGACACTTCCCTTCCTGAGTTTCTGTGACCACACTTCCTCCTTACCTGACCTCACAGTGTCCACCCCAGGGCTCCATCTTGGGCCCCTGCTCTTCTCTATCAGTGTCTTTCACTTCAAAATTTTATCAGAACTATCACTTTAAGCATCAATTCATATAAAAGTTGGAAATAAATATTCCCAGGCCTGATCCCTTCCTGAAACTCCAAACTCAGTTATCTAATCCTGATTAGTTTGCCATCTTCATGTGGGCACCAAATAAGTATTCTGACTCCCATAACAGTCGTTTTGACACCACTCTCAAACAGGTTTCTTTTCTAGTTTGATTTTTGTTTTTTCTCAGTAAACAGCCTCACTGTTCACCTAGCTGGTCAAGTCAAAAGCCCAGAAGCCAAAAACCTATGATTTGTCCTTTGATACTTTTCCTTTCTTTTATTTTTGGTATTGGCAACTGAACTCAGGGGCACTCAACCACAGAGCCACATCCCCAGCCCTATTTTGTATTTTATTTTGAGACAAGGTTTCACTGAGTTGCTTAGTGTCTTGCTTTAGCTGAAGCTGGCTTTGAACTCGTGATCCTCCTGCCTCAGCCTCCCAAGCTGCTGGGATTATAAGTGTGTCTGGCTTATTTTTCCTTTCTTAACCTTTAGGTTTGGCCTTCATCTAGTCCTCTTCATGTGGACATTTCCTCCTACCAAAAGTCCTATAATTTCTCACCTGGTCTCTGAAATGAGTCTCCTAACCTATCCTGATTTGATCTCACACATTTATAATTTATTCTTCTTATTGCAGCTAGAAATGTTATTTTAAAATATAAATCATATCACACCACTTCCGTCCTTTAAATCTATCCCATGGCTTCCTTACACATGGCAATTAAATCCAAATTTCTCACCCTGGCTTACAAAACATGATAGAGAAAATTATAATGAAACTTTTTCTTAATTCTGAGAGTTCTTCAGTGCCTTTTCACTAAAATCTTTTTTTTTTTAACACAAGTTAGAGTCCAACTTAGTTGCTTACAATCAAGGAACTGTAATTGCATAGCCTAGGAAGAGAATTCATTTAATGCCTGGCTCTTTGTAGGAAAACATTTGGGGTATGGATAAATTATGGACATATCAACCAGATTGCAAACTCCTACCAGCCGAGACCAATTTAAGTGCCTGTGTGTGTAAGTATAATGAGGTATACATACATACACACACATAAAGATAGCGATGCTTAATAAGAACTTGTTGAGTGCTTTGAATTTGACTTATAATTTCTCTATGAAATCTGCCTCCTCCCAAATCTCGAAAACAAAACAAAACAAAATAAAACACTTCCATCTTGTGAGAAATTTTGCTGGCAAAGTGTAGGCCTTTTCAAAGGGACTACTGGACAGGGATGACTTATCTATGAGACACACAGCGCTCAGGGTCCATGAGACATTTAGGGGCCAATGAAAATGTTTCAAGTTCCTTTTACAATCAGAGGAGAAAAAAATAACGTAATAATAATGAATATGTAACAAAAAATTCAGCTGGTGTTATATTCCTTTGTATAACAAAGCAGTCATAAAATGTAATTTTAATTTTTCTTTAATGAAGGAAGGGGCCAAAGAAGGAAAAAATGTCGTAAAAGGGCTCATGAAAGCCATACTGCTGTCCTGCTACTGCAGGCCTTGCTCTCTCCAGGGAAGTTTGGGGAAAGGCATTTTAGGATTTCTAACCCCACTGGCATCTCATTGATGGGGGAGGGGGCTGGTACCTGAAAGAAGAGACATAAGGAATCAAAAACAGCAGCACCTTACTACACTGCTTTTGTTTTTGCTTAATACTTATTTAGGGTCAACTAGGTATGAAGCACTATTTCACCTGCTTTTCAACACCAAGTCCTGTAACAGTCTCTTAAATGACTATGAAGAATGTCCCAAACACCTGGCTTAGCCTCTGCAGGCATACCTCTTTCTCAGGGTGGATGCTACCTAAGGACAAAAAGAGATTTGAACACAAAAATGTTGCTCTTGTAACTCCACCATAGTGAGCACGAAAGAGATGAAGAAAAAAAAAATGTATAGTCCCAAAGATCAATGTACCTTTCAATCTCTTCAGTGATAGCTGGTCTTGCTTTAGGAATACAGAATGTTTGAAAAAGAAAAAAAGAATGCAAGTAATAGAAGACTGTTGTTCAAGCCATCTCCTCAGCCTGAACTCTGTCCTCCCACCTGAACTTAGAGAGACCAATCTCCAAGCTTTCTCGGGTCAGAGATGAAGGTAAAGGTGTGTTGCTCCAGCAGGCTGCAGCCTGGCACCGCCTCCTGTGCCACATTCTGTGGAGGTGTGCACACAGAACAGTACACTTGATTTGGGATATATATTTATGCATGCATCAGTGCTTAAATTAACTGTTACAGAACATAAATGTGATCCTCAGGCAGTGTCTTTCTCTTTTCAACAAATTCCTCTCATATGAAATCCCACATGGAGGAATCACTTAAGGCCAGTTGAGAATGCCCAGAAAGGGAAAAAAACAAGGGCAAAGGTGCAAGGTCACAATTCAGCAGGTATATGGGTAGACCCTACACTATCTAGTATGATCAAAACCTAGCATGTTAGACAGGAAAGAGCAAGGTCAGACATGTCTAGTAGATCCATGGTGCTGGATGAAGTTGGGGAATGGGGTTGAGAGTAGGTCTGGGGTGGAGAACATAGTGGAAGGAGAGGGAAGGGGGCAGAAAGTCCAGGTGAAGGATGGTGGAAAGTGCCACAGAATAATAGCAGTGTAGATGTATAGGAATGGAAGAGGTCAAAAAATCAGCAGAATTTCATGGTAAACTGGTATGTGGCATAAGGGAGCGAGAGTAGGTATCAGATGTTTGGTGATTGGAGAATGTTTTCCTCAAGACATGGAGTTTGCAATGGATGGGACAAACAGTTTAAAACAAAGGACATGGACCACATGAGGGTTTGGGGTGCCAGCTTTAATGGGGTGCCAGCTGTGTGGCTCTGAGCTGGCTCATCCTTGAGTTGTTTACCTGCCTTGAGCATCTGCAGAAACTGAAACAGAATGATCTTGCAGTTTCCTTCATTTTTATTCTCTATTTTATTCATCACATTGACAGTTAGGATTAGTACTTTCCCAATTCAATTGTTTCCCTAAATCCCCATTCATCTGGTGATTGATTACAGGTGTCTATAAACTGAGAAATGACAGAGAATAGTTTGGCCTCCCCTAACTTCTCCCCTCAGTAAACCAGAGGCCTTGGGTCTGCCTTGGGGAACTTAATGCACTTCAAATGAGGAGCTGAGGACGAAGGTGGAACATTTAAATTAACCTCCAGTGGAAACCTCAACCCGTTTGTTCTGGCCCTTCTTGGCACACAAATCCTCTTTCTCTCCTGTTGGCTAAAATCCAGACACACAAAAATGGTAAAATTGCAGGACAGAAAGTTGGCATGGACCCTGTGGTGTTTCCCCCCACTCCCCACTGATTCCCTTGCCTAGGAATTCTGTCTAGACTTGGCTTCAAGGTACATTCCTTCAGCCTTCAGTAGGCAGAGGTGTCCGGCTCTTGCAATGTGTACATGATTTAAAAAGAACTAAGAACAGGCTCTCAACAAACCACTGCCTTCTAAAGGTCAAATCTCACTGCTCCAACTGTGACCAGGAAAGGCAAATATATTCCAGATCACTCAGCCCACAGGTGCAAAAGCTGAGTGCTGCGAATTTCATGTGCAGACTGGCGGGGTCCTTTCTTCAAGTCTCCAGATGCACAGAGAATGTTTTATGTACAGGAAGACAGAGGCTACACAGTGACAGCTGGACTTCAGAGGAAGAAAGTATGGACATGTACTTAACTCTACCACAAATCCCCAAAATTCAAGCCACCAACATAGGAGGGAGAAAGGGAGCAGCCAGGGGGATTTCATCTATGCATTCCTTCCAAAAATTTTGAGTGCCTATAATATGTCAGACATTTTCCAAAGATATTTCCCCATCTGGGACAAAATTGCTTACACTGGAGAAACATGCTTCCTGTCACCTAGAAGTCACTAGGCAATTCAAGGAGTTGGAACACATTGGCATGCCATTTGCTCCTGATATATGAAATCACCAGAAAGGTGATTTTGTGACTTTCCTTTTATCCAACTAACCTAGTCCTTTTTCATAAATGCCCTGGAGAGAAACATACTCTGAGAAATGAATTTCACAAAGCATATAGTCTGCCTGAAGGAACCTGTGAAATGTGCAGCTTGGAGTGCAATTCCTGGCCCCTCCTGTGCCCAGAGGTATATTTCCAGGAGGCTGTTGCCATGGAGGGCCATTAGCCTTCAAATTCTCCATATATAGAAATGCAAACAATTTTATATGATGAGTATAGGGATGATAAAGATGAGGAGGAGGAGGAGGATGATACAGGAAAATAATAGTTTGAAAAAATATTGAAGAAGAGAGAATAAGGAAAAGAAGCAGAATAATCTAAAAGGATAAGGTGGAGGAAGTATTCAGGAACAGTGAACAAGACATTACCTGGGGCATCCTTCATTCAGAAATATTTAATGAGCACCTATTACTTTCAGACCATGCTAAGTTCTGGGAATACAATTCAATGTGTCAGCAGCATTTTCTCTAGAGTAAAGGAAGAGAGAAAGTTAAATATATTAAATATATAAGACACAAAGTGCTAAGAATGTGGCGGAGAAAACAAGGGGGAAATATATATATGTGTCTTGGGGGTTGGTGTTTCTCTTGCTTAGTGGATGTCAGAGAAAGGTATACTAAGAAGCTGGGGGTGTAGAATAGTGGTGGAGTGCTTGCCTAGCATGGGCATGGCTCTGGGTTCAATTCCCAGCATTGCCATCAATCAATCAATCAATCAATCAATGCACAAACAAACAAAGGCACACTAAGAAGACAACTAACTTCTAGGCAAAATCCAATGGCCAAATCCAAGAGCCATTCTTTGGGCAAACAGTTGACCCTTTGACTTCCTCATTATTTCTACTTCCTATTCCCAGAGATTAACTATTGTAATCTTCTTTTTCAGCATCCTCAGTTTCATTATGTATCAGAAATGAACTATGTGTGAAGTTTAACAGAAGATTTGATTGTGGACCAAATGGACAAAGACACAAAAAAGATTGTCTAGCACCTGCTTTTCCACACCTCTGCTGGCCTTGTCCTGGTTTCCTGCTCTGGATGTCAAATGGTTTCTGAGTTATTCCTATTTCTTCCAAAATATCAAAAAACCTATCCATAGCATGTGCTCCAATTTCTTCAGGTTGACAGCATGAGACTTGTTAATTCAGATCAAGGAGTCAAAAAAGAATGGTATTAGCCAGGCATGGTGGCACATGCCTATAATCCCAGTGGCTCAGGAGGCTGAGGCAGGAGGATTGCAAGTTCAAAGCCAACCTCAGCGATTTAGGTAGGCACTAAGCAACTTAGCAAGACCCTGTCTCAAAATAAAAAATAAAAAGAGCTGGGGATGTGGTTCAGTGGTTAAGCACTCCTGGGTTTAATTCCTGGACCAAAAAAAAAAAGATATTAGAAAGCTGGCAGCCCTCCAAGTTTGATCTAGTTCTTTGAGAAAGGAGGGAAGTGGATATTTTCTTTGTCTGCAATTGTATTAATAGGAAAGAAACATCTTCTTGTGAAAATGTGCTCAATTAAAGCAAGATGATTTGCTTACTTCAAGCTAAATGTGCAGTGCATACCTTAAGGAGCCAGCAGGTCCACCATGTGGGTTATACTCTGGTGGATCCTGTCCTGACCTGTACTTGGGCCAGGAGTGCCCGTGCCACATCAGGCAGCATGGGGCGTAGAGGGCATGACAGATCTCCTGAGCAGTTTATCACCTTCCTCTCTGCATTGTCCCTTCTCAGGTATAGTTAGAGCCTATCTGACTGGGTTGTGGGGTCCTAGACATAATTTTACAGTTGTGAAATTGGATAGCTAAGGTGTTTTAGAACTCTTGTTTCTATAATCCTTTACAATTGTGCAATAATGTTTTATTTCTGTTTTAAAGTTCCTTCAGATATTTTCTCACTTATTCTTCACAATGAAGTTGTTAGAAAACTTTTGCTATTTGATAATCTGCATTTTATAGATGAAAAATGGAATCTCAGGAGGTCAGATATCTTGTCCAAGAACTTGAGCAGGTGATTTCAAGTGCTGAGTGGGATCCAGCTCCTCTGATTCTGAATCTGTTGCTCTTTAATTACACCTTGAAGGTGCAGAACCTTGGGACTGGATTCTGTCCACATGGAAAATGCTTGCTTGGAAATAAGTCACTTTCTTACCTACCTCCTTACAAAGAGTAATTTCCTCTTCCTGAAGAAATTCATGGAGGAAACTGCAGATGAAGCTGTTTCCTGTGCAGAGAGATGTGAACATCCAACAATGGAGGGAACTGGTAACACCAAGAGCCTTTATTTTTCACCTTCCCTCCAGAGGAGCCCTCCACCCAGGCCTTGGCTAAGGCTCCACCAATGCTTCCTGATTTCTGAGCTCAGCTCTATTTGTAAAGGACTCTTCAGTTAAGTTTCACAGGATAAGCAAAGGTGATTGGGGCACCTCTGCACCTCCCATAATTAAGCTCACTTCCTTCATATAGCAAGCAACACAGGGTGTGGAACACTGAACACTGATGGCCCATTTAATGAGTACTGAAGGGAACTTCTAAGGAATAAAAAATAAGAGTGATGAGGTTTATTCATCTTCGTGTGTTCTACAAACAAGAAGAGCAATGCCACCAGGAGGTGGGGGCTCATCCAAGAACTCTTAATCAAAATCTACATTTTAAAAAGATCCCCACGTGGTTCGTGTGCACATCCAACTTTGAGCAGCCTTTGCTGGAGCAATTGATTTCCCCTGAGGTTGAATTCAGAGACATCCATACACTCATTCCTCTTCTATTCTTTCACCCACACCTTCCATCCCCTCATACCTGACTGTTCCTGTTTCTCTTGCAACACGCAAATCTCACAACACTCTTGTTTTTGAATACACTCTGAATTCTGACAAGTTGTACAGATGGCTTCTTGCCTCTGCTTCACAGGTTCTGAAACTGAGGTTTAAAGAGAAAGTAACTTCTGCTAAGTGTGCCTGTGCCTGGGATTTGAAGCCAGGTTTGGCTCCTTCCAAGGCCAAATCTCTTCCTATTACAAGAACTACGCCATACAAGAACTTTAGGTTCTGTCTTTCCATAAGCCTCTACAGAACATGGGAACATGTAGGCAGGTTCATGGCTGGGATCCTTTCTCTGGTGGTTCAGAAGCTCCCCCACTTCCCTGTCCAGCACCACTTCAGCCACAAAATACCCAAGAAAACCTCAAGCTTCACATCATTAGATACCAGTGAGAAGAGAGAAGTGCTCTTCTGATAATCTGCTTGTCCTAGACTCTGTTATCGTTTATCAACCCAAACTCTTTTATGCCCATTCTTGTTCCAATCACAGGAGCTGAGGTAGACACCCTGAGACAGGGGCAGGCGGAGCGTTCCCCAGAAGAAAGTTAATTCTCCCCACTCCTGCTCTGTACTAAGTAAATCAGACTAGAAAGGGGAAGTGAGAATATGCACAAAGGAAGAAATCAAGAAAATCACAAAAATTAAGAATGTGCTACAAGTATACTTATTGATAAGGTTATAAACTAACTGAAAACAAACCCAATCAAGTCACGAAACAAGAATATAAGCAATCTTGTATGTCTTGTTTTTCTTCTAAAGATCTGTCTGTCTATAAAATGGAGTATATAAATGAATGCTGAATCAATAGGCTATGAGAACCCTTGATTGTGTTCTTGATACTTTTCTGAATATTTTGTTTTTCTCAACAATAAATATCTTACTTGTGGATCACATATTTAAAATAAGTATTTTAAAAGCCAGCCTCAACAACAGCGAGGTGCTAAGCAACTCAGCGAGACCCTGTCTCTACATAAAATAAAAAATAGGGCTGGGGATGTGGCTCAGTGGTTGAGTGTCTCTGAGTTCAATCTCCAGTACCAATAAATAAATAAATAAATAAATAAATGAATATTTTAGGCACACACTTTCCCCCCTCTACCATTATTCCTGCCCTTAACATCAGTATTCACATGTAAAATCTACACAGCTGTACAGCTTTGTATGACACATTTTATTGAGAGAATCTTCTCAGGAGAGAAGTGATGAGGCAATGAGTCCAACTCCCTTTTCCTGGAGTGGCCCTTACCACAAGTTCTCATCCCACCCAGGCATTCTATGGCGGCTCTTGTCCTTCCAAACTTCTGCACACATTAAGTTGCTGCTTTGCTTAGCTGAAAACATACTGAAAATCTTTAAAATAAATGACTTTACCAATAACTAAAGAATTACAGAAGATCAATAAACCCAAACCACCGTGATTTTGGAGCACTGTTTATACATGCCATGCTCTTTGGAGAGTATGGATGGGGGTTCACACAAATGAAACCATCTAGAAATTGACTCCCCTAGATCCACCGTCTTCCTAAGCCTCTCTTTCCTGGGATGCAAGAGTTGGGGGGTATTGATCTCACAGTATATCAGTCAACCTCCCAATTATATGAATGCCTTCTACATGAGTCTCGGATCATCAACAAAGTATTTATTTCCTTTTCATTAGTTTCTCTACAGGGATAATAAATAAATTCTGCTCTAAGAAGCTTATTATTTTTGGTAGGAATATCCAACAAATGCCTGAAATTCATGTTGAAATATTAAGAAAGAAATGTGCTCAATGCACTCCTTTTATTCTGTTTATTATTTGGCTCAGGGTTAGATGTCTCTGTCTTCATCATGGTTTCCTCCAATTATAATTAACCCTTAAAAGCCATCTGTCATGGTATCCTTTCCAGAAAGCTGTCTGATCCCTTCCTCCAGTCATAGAATTGCTTTTCTTCTGTTTTTCTCTCGGGGAAAAGTTCACAATTCAATGCAAGGACCCTCCCACCAGAAGAGGAAGAGGTAAGGGTATACCCTCTCAGAAGCATAAAATAATAGTAATAAAAGTAACAAATAGGGCTGTGGCTGTGGCTCAGTGGTAGAATGCTTACCTAGCACATGTGAGGCCCTGGGTTTGATTCTCAGCACCACATAAAAATAAATAAATAAAATAAAGGTGTTGTGTCCATCTACAACTAAAAAAAAATTTTAAAAGAAACAAATACCTTTTTCTGTAAACCTATTATAACCTAGACAATATAAGAAGTTATTTTATAATATAATCTAATATTAATACTAATCTTATTTGGTTCAAAAAATTATGTAACTTCAAAAATAGCATAGATAGTGGAAGGCCCTGCATATAAATCCATATCATGTTTTGTTCCAAAGATCCTGCTTTAAACTATCAGTGCCTACTGACCATTTTCAAACTACTTCCCACATCCTCCTGTCTCTCACCCCACCAGGGTGGATTCCAGTCATCTTCTCATTTCCACACATTCTTGTCAATCAGCAGTGAGTTCCAGGATTGGCAACAGACAGATGCATCTATCTCACATGCTGAGGAAAAATGATACTGAGGACTGCATTTTGACCCTGCTGTTGTATATTACTGTTCCCCTTGGATTATACAGTGCTGGAGGGAAAAACTGCAGCTTCTTCATCTATCACTTTCTTCAGACACCATCGCCAAGGGGTCTAGAACAATGTCTTGCAAATATCATCTACATATGAATTTTTAAGCATTTTTAACAAAGGAAAAACACATAATAAAAGTAAGTGCAAATAATATGAGGTACAAATGACAACATTTATGGATGATAGAGCTGAGGTAGGAAGGGCTTCCTGGAGGAAGTGACCTTTTCCATTGCTCTTGGCTGGGAGGACCCCGACTTCAGCAGAAATGAAGGTGAAGACAGTCTGGTTGGGGAGAATTGCATAATGGTCTGATGTAAAACATTTCTCCATGTTGATGAGAAATGACGGTGCTGATAGATTTCCTATGACCATAGAACGGATGAGCAAGGAAGTTTAATTCTGGGAATTTCTGTTTTCCATCCCAGGGATTATTCCACAGGCCATTATCGCTTCAGTGGCTGAAGGTACTTGGCTATAAATAGGCTACTAATGTTTTCCTTAGAATGAGAGCACACGTCAGAAGAGACTAATGACCCCATGTTGCACTATTTTCTTTTCATTTCATTTGGCCTCAAACAAATAAACCTGATAAATATTATCGGAGTCACATATGCTCATTAAGAATTATAGTCAGTGGCTATGTTTGTTTTACTGTGTAATAGATGATGAAACCATGGTGATGAGTGGAAGAAGCCGGATGGTTTTCGTATTTTCCCATCTCAACACTGAAGACTTGCTCATTGTTTTTTTCCCTGGCTTGGATGAGAAATAGAAGAGCTTAACAAAACACTCCTTCACTTTGACATGTCTTAAAGCAGTCCACATTCATTCTTCAGACCCAGCTCAGTGATACCCGATAGATGTTTAGGAGTGTTCCTTGCACACAGCATTGACATTAAATAAGCATTCTCAGTGGCTAGAGAACGGGTGTAAAACTCTTCCAATAAGAAATAGTATCCTTGAACAACTTAGGAACTCACTGTAATCGAAGATTGAGTTGGTAAATATTTTATGGAACTAGAGGACAGACCTGTGGCTCCTGCTATATAAAATTTAAGTCATTACAAAGTCAAGGTATACTGATACATTTTTTTTAAAGAATTCATGCTAGTCAAAGAAAATAAACACTGTAATTACTTCCTAATGAAATTTCCACATATCTTCATATCTGATCCTGCGGTTTTCATATTTTTAAAGAGGCTATGAAAAATGAGGGGTCTTCTCACTCTTTCATACATTCTTACCAAAATGGAAAAATTTGTACCTGTAATTTGACTATCCATAGGGGCTTCTTTTCCCTTCTCACTCTAATCCATCGTTCTGTCAACAGAGAAAGAACAAATGTGACCACATCACTCTCCAGTGAAAGCCTTTAATGGTTCTCTATTCACATAACCCAAATACCTTTGCATGGTGTACACGAATATTCATACTATGGCCTATTTTACTCCTTCTGAAATTCTTGCTTCACACTCTCCTTCCTCCTCTTGTGCAACTCATAATCACTCTGAACTTCCCAAGTCCCCAAACTTGTCAGAATCTGTCTTCCTGCCTTCAAATACCTCCCCCTTATCTTCCAAATAAAGTTGTTACAAACCAAACTACACTCCAAACTAACTTCTTCTGCGAGATTTTGTTTTCAGACTTCACAAACTCTTAGTGGTTCCCTTCTTTCTGCTCTTCTAGAACATTCTCTAGGCATTCAAGTGATGCCATGTCTGTCATGAGCATTTTCACTATTTGTTTCTATGTTTACCTCATGCATTGTACTGAGGATTTTCTCTTTTTCATAATGGGAAGTTCACATTTAATATAATCCCTAGCCCCAAGCAGGTGCTCCATAAATGCCCGTTTACAATGCAACTGAATTACAATGAATCACAAACTGCTTCTCATGAAGAGGGAACACATCCACAATTTAAGCCTTTTAAACTCAAGTTGCAGTTTCAGACAGGAGTTCCAGACTGAAGTCAGGGATATGGTTCTGCAAAGTGTCCAAGTAGATTTTAGTTACTATTCAAAACCACATGTACCCCAGGGAAAATCAGTAGTGATGACTTGAATGACCACCCCCTGCCCACATGAAAACGGTGAACACACACACTGTCTTCTTTGAAAACAACCCCTTGAGTCTCTGCTGAGATGCAGTCATTTAGAAGATCAAAGGTTGATCAGCATGTCACCAACTAGACAGCAGGAACTGTATGTTTGGCAGTCACTGCCACAAGGATACAGGCCTGTGTTTAGTTTTCTAACAGATTTCAGGGAACTGACTTGGCGAGAGAAGTAACAATCTTACAGAGAAGGCTGCATGAGACCAAAGAAAACAGCATTACACTCGATAGCGATGTTTCCATCAACATTGTCCAAATTTGCTCTGTAATTACATACTTCATGCCATTCTAAAATGGTAGCCATCAGAATGTGGTTATGGGAACATACCTGTGGAGGTAGAGGGAGCATTAGAAACAATTTTGTTAATACCCTTTATTATTCAGATGGGTATGTAACATGTAACATGTAAGAAGCAAGTCAAATTTGCCTGACCCACTAGGAATACATGGGAAAAATAGAGGTAAAGATAATTCACAGAGGTGGCATCATACAGAGTGGATAGACAATCAGTTTGGGGTCAGATACACCTGTGCTAAGCACTTATTACTGATACAACAAGGTAAGTTACTTAAGCTTTTTGAGACTCAGTTTTTTCATCTGTTTAAAAAATGTATATATACACACAACGCATATGTGTATACATGTGTGTGTATACATCTATGTATATACATACATATACACATACATATATATAATGGATATATATATATTTAATATATTCCTCAGTATCTGCAGGGACCCATTCCAGGACCCCCCAAAATATTAAAATCTACAAATGTTCATTTCTAATGCAAAATGGAACAATATTTGCATAAAACCTGTGAACATCATCTTCATATACTTCATAGCTCAGTTTTAAATGTTGAATAATACCACATTGTCTGTATGTATGAGTTTTGTTCATTCATTCACCCCCTGAAGGACAACTTGGTTGCTTTCAAGTTTGTGCAATTATGAATAAACGTGTGTGCAGGTTTTCTTATGGATATAGGTTTGTGATTTATTTGGGTAAATAACACTGTGCTTGGTTGCTGGATTGTGAGAAACTGCCAAACTGTCTTCCAAAGTGACTGCACCATTCTGCAACCTTCCCATTCAAAGCAAGAAAGGAGAATTCCTGATACTGCATAACCTTGCTGTCATTTGGTGTCCTCAGTGTTTTGGATTTTTGACCATTCTAATATACATGCAGTAGTATCTCATTGATATTTTAATTTGAAATTGTCTCATGACAATTTAATTTGCAATTATTTAATAGAAATCTTTTCATATGTTTGATTGACATATGTGTCTATCTTCAGTGTCTGTTCAAGTACATTACCCATCTTTTAAAATAAGATTATTAATTTTCTTTTTGTAGAATTTTGAGAGTTCCTTATTTACAGTCCTTTATCAGATGTATGATGAAATCATTTCTTCCAGTCTCCTTATTCTCTTGGCATTCTCTTTCACAGATCAATTTATTATTATTATTTTAATGAAATCCAGATTATCAATTATTTCCATATACTTTGAATAACCTCAAGATTTCTTATAATACCTAGTACAATAAAAATACTATGTAGATATTTTGTTATACTGTAATGTTTAGGGAATAACAACAAAGAAAAAAATTGGCATGTGTTCACTGTAGAAGCAACCATTATAGGCCTAACTAAATTCTTTTTTTTTTTTTTTTTTTTGGTACTAGGGTTTGAACTCAGGGGCACTTGACCACTGAGCCACATCCTCAGATCTATTTTGTATTTTATTTAGAGACAGGGTCTCACTGAATTGCATAGCTCCTCGCTTTTGCTGAGGCTGGCTTTGAACTCTCAATCCTCCTGTCTCAGCCTCCTGAGCTGCTGGGATTCCAGGCATGTGCCACTGTGCCTGGCTAACTCAATTCTTGATATGCTTTGCATGAATCTGTGGGTGCAGAATCCATAGAGCTGGGATCTGGCTATACTACACCCTTGTTTTAGAGGATTGTGGTAAAGATTAGAGATTTCTGTCCATCTAGATTGAGCATCTAGAACAATGCTTTAAAAATACGAGACTAAATAACTGATGGATATTATTATTATAGTGTAAATTAGGGGATCATGAATATGTTTAGGGTAGAATTTGATCTCTTCATGCTACAAAATACACAAATCTTTTTAGTGTTGGGAGGAAAGCTGAGAGAGGAAAACCCATCTTCTACTCTAGAAGCCAAAATGGGAAGGTTCCTATCAACGCGAGAGTGACTACCTGACAGAACATGCAGAGTTTCCACCTGGGGTGACATTACTCCTTTCCTGCCAGCTTTCTGCCAAAGGATGCAGCTGTGCAAGTTCCCCTTGGTTCTTACACATGATCTGAGCCTAATATTTCTAGGGCTTTTTGATATCCTCCAACAAATTATTAAGATTACTAATATTAGTTTGTTAGGTTAATCGATCTTGATTTCTGCTATTATTGACTAGCAAGATACCCCTAAAGGTATCATTATAACAGAGTTAGAACTGTGCTTCCAAATCTGTTCATTGTTTCTTCTTTGCTAACATACTATGTGGTTATAGCACCTCGCTTTTGCTGAGGCTGGCTTTGAACTTGCAGTCCTCCTGCCTCAGCCTCCTAGGCTGCTGGGATTACAGACTTGCACCCCAGCACCCAGACATGTCTCTATTTTCCATATTCATAGACAGAATATAGATCTATAAATATGAGAAACCATGTATAAATCACAAAGTTGACTTTAATTCACAAGATTAGGGAATTATATACACAAACCTGGGCTGAGAGGCCACTGCATCTCTTCTGGGTTCAAGGGCCTCACTCTGACTGCTCATAGTAGAAGCCTAGAAAGCCCAGTCTTGCTCAGTGAGAGCCAGTTGCAAAAGAAATGCTCATCTAGTGCAGGCATGACTTTGTGCTCAGTAGCCAGTGATTTTCCAATGTTTTTAAGTTGGAGGGAAATATATGACAGATGTGTTGGCTCTAGAAACAATAAAAACAGTTCCTTAAATCACCAAGAAGGGTGGGGGGAAAGTAATACAATACAGGATAAATCAGGAGGGAGTCGGCAGGGCTGTCTGTTGCAGTGGAGGGCAGCAAGGGTATGATGTGTGCAGTAGCAGTAAACAAGCATGGGGTGAGGAGGCCCCAGACCAAAATAGAAAATGGCCCAAGCCCCGCCCTGAAGGAATACCATACACTACTTGAGGAAGACAAGGACAAAATACTAACAGAAATTAAGTAGGGCAACAACATTAAAACACAGTAGTTTCTGTGCATTTACTAAAACTAAGGGAGGGAAATAATGAATCAATTAGCATGTTCTAAGCACCATCAGGGCAGTTCCCGGAGGCTCTTGTTAAAAATGAAGATAACCTGAGCTTCTTGGCCTACAAATGTTACCATAGTTATGTTTTATGTGGAGCCTGAGCATCTGTATTTTTAACAAGTTAGAAGGTGCTTCTACAGCAGCAGAGTATTACTCACTATATTGCAGCAGAGCCCAAGAAGGATTTTTAGTTTCCACAGGGGGAATAGTAGGTCATAATGTCCAGAGTTTGTATGTTCAAGACTAAGGTACCTGACAGTACAGCATTATAAGTAATCACAGGTAAACAGAACTCATTTATGAAAATTCTGATTTTCACCATAGGTTTGCTATTTGGTGATGCATACAATCCAGTGATAATAATAATGACCACCATGTATCAAGTCCTCACTGTGGTCTAGATGCTGCCAAGTGCTTCATATACACTAAAGGTTTATTCTTCAAAGCAACTCTAAGAGGTTCATTTTATTATTACCCCACACTCTAGAATAAGAATCTTGGATATCACATGTTATAATAGTTAATTGTGTATGTAAAATGGAGTGAGCCATGGGGTACCCAAACATTTGGTCAGATATTATGTGTATAATATAATATAATGTCCGTGTCTATACAAGGGTGTACCTGGATGAGATTAATATTTGAATTGGTAGACTGAGTAAATTAGATTATTCTCCCCAATGTGTCTGGGTCTCACTCATTCAATGAATGAATGAATGATCTAGATAGACATAAACATTGAGAAGGAGGAAACTTCAACCCTCTGAACTGAATC
The DNA here is from genome assembly GCA_028644305.1 of Xerus rutilus. Taxonomy (NCBI): domain Eukaryota; kingdom Metazoa; phylum Chordata; class Mammalia; order Rodentia; family Sciuridae; genus Xerus; species Xerus rutilus. The sequence continues at coordinate 87,801,153 of CM053407.1, read as the reverse complement.
TTCGGGTTTTTTCTGTCCTTGGACTGGAACTTACAAGGTTCTCCTGGTTTTAGAACTTCCGACTCAGACAAGATCTTACACTATCAGCTCTTATGAGTCTCTAGTTTCCTTACAGCAGATCTCAGGACTTCCAGCCTCCAGAACTGTGAGAAAAGAAATGCTGTTCAGAGCACCCAGGCTAGACTATTTTCTTATAGCAGCACAAGGAGACTAATACAAAGTGGGAGTCTGTTGAAACAAATACTAAACATGTGGAAGTGGATTTAGAACTGGGCAATGGATAGAGTCTGAGAGTTTTGAGATTCATGCTGGATATGTGGACAATAAGGAAGATTCTGTTGAGGTTCCAGAGGGAAATGAGGAATCTGTTATTGGAATCTAGAGGGAAGGCACTGTTTGTTATGAAATGGCAGTGATCTTGGATAAATCATTTGTGTTCCAGTGTTTTGTGGAAGGTAGAACTTGTGGGCAATGAAATTAAATATTTTAACTGAGGAGATTTCTAGGCAAAGTTTTGAGGAGTGGATTATCTTGATTGCTTATAGCAAAGTGTGAGGAGAGTTGAATTAAAGAAAAAATCATTACGTACAAAGGAACCAGAGTGTAGAGTCTCAGTCCATCCATATAGCAGAAGAAGAAAAAGAAGAAAAGTAAACAGAAATAATGAAAGCTTGTTCTAAAGAGGATACTAAGGGTATGGCAGAACAACCATCTAATAAAGGATGATGAGTGCAACTCATAAATTTAATTAGTCATCTCAACATAAGCCAGGAATACAGATGGGATTAACCAGCAAAGACATTGCTAGTTTGAACTGAAAGAGACAGATAAGGCAGGAATGAAGGGAGAAAGGTTGCCAGAAAAGCCCCAGCAATAGCTTCAATCCCACTACTAGTGGAGAGTGCACAGGTAAGGCTCCCTCCACCTGTTGCAGAAGTTGGGACCAGAACCCAGCAGAGATGTGTAGGCAGAGCTGCCACGACACCAAAGATGTGGAGCTTCCCCCCTGACCTGTGGGGATGATGCTTTCCACTCCAGTGCATGTGGAGAGCAGCCTATGAATCGAAGCCTTCACCTCCAATGTAATACACTCCAATCACAAATAGGGACTTTGGGAGGTAATTAGAGTTATATAAGTTAATGAGGTGGGTCTCTCAGGATGGGATTAGTGCCCTTAGAAGAAAAGACACCAGGGAGCTCCCTCTCTCTTTTTCTCCCTCTCTCACCTCTTCTATGTGAGGACACCACAAAAAGGTAAGGTATCTTCAAGTCAGAAATAGAGCCCTCACTGGGGAATAGAATTGACCATCACCTTAATCTTGGACTATTCAGAACGGTGAGGAAATAAATTTCTGTTGTCTAAGTCACTCACTTTATAGTATTTGGCAAGCCAAACAGACTAAACCACATCCTAGAAGTATTAGGATTGAGATTCAAACCTAGAAGCTTGACTTGAGTGTTTTTTACTTGACAAACTATATCACACTTTTAATAGTCCTTTCTTCCCCCAAAGAATTTCTAGAGAGAAAGCTTTATATCCTCTCTGAAAGTAAGTTTTAGTCTCCCAATTTCCCTTACACCAATGGATAAGAAAAAGTGTGACTTTACTGAAGGTTCCAGGTGCTTGGATTTATTCTTCTTAAAATGTGTCTGACTACTGGGATAAAACTTTCCCTACCCCTCACCTCTGGAAGCTGTAGAGGCAGGCCACAAAGGAAGGGAGCAACTGAATCTCTCATTTCTACAAGACTCGACCATGTCACCAACACCTGTGTCAAAATGAAGTTTCACCAGATGTAGCCATGCCCCTGCGGGGACTGCTCAGCTGCAGGGTCTCCTGGTGGACCCACCAATGACGCACACTGCAGTCAGCTCATCAGACCACCATGCTGTGGGCCTTCGATGGTCTGGTAAGAACTGGAGCCCTGGGAGAAAGACACGAATACGTATTTAGTACCTTCATATAGGTAAAATCTTTTGCAACAGCATTTCTGGGTTTTAGATTAGCACATACAATATGTCAGGTTACTAGGACCACATCTGAGCTTTGGTAAAGAGTAGAGTAAGAGGAACCACACTTCTTCCATGAGTGGGAGAAAAGGCCCCAAAGATATTTGTCTATGGATGCCTTGATGCTTGGAAAGTGCAAAATGCTAAGGGAAACCAAGTCAAGGAAAGTTCTCTCACAAATATTAGAGACAATATTTTGTGGAAGCACAGGGATAAAGTCATTGTGGAAAAGGCATGTGGGGACAAGTGACTATGAATGTGTCAGGTGCATCTACTTTGCACCTACCACAGGCAGGAAAGTTCATTATGGGCTGAGCAACGCAGGTAGCAAGGATGATAGTAACTAACCCTCTCAGCCAAAGTGGTCTTCATAAATTCAAAACCAAATAATGTCATTGCCCTGATTAAAGCCTTTCAATGCCTTCCACTGCATGAATAATGTAGTTGTAAATCCTCAAATGTTTCTTGCAGTGATCTGTCTTGTGCACATTTTGATAGCCTCATCTCATGCCTCTCCTACTTTTCTAGCATCCTTCCCTCCACACCAGCCTTTCCTCTGTTCCTAGAGTATGTCTGTTCTCTTTTGCCTTGTGGCCTTGACCTAGGCTGTTTTTGTTTCAAACTAGACCACTCATTCTCTTGACCTTGGCTTATCCATATCCTTTTGGTCTCAACACAAATGCCCCATTCCAAGTTTAACCCCATGTTTTTCTGTTATTTTCTTTCTCAGTGCCCTGGTTATAACTTCCTTACCACAGATACAATCTGAAATTAATACATATGCTGACATGTTTTCACTCGCCCCCCATTTAGACTGCCCACAAGCACGGGCACCGTGTCTGCAGAGGTGTCTTGTCATTGTGTCCCCTCAATGTACCCAGCACCATACATGTGCCTGACACTTGGAAGGTATTCAACAGGTAATTGAATAAATGAATTAAAAGTCCCCATAGCAAAAGGTAAGCTGTCCATGCTAGAATATCGTGACCTCATGCAGGAGTCAAAGGAGTCCAGAGAACTAGCACTGCCTGGCTTGTTCTGAGTCTCCTTCTCTGTGATGCTTTGGCCAAAGGAACAGAGAAGGAAAGTATTTCCATCTACCAGGCACTCAGTCCATTTTCTGTTGCTAATAACACAATGCCAAAGACTGAATGAGTTATAAAGAAAAGAGGTTTATTTTGGCTCATGGCTCTGGCCTAAGGCAGAGGGGCTACATCTGGTGATAGCCTTCTTGCTGGCCAAGTCACAAAGTGGTACAGGACATCCCACACAGTAGGAGACTAAGAACATGACAGACCAAGCCAAGCTGGCTTTTATAGCAGACTCACTCTCAAGGTAACACATTAACCCTTTAAGCAATTGATCAATTAATGGATGCATACATTTAATAGGACAGAATCCTAATTAGCTCTTAGAGGTCCCACTTGGTCCTACTTCTTAATATCTGATAATGAGGATTAAATTTCAACATGAGTTTTGGAGAGAACAAACTGTAACACAGGCTCACAGCGTGTGTCTGTGTGCTGAGTGATGGATTCAACTGGAAGCCAAGGATCAGACTGTGCTCCACAGGTCAGCCATGTGCCCTGGGTCAAACTGCCACGGTCCACAGAAAGATGCTTTTATATTCAGTCTGCCAAGAGCAGGGAGCTTTTGAGATTTCACACAAAGAGAGAGTGGGGGCTATCCAGGGTCCTGTTAATAACTTTAGGAAGTTGTAGCCCAGCAAGCCAAATAGTAACCACAAAGAACTTGAGTCTCAGCCCCAGATGGCTGAGTTTTAAAGGTCAAGTGGAAGACCCATCAGGCCACAGAGACACACTTTGGATCACAGAAAGACATCGGCCAGACCCAACACTAGAGCCTCCAGACAAGAGCATGAATGGTGACATTTTGATAAAATCTGCCCAAGTAGAAATTTAGGGAATTTTGGCCCTAATTAATTTGGAGGTAGCAGCAAATGCCAAGGGAACCAAAGAAACAAGGTAAAAGGGAACAATTTTTCCTGTTTCTGTATACTCTACTTCTGAAAGGTTTATCAAAAATAACTTCCCACAGGATGAAGAGGCTTGCCTTTCTGTTCAGAGCTGCTGCTTCATAAGCTGGGGTTCACCCTCTCCACAATAAACCTCCTGCAACTTGTCACAAGAGAATAGTTTGAAAAACACTGAAACCTCAATTCCTTCATATTCCTTCTCCCATGGGTAAAGGGAGATGGCACTTATAAGTTGCTTTATGAATTCACAAACATGCATGACAGACTTTAAGAAATATATGAAGAGAAAACAAAGAGAATGAAGAAATTGAAAGAAAGGTTTCCATTCATTTTAAGTCCTAAGAGTTCTGTCCTGTCCCTTTAACCCTGTAGCCAAAAGACTCTGGAAGTCAGATCAGCAGCTCCCTTTTGCAGATGGTCTATTGCATTTGCTATTATTATTGACATTGCAACCTGTTCTCTTTTCTCCCCTTCCCAGCAGCAGCCAGAGTGTTGGCCAAACAGCTTTGAAGGAGGAGTCCCACTTAGGCCAATTGTCTGAGGTTGCATGTGTGTTTGGCCTCCACCTCACACTCACCATCCTGACAAGTGCAGAAGGTGAAAACAGTGCTAGACAGTCTGTTTTCAGAGAGTGATCAGCCTGTTGCTGAAAGATTTATTGTCAGGGAACTATGAGGTTGGGAAAGGCCTTTCCTTGAACCAAAATTGGTCATTCAGAGTTCATTCTGTAACCTGATCATTTATTTATATTTTATGCATCTTCTACAAAGGAGAAGAGGGTGCATGTGGGAACATTACCCTATTGAAAATGGCGTGGTCAAGGAACTATCTCACTGGATGGCCTGTTAGGTGCTTTGGTGTGCAGCTCATCTGAATGTTGCTTTAACCCCATGGGTTCCTTCTGTGCGACCTTCAGAAAGAAGAGGGAAGTTGGGTTTTGCCTTCTCTGTCCACATCCACTTCAAATAGGATCATAAGACACAGCTCCTGATTCCAACAGAAATACTAATTCCCTCCCCAACCACTCATCAAAGAGAATGTGACCGATGAAAAGTAAGCAGAGGCCTGGGGAAAATCAAAGGAGGAGCTGTAGTTAAGAAAAATCTTCTTGAAAATATTGATGACCTATATTTAAGAGATGAAATTCAGTGACATGAGACTTATCAATGACAAATGAAGGAAATCACAACTTGACACTGTTCTCAGATAAAGGTCATAGCAATACCTACTGTTTATATCAGCATTCAGGTCTGCATGAGTGAGTTTATTCCATTTTATCACTTCATCTATGCTTGTTTCTATTTTTACTTCACCGATGAGACAATGGAGGTCTAAGGAATGGTTTGTCCCAAGTAAGAACCCACATCTGGAATTCAAGCCTGTCTTTTTTTTTTTAATATTTTTTTATTGTTGTTGATAGATCTTTATTTTATTTATATGTGGTGCTGAGAATCGAACCCAGTGCCTCACATATGCTAGGCGAGTGCTCTACCACTGAGCCACAGCCCCAGCCCTCAAGCCTGTCTTTGAATGCTCTGACATGAGTTCTGTTCCCCAAGGTCTCTAAAACCACATCTAGAGACTGCTGAGAGTAACCGGTGATATTTGAAGAAACTGGTTGTCACTCAGTAATACTCTAAGAGTAAGTAGACCCACCTCAAGGCCCCCTGGTTCACAATGACACTGCTTCTCTAAAAATTTCCTTCAGTACTTTGTAGAGTTCATGTGTGAATGATCTAACCCTGACCCTCAGCTAGTAGACTTTCTTGGCCATGATCAATCCACAAACGGTGGGAGGGACATCCAATCCTAGTTCGTTCATTCATATTGGAACTAATAACACACGTTAGGTCTCTATGGAGTGTAGTTAAGTCAGAGATGTGAAAAGAATGTCCATGACCTCCTACTACTGACATCTCAGAAGCTACCTTATTTCCAAATCTTGTTCGGGATTCTACATGATTTTTCTTTCTTTATTTAAGGTAATGTAGAAGATACTGGAGCTTGGTACAGTCAATATGCCTTCTCTACCAAGTTCTTTGCCTTACTCTCTCCTTTGCATCTAAGAGTGGTTAAACCGTGTGGTCTTCACCAAGAAGATATAGGTAGAACTCCTGAAGCTGAATTATGGGTTCCAAAATTAAGAGGCAAGGGTATATCCTTCTTATTTCCTGCTGACTGGAAAGATAATGTTATGCTTGGAGGGGAGGTGGCCATCTGGAAAACACTTTCTAAAAAAAGGCTAGATAGCTGAAATATCATTGAATGAAGCATTGAATGAGGAATAGCCTATCTCCTGATTTCATAAAATGTTAAAAAGAAAATCTACCCATTGGTTTAAGCTCCTTTGAGTTGGATCTTACAATATTTGCAGAGATATTCCTTTATGAAATTGACTTAAATGATTTGAACATCTCAAATGCTACATGGGTACCAAAGAGGCCCACACATAGAGATCTAGAACATACTGGATGTACATGCAAAGAGGATGATCCTTGAGATGCCCACTTCCAAATATTCTCTCCTTTATAGTCTGGAACTGAGTGAAGGTATTCTGGTTAGGCTTCTTTGGGTTATTTGAAAGGACATGATAGAAAACCTTAAATAATCAAAGTTGTTGGAAAGACAGAAAAATGTGGAATAATTTATCAAACTGACAGATAGTAAAGTAACTTCAGAGTCCATTTGTCATCCATTCATTCATTTATCATGCAGCAAAGGTTTATTGAGCACCTACTGTACCAGGTGCACAGATACCATAGCTAATAAGATGTATCTACTTTCAGAGAGCTGTAACATAGACCTCAAGGCAGATGATCCAACAAGTACTTCCCATATAGTTTGAGGAGTGTCTAGTTGAGATCTGCATATTATTCCCAGAAAAAAGGAAAATTGATCACCTTAGCTAAGAACAAGTAATTGAGCTCACATAACCTACTTTCTTTTATTCATCTAGCATATATGCTTTCCCAAGAGGCAAAATGAAAGGACTGGCTTGGTATCTCACAAGGTGAAATGCCAGTCTTTTGCACATTTGATAATTCATCTCAAAAGTGACTAGACTCCTTCCTGCCCATTCAGTATTATGAGTGTGTACATGACTTGTATTAGTCTGCTCAGGTTGCTGTAACAAAATACAACAGATTTTGGCTTAAACAGCAAATATTTATTTTCTCACACTTCTGGATGCTGGAAGTCCTAGATCGAGGTCTGGCAGGGTTGGATTTTGGTAGCATAGCTACCTTCTCACTGTGTCCTCACATTGTAGAGAGAAGGAGCTCTTATGTCTCCTCCTCTTCTTAGTAGGGCACCCATCCCATCAGATTAAAACCCATTTCTTAGACATAATTTAACCTTTATCACTTCTTCATCAGCTCCACCTTCAAATGTGGTCACATTGGGGGTTAGGGCTTCAACATATGAATTTAGGGGGAGATACAGATTCAGTTCATAATAATGGCTGATTATTTCTCTATTGGAAGTAAGGAAAATGTCACTCAAAGGGAACTCTGCATAAACAGAACCACAAGACAGGGAAGAAAAATTGAAGCATTTTCTTTGATGTTGACTCTTCAGGTACTCTGGATTCCCTCCATTACCACTACCAACATCCCTGGTATGAGGGCCAAATTAAACCATCTTTAGCCATACTCTCTTTCTGGACTCATTCACTTCAAGGAAATATAATATCTAGCCAATAGTTAATCCATTTCAACTTACCAGCTTCCAATGCCAAGGATAAGACAATGGAGAAAAATTGCTGAGGAAGAAAGACAGTAGAGGGAAGCTCTGAAGAGAATATAAAATACTCTCCAAGTTTATATACTTGAGTCTTATGCATACAAATAAAACACAGAGCCTATCAGAGACGATTCTCTAATTTAAGTCAAGGCCAGATATTTTCACTCTCATTTCGTAGAAGAAAACCAAAATGAAGTGAATGTGCCAAAGTTATAGGAAAAGTCTGTGATGAAAACAGTGCAAAAACCCACCAGCTCCAGCCGCTACTAGGACACGTGCATCATAGTCCTTTCCTAAACTAGGCTTTGGCCCAAGGACAAACTTTCCCTACTTAATTAGTAGGGTAATGTTCCAGTCTTGCTTTCAGCAGTGTTAGCTACTACTGCTCAAGATTTGTACCCACAAAATTTTCCTATATATTAAAGACAACACACCTGGAAAAGAGAGACACAGAAACTTCCAACTTCAAAATGCAGATTGGCATAAGCCAAAATCCCCCAAGGAAGGATAGTAAAAAGTTAAGAATTGCATATTTCCACATCTGCTTTCAATGAGACTTATGTCAAATAATTTTATTATTTGACAAAAGCAATCCAAGGAATTACTTTGTGTTTTTTTCCAGAATGCCTTGAAATATCATTAAAATTCACCTATGAGCACACACATATAACATAACACCTGTCCAGAGTGTTAGATCAAATGAGAAAACAGGGGCCTAGGCCTCCTGAGTAGGAAGACACTTGACCTGCTGCAGGGGATAAAGGCAATATTGTTGCTTATCTCAGCATTCCTGTTTCCACCAACCTGGGGGCAAGTAATCTGTTTTCAGCTTGACACCAATCAGGAAATGGCTCTGCTAAAATACCCTTCCTGTTAATACAAATGAGACAGAACCCGGAATAAAACAGAGAATAGCAACATGGGTGTGAGTACTCAGATGAGAAAAGCTAAACTTGAGCTAGGAAGGGAGCAGCAAGAGTCATTTTACAGAACTCAATTGAGAAAACAAACCTATATGAATAAGTATATAGAGTGAAACAGTGTCTACAGCAGAGCAAACACTTTGATCCAGTAATTTTACTCCTTTGAAATTATTCTAAGGCTATTTTTTAAATGAATAGGTAAGGATGCTTGTTGTTGGAATATGGTCCTTCGTGGCTTTCTTGTGTTACTGGACATCTTCCTGGATATGCCAAGAATGAAACATCCTTACCACTCTTTACTAAGACCATTTTCCAGGACTGTGATCATAGCAACCTTGGAAAATGAGGTAATGTCTTTTTCTGAGACAAAGAGCAAGTTTTCATATGGGTTTACATAGCATGGGTAGCTTCCCCTCAGTATTTCTCAGTTGCAGTGCAAACCCACAGTATCCACCTGGGTTCATGGAATAATCCCTGTGGGATTTGGAGATGGGGGAACCACTGCACATGCTGATATTCACATTGCCAATTGTGCTATAGGAAATAAAGGTCTCTGACCCAGAAGTCTTTTGTATTCTGCCAGTATCTATGCATAAAGAATCCTTATGTTTAACCAATGAGGAAGGTACAATCAAATTCCAGATTTGGTTAATTTTCCTCTCTGGAGAAATTGATTAATTATGATACATAAATACACAAAGACCAGTGCAGATATTTAGAATAACTTCAGGATGTATATATATTGACATGGAAATAATAATACATTTTGAGTGACAAAATCAGGCAACAAAGAAATGTATATAGACATTTACATGAAAATAAAAATAGATATATTCACATTTCACAATTTCTGGGTGGTGCCCTCTAAAATATGTTAACGGGAGCTTTCTCTAGGTTTTGGATTCATTGAATGTGTTTTATTTACTTATTTTTCCCATTTGTATGATTTTCCTATTGTAAAAATATTTACTTGAGTAACCAAATAATGATATCAATTGAGAAAGAGCTGCTAGGAAAAAAGCATGTGACAAAGCCCTTGTACTTGAAACAAATTGTGAATGGCTACAATGCAATGGCAAAGGAAATTGCAAATAAAAGTGAGATTCCCGTTTAAACAGAGCTGTTCATGTGGTGCCTGTGATGACCCACATACCCTGTTGAGGAAAAATAATGGATATAGTCGTAGTATGAAAAATTCTCTTAGAACAACTGAAACATATATTTATAATCTGGGGTACAAAGTATGCCTATTGTTTTATTTGTTAAAATAATCTCTCAGCACAATGAGTTCTAAAATTACTCAGTCCAAGAATCCTTGGAGTCAGCCCTCAATCCCACTGATTCATCTCCACACATACACCTCTTTTTTAAATCTCTCATTCCCATACCTTTCAGCTAATTTCCTTGCTCTAGCCAGAATTTAGTTCTCATTATCATTTTCCTGGATATTGCAATATTCTTTGACCCCGGTCTCTGCTTCATCCACCTATACCCCTTGGAGTATGGCTAATTTGGCTTCCATATGATTTTTTTGTTTTTGCCTGTTCTCATCACCTTTTATTAAAAAAAAATCAGTGATTTTTATTGTTTCTTTTCAGTTATATATAACATTAGGACACATTTTCACATAATCACAAAAGTTGGAATATAATTTGCTATAATTCAGTCCCTAGCACTTCTCCCTCTTCTTTCCTCCCTCTTCCTGCTCCCTTATCTCTCTGCAATTTATAGTTTTTTTAAAATTACTGTATTGGGGATGTACTCAATGTTGAGATTCATAGTGTTATGTTCATGTGTGTACATATGAAAATTCATTTAGATTCATTCTACTGGTTTTTCCCTATTCCATTCTTCCTTCCTCCCCATCAGGATAAAAAAAATGGAGAGAGAATTCCATATGATTTTTTAAGGACTAAATTATAGCATGTTACTTCTTTGCTTAAAATAATTCAGTGTCTCCCAAATACCTGCAAAATGATCCAGCATGTAAGGTTCACACACTGACCTCATTAAACTTGTTTCTGATTGTTCCCTTGTTCTTCTTTCCAGACCCATTCTTTTGATTTACTACCTTTTCTTTATGAAATTCCTTCACCCTATCCTTTCAGGCAAATGTTTACTTCAAGATTCAGCTCCTGCAGGGTGTGACAGCACACACCTGTAATCCCAGTGACTCAGGAGGGTGAGGCAGGAGGATGAGGCAGGAGGATCACAAGTTCAAGACCAGCCTCAGCAATTTAGCGAGGCTCTAAGCAACTTAGTAAGACCCTGTCTCAAAGAAGTTTCATAACTGCCTCTTCAACTTGAATTCTATCACTGGAGTCTCCACTAGGTCATATTCATCAGCACAATTACCACTCTTTGCTTTTGTTTAATGCCTTTCTCTCCTATTTGATTATGAATGTTTTGAAGGAAGAAACCATATCTTATGTTCATGTTATCAATTTCTAATCCTATAGCTGGACAAATGAGAGAATCTCTTCATGAACAACAAATATAATTAGAACCAGTGAGTCTGAGTTCAAACATAATCAGTAAATCTTCTTGATTCTGAGAAGTTCCAAGTTTAGAGCAACTTATGATGGGCTCTCAGTATGTTGCCATTAATATTGTTCTACCCAGAAAGGGAAAAATCTGAGGAGTTTTACTTGCAAAGAATGTCCCTTCAGGAATATTCAGAAATGTTTACTTTTGATTGTGACAGAGCAGTTTTCCTCTACTGCTTCTAGAGTGAAAACACCTTGAGCATGTCAGTATCACTGGGACAAAAGCCAACAGGACAAACTGACACCGTAACTATTACTAAGCATAATATGCCTTATAAGATTATCCTGTGGAATTGGGCCTAGTGAGAGAGAGTTTAAGCCTTTTCTGTAATTTATTCAAAAATATTTTAGAAGAAATAAATGTTAACTCAGGTTAATTAAAACAGATGAAGAAAACAAACAACATTTTTGTTCAGACAGAAGTACTGACCCTATAGGTTATGGCTTGAAATTGGACATCAGGTTTCTGCCTTCCATTTGGATAAGACTATTTAGATAAGACTTCCATTTGGATAAGACTCTAAAATATGGAACTAGCAAATGTTATTTCTAGTTGTTGTTTTTGGGGAAGGGGATTGAACTCAGGGGCACTCTACCATTGAGCTATATCCTCAGCCCTGTTTCATTTTTATTTTGAGATAGGGTTTCACTAAGTTGCGCAGGCTGGTCTGGAACTTGCCATTCTCCTGCCTTAGCCACCCAAATAACTGAGATTACTAAGTGTGTGCTCCCACACCTAACCCAAGTGTATGTTTGAAAAAAAAATTTTTTTATTTCTTTAGGATAAAGAATATTAGGATATTTTTAATATTAGGATATTCCCAAAGGAATATGTTCCTGATATGATTTGAAAGATCAAGAAAGAACACATGACATGCTAGGACCTGATGATCCATTTCTCACTGGAGGATTTTAGCATGAAAGACTGGAACAGTCAGTCATAGTGGAATCTGCAGAGCTATCTCTTAAGTCAGGATCAGGAGGAACATCGTTTCATAAAAGTTTTGTTTTTGGTTTTTTTTTCCCCTTCCTTCCTTACATCCACAATATCCTGAACTGACCTTGGTCACACAGAGCAGGAGCCAAATGGTGTATGGCCAATGGGCTTCTGAAAGGTACCCTGGTCTCCAGAGGTTGGTTAGGAACCATGTGGCTACAAGCACATCCCCTGGATACTCTTTCCATAAGAACTCATTAGAAAGGACTTTTGATTCTCACAGGTCTAACAGATCTGGGTGGTACTTGGAATTTATTGGTTCCCACAGCAGGGTGAGCCAGCTATGACCATCCACAAGTGGAGCTTATTGCTTGTGGCTTTGGTCAAGAGAACTCTTCTACTGCCTATGCTTTGGAGATTCCCTCTTGGCTTGCTAAACATTAATGCATGAATCCTTCTGCTACCCTTAACCAGCCAAGCCTATTTGTTTTGTAATCAAAAGTACTTCTTTTCCCATAGGCCATGGAGAATTTTTCAGTGGGCTTTGATGTCTCTTTTGTCCCTAGGAACTGACTTCCATCTCTGAGGTGGCTGCATCAGAACCTGGATACTAACAATATATGGATACTACCTCAGTTTCTCTGCTTTCCTGAGCTGTAACCACTTACAATGTCACATAAAGAGGGAGATGGTATAATCCACTGACCATGATTTACTGTGTCTGCACAGGGTTTGAGTTTAGCCCTGAAAATAAAATGAGACAGAGCTTGAAGCAAGTCTCTTCAGAGCCAACTTTGCAAAGGCAGTTCCATTGTTCAATTCAACTTTATGGACAAAAGAAAAAGATGGCTCCATTTGTGGCCTAGTCCACGGGTATTCTATATTATTTGTTCTAAGAGAGTTTGTTTGCTTTGCAAATATTTCAGATATATCTAGATTGACTCATTTCATTCTTTACTAGTTTACAGAATTATCTATAGCCCATTCACAGACTCAACCAACTATGGACCATGTGTAAAGACTAGACGACCAGAAGGAGAAGAATTAAAGCCACTCAGCAAGGCTTTATTGAAAATACACACTCTCGGGCCGAATCCTCCCGTCCATCAGAGTGCGTCCGCGAAAATGACGCTGGGGCTCCGGTGCACAGAGAATTTGAAAAATCCTGGTGAGGAAGGGGAGGGCCTGAGGGAAGGAAGAGAAGGCCAGAGTCCTTCCTGGATAGGCCAGGAAAATCCACTGATTGACAGGAGGCGTGTCTACAAGTGACTGTCAGCATCTGGCTAGCCACTCCTTTTCGCAGCTGCTGACTGCAACTGCCCTTACCAGTCCCTTTAATTGGACATCTTGGACCCTGATCCAAACTAACATCCCGGCCTTTTTGATGATATAGGACAGCAGATTCTGTCTGGCTACTTCGTGCAGGATTGGGGGCGTCGAGAGGGGGAGATGGCTTGGGTGTCTGTCAGGCAGGGAGGCAGACGTAGGGGTGTGGGAGCCTCTAGTTGTCAGTCATGTTGCTTGAATGTAGAAAAATCACTTGTGGGTAGGAACAGAAGCTTGGGAGAGATTACTGATTAGCAGAAAAAGAAGGAGGGGGGCTGCTGAGAAATTTTGAGTTTGGTGGGAGTCCAACGTGATGGGAGTCCAAGGCTGGTCTGTTCTGCAATGAAATTTGTTTAAGTTTTTAAGTAGCGGTTACTGCATAATCAAGTCCTCTTGCCTCAGCCCAGAGGCAGTGAATGGGGGCCAAGGAGAGCCCTTTTTGCCCTAGAAAGGGAGGTGGTAACAAGTCATGGTAATTTAGTCTTACTGTACAGTTAATTGAGGAACATCAATGGGAATTACACTTATGATTCAAACCTACATAGAGGAACAGTCTGAAATGTAGGAAGTATAAGGGTTGAGAATTTGTCCCCATAACAAGGCTGGAGAGGACAAGGCATGTAAACATAGTATTTGTGTTTTTTTTTTTAAATTTTTTCTTAGTTGTAGATGGACACAATGTCTTTATTTTATTGCTTTGTATGTGGTGCTGAGGATCGAACCCAGGGCCTCACACATGCGAGGAAAGCTCTCTACCGCTGAGCCACAATCCCAGCCCCTAGTATTTGGTTTTTAATGTCACAGATGTCTATCTTTAAATTATTTTAAATGCCAAGGAATGGCTGTGTTCTTGGTTTTGCTAGGTGTTTAAGATGAAGCAAGTCAAATTGACTTTTGTTCTTACCTATTGTTAAGAGTCACCTTTTGGTCTCCTGGGAGGCATCCTTGAGGAACTTGAAGGGCAGCTTGTTAGCTCTGCTAGTGCCATCTGTATTAGGATAGGTTGAGGTCTGGCGCTGACCATGTGGCTTCCCCCAGGAAGCATGAGGGACAGTTCCCTCTCTCTTTGATGTTCCTGTTCATCGTATGGCATTCGATTGGCTCTTTAATTCTCTAATGGCCTCAGAAATCTCCCTGATCAGGAGGTCCTGCGCCCCAGAGGTGTAGAGCGCTTCAGAGAAGTTTCCTCATTCCTTGGATTCAGGCTGATTCAAAGGGCAAGAGCCAAATACTGGTTTTCTTGGCCCTTTAATTTAATTTTAGTTTTTAAGTCTTGATCTTAAACACTCAGCAAGCCAATTTCACCAGTCTTAAAGTAAGGGTACTGGGCTTTAATTTTAATGTCTATCCTATAGGTGATGGCTGATTTATCTTAAAATAATCTGGGTTGGTTGTTCTTGAAGTAGTACCTCATACAAGTTCAGTTTGGAGAACATCAGCTTGGTATAATGCCCTTTTAAAACTTTCTACTTTAAAGCTTGTATATCTGAAAGAAATGAACATATTTAATATAAAAATAGAACTCGTAGCACCATAATTGCATTTGTCTGTTAATTGTTAATTGTTTATCCATAGTTATATAAACTTTAATTTTTGAAAGTTAGATTCTCCAAGTGATAAAACCTGACAGATGTAAGAAAGTTATCTTATTAAGAGCAGAACATTGTTTTAGATTTTAACTTTTTGTTTAATCACAGTTGTAAACCTTTTGATCAGAAATATTTTCTTTCCTTCCAATAAATACCATATTTAGAATCTTTAATTCCTTCTGTTCATATCCTAAATCAATCCTTGTAATTTTTGAACTTAGGCAACAGTAGAAACCTTTAAAATTTCATATAGGAATTTATAAACCTTTGTGTTTACTCAATTTAAATTGAAGTGAATCAATTCACTTTTAAATCATGTGAATTAAAAATATTTGGATCCATTTTCTTAGGTTTAATTGAAGAGTGCTCATTATCTGTGCCAATTTTGATACCAAAAATATAGACGTTAAGAAAAGAAAGTCTTAGAAGAAAAATGAGGCGGCCAGCAAAAATAAAAAATGGAGGGTGGTTGGTCCGGCAGCTCATAGACGAGCGAGAGAGCGCTCCTCTGGTCTGTGGCAGCTACACCAGTCCGCCCCAACGGCATGTGGACAGAGCGAGAGACGCAGGAATGCAGGGTGGGCGGCCCCACCCAATGCTCAGTCTCTGCCATCCAACGCTGGGACAGAGGCCAGCTCCGCCTCCCGGGAAGACGGTGCTGCAGCTCGGGGGGAGCTGAGAGTGAGGGGAGGCGGGGAGCTTAGGCAGATGCAAAGCAACTCTTTACCCCTTTTTTTCCTTGAGCTAAGGTAAAGTGGTAAGCTTGGGGGGAGGGGCTGCCGCAAGGTAGGCAGCCCACAAATGCCGACCTGCCCGTCTGAGTGGTGTGGAGGCAGCAAGAGATGCAGGGAGGCGGGACAGGCGGGCTCCGTTCAACGCTTTGTTCCTGCCTTCCACTGTCTGTCGGGAAACTGCTGGGGAACTGCCTCAGCTTTAGAGAGGGGAGGGGATGTCTGGGTAGGGAGCGGGATCAGAGAATGAGGAAGGAAGTACAGAAAAGCAAATGGGAAAGGGGGCTTTTAGCGAGAAGCACTTGAGAGGACAGAACAGATGAGAAAGAAGGGAGGGGCGAGAGCGCACTTTCCAACAAAGCCTTGATGAAAGGAAATTTTGTCCATTTCCCCATCCGGTGACAAAAATTAACCAAATCAGTGAGGATTTGAAAATTAAAAGTTCCCCCTGGAGGCCATTTTGGTCCGTTATCTAAGCCATAGTACAGTGGAGTTTCGAGGTCTAGAGAAGAGTTGGGGTTCCTTGTGACTTCTCAGTGGTCCTGGGGAGTGGGCAGGAACATAAAAAAGCATCCCTCCAAATGTTTGCACCCATGGGAGAAAGAGAGGGCCAGGTGGTAAATTGAGGCATCCCTGTGAACTTTCCGGGGCCCAGACGGTGGCGGCGAATGGCTAACACGGGGATTGGGAATGTCTTCCCAAATCCACGTGGCCTTGGGTGTGCAGAGACCTATGCGCGTGCGCAACTTAAGAGTAGGCCTCTGGAGCGAGCGGTGGGGGGGCAAGCTGAGAAGTCAGAGGAAACGGGGGCCTACCTCACTCTTGTCGGTTCAGGTGAGGAAGACAGAGAGTGTCTCAGGAGTTCTCCCGGTCTGGAGGGCTTGCCTTGACCCCGGTACGAGGGAGGTTCAAAACCCTCCCAGGTTTCGGCACCATTATGTAAAGACTAGATGACCAGAAGGAGATGAATGAAAGCCGCTCGGCAAGGCTTTATTGGAATATACGCTCTCGGGCCAAATCCTCCCGTCCATCAGAGTGTGTCCAGGAGAATGGCGCTGTGGCTCTGGTTCACAGAGAATTTGAAAAATCTGGTCAGGAAGGGGAGGGCCTGAGGGCAGGAAGAGAAGGCCAGAGTCCTTCCTGGATAGGCCAGGAAAACCCACTGATTGACAGGAGGCGTGTCTACAAGTGACTGTCAGTGTCTGGCTAGCCACTCCTTTTTGCAGCTGCTGACTGCAACTGCCCTGATCGGTCCCTTTAATTGGACATCTTGGACCCTGATCCGACCTAACACCATGTACTATATAGTCTGGCCCATAAAGATTGCTTCTGTTCTGAACATGTACAGATCTTTCTTTTGGCATTATTCCCTCCACAAAACAATATAATGCCTGTTTATATAGTATTTACATTGTATAAGGTCATTGTATAAGGTATTATATGTAAAGTGGAGATGAGTTAAAGTACAGAGGAGGATGTGCATGTGTTATATGTAAATACTATGACATTCTATGTAAGGGAATTGAGCATCCTTAGATTTTTGTATTGGGGATGGTGGAACCATCCCCTGAATATGCCAAAGTCTACTATGTAGCTTATTGCTTGTGGCTTTGTTCAAGAGAACAATCACAATGTCTTCCACTGCCCCTGCTTTGATGATTCCCTCTTGGCTTGCTAAACATTAAGCCCTGAATCTATTGCTAAAAGGGGGGTTCGGGGTGGGGTGCCACGTGGGTCCTGCTCGACGAGTTGGGGTCCAGAAAAGATAAGGAAGGGATCTTCAGGGAGGAAGACGATATGGGGTCTTTCTGGTGTAGCGGTCCACAGAGCCAAATTCCCCAGGCCCCTGGGTGTAGGTAAAGAATCTGCTCTGAGCCGGGCGCGGTGGCGCAAGCCTGTAATCCCAGTACTTAGGGAGGCTGAGACAGGAGAATCACGAGTTCAAAGCCAGCCTCAGCAATGGCGAGGCCCTAAGCAACTCAGTGAGACCCTGTCTCTACATAAAACACAAAATAGGGCTGGGAATGTGGCTCAGTGGTCGAGTGCCCCTGAGTTCAATCCCCAGTACCAAAAAAAAAAAAAAAAAAGAATCTGCTCTGCCCCAGTGAGATGTAGAAAACCCGGAGCGAGATGCAGAAAACACTATTTATTCCAGAAAGTATAGAAGCTTAAATACACTCTTGGACCAATCAGATCCAAAGGTCACAAACAAAGGGGTGCTCTCTGGCAAGAACACAGCCTATTAGCATAGAATGGGGAAAGGTGGAAGGGAGGGGTTGGAAGGTATGGAGAGTGCTCCTACATGAATCCTTCCTCTATCTTAACCAGCCAAATCTATTTTTTTTGTGGTCAACAGTACTTGTTTTTCCATAAGCCATGAAGAACTTGGATTTTTTCTTCTTCTTCTATGTTTGTTCTTTGTCTCTTCTTATCCTTCATATACCAAGGAAGACAGTATACAAAACTCAAAGATGTAGACAAAAAGAGGAACTTATTCCCAGCTTCATCATGTCTATTGTTCAAAGAATGGAATAAGTGTGTTTTTTATGTGAAAATTTTCTTAGGTTCATGAGAGAAAGGAAAATGGTAGGTTATATAGAAATTTATTAAACATAATCTATTGCTAAAATGATGCTTCACAGATTAAAAATATGTACCATGTCCAGTTTCTAGTCTTAGACTTTATGTTAGGGAATAAATAGTGGCAGTTTGTTTTGTGGTTATTTCATATATTTTGATATGAGAAATCACTGTTTTAATTCCATGAACTCTCATATTGTGGGAGAGGACATTCAAAACTACATAGTTAGAATTTACAGAAGCACTTTTTAAACCTCAGTTTGGTTGAGGGTGGGGATGTTGTAGATTGGGAAGCAGGGAGGAGGTTATTTTATTTTAATTGCTTGGGTGTGGGAGGATCTGGTTATCAGTTTCCTGTGAAGTGTACTTCATTCTGAGGGATTCATTGCTTGCCTTCTTAGTTATTAAATGGGGATTCATGGTTCTCTCATTGCTGACACATGAACTTGGTGACTTGTAAAACTAGTTCACGATCCAATCTCAGCTTGCTTTATTCTAGCTATGACAAGGATAACCTCCCCACCTCTGGGACCCTAGCTGTACCTCTTCCATGCTTGTGAGATTGAGATCTGGGCTGTGCATAAGAATTTGCTATTGGACAGCAGTATTGGAAGAGAGCACAGGACTAGTGAGTTCTCATCCATTTGGGTAACAAAATAGATTGTCCAAGTTATACCTAAAGTTTTGATTTATGGATACTGCTCTCATAGAAGGGGTGCTTGGAAATAGCCATGGGGTCATTGTGGTAAGCATTAAACTCCCCCAAAATGAATAAGAGACAAAAATGAGGTCCAATGGATCTACAATCACATCTTGCTAGATAATGGACAAGGAAGTAAGTGAAACATCTCTGGACTGTTTCAAACAATTCCTACAAGTCTCACATGTTTCCTATTCACTATTCCTTTCAGAATTCTTTCAACCAAACCATGAATCTCTTCCACCATAGAAGTGTATTCCTCTATGTTTGACTCAAGATTTTAATAAGACTTTATTAAAGTCCTTAACTTCTAAAGCGGCAAAAGAAGACAATCCATTACCAGAGAGGAAATATTGCTATCATATGGCACCAATGTATGTCCAAAGGACAATGAAAAACAGCTTGTTTATTAGTTTGTTTTCAATTTCCTCATCAATGCAGAATCTCTCATAAGCCCCTCTCTCCTTGTCTTCCTTCATGGTCTTTGTCCTGCTTCCTTCCTCCCAGAACCTTGGCCTTCAACCAGCTGCCCCATTTGGTTTCACTACCTGTAAAAACTCTGTCAAATCTATAGGGTCGTGTTTGTTCTTATTAGTATTTTTAGGTGACCAGGTGTGGTGGCGCGTGTTTGTAATCCCAGCACTTTGGGAGGCTGAGACAGGAGAATCACGAGTTCAAAGCCAGCCTCAGCAACAGCAAGGCACTAAGCAACTCAGTGAGACCCTGTCTCTAAAATAAAACACAAAATAGGGCTGGGGATGTGGCTCAGTGGTCTAGAACCCCTGAGTTCAATCCTTGGTACCAAAAAAAAAAAAGAAGTTTTAGGTGCCTCAAAGTTAAAGTGCTTATGATAAACAGACCTTTATCCCTGTTTTATTGTATAAGCTTAATGTTCTTTACTAATAGGGACCCTGATCTCTATTTTCTTATTGGAAAACCAAAGTTTCTGGAGTAAGAGAGTGGTGGGACAGAAACGAATCCAGGGACAATAGCAGGGAAACTGTTCTGTAGAATTTCAAACTAGGTCATCACCCTAACTGAACACTTAAAACAATTTTGGGGGGAGGAGGGATATTTAATAAACAGTGTTCTTTTGTCATGGGATTTGCAAATTATTAAGGTACAGCTAATGAAGATAACTTATTTTTTTCATTTCCCATTTAAAATGAAGGAGTCAATCTGTAATAGTAACTACACAGATTATTTTGTGTGTGTTGGTTTTACATCAGGTTTTTGCTTTATTTTATTTTCAAAATGATCTGATTTGTTTTTCAGAAGTAGAATTGCCCAAATTTTGGAAACTCAAATCAACAAAAAGACAAAAGTATTTTTAATTTCGTTTCACTTGTTTTAGTGTGAATATATACTTTAAAAGAAATAACATATGCAACTGAAATTATACGGATTTAGGTAGTTGTCAATAATCATGCTACAGTGAGACAATCTTTAGTTTAGAAATTAATATTTTCAAAAATTACCATCTACTTTTTATATTATCATTAATTTTGTCTCTTTTCTTAGAGTAATTGATGAGGGTAAGACTAAAATAAATTAGTAAAGGAAAAATAAAATAAAGGAAAAGAAGTGAAAAATGAATGCAAATGCACAGGTCATATGGGCCTATAGTTACAAACATTGTTACATTTGGCTCTAAGCCCTCTGTCAGCCAGAAAGAAAAAAAGGGAGATATGGTCAGTTGCATAGTTTCCATTATTAGACAAGAAGAAACATACTAAGTCCTCAAGGGAAGCAAACTGTATGTTTCTTGTACTCATTTCTCATGGAAATCACTCTGGTGGGACCTCAGGAAAAACCCTAATGATGTCATGCACAATATACTCAACTGGAGTCCTACAAGCAAGGATAGAGTCCCCTTGAAAAATCAAGGTTACAAAAAGAAATAAAGAAAAAGATAGGCATCAAGGGTACAACATTAAAACACAACCTAATTAAGGCAATTTGTAAGCCCAAGTCATCAGCTTTCTGCCAGTCTACCTTCCTTGGGGGAAATGAATGGAGTACTTACTTTTTAGACCACTTTTGTTAAGACTGGAAAATAGATGTTTCAATATCGCCTTTTCAGTGAGGATGTGGGAGGCCAATGGTGTGATGAGGTAGTTGAAGGCAGGTTGGTTGTCCTAGGCCAGAAAATCTGAACCAAGAATTGGCTGTGGATTTACTGTAAATAAGTGATGAGTGGAGTAGCTGTTACTCTTCTCTTATTTCCCAACTAAGGAAGGTTCTGAGGGTGCATGTAGACATAAATGCTCATTGAAAGATATGTCCAGAATATAAATAAATATTTGAATATTCGCCTTTTGCTAACAGAGAAGAAGCCCACCCAGCTGGAATCATCTTCATGGAGTGGCCCAGATTGAGACTGGAACAGCTTTGGGGCAGAGTGTCCTCACTCGGTGCTGCCTGCTCTTATCTATCTTTCATAGTCTGAGTTTTCTGAAGTGATCTGACCAAGTTCCATTAAGAAGGAACTAAGTACTTATGACAGTTGAGGCATTTACCTGGACTGTGCATTCCCGAAGCTCTTTCTAGAATCCAAGTATCAAGTCTACCCCCTAACCCACAGGCAAAGGATATCCTGACAAAATCGGGCATGCCTTTTTAGGATGCAATAAAATATTCAGAATTAAGCTTAACTTTTAGGAATCTCCTTTATGTTTACCATCATATACTTTTCTCTGACCTACATGGGGCTTGTTTTCTCCCTGGGAGGACATTTTCAACCAAGAACTAGATATGTAATATTCAAGTTTATTCAACCACAGAAACACAATCTACTTCAATTTATGATTGATTGATTGATTGATTGACTGATTGGAAATGGATAGAGAAGTCCTATTTGAAAGGGAAATAATAAGACATTTTGGATCTTCATAACAAGAAACATTATGTAGAAGGTGAAAATCTTTCTGAAGCTCCCAAAACCCACCCGTTCCATTTGGTATTGAGAGGGCTGGAAGACATCACCTCAAGAGTGAGAAAAAATTACCTCCAGGGAAGGAAAGGCAATTACTTTCAATAAGTCCAGGATGTCCTTCCTGATGAAGGAATTAATCAGGATTAATGTCAACTTCATACAAAAGCATCATCTAAACCTGCATCTGACATCTGCTCAAAGGATCAAAAAAAAAACAGCATAAAACTTTGCTGTGTGTGACCTCTCTTATTTTTAACTTTTATCTTGATGACTTCCAACTGCTTATAGATCATGTAGGTGCATTTATCCCACCAGAAAGAGTGATAAGGACAAACATTGATGATTGCATAGAATCAGAAAATTTCATACTAGAATACTCATCTATGTAAACAATATTTCCCCATATTTATCCCATACAATGTCATTTAGCATTATTAAATTTTGTATGCAAATAAGCTTGGAAAGGAGTATTCCATTTAATTTAATACAGTTCTCTTAAGAGAAAGACAAAACAAACTGGCTCCCAGTAAGACACAAAAGTTTAACTTGCTGTTCTCAGGTTACAGAATAAAGTATTTTTATTCTTAAAGCAGAGAATAAATACATGTTAAAAGATAAATGAATTCTAATATACAAGTAGAAAATACATTACTTGCATTGGAAGGAGTCAAAATTAGGAGTGGTAAAAACCAATGAAGAGCATTTATCTCCATCCTATTAGAAAGCTGAATTGGAATTGAATACATTTTGTTGTTGTTATTCAGTGGGTCAAGGAGCTTGGTGACAATCTTCACCTAGGCAGTCAATGACATCTTTATATCTGCTGAAAATGTCCCTTGCTTCTGGGTAAAAACAATGAAATACTTGAAAGTAAAATAAGCATGTGTAAATAATTAATAATTAGGTACATTTTGAAATGGCATAACTTGGAAGAGAGAACTTATAAAAGGACAAAGGTGGAATATCATAAAAATGTTATGTGGAATTCCAAGAAAAAGTACAGTTGATGCTTAAAATGCAATCCCTTTGGTTTGGTCATCTTCTTCTTGGCCATTATTATAAGGGGAGAGAGCAAGAAATAAACTTATCTCCAGATGATCCTCCTGGAAACCTGCCTAAAAGAGTGATATGTGGGTTTGAAAATAAATAAGTTGGCAGATTAGGGTAGAACAGTTTCCAGGAGCTGATCCATGATACTTCTATCTAATAAGAACACTGAACTCAACTGTGTTCCTTATCAAAAGTCAACCTGGAGCCATTGTGCGATCAGCCCAGGAAGAGCCAAATCACCCACCCTTTTCCCACTGAATCATATGCTGTTTTCATGGCACTGATTCTTTTTGCAACCTAGAACTTCTCACTAGTAACTCAAGTGTGCTCCTGTTCAAGCAGAACTCACTGTATTTCTGAGTTAGTGGCTCTCTGTGTGTGTGTGTGTGTGTGTGTGTGTGTGTGTATGGGGAGTTCTTTGGAGGAGTCCACGTAGTAGGAGCTGGGGATTCTTGGTGAACATGGCCTATTGGCCTGGACAGCACTTGATCTGAAAGATCCAGCAACGACACTGTCCACTTGATACAAAAAGTACAACGAGTATTGTACCTGTCTGCTATCTTAAGTTTTAACTGCATTTGAAGCAAATGCAAAAGATCGGAGTATTCTGAGACTTCCCTTCTCTCTTCGGCAATAAAATGTGTGAGATGAAGTCCATACTTGCAGAAGCCACGACTAGGAAGGCAGGTAATTGAAAACAAAAGAGAAGAACAAGAAACAGATGACAGTTCTGAAGGTGAGGGAGTGTGGCCAAAGACTCAAGGGAATGAGGAAGTCTTTGGACATACTCTCTTATTCTCCTAGGAGGGCAGGGTGGATGCTGTGTGTGATCTCCTCTGCCACCAGAGCTTTCCCTTGGACAGTTCCCACATGAGGACAAGCAGTTCAACCTTTAAAGGATAGTTAAATTAGATGAGGTGAACTTTACTCCAGTTTGAAACCATTCAAGATTCTTCAAGTATTTCTAAATATTTTGAATCCACTACGTAGTTTCAAGTGACCTGATATCAGGGCGTGGGGGGTAGGGAGGGAGGAAAGATTCACATTTCAGTTACAGTAAACCATGATAGTGTTATTGCCCAATAGTGTGTGTATGTGTTCTTTTTTTCCCCCTTCTTAAGCAAGTATTCCAGTCTCCCAAGAATAAACACTCAGCTTCAAAAATCCTTGTGGTAAGTTAATACTTTTTACATTACCAGTGATGTAAGTATGTGTTGAACCGAAACATATATGCATTGTAGACTGATGCTTTATATTCTGGGAGGGAACCAATGTGCTGGTATGCTAGGCTATATAAAAAGAAACATAAATGGCATGTAATGCTGAAGATTTGATTAAAGTTCAGAAAATATCTGGAGTCATGAGAAGATTAGAACAACAACAAATGGAAAAGGATACTCCAGAATTCTCCAAGTTAATGTGCCATATATTTTTAATGTTTCTCTTTAAAAATATATTTTTGGTCCACTAAAGTGTATGACTGAATTTCTAACATTTTAAAATCTATGGTGCATTTAAAAATATTTATATTATCTGAAACGCTGTTGCAATGTGCAGGATATTGTTTGGACTCAAAAGCAAAATAGAGAAAGTTTCTGATGGAACTAATAGAACTCTCCTTACACATACTAATATCATTTAGGCGCCAGGGCTGATGCAAGAATAAGCTTGGGTGGGAACAAAATACAGGCATAAGCACAAGATCTTTACATTGCAAGTCTCAATTTCTAAAGAAATTGCAGAAACCACTGTGAGAAACAACTTTTGAGGCAGGGAGTACAAATGAGGTGCTATGACCTTTTGTGGATAGTTGTTTTTTCCCCTTAACAAAGGGCTCCAAATCTAATGATCATCACTGGAAATTGGGCAATGAGGCATCAAAGGTTTCTGGAGGAGCAGAGATGCTGCCAGAGTTAAATCTCTTTGTAGGTTATAGTCCAAGTGACATGAATCATGGAATGATGGAGAAAGTCATTAAAAATTTTGCTTTTGTGCTCTATCTTGCAACTACCTTGGAACATGATCATAGATAGCAATTTCTTTAAAGATACAGCCATACTGGTGTCTTCACATAGAAAAGAAATGGCATGACTGTAAAAATGGAGAACTATACTGCAAAAACCACATTTTGTTTGACATTCAGTTTATTGTGCAACATCACAGGACATGAGGAGAAACTCCAAGACATCCAGGGGTGTTCTTTGATGAAGCAAACCAGCTAACAGTTATGCTTGTGTTTGGCTAAATACAGAATGGAATAGCATTAGTTGATTCTCTTCCATAACTGAAGTAGAATTGGAGGCTTTGCTGGCTAGCAGAACATTGGCTATCCTGCTATATAGCATGATAGGATGAAAGCTCAGACACTCCTACTGCTATTCTTTATCTCACCAAGAGAATAAAGGCTGAACTTGGGACTCTAAACAATCAATAAGTGAAGGTTAAGTCTGAGTTATAAACTACTTATCTGAGCACTGATGACGTCTCTCAGAATCCACAGAAAGCCTCTTGGAAAAGGTTTGGAAATGGGCATTTAAGGAAATCTCTAATAATTTACTAAACTATTTGAGCAGAGATGTCAGTGGCCACGCATGACAAAGAATATAGACTATGTCAACTATCTGTTAATAAGACAAATATCTGAATAATCAACTTATAACCAGAAAAGGTTTATTTTGGTTCACCATAGTGGAGGCTTTAGACCATGATTGATAGACCCTGTTTTAGGGCTTGTGGAGAGGTGGCACATTATGGCAGGGAACACATGATAGAGCAAATCTGCTTACTTCATGGCCAGAGATGTTGGAGTCTCACTATGTCCTTCAAGGTCATACCCCAAGTGATCAGAATATCTCCCACTAGGCCCCCCTGATGATAGGTTTTTGTTATGATTTGGATGTGAGGTATCTCCCAAAAGCTCACATGTGAGACAATACAGGAAGGTTCAGAGGAGAAATGATTGGGTTGTAAGAGTCTTAACCCAATCAGTGAATTAATCCATGTTGGAATTAACTGAGTGGTAACTGGAGGCAGGTGGGGCATGGCTGAAGGAAGTGGTTAATTGGGGGCATGGCTATGGGGTATATATTTTATATCTGGAGAGTGGAGATTCTCTCTCTCTCTCTGCTTTCTGATCATTATATAAGCTACTTCCCTCTGTTATACTCCCCTGCCATGATATTCAGCCTCACCTCGAGCGCTGAGGAATGGAGCTGGCCTTCTATGGACTAAAATCACTGAAACCATGAGCTCTCAAATATACAGAAAAGGTGGCATGCACTTAAACTGCTGAAAGAAATACAAAATAGTACAACCACTTTGGAAAATAGTTTCAAAGCTACTCAAAAATTTAAATATTGAGTTACTATGTTAGTTTTTCGTCACTGTGACAAATACCTGAAAATAACAACTTAAAGAGTAAAGTTTCATTTTAACTCATGGTTTCACAGTCCATGGCTTCTTGGTCAGTGGTTGACTGGCTCCATTGCTTTGGGCCTGAGGTGAGACAGAACATCATGGAAGAAGGATGTGACAGAGGAAAGATGCTCAGCTCATGACAGCTGAGAAGGAGAAAGAGAAAGTGGGGGCAAGGAGGGAGAAGGCCACATAAGAGAGAAAGAGGGAAAGAGGTAGGGATAAGAAATGCGCCTTCCAGGACATGCGCCCAGTGACCTACTTCCTCTAACTTGGTCCTACCTTCCACAGCCCCTGCCACATTCAAGTGGTCTATCCATTTTTCAGTGGATCAATTCACTGATGAAGTCAGGGCCTTTATGATCTCATCACTTTCCAAAAGTCCCACCTCTGAACATTGCTATGTTAGGGACACATGAATCTTTGGGGACATTTCATATATAAACTATAAGTTACCATATGGACTAGCAATGCAACTATTAAAAACAATATTCATTCAAAAACTTGTACATGACTGTTAATGGCAGCATTATTCATAATAGTCAAATAGCGGTACTAACCATATGTCCATCAAGTGATAGACAAAATGTGGTATGTCCATACATTGGAATATTATTTAGCCATAAAAATAAATGAACTACATATACATGTTCCAGCATAAGTTAATATTGAAAACATTATGCTAAGTGAAAGAAACCAGACAGACACAGGCCACATATTGTATGATTCCATTATTTTCTGAAATATCCAGAATAAGAAAATCTGTAGACATAGAATGTAGATTAGTGTTTGCTGGGAGCTGAGACAAGGAGGGTACTGAAGTGACTGCTAATGCCATGAATTTTCTTTTTTGGGTGATTAAAATGTCTTTAAATTCAATAACACTCATGGTTGTGCACCTTTGTAAGAATATGGAAAACCACTGAATTGTATAGCACGATTTTATGGTATGTGAGTTCTATCTCCAATTTTAATAAGTTAGACTTACATGAGGACATATGAAAACATCTTAAACCTAATGAACAGAATCAGTCAGTAAATAATTTATTCCAGATGATATTTGTCACCAATTTTCTCCATACTCTTTCACTCAGTTATTTAGTCTTTAAAATGACAGTTTTTCTAACCTGAAGGAGATAAACATTGGAACGCTTTATATTAAAAATGTGAAACAAGGACATAAAACAAAGAAACAAAATAATGAAATAATAAGATGGATACAGAAGAATCACTTGAAAATGGAAAAATGTATTCAGTGAAATAAAAAGAAACAATAGGATAATCTCTATATCTGAGACTCAAAGTGAAGATTAAGTAGAAGATATTATTGAGGAATTCACCAAAATGAAGTAAAGAGCTATGCTAAGTAGATTGATATGTTACAACATATGTCTAATAAAAGTTCTTTCTTATAAAAGAAATGGAATGAATGTTGGAAAATAAACATTTGAATATTGTTCATAATTGAAGAATTGCACTGTTATAGTGAAAATATATTGTGAATAATGGACAAGATAAATAAAATTAAATCTAGAAGTAGGTATATCTTTGGGAAAATGACACATCTTTAAAATGCAATACAGAGAACAAGAGCAAGAATACAGAGGATATTGTATGGGTATAAGTTCTCTTCTTCCACCATTCTGTACTACCAGTATTCACAGGCCATGCAGATAACAGGATGAGAAGAGATGAGAGAGAGAGAGAGAGAGAGATAGAAACCCATATGACCGGGCTTATACCAAAGGATTGAGATATCCCAAGTAACAATTTAAAATTCAATTTTATATTTACTTTCCAATTATTAGTTGGGTAGAGACTCATGAATTAAATGAGATACACCGGGTAATGCTAAGCAGTTACGTTTTTCATTTCTAAAACTATGTAGGGTTGATTGTTTTGCCATGCTACATACACAAGTTTTTAATAACATTTTAAAAATTCTTTATGGGCTGGGCAGTGATGCAGTCCTGTAATCCTAAAGACTAGGGAGAATGAGGCAGGAGGATCACAAGTTCAAGACCAGCCTCAGCAGCTTATCAAGGCCCGAAGCAACTTAGTGAGTGCTGGGATATGGCTCAGTGGTTAAGCACCCCTGAGTTCAATCCCTGGTACAATAAATAAACAAATAAATAAATGAATAAAATTCTTTATGGCTTTGGCACTGTTTTCCTGTCATAAAGTGTTTCCCACATACAGATTTTGCACATAATCTCTTCATCAGCACTGTCTAACCAGTGATTCATTCAGAGACCTGTAGGCAGGGTCAGGCTTACAAGAGCCCCGGCAGCTCTATTAAAATAAAATAGTCTGCACTACTTGGAACTCAGCTCAAACTAGTATTTGGCCTCCAATGATAGAATGAAAAACAAATCAAAGTGTATTATTCTGGATGGACTGCTATAACAAATTACCACAGACTTAGAAATTTATTTCTAGAGGCTGGGAGATCAACAGATCAAGTTGCCAACTGGTTTGCTTCCTGGTGAGGGCTCACATGGTAGAGAAAAAACTAGAAATATTAGTGTCCTTTTAAGAAGAGACACTAATCTAAACTAAGTATCTTCTAAAATCCTAATTATCTCCAAAGACCATATTTCCAAATACCATACTTTGGAGATTAGGGCTTCAACATATGAATTTAGGGTGGGAGCGACACAATCATTTGATCAATGGTATTAAGTAAACAACTTGAATCTAGAAACTCTATGATAGCTTGATTACAATTTTTCATCTTTGCTCTTTAGGTAACCTTCTGGTTTCCAATAGCAATTTTAGGAAATCTACTGATTTAGTACTTATGAGTTTAGTTATCATTTTTCTTCATTTGTGAATGTTTAGCTAAATAACACTAAATAAGCATTAAAATTAAAGACCATATTTAATCCTCAACAGTTCTTTTCTATGTTTTCCATTATAAGCCAGGAAGAATAAGGCTGAAGATTCCCAGTACTGTTGAAATATTGAGAAACATGCCTGGCACTGTTTAGAAAGTATTATACTGTAGTAGATAGTATTTACTTATCACTAATAGTTGGTGCTCAATTAGCAGAATGAACAACAAAGTAGGAAATTTAAAGTAAAACTTCATCCAATGCTTTTGGCTCAGGTATAATATTTTACTCATGCATTATAATTATATATAATGGTGGAGTTCATTATTCTATATTCACACATGCATATAATGTAATTTGATCAGTTGCCCAATACCTTCCCTTTCCCTCCCCTTCTTCCTCAGCCTGATATGCTTGCTCTTTTCCACTAATTGTCCTTTCATTATTTTATTATTATTATTATTATTATTATTATTATTTGATCATGACTCTGCTAAGGTTCCCTAAATACTGTGCATTAAGCAAAACACCAAATACACATTTTAAGAGGATGAGAAGCTCTCTAGTTTCCTTCTGTAGGTCTCTGGTTCAGTTACTTCCTCTTCCCCACAAGCAACTGAGGGTTCACCAGATTCTTGCAAAGTATAAGCCCAAAGGATCTGTTCTTTGCTCAAGGGTACACTTATTGAGCTCTGTCCGAATGGATTTGCAGAATAGAGAATGGCAGAACTGAAGGTAAACACGGTAATTCACAAAACATTGAAAGCATGCCATGTTTTGTCACATTAACTATCTCTGGAAAGATAATATACATGGGGAAAAATGCATGTGTTGTGATTGTATTATTTTAGACATATTACAGTGTAAGTCAGAAGAGACTCATTCCTTCCCTTGAAGCAATTCAAACTGGAGAAACTCATGCAGAAACCAGTCTTTACATGGAGAAATAGCATGTGCATTCACGCCATAAGATGAGAAACCATCCTCAGTGTGAATGTTCACATTTGGATGCTGTCAAAAAGTAAGAAAATTTCCAAGAAGAGTAGAGAGTCAGGATTCACTTTTTAAAAGTTTAAATTCTTCCAGAAAAAGTTGGGAGTTTGCTCTTGTAACCCAAGGACACCATTAGTAATGCTCTGCAAACAGTGATGTGTTATATGTCTCTTTGTTTTGGAAACTGAGACCGCAGAAAGTTCCAGGTGTATACACTAGACTGAGAGAACATACATGTAAAATGCTGAGTGGCATGTCCAGGAATCTTCACAGCAGTGTAATATTTATGTGGCTGAAGAATGGATACAAAAGCTGTGATATTTATAATAGAATATTATGTAGCGGTGAAAATAAATGTACTATTGTACACAAAGTAGTGCATTTATAAGTGAGAAAAATTCACTGTCTATATTAATAGTGCTGATAATGCAGACCTAATAATTAGCAAGCACTGTCTATCCTTCTTTTGTTCACACCATCTAAACCTTAGATTATGAGTTTCTTGGCATGTAGCCCATGTTTTATGCAATGTTATGTATTTGAACCCCAGAGGTGATCCTCCCTGTTGAAGTGTGCCCCGTAATGCATACCTACATGAAGCAGAGAGCTGAAATATTTAGACTGACAGTGATGATGAATGGGCTAATTATTCAAACCAGTCCTAGGGGATCTTTCTATAGCATTTAATAGAGAGAACTGAAATAGCTAGGCCAGCTTGGCTTAAGGCCAAATGTCTTAGTCATTTTGGTATGCTATAACAAATACTTTAGACTGGCTAAATTACAAACAATAGGTGTTTATTTCTCACAGTTCTGGAAGCTAAGAAATCCAAATTTGAGGCACTGGCATATCTGGTGTCTAGTGAATGTCCATTGCTTTAGATAGCATCTTCCATGTGTCCTCACATAGCAGAAGGTCTGTCAGGCTTTTTTATAAGGACACTAATCTTCTGTATAAGGGTTTTGTCTTTATGATCTAATCACCCCACCAATGCCCCACCTCTTGATATATTCCACTGGGGAGTAGGTATTAATATATGAGTTGTGAGGGTACACAAAAATTCAGATCATAGCACTAAATGAGAAATTTCACCATCAACAGAAGAAAGGTTCCTTTCACAAGTCAGAGATCTCAAGATCTGTGGCCTCCAGAATGACTTGACAGACTTTGAAGGAGTGAAAAGTGGTAAGGACTCACTTAGAGAAAGTAACTTGGAATGAGGTCTGCCACACCAACTGACATAATTTGGTAAGGATATAGCAATGATGGTGGAGTAGAGAAAAATGTGAGACTAGAGAAGGTGGTGGTCCTTGGCTTAGTATATTTTGTGTTGCTTAAAAAAATTACCCAAGTCTGGGTAAGTTATAAAGAAGAGAAGTTTACTTAGGTCACAGTTCTGGAGGCAGGGAAATTAAAGATTGGGTGGCTGCACCTGGCAAGGGCCTCATGTTGCATTATAACATGGTAGATGGTTTCACATGGCAGGGACACACACCAGAGTGGCAAACAGGTGCTTTCAGAAGAGACCAAAGCATCAGGAGTCACCTTGCCTTCCACTCACCACTCTCAGAATGTTGTTGACTCCCACTTGAGCTAAGAGCCAAAGGCACCTTCCTACTCATTAACCCACCTTGCCTTGTATTATTTTCAAAGTAAATAATACAATTTCATGAGATCCACTCACTCCCACAATACCTAACCCAGCTTCAAGAGATCTAACCTAGTGTCTTTAGAAAGACATTAATCTATTCCTGAGGGTGGAACCCCCAAAACCTAATCACCTCTCAAAGTCCCCACCTCCTGACACTGTTGATTGAGAAATTAAGCCTAGATGTATATTTTTTGAAAGAATAAACTACAACCAAACCATAGCAGTCTCCAAAAAGAACCTTGACTGATCAATTCGTGCACTGTAGAGACGATCACATACGGGGGTTTGTACATATTTTTCTCAAGCCAGAAATTATGATATCTATTTTCTATCTCTTTAGATTAAGGTAAAAGCACATTTTTGTTTTCATCAATGGCTATTAATTACTGAGTGATAACTCCTCTGGCTAAGTGCTTTATGTGCTCTAAATGAATGAATGGAGATGCAAAATCATTGCTAATGATTTTAATGATTATTAATGATCAGACCAAAATCACTATTTGAGAGCAAATTCTAGTGAAAACTGCTTAATGACTTTTTCTTATTCTCGAAGGGCATTTCCAGATTTTATAGGTCTCATGTTCATAGTATTCTCAACACAAAGAGCAGACAATCCTATGAGGTCCTCTGACAGTCTCTCTTGCTAAGTGCTACAATGTTTTTAAAACCAGGCAGAGTATGAGGGGGTCATAACTCCTTACATGGAATCTCCACAGTGTATACACCCTACATGACATATTACTTCTCTCTTTCTTCTCTTCTTCATACTGTCTGGATAAGGAGCCTCCCTCAGTTCCTATTTTATAGAGGATCCAGCTGAATCTTGGGAATGCTTACCATGACATCTACTTCCTCATGCCACCTCAACTTTATAGTCATCTAAGGAGCACAAGTGAAATGGCCCTGGACCAAAAGGCTTATCCTAGGACTGTCCTGTTGCTAAAAATTGGGCATGTTTAAGATAGGTCAGGGGGCAAATCTGTTAGTAATTACTTTGTGTTGCCTAAGCCTGTGTAAAACAGCCAAAGAGCCATCAATACCATTGGAGCATATGGGCCAAAGAGAGATGCCTGCAGAGGATAATGTCAGAGGAAAAGGCAATGTTGTAGCAAAGTTGATTCCATTCACCACTATCAGAATGTTGTTGACTTGATTTAAGAGCCAAAGGCAACTTCCTACTCATTAACCCAAAGCTTGCTAGGCCTCTCTTTGAATCCTACTCTATTTTTGATTAAATGGAATATACCAGTAGATTATTTCAAGAGAAAAGACTATTGTACAAAATGTACAGACTATAAATCTTGTAGTTTTGCTTCCTTTTAAATATCTAATTTAGGTTTTGCTAGAGGCTCTTGTCTCTGGCTTTTTGGCAATGTCTAAGAACACTGCTCTATGAGCCAGGCTGGATTCCTGGGGCATAAATGCTGGGGCAGGTTGCAAGACCAACCTGATGGAGAAAGAAGGCATTTTCTTCAGAGTTGGCCAAGTCTTAGAAAACACTATCAAAGGACTGAAGAGTTCCTTGAAATTAGGGCTGAGATACTGGTGCTTCTAGTGCCAGGCGGACCATGAGAAACAACTCTGCTGTGCTCTGGTCAATTCTGTGGCATATGACGAATATTTCATTAAATCTAAAAGATAGTCCAATTCAGAGAAATGCTAAACTTACACATTAAAGAGCCTCTCTTTCTAAACCAAGACATAAAAACCAAGTGTTTCACCTCATAGCTATGGATGACCACGAGGAAACAATCCAAGTGGGGACAGATAGAAAGGTTCTTCTTTTTCCTTTTCTTCTTCCTCTTCCTCCTCTTTTTCTTCCTCTCCTCCCTCTCCTTCCTCTTGTCAGAGTTCCCTCCTCTTCTTTCTTCCTCCTCTCTCCTCCTCCTCCTTTTTCTTCTCATTCTTCTTTTTCCTCTCCCTCCCCCATCCTCCTCCTTCTCTTCCTCCTCCTCCTCCTCCTTCTAACATATCTGAGATTATAAAGGAACACCTTGAATTTCCTTGGAATCTATAAGTTAGCTTACCTCTTAATGATTTATTTTAATTTTGTAGATATGTGCAACTTCTCCAGATTGGAGTGAAAAAGATGGTAATATCTGATTTTGATGTCCTAAGGAAATGGCTGGAGCTGCACCTCCATATTTTAAGATGGTCTCCTTTTCTCCAGTCTGGAGCATCCCTTCTTCATGCATATATGTAATCTCTCAAAGTGCAGGGTCAACTTTGCTTTCCAGTGGGGCATTCCTGAGAGGCAGGAGAATACAACTGCCATTCTGGCAAGAGTGTACATTTGGAGCAGACAAAGGCCTTTGCAGCAGATGACAGCAGAGATATGCAGAGACTCCTGCCTGTGCTACTTTCACTGGCAGGCCCTTCTTTGCCACTGGAGAAAGTTGAGACTCTTGTGGCTATGGTGACTCTTGGAGGTGAGGGCTTCAGCCCACATTAAGCCTTGTCTACTCATACCAATTCTTCTCCTCTAGACCAGGAATTCCCCCTCCCCGACCCAGGGCTTGTCAGAGTTCCCTCCCTGCCTCAGAACCACTGTTCAAAGACCCACCTCAGTATAGGGGTGAAATTCACACCCTGCCTTTCTCTAGTTCCATGGAGATGCTCTTAAAGAGACCTTGAAATACCCTTTTTTTACAATCTTTCCACCCTGACAGATCATAGCAACTTTGACATTTGAAAACACAGGGTTCAGGAACCTGTGTTCCCTTGTTTTTAGAGGGCCTCTAAAGTCTATGAACAAATTGACCCAACACTCCTCCTAATAGTGTCATCTTTGGTAGCAAATGAAAATTTCACCTTGCCAGAAACTGTCAATCTTACAACATTAATATTTTCTATTCATGTTAATGCACTTCCATCTGTACCTCTAGAGCACTGGCAAAGGCAGAAAGATGGCAAGAATGGCCACCTTACAATGGGGGGTAGGAGCATAGGAGGTTGATTTAATGTTGCCCAACCCAGAAACAGTTACCCTGATGATCAATACCAACATGTCTACTTCCAGCTGGGAAATCTTTCCTTCAAGTGTAGCAGAAGTGCCACTCGCAGAAATAGCTCTGCAATTTAATAATCATCCAAATGAACATGCTTGGCATTTCAAAAAAACACATTAAGTATTTAAAGCTTACACTTGTTTATCGTTCATTGACTTCTTGGCCACATCCTCCTACATTATTTCTCCTCTCTGTGAGAATATCCAAAGATAGGCCATCCTTTCTCTTCCATCTAGGGATCCAGAAACATCCTGAGACCAAAGAGAAGATTTGCCAATAGATAGTTTCTTGAAGGTTCTGGCCTAGACAAGTGGGAGAGAAGGAAGCAACAAAACCGACGAACCAACCACAAAACTGAAGCTCAATTCATGTCTGAGGATCTGAACTGACCACATGCAGACAGGAAATAGCTCAACTGCCTGGATTTGAGATAGTCAGAGTCAAGAGTACATTGTCCAATTGTTGCTGGAAAAGTTACACCCATTCCCTCAGCCCTTTCTTTTTGGCAGGTAGATGGCAGGGGCTAGGAAATGTTGAACTTTCCAGGGCTTCTGGTGATACTCTTGTTAATCTCACTCATGCTTGTCATTTTTCCTGCATGTGACATATACTTTCTATACACATGATGCCAAATCAAAGGAAGAACTATTTCTCATGGATATCTTATATGCCAGATTTAGGAACTTAGAGACAAAGAGTTCTCCTAAGAAAGTGACAGTCCAGCAGGTGAGCTAGACATACCAAAAATCTCAATACAAAGTCTCAAGGGGGTGGATTTGGGAATACATAGGGATTGTGGGAGCAATAGAAGGACACTTAGCCAAGTGGAGGAGGTGGGAGAAGGTAGTCAAAGAGATACTCCTAGAGAAGTGACTCTCAAGCTGAGTTTCAAAGGAAAAATAGGCAACACACTAAAAAAATCTATATAGGAAGAGAGAAGCATGATTAAACACTGGCTCAGCGGGATGATCCAGGGAATTAGAGGTGATGCTAGAATAAAAAGATGCAGAGGGGCTATGGAGCTAAACACAGAGAATCAGGAGGAAGCCAGACAGCGAAGGGCCTGAGTACATCCTGTAAGTATGTGGCCTTCTTAATTGGTGCATTGTCATTGAAAGGCTTGACACAAGGAAGTGAGATGGCCAAAGAGATTCTTCTAGCAACTATCTAGGAAAAATACATTAGGAGATGAGGTAGTGGGGAAGAACAAATTAGGACAAGGAGACACACCAAGCATTTCTATAATACTTCTAGCCAAGAGATCATAAAACATGAATTAAGAACCCCCAGGGGTGTCCCAGAGATTTTGGTATGTTGTATCAGAGTTCTCATTTACCTCCAAGAATTTTTTTATCTCTTCCCTGATGTCTTGTTACCCATGCATTATTCAATAGCAAATTATGAAACCTCTCAGAAGATAATGTACAATCAATAAACATATATATGAAGAAATGTTCAACGTCTCTAGCCATTAGAGAAATGCAAATCAAAACTACACTCAGATTTCATCTCACCCCAGTCAGAATGGCAGCTATCCAAAATACCAGCAACAATAAGTGCTGGCGAGGATGTGAAGAAAAAGGTACACTTAAACATTGCTGGTGGGATTGCAAACTGGTGCAACCAATCTGGAAAGCAGTATGGAGACTGCTTAAAAAACTCGGAATGGAACCACCATTTGACCCAGCTATCCCACTCCTTGGTCTATACCCTAAAGACT
>CM053407.1:87736561-87763969 GCA_028644305.1 Xerus rutilus | reverse complement strand
TTGTGCAAAGTTAGAAAAATTATGATTGTGACAATTTTTTTTTCTATTTGCCTCAACAAGTGTTTTCAGTGAATAGTGTGTACAGCTTCTGAAAATTTGTTTTTTTTGTTATGTTTGATAACATGTATTAAAATGCAACTTTTGAGAAAAAAAAATAAAGTATAAAAAAAATTTTAAAAATAAGATAAAAAAAAAAAAGAACCCCCAGGGGTGGGTTATTTAGGAGGTAAAATTAATAGGACTTTCTGTGTGATTAAATGGAAAATGATAGAGAGGAAATATTCAAAGATAACACCCAAGTGTCTGGCTTGAGTGACTGAGATGATGAAACCACAAATAAGACACAAAATACAGGAGGAAGCTTATTTAGGGGCAGAGGAGTAGAGTGTAAAGTGGTTTAGGACATCTAGGTGGCAATGTCTGGTAGGCACTGGACAAACAGGTGAGGAGCTTAAGGAAAGGTCTAGGTACAGAAATCAGTGGGTGAGTGAATCTGTACCTACAAGGGAGTTAAGGGCATGTGACGCAATTAGCCATCCTAAAAGATGACTCAGAGTGAGGAAAGTAGATAGCTCTCCATGCCTGTGAAATAAACCTGAGTGCTCACGGTAACTTTTATTTCTAGTTTTGAAAGGATTTTTGTTTTCATCTGTTCAGAATATCTCAGGCACCAGATCTTTCTGACATGTATAATAAGCATATTTGTATCAAACAGGGATATAAAAGATTGAAAGCATTACCGAGCCCTCTGGAAGCTAAGTTTAAGATATTCTGGCTGTTTGTTTGTTTTTTTAATACCAAGGAATAAACCACTAAGAATGGAACTTTAGATCTAAAGAAAAAAAGATGTTTAAAACCAGGATGGGCAACAAAAAATATAATCTCCCTCATTTCCTTCCTTGTTATATCCTTTCAATCCAATTATCTTCTTTCCAGGACTCTGGTCTCATTCAGTGGATTCCATTGCATTTACCCCAGCCAATAACTATAAGGATTGATAAAGGAAATGTCTATAAAACAAGTAAATTATTTCTGCACTAGTTTGGATCTACTCTTTTAATCATAAACTTTATTTAATAGACTAATAGTCTCTGAATTTCCCTCCTTTTTACTAAAGATTGTGGGGACTGTGAGTGGGTGGTAAAGTCTACAATTTCCTCTCAATTTTGTTCCATTTCTATGCCCAAAGCTTGGCAAAATGTCCCATCTTCTCTTACAATGACCACCTGACTATGTTTTCTTTAATAGAAAGTACCTGTCATTCCTACACTAGACCTTCAAGACAGGTGTTTTTGGGCTGAATGTTTGTATCCAGCCCAAATTCAATGTGAAGCCCTAACCTTCAATGTGATGATATTAGGAGGTGGAGACGCTGAGAGGCAATTAGGATTAGATGAGGTCATGAAGGTGAAGCCCCCGTATGGAATTTAGTATCTTTAGAAGGAAATGAAGATACATCAAAGTTTCTCTTCTCTGTCATATGAGGATACAGCAAGAAGGTGGCCGGCCATTTATAAACCAGGATGATGGGTCCTCACCAGACAGTGATCTTCTTAGCCTCTAGTACTGTTAAAAATATAAGTGTTTGCTGTTTTACCCACCCAGAACATGATAGTATTTTGTTACAGCAGCTTGGACCGGCTAAGAAAGATTCTTTCCACTTTCCTGCAGGTTAGAGCCTGGCATCATATAGGTGATGGCAGAGCCCTAAAGGATGATGTGTTCATAAGATGAAGGGAATTTTGATGGCTGTTTGGATGACACCACCTATCATCTTGTACTTTTAGGGCAAAATAAACTTTTTATTCTCTGAAATTCTATATTTGTGTAGGAGTATTTTTTAAAAAATCATTTATTCTACTTAGGTAATTATGACAGAATGCATTTTGATTCATTGTACACAAATGCAGCACAACTTTTCATTTCTCTGGCTGTACATGATGTAGTGTCATACCATATGTGCAGTCATACATGTACCACCATCTTTCCTGCCCCATGCCTCCTCCTCTCTTTGCCCAAAGTTCCTCCATTCTTCTCTTGGTCCCCCATTATAGATCTGCATTGTGTGGGGTTATTTTTTATAAGAGCAAACTATCTGTAAAGTAAAAAATTAGTGTTATATTGGCTCCTTCCTCTAACAGGAACTTAGTAGTTTAAAAATTATAAGGAATGTTGGAAATGTTTATAATGATTAGAAGGGTCAAAGATGCAAAGCAAGGGTGCCACACAATGGACAGTCATGAATTTTTATCTAAAGTCTTTAAAAGAGAGGTCTATTTTTGTATGATTTAGAAATCCTTGATGTTACTCACTGAATCTTTTGAATAATTGCTTATTGTTGTGTATGATATTCCCTGGACTATTTGCTTAGCCAAGAAGATTACTTAACAAATTGAATCTCTTGGGGCACTCTTTTATCTTCTACACCTCCTTATTTACTTGAACCAACACTGCCTTTTTGCAATCTTAGTTATGGAAAGTAAGTCATATGATTTAATTTCTGTAATTATTCTAGACTCCCAATGGCTTTGTCAATAGCTCCACATGTGGATATTTTAAGAGTATAATATCTGTATAATAAAAAATAAATTAATGAAAATGTTAAAACTGATAGTCTGACACTCAAAGTGGCAGCATATCTTTATCTTTTCTTTACAGATACATAAAAATACATGCACACACATAAAATTGTGTTAAGTGGTTGAAAAATCAAACATCATGCAGTGGAATATCACAAAATGGCAACTTGTCAGAACTATTCAAGGATAGACTTGTCTTTATTTATGATAGGATGCCATGTTCACATATGTTAGGACTCAGCTAATCTCTCATCATCTATATTGACCCTATTCATTTTTTAACTTTTTTTAGTTGTTAATAGGCCTTTATTTTACTTATATGTAGTGCTGAGAATTGAACCCAGGGTTTCACATATGCTGGTCAAGCACTCTACCACTGAACCACAGCCCTGGCCCATTGGCCCTGCTCTTCCTCATCACAAGATTATTGGAAATTTATGGTCTACACAATCCTAAGTTTAAATCTCCTGGAAACTAGTGAGGGTCTTTGCTAATATTGTCAACATCCTGGGGTCACTTTTTCTGCCCTTGCTTTGTTCATACCTATCCTTCAGTCAACCACTGCCATCAGCATGCAGAGCACTGATTGGCTTAGGGGAAACAGGTGATGGAAAAACATAGCAACCATCCACTGCGATGTGCCTCTTGGTTGTCTTGCATTCATATGCAAGTTTAGAATGACTATGTTATTATAGAGTAATTTTTTATTGTCTACACCCCTATCTAACATGCTTACTCAATCTCTAGAAAAAGGATCTGAACTCTCATTTGATGGTGTCACAAGCACTTCAGCTTTAGGATTCCTGAATGATGTGCAGACCTCACAACCAGGCACCAATACACCCTATATACAATGATGGATAGAGAAATAATGGTTGGGAAACATTAATAGTTACCACTTTGATGACCACATCAACTTTTGTTTACTTCTGTATCTGTACATTGTCTGGAACAATAGTAGTACAATATATTTGTTGAATTAATGAATGAATACACATTTGGACAGGAAAGCAAAAACCTCC
Organism: Xerus rutilus; assembly: GCA_028644305.1. Taxonomy (NCBI): domain Eukaryota; kingdom Metazoa; phylum Chordata; class Mammalia; order Rodentia; family Sciuridae; genus Xerus; species Xerus rutilus. The sequence goes on along the minus strand of CM053407.1, from coordinate 87,760,368 downwards.
TGTCCCAGCAGTTGAATCAGTTCCTCACTCAGCTTCTATTTAAAAGAATGCCTCCTTCAGGCTTGAGATCAACTTTTCTTTGGTAGAATCTTCTTGCTCTATGGTCTCCCCTGGCCATATCTTAGCATGGCATTGTTGAAAGTGATCCCATTATTAGCCTATTTTTTGACAATATTTCTGAGTCCTGAGGGTTTCCTTAGAGACTAAATATTCATAGACAATTCCTACTATGCATTTAGAAATGTTTCATATTTTATCCAGTTCCAAATACTGAACTGCACAAGCTGGTATTCAAAGGCCGATGTCTTGTTGGGTCATGATCCTTGAAATTGGAATTCAGCCTGAGAAATTCTTTTCTCAGTAATAAGATTAGTGCTTGGTCTATCTCTGAAGTCTTCTTTTTAATGATCTTCATCTTTATACTGCTCTAGAGACATAGGAAATAATAGATGAGGAAGGAAAACTCATCTGGCACTGAGGCAGTAACCAAATGCATCTTAACACAGAAGGAACATCCTGTTTGTCATGTAGGGAAAATGAGGTGCTTGGCAGTTATCTGAAAATAAGTTTCCCTCTTATTTGAATGGTATATTCAAATACAATGTCTGCTTTCCTTATTTAGATTGCACTAACTTTTGATTGAAGTAGAGAATAAACTTTTCCAATCTGCAAAGATGCAGATTATACACTTTATGACTTTCTTATTCCCCAGATTTCATGCATAAGGACACCTGACAACAAAGTTGTACTTTCTGTCCACTATGATTTCAGTTCTGGTGGGACCTTTATGAGTTTGACAAGCGACAAAAGATGGTTCACATATTCAAGTATCTTACCTTTCTTCTACCAAATGCCATAATGTAGCAGTATCTATATGCATATGATTTATTGTCTGAGATATAATGATTTAATATACAGCTACAAACCAAATAACTTGGATCATCAACTTGTCAGCTGCAAATAAGGAGTTCTCAAAGCCTTACACTCTAATTTCTCCGCTTAGTGTTTCATATTTTAGGGTCTATTACTTATTGCACTTGACTCCTAGTAAGGATTCCTTGGTCAGTGAAGATCCATCCGTGAAGTGTCAAGTATGGACATTAATTGACAAAACAGAGTCCAGGAATAAATATTGCTTTTTACATGTAAGTGAAGGGGGGGAAAAAGGCATTACCAGCCTTGTCCTAATATGCAGTAATCACTGTGAAAAAGGGAATGTGATCTATTCTTTGAGTGATGTATGTCACTCTTAAGAAAAATGGAAACTTGTGCAGACACTCTGGACTGAAGATAGGGAGGGGAGAATCCTAGACAAAGACTGGATATGTAGAAGAAGTGATATTGCCTGTGTTAACTCAAAAGTGAACTAAAGAATAACTAGGTTAAAAACTTCTATTTAGTTTTTTAGTCTCATTTTCGAATGCCATAGATTTTATTTTTTGATAATTTGGATTATTGTTCAGAAAATATTTTTTCCCTTTCTTGTATAGGTGAAATCTGTTTTCTTGACACACTGAAGCAAGACATGCATATAAGATTGTCCATAGCCAATAGGATATTAGTGGACATGACCTAAAGAAGTCTTAAAGGAACTTGTGCATTTTGGTTTAGCTCTTGTGCTTTGGTAATCTGCCAAGAGAAGAACTATTCTTTTTAGCTTGAGCTCCAGCCTTAACATGGAGCAGATCTGAATCCAGCCCAGAGCCCAAAAACAAAGCCACCAAGATGAGTCCATTCTTGCTCAGCTAAACTGTAAGTCAGCCTACAGTGTGACACATGAGAGAGCAAATCTTTGTGTAGTGCATTCACAGCCTTTAAAATTGTTCATTAGGCAGCATTAGTTGGCAATATCTCATGGAAACATCCTGCAGTAGATTGTCTAGAATTTCTAAAATCAAAAATATGATCAGAACATGGGGAAAAGGAGATTATCTTGAAATTTCATTTACAGAGTAAGTGTAATTCTAATTTATATTGTATGTTTACTCTGGTGGACTAACAGAGATTTGTGGATGATATAATGTTCTTAGTCTTAAAATGTACATTTTCCCACCATGTTAGCTTTTCTGAAAACAGGATTGCTATAAAATCGATGTATGTGCAACAGAGTGGCATATGGTAGTGTTATTCCATCTTCTCAGCTCCCATCCCCAATGATGTGCCCATCAAAGGAAGAATCAGTGGTCTCTCACCTTCCAGCAGTACCAGTCACAAAGGACTGTAGGGGTTGGCTGGTCAGGAGTCATCAGATTAAGGGTCTGCTCTCTAATAAGACAAGTGTTTCAAGTATATAAGCAGTATTATTAAGTATTGATGGAGTAAAAATAAACCAAGAACAAAATAGTATTCTGTTGTGAAAACCAGTAATCTGCACATTGCCTATGATGAAGTCAGCTTTTTTGGATATGCTTGAGTGCCTGAACATGTAGTTTTTCTGAACACAGATAACTATATTGTGTAGTAACAAAGTAATTATTTTAATTTGGAAATTGTTCAGAACAATTCCTACCAATTGGCCATCTTGACCATAAAATAGCTGTAACCATGGCCCCATCCAGCATGGGAAACTACATAGAATAAATCAGTGATAGATGGAGTTACTTAGGATTTGCCCTGTGACCACTGGTGATTTGTTGACCAAAACAAAATTTTAGTTTTCATTTATCTGATACAAAGCTGCTCTTTTTGATTATAGTTAGTCAACAGTTTCAGCTGCTGAACTTTTCCCATGAAATAATGTTGTAATTGGTTGGATAATTGGGAGTTGTGTCCTGACCAAGGACATAGCAGCAAATAAATCATAGATATAACCAACAATATGTCATGCAAGCAAGATACAACAGCCATAAACCTCTAAAATCATTTGAATTAGTAAAATTACGACCCCAGGATCATAAAATGGGCAAGAATTTACAAATAACACATAAAACACAGGCCTAATGTATCATAAATTTGGCCGATCTAAAACGAATAGAAAGTTAGCCATTGTAAACATTGAATTAAGACTTTTGTAGGATAACGTGTTAAGGCCTATGTCTTCAAGAAAAGAAAAGCAAGCTGTCACAGTAAGTTTAACTGATGCATTCTTCATTCCTCAATAAATACCACTGCTATAAATTTGTCAAATAAAAGCCAATATTGTTTTTTGAAATGCAAGACCTTGGGAAAGAGTGCTTAGGACAACACCAACAGACCTTAAATTTAAATTTTTTACTCTCCCCATCTACCTCTATTTATAATTAGCTGACACCTGTATGTGCACACATATACACACATGCTCTCCCTTCATGCATGAGTTCATTGTTACTCGAATTCTTTGGTGTCAGAGCACAGGGGTACAAGAAGTAAGACCAAGTAAACTCCCTTTCAAGGTTCTTTTATAGCATTAGTTCTTAACTATACATGACTTCGCATGACATTTAGCAATGTCTGGAGACATTTCGGGTTGCCCCATCTGGAAGTACAGTGCTGTTGGCACCTAGTAGGTAGAGGTCAGGGATGTTGCCAAACATCCTACGATGTACCCCATGCAACTCCCACCACAAAGAATTATTTGGCCTCAAATGTCTATTGTGGCAAAATTGAAAGATCTTTTTCCATACAACAATGTGTACCGTAGAAAAAGATGTAGACACAGCCATTTAGCTTACTTCAATAAATCTTGATTATCTTTTTTATTATTGAACAGGAAGTAACTCTCAGTAGCCCAGTCACATTTAAGCTCCAAAGAAAGCAGGAAAACTTGATTATTTTGTTCATCATTGTGATAGTAACCTAGTGCCTGGCATATTAAGTGGTAGATTAAGATGTATATGTTAAATAAGTAAATACATAGATGATGTTTTAGTCAGCTTTTTTTGCTGCTGTGACTAAAAGGGCCCAACCAGAGCAATTGTAGAGGAGGAAAAGTTTAACTGAAGGCTCAGGGTTTCAGTGATCTTAGTCCATAGAAGGCTGGCTCCATTACTCATGGCTCAAGATAAGGCAGAACATCATGGTGGAAGAGTGTGGCAGAGAGAAGCAGCTCACGTAATGATCAGGAAGCAAAGAGAGAGGTCTCTGCTTGCCAGACACATATACCCCAAAGCCACACCCAGCTGCCTTCAATTACCACTCAGTTAATCCCTATCAGGGGATTAATTCACTGATTAGGTCAAGACTCTTACAACCCAATCATTTCTCCTCTGAACCTTCTGCATTTTCTCACATGTGAGCTTTCCGGGGACACCTCACATCCAAACCATAACAGATGGAGAGAGAAAGAAAGAGTAAGAAAGGATGAAGTTGAGAGAGAGTGAGTGGATTTGGGTCAATCCAAGTTTGCCTGATTTTGGTGAATTTGCTTAGTCTCCCAGAAATAAGGAGGCACAAGATCAGCTAATATTTATTATTTACTAATTACTATCATTACTGCTTATTGTTCTGAATTTATAGTAGTAGCAACAAAAGGACTTAAAGTACAAGTGGAAGATTTTTAAATAATGTAATTTCCAACTGTGCTCAAAGTTTAGGAGTTTTATAAAAGCAATTGTAACATCTAAACAACCTAGGTCTTAGCTTAAAGTATTTTTTTAAATTTGTTTTGATATGTGTTGCTTTGTTTATCTTCTTTGTTCTTCTGATCATTCCCCACCACCTCGGAAATATCCTGGAGCAAAAAGTCACCCATGGACTCTTTGGGATAAGTATTTAGGAAGACCCAGAAATTATGCCTGCTAACCATGGTGAAGGGATAGGGCAAGCAGGTGAAATGGCCCACACCTGAAATCCCAACAACTCAGGAGCCTGAGGCAAGAGGATCACAAGTTTGAGTACGGCTTCAGCAATTTAGCAAGGCCCTAAGCAGCTAAGTGAGAACCTGTCTCAAAATGAAAAAATAAAAAGAATTGGAGATGTAGCTCAGTGCTAAAGCACCCTGGGATTCAATCCCCAGTACCCCCATAAGAGAGGGAGTAGAGGCAGAGAGCAAAAGGAGTACAAAGACATACTAATAAACCCTAATTTATTTTTAGCACCTATTATCACAATCTCCTCCTTCTCTTAGTCTACTTTTTTCCTCTAATCACAATCCAGTGCCAGCATGGTTTTAATCAATATTAAACATAAGTAGCCATTTTTATTTCCATTCTACTTCCTTTCTAAATGCCATTATGCCACCCTCTCTCATTTTGCATTCCAATATACTTCATAAATGTGGATCAACTCCTAAGTTTCTTCTTATAAAAAATGTCTATAATTTTACAGGTAGATATCTCAATGTCTCTTAAATGCAACCTATGATAAATTAACTATTTTTAGTAGATAGCAAGAACCAACATAAGTTTATAATTCTTGCTACCCTCTATTAAAAGTTGATCATCTCAAACTGAGCACTTTGTCATCTTTCTTATATTTTGACCTAACATCTGTCATCCTTGGTCTTCCATCTCCAACTCAATATGCATTTCTGGTTAAGCCTTTGATTGTCTCCTGTCTCAGACTCTTTATCTATAGTCAGTGGACCCTTTACAGAATTCTTTCTTCGTGGACTGGTAAGCCTTGGGAATACACTTACCATTTTGAAGACCAGAGTGAGGGAAGGACTAGGGGTCAGGGCAGGGAGAGAGAAGAAAACCCTATATTCAGGTTGACTTAGGAACAGCTGGATTGGATCACAAGTTTCCAACTCTGGATTCTGTCCCTGTTGTCACCAGCTTCCAACAAGGAAAATGAAAAGTCAATTAGCCTATTTCACCCCAGATCAAGGATTCAGTTGGTAATGTGAGCACATCCCTGGAAGACGCCCTTGGGTGGGCCTCTGTCTAACAAAGTTGCTGTTTTTAGACTCAGACACATTGGCTCTAAAAGCCGCCACTTTGTAGGAATTCCATACAGACGAATTCACCCTTCTTAAAACCTTCCTGATAAAGCCACTAGATGAGTCCAAACTACCTCATAACTTTGGAGCCAGCCTATCTAGAAGGTGCCAGAACTACCAGACAAGTGGCCCAGTTGAAATCTTTCATGAAATATCTGGAAGCAGGTAATAGTGAGAAAACAGAATCACAGGCAAAGTTACACAGAAAAAAAAAAAAAAGCCAAGTGCAGGCCACCATTAGCAAAGAAGTACAGGATGTTTAAGGCTGTCTCCCATCTTGTGCTCCCTGAAACACAAGGAAGAGCAGCAGCATAAACCTCCGTGGCCTTTGTGCTGTGTTGCATCTAGTAATCAACTCTGACTGTCATAAAATAAAACAGCTCTTTGTAACTAAGCATTGGCCCCCAGCCCACGAGCAGGGGCTGAGTGAACCCGGGTGTGACATGCAGCCACTCTGCAGGGCAGTAAGTCAAAGAGACAGGTGGAGGCGCGTACTGTTTGGACAAGTCTCACTGTGAAACCAAACGCTGCGTCCGGCAGCATCGCTCCTGGTTCTGCCGGGCTCACCGAGTGATCTACTGCCTTCTAGACCTCGGCCTGTTCTCGGCTGAGCTCCGATCCAGGTGACCCCAGAAGGAACTGTTGATTTTGGAAATGGCTTGTGGCTGTATTTCTGCCACAACATATTGGGTCTCCATTCTCTTCGACTTAATAAAATTTTATTATTAGGCTTGCAGCTTATGTTCATTAAAGAAAAAGCACAGGAGAATAAAGGGGCAAACACAATTAATGACTACCCAGAGACAGTTTTGAGAGTACTGTAGGATACTCTGTTCCAAAGATTTTCTTCTGTGTATGATGTAGTAACATATTTTTTAAAAATGGAGCCATACATTCTTAGTTGTTTTAAAATTTAAATGCAGCAATATATACAGAAAGTACACTGTGCAACTCAATAAAATACATATTATTTTATAACTTCTTTTTCCTCTTTTTGCCTCTTTCTTTGTTTCAGAAGGGATCTCACTACATTGCCTAATCTGGTCTAGGCCTCAGGGATCCTTCTGCCTCAGTCTCCCCAGTCACTGGCACCACGAGGTGATACCATCACTCCCAGCTTTACTTCCTTTCTCTTTACTAATTCACTGTGACTTCCCACAGCTGCAAATATGCCACTGTGTTTTAGTAGCTATGTGATATCAGAATGCAATATCGATATCCTGATACTAAACTTTGATCTTGCAAAGCTTAATATGATTAGATTGTAATGTTAATAGCATGAGATTGAACTTTGGATCTTACAGAGTTTAACCAATTCCCTTATTAGATACTACTTTGAAAATTCTGGTAGCTATATGTTCTGTTGTTAAATATTTTTTATGCTTCATAAATTATGTTGTATTACAAATTTCTAGATGAAGAAAAGTGGTACATTTGAAGGGTATGCAGATTGTAAGGCCTTTGACCACACTGCTGTCCAAATTATTCCTGATACTTCCTTTCTTTCTTCATATCTTCTCCAACATTATGCATTAGTCATTTTTAAAATATGCTCATTTGATTGAGCAAACTGGTATATTATTAATTTTTAAATTAGTGTTTCTTTACTTACTAGCAAATTTTATCATATTCTCATGGTTCTTCCTGACAATTCCTTTAAAAATTTTCAATTGTATTGAGGTTAGGTATAAGTCTTTTTCTTACTGATACACACACACACACACACACACATATACATATATACAGATACATACATATATACACACATATGTATATCATGTACGTTTTTTCTTACTGAAATATATATATCAGTATGTATATAATTACAAGTGTAAATTAGATATTTACTTTTAAACATTTTAAACTCATCAAACTAGACCTGTACTTACTAGGGTTAAGTATTAAAAGGTGAGCATTGACTCATAAGTTGAATAGATTAACACACTTTTCTTGTTCTAACATCTCAGTTTTGCTGAGGATGATGTCAGGCATCCTGGGTTATAGCTGTGAAACACAGCGTGTCTCAGGCATTGTCAACACACTCTCCTCATCTTTGCACAATTCTCAGTTAAAAATCCCCTCCCAAATTAATGTAGTGGTCAACTATAATGTTAAAAGCATCTGGATTCAAATTCTTCCTGTGACTTGTTAGCCATGTGACATCAGACAATATATCTAATGTCAGTTTCAGTTTTCTCAGCTGTGAAATGGGAAGAGTAATGACATCGACTTCATAGGGTCCTTTTGTGAGCGTTAGATGAAGCAATGCACATAAAATTAGTAATAGTTAAAAGTTAACTATATTTATGCACCACTTTACAAGCACAGCACCTGACATAGAATGATAGCTCGATAAATGCTGGCTATGTTAAATTAGTATTGTTATACCTGTTATTCATAGGCCCTGTCTAACAATTAGAATTAGGAATTCAGAACCCAGGGAGGTATTAGCTAGATTAGGCACCATCTATTATAGAATTTTGTCTTAGTGCTGTGGATTTCTGTCCACAAATAAGACACATGATACAGTAGTATATGGGCTGAGTCAGTACATTGATAAATTTCTCAGTCATTAAAGTCCTGAGTCATTTATGTGTTCAGAAAGGGGTTCAGAATTCAATTAAGTTGATGATTCTGTATCAAAAACCCAAGTCCCCACTCTCACAGTTCTGTACACACACGTTCACACTTAGGACAAATATTTCTCCAAGGCAATATATCCTTACTTTCCATCTTCCTACCGTAAACTCAAGCCCCATCCTATTACAGAATGAAGAGGTAACCAGGTAGGCCCCTGGTTCCTGGCAACAGCACCTCTATGAAGAAAAGAGAGAACCATCTTGAGTCTCCACGAGGCCAGCACTGCTGGGAAGAGCTCCTTTATCTCTGGGATATTTTGATATTTGGTTTATTAACTCTGCATTTTACAGAATTTTCAAAAATGTTTACTCCCACCTCTTATACAGCAATCAATGTGTTTACTCTATTTCTCTTCACTTTTGTTATTATATGTTGTCAGAACAATAAATTGAATCATATTTCCACCATTGTCCTCAGATTAATTTTAGTCTTAGGTCTATCATTATATATTTTCAGGACTTTCTGGTTTGAATGAACTTCTCCTTGGATGGTCCTGTGGAAGGGCTCTGAATAGAGCACCACCTGAGTCAGTGTGTTCAAATCCATCAAGAACAGCACTGCTGGATATGATCCTTGGATCACATCCTTGAGTTTCTTGAAAATGTTCTGCACTATGGCCTTGCTTTATTGTTGAGAAGTATGAAGCAAAAATGTTCATAGATGAATGGTGGTAAAGGTTGCTGTGGATGCACTTCATGCCACTGAACTGCAGCATGAAAAAGTAGTTAAAATGTTAAGTTTTATGCCACATATATTTGACCTCAATTTTTTTCCTCAAAGCACCTATTCTGTGCCAGAGAGTATGCAATATGGGTGTAGTGAGCAAGGGAGACAGATGATTGGCCCACATAGAATGTATAATCTATAGGGAAATGTAAATAAAAGAGGGAGGTTATATTAACAAGAGGTAGTACAAAGTAGTATTTAAGAACCTGAACTTGGAGAGAATAAATTTCTGTTATTTTATTCCCCCCAAATGCAAAATACATTTGTTAAGTTTGCTTTCTTTCTTTTCGTTGGCTCTTGTCATTAATATTCACCTTGTTATTTTATGACAAAAAGGAAACTTCAAGTGACTATCAAAAGCTGAGAATGTTTTAAAACTCTTCAGGTATATGGTGTTTGGAATTGTCTTTTCAAAACTAAAGGTTTCTTACTGCTTGGCAATAAAGGGTAAATAATCTTTAGGATCCAGGCAACTGAAGTAAAATGATTGACACAGTACTAATAGTTAGTTAGTTTATTTTGGTACACATAGTTATTGATGTTTTCAAATATTTACAAGTGATTCCATTACAGAAAATATTTGATGATCATTATTCTTTTAGAAGTTTCTTCATAACTAAACTTCTCATGTCATGAATTAATGACTTTATGTATATTTCAGTTCAAAGTAATGGCACTATTTACCACCAGACAAAACCTAGCAAATCTGATAAAGCTAGGATGTTTTAATTATTTTGTACTAAATCTAAATGTTGGAACCATCAAAAAATATAATAAGTACAATTTCAAAATAAGGATTGTTTTATAATATCTTTATCTATATATAAAGATAGATATTTGTTTCCCTAATCCAAAACTCCCAACCTCTAACTGAAGGTAATAGCATGTCTTCAACTTCTAAGTGACATTTTATTGTAGAAAAATCTACACAGAAATTTACCATTTTTAATAATTTAAAGGATACAGTTCAGTATCATTAAGTATATTCACATCCATCTCCAGAAGTTTTTCATTTTTCCCAAACTGGAACACTGTACCCATTAAATAATAATTACCCATTCCCTCCTTCCTGCAATCCCTGGAAATGAACATTCTACTTTCTGCCTCTATGAATTCAACTACATTATTATTTGACAATTGCCAATAATGTTTTGAAATTGTAACATAATTATCCTAATTTTAAAATGTTAATGAAGTAAATGATGTCCATTACCTTATAGGATCAACCCAACAACAGTATATATACAAAGACCTCATGATTTGGTAATTGATTCCAAGTTTTGGCCTGGTAGGGACCTGCCTCCATCTGACAAACACAAAGCTCCTTTATTCAGACTATTTAGATGAACCCTAAACCATCTCACTGGCATTCTGGGCCCTGCCTATATACCCTGTGTTTCTGATGGTGCAAACTCAGTCGTAAAAATATCTACAGTACTTGCTTTAAAAGTACTCACTGCCATTTAACTGTAAACAGACTTGTAATTTGGCTGTAAAAACTCATGAGTTGCTGAAAGGGGCTATAATAAAGTCATAATGATCGCTAGCACAAACACTGCCAGAGAGCCCAAGCATGGCTGGCTGGCTAGGAAAGATGGTATGCATGATGTAAGCTGGGCAGAACTTGGGCTGTGGCCATCTGGTATTGGCTTTACAGAAGTTCATCTTTCCTGCATTTTCAATGCCTAGATTTATCAAGTACTGATGGGTTCCTGGTTGTTACACAAATGATATATTTGTCAATCTTGGCTGTGCTAGAGATACGAAAGTACCCTTAAAGAAGCTCAAGTCTCTTGAATAATAGTGACCTTCCTTTTGGGCTGGAAGACATGGAGCAACATTTGGACTGCAGGTGAGAAACCATGGCTATTTCATACTAGAAACAATTCCCACTGAAAGTCCAATGTGCCAGCCTTTGCCTTGTGTGTGGCAGAACCCTCTCCCTGCTTTAGGGATTGCTAGGGGAAGGTAAGAGGGAGTTTAGCCAAGTAAAAAGGAGTTGCTGTTTTTTTTTTTTTCTCCCCATTATGAGTTTTGGGAAGAGTATAACTAAAAGGTGAGCCTCTCAAAGCCAGAAGTGACCTGGCACTGGCAGGCCTGTGTGGATGCTTCCAAAGGTGGCCAAAAAGCCTCTGTCTCAGCAAACTGGAGTCTAAGCAAAGGTCCCACTGAACTACTGCCCTTCTCTTCCTGTTCCCTGGCCCTATACTTTTCCCAACTCAGTCCTCAGTCATTTTCCATAATTCTCTGTCGAGGGAGAGGGTGCAGAGCGATGCTTGTTCTAGCCTATGTATATATGTCTCACTCCACACACAGCAGCACAGCCCTTCAGAGGTGTATGTTTTGCTTAAATAAATGGCTGGCCCACGTTGGGTTGGCCAGCAATTCAGGCCCAGGACAATAAAAGGTACCTTGATTTGGAGCCAGAAACTCTGAACTTGGGAAAGTTGTTCTATCTTTCAAAGTTTAGATTCTCCTTTGTTACACAAGGGATTCAAACCCATTGTCTAGGGTCTCATCTAGCTTTAACACTTAGTTTTTGTTTTTTGAGCTAGAGGATATCTCCTGGAGCAACTGGTCCTCCATCCTTTGAGAAAGATGAAGACATAGAAGAACTGAAAAACAGGAATAGATTTTTTCAGACAGGATCCTGGCTTAGACTTAGACCAATAGAGACATACAGATTCTGAAAGCCATCTTAAAAATATCATTGACACAAGATATTGTCAGTATTGAATTCTTTTAAAAGAAATACAAGGAGATAGATTCATCAATCAACTGCATGCTTATTAGTAAATTCTCCCTGGTTCCATCTTTTTTGAAAAGCAGGGAAAGTATATGAAACATAAACATATTCTGGCTATAGAATGCTGTTTTTTTTTTCATATTGTCACAAGCTTATCTACAATGCTTGAATTCACAGGAAAAATAGCCTGAACTCTCATCTCATGGTCTCCATTACTTGGAAGGAAAGAAAATACAGATTCTTTTTATTTCTTTGCAGAAGCACTTCTGGAGTTCATGCCATCTGTGTATGGTACAGAGTCCTGAGTCCATGTGAGAACTGCAGTCAGCCCTGATGGGGCAGGATATTGACATTATGTTTTAACATAAGTTCACATTACCTCTTCACTCCCACCACCTGCGATTCGGCTTGATGTATAATGTCATACTTATTATTTCTGACACCACTATACAAAATGGCCAGTAATCCCTACTATATCATAACACTGGTTCTGAGATTCTAGTTTAAAAATATCCAACACCTTTTTTCACATTCAACATTTCTGCACATTTTAAAGGAATTTTTAAAACTGCAATCCAATTTATGCCCATCAGAAACCAGAGATATTCTGCATGTCCCTTGATCCTCATTGTAATTATTTCTCATTTCCTGACTTATTGCCTGGCATCTCCACTTTGATATCTTTTTGCCAAGAAAACCACAAGGTCAACATGAACATGGAGTGCTGTATGGTGCTATCTAAAGATGGTCATAAATCAAGGCAGATTGGCCTTCCCATTCAGTGATTCCTGAAATTCCACAATGCCTTGGTGATGACCTACATGGGTGCACACCAAAGGGACTGACTGACACTCTAAAGCAATGAATGCTGAGCAATGTATGTTGAAAAGATTAAAAAGTTATCCTTATGAGAGGGAGAGAGAGAATCCTCCTGGGAAATTACAAATAAGCAGTAACAAACAGTAAGGACAGGTTTGCCTGGCCAAAGATGTGAAAAAATGATTTTTTGGTGGGGAGGGATTGGGTACTGGGGATTGAACTCAGGGGCACTCAACCACTAAGCCACATCCCCAGCACTACTTTGTATTTTATTTAGAGACAAGGTCTCACTGAGTTGCTTAGCACCTTGCTTCTGCTGAGGCTGGCTTTGAATTTTCTATCCTCCTTTCTTAGCCTGCTGAGCTGCTGGGATTACAGGAGTGCACCACTGCACCTGGCCAAAAAAGGATTCTGATGAGAAAAAAGGAGAGTTAGGAGCAGCCAGGAGAGTCATAGTTTTCTTCTATGCTAGCCTGAGTTGTTTCATCACTAGTTACCTCCCTAGCAATTGGATACCAAGCTTCCTGGGTCATTTTTCCAATTCTTTGCAATCAAGTTCTGCTTTGAATCCACATAAGAGCTATCAGTTATGAGGAATATCTACTCTGTAATGGACAAGAAGCTTCCTGAAGCCAAAGATAGTAAGAATCACAAGATGAAAAATCTCAAGCAACAAATTAGAGTTGGGAAATTCTTACTCACTCCCTCTCCCCTCCACACATAAACATCCATGCAAAATTACTTATTTCTTTTAAGTTCAATGGACCAAATATAATCCTTAGACATACTATCCCATATAATTGCCCTTACATTTTGAATCTCATGTGCTTTTGAGGATCACCTACAATGTTTCAAGGAAAAATCATATATAGCTCACTTCATAGATAAAAAATAGATGAAATGCCATGTTACTTGTGACGGCTTCTCTCTCGGTTCAGTCCAACTTTCCTCATCCTGCTCTGAGCTCCTCTAGCTTCCTTAACAAAATTCTGCAACTTGTAGAAATATGTTTTTTTTAAACACAAATAATATCTAAAAAATATTATGGAAAATGACCCTCGAATTTCTTCAGTGGTCTATTTAATATCCATCGACACACAGTTCAGGTTTGGACATTGACTCTACCTTTGTTCTAGTCAGTCAGATCTGTGGAATTAACTTTGGAGAACAATAGGGGCTGAAGGCAGTTTTCTTTCCATCTACCTTGTCCACAATAGTTGTTTAATTGTTGTGGAGTGATTGTTTCTTAGGCACAACCCCCCTTAATCTTCACAACTAGTTCATCTTACAAATAAGGAAATAGAGGCATAAAGAGGTTTAGTAATTTGTCCAAGTAGGTAAAACATTGCCAGGAACTCAGGCAATGGACTTAACAATTCAAAACTTTAACTATACCTATTCAGGAAGGCAGAGAGTGCCAGAGAAAGAAAAAGCTGGCTGATGGGGGTTGGGTGTTGGTTAAAGATGACTTCAAGCAAACCATAGTGTCTAAACCATAGTGTCTGCTCTGGGCTTTCATGAACAGAAAGACTTGATTGAGACAAGCAGAGACAGGGAAGGTAATTTAAGAAAAAGTACTAGCCAAGTTTCCTAAGCAGGGAAGTTCTGGATGTCCATTTTGGGCTCTTTCCACAGTCTGGCAAATGCTTCATTGAGGAAGCCTTATAGCAGCACCCCAAAATGAAGAAGGTGGTAATCCTTGCGCAACTGTGACTTCCAGACCGGAGCTTGCAGTCCATCCCCTCCCCAAGTCTGCTTTAGCCAGAGCTGGCCCTTTGTCCCAGGCTCCTGCTAATGTTGAAGCTCCAGGCCTGGGCCTCCCTCTTTATCTTTATAATCAAGCTTAATTTCTACTTTGGAGTAGAGTGATGTGTAATGGTGTATATGGGCCATACGCTAGGAAGGAGTGGCAGGTTAAAGACTCAATTTCCTGGCCTCTCTAGCTTTGCGTCACCCTCCTTAATGATATTTCAACATTGAGTGGTTTGGACTTTTTCTCTTTAAATTAAATATACAGTAGGTGTTTTGTGTTTAATTTCCTTAAGAAAAAAGCATGTTGTGTGGGTGAAATGGTAAAAAAAAAAAAATAGTAGAAGAGAGACCTGGAAGTTTATAAAAACCATATTGTGTGCTCAAGAGACGTGGAATTACCTTTTTGGAGCCTTTTTATTCTCCTGGGAATACTCATAATGTAGTCTTATGAGTTTTGTTTGTTGTTTTATTTTTTCTTTATTCTTTCTTTCTCTTTTCACCCCTGCGTTACCCCCCAGTCATTTGTCTTTTTATATGCTTCTTAGTGGTATATTGCTGACACAATAGCCTGGAGCAACGAGGCTTTGGAGCCATTTCTGTTCCATCACGTAATTACATTCACAGAGTATATTTATAGCAACAGAGGTGCCAAAGTGGGAGGTGGAGAGGGAAAGAAAGGGCACTGCCTTAGGGAAACGGCTCACTAAATCTGCAATGCAGAGAACCTCTGCCCATTAGGACTGGTGGATTGGTAGGGGTGTTGGCCATAGATGCCAGCCATTGCTGAGAAAGGTGAACTTGCACACTGCACGTGTCAAGGAAGAGAGGCTGCAGTGAAAGGCTCACATTGCTGGAACCCTCATTCCTTTCACTGCAGCACCCCTCGGAGCCCTGGAGGGTTCTGCAAGAGTGGCTAGAAGGTAAATTTCAAAGACACACACACACACTCCCAGCTTTACTGATGTGTGATTAATAAATAAATATTGTAAATATTTAAGGTGTAAAGTGTGTTTTGATGTACATACACATTGTAAAAATATTCCCAATGAGTTAATTAACATGTCCATCACCTCACATAGTTAATAGTGTGTGTACGTATGTGTGTGTACGTGTGTGTGTGTGTGTGTGTGTGTTGTGAGAACATTTAAGATCTATTCTCAGGAGATCTCAATTATAGAGTGAAATACTATCAACTATATTTAGTCTGTGTATATTACATATCTAGAACTTACCCTGTACAAGTTAAATTTTGCACCTTCCAACCAACATTACCCCATGTCCCACATCCCCTATCCCTGGGCAACCACCTTTCTACTGGCTGTTTCTATGAGATAGACCCATTCAAATTCCACATATAATTGAGTTCATTCATTGTTTGTCTTTCTGTGCCTGGCTTAACATATTATATTTTCTGAGTTCATCCATATTGTCTCAAATGACAGGACTTCCTTTTTAAGGCTGGATAATATTCTGTTTGTGTGTGTATATACATATATATGTGTATATATGTATATACACACACAAACAGAATATATATATATGTATACACACACACACACAAACACAATTCTTTCAATCCATATATATTGAAATTAAACCACAATGAGATATCACCTCATACCTGTTAGGATGGCTACTACCAAAAAGATAATACTAACAAATACTGGTGAGACTGGAGAAAAGGGAATCCTGTGCTCTACACTGTTGGTGGGATGTAAATTGGTATGTATATCCATTATGGAAAAACAGTGCAGAGGTTTCTCAAAAATATAAAAACAGAACTACCATATGAGACAGCAATTCTACTTCTGGGTGAAAGGAGAATCCAAAGGAAATGAAAATAGTATATGAAAGTGAAATATTTACTCTTATCATCATTACAGCATATTTACAACAGCCATGATAAGGAATTATCTTATCTGTCCATCAGTAGATGAATGGATTAAAACCTGTTGCATTTGTCTATATCTGTTTTTACATAATCCTATACTATTTTCTGTTTTCATTACAGTAGCTTTAAAGTATATCTTGAAGTCTTGTTGTCTGGTGTCTCCAACTTTGTTATTTTGCTCAAGATAGCTTTGATTACTAAGGGAATTCTATAGTTCCATATGAACTTTTTTATATTTTTGTGAAAAATGTCATTGGCATTTTGATAGTGATTGCATTGACCATTGATTGCTTTGTATAGTATGGACATTTTAACAGTATTAATCCAATTTATAAACATGGATGTCTTTTCATCTATATGTGTCTTTTTCAATTTCTTTCATCAAAGTTTTGTGCCTCCAGTTCATGAATCAGTCACTTCTTTGATTAAATTTATTGTTAATGATTTTAAAGTCATTTTTATGCTATTATAAATGGGATTTAAATTTTTAAAGTTTTTTTTTTCAGTTGCTAGCATTTGGAAACAAGTAATTTTTGCATGTTGATTTTAGTATCCTGCACTTTCACTAAATTTATTTATTTGGCTATTTCTTGGTAAAGTCTTTATGGTTTTCTATACATATAGAAGATGTGTCCTCTGTAAATAGACAATGCTACTTTTTCCTTCACAATTTGAAAGTCCTTTCTTTCTTTTTTGCCTAATTGTTCTGGCTAGGGCTTCCAGTGCTATTTTAAATAGAAGTGGCAAAAGTGAGCATCATGGATCTTATTTCTAATCTTAGAGGAGAAGCTTTGAATGTTTGAACACTGAGAATTATATTAGCTGAGATTTTTCATATATGGCTTTTATTATGTTGAGTTACACTCCTTTTACCTGTTATTTGTTGAATGTTTTCATCATGAAATGATGTTTAGTCTTGTCCCATGATTTTCTAGATCTATTCGGAAGACCAATTATTTTTGTCCTTCATTCTATTAATATGGCGTTTCACATTCGTTCTTGCATCCCATGGAAAAATCCTATGTGATCTTGGGGTATAATCCACTTAATGTACTATTGAATTTGGTTTACTAATATGTCACCAAGAATATTTGCATGGATTTCATAAGAAATATAGGCCTGCAATTTTCTTTTCTTGTTGTCTGCTTTTTTTGGTTTTGGTATCAGAGTAACATTGGTCTCCTAACATAAGTTGGAAATTCATTCCTCTTGGTTTTTGTTTAAGAGCTTGAGAAAAATTGCCTTTTAATTGCCTACAAGTGTTTTGTAGAATTTAGCAGGGAAGCCATCAGGTCCTGGGTTTCTCTCTCTTTTTTTTTTTTTTTTTTTTTTTTTGGTACTGGGGATTGAACTCAGGGGTACTCGACCACTGAGCCACATCCTCAGCCCTATTTTGTGTTTTATGTAGAGACAGGGTCTCACTGAGTTGCTTAGCACCTCGCCATTGCTAAGGCTGGCTTTGAACTTGCGATCCTCCTGTCTCAGCCTCCCTAAGTGCTGGGATTACTGGCTTGAGCCACCGCGCCTGGCTCCTGGGTTTCTCTTTCTTAGAAATATTTTTATTACTTATTCAATGCCTTTATCTGTTGTTGGTCTGTTTGGATTTTCTATTTCTTTATGATTCAGTCTTGGTAGATTTTATGTCTAGGAATATTTCCATTTCTTCCAGGTTTTCTGGTTTGTTAGTATATAATTGTGGTAGTATCTAATGATCCTTTGTATTTCTATATTTACTGTGAGTTTTATACTTTCACATGTTGTCAATTTGTTAGTTAGCATCCTTTCATTTCAACATGAAGAACTCACTTTATCATTTCTTGGAAAGCAGTTCTAGTGGTGAAAAACTCTCTCAGATTTTGTTTATGTGCAAAGGCCTTTATCTCTTTTTCACTTCTAAAAGACAGTTTTGCAGTATTTATGTTCTTGGTTGGCAAGACTTTTTTCTATCACTTTGAATTCATACCACTCTTTCCTGGCTTACAAAGTTTCTGATGAGAAATCAGAAATTAATTTCATATAACTGACAGTTATATGAAAGGTAGTATATGACATGTCACTCTTTCTTTGATATTTTCAAAATTCTGTTTGTCTCTGCCTTTTTTTGTTTGCTTGTTTTTGTTTTTTGGTACTGGGGATTGAATTCAGGGGTACTGGACCACTGAGCCACATCCCTAGCCCTATTTTGTGTTTTATTTAGAGACAAGGTCTCACTGAGTTGCTTAGTGCCTCACCATCACTGAGACTGGCTTTGACCTCACAATCCTCCTGCCTCAGCCTCCCAAAGTGATGAGATTACAGGCATGCACCACAGCATCTGGCTTGTCTTTGCCTTTTGAAAATTGGATTACAATGGGTCTCAGTGAAGATGTCCTTACATTTAATATATTTGGGTTTAATACATCTAGATGTGAGAAGTTTTCTATCATTATTTTTTAAAAAAAGATTTGTGTACCTTACTTTTTTCTTTTCCATAAGAACATTATGCTGTTAATGGATAACTTTTTTCACACTTTTTGTATTATTTTTTCTTTTCATTCCTGTTCTTGAGTCATTTCAAATGACTTGTCTTGAAGTTTGATTATTTCTTCTGCTGGATTAAGTCCGCTGTTAAAGCTCTCTATGGGACTTTTCAGTTCAGTTATTATGTCCTTTAACTCCAGAATTGGTTTGGGCTTATGAACTGTCTTAATAATTATTTTGAATTCTTGTCAGACATTCCATAAGTCTTGGTTTCTTTAGGTTACCAGTATCTTATTTTGATTATTTGAAGATATCATTTTTTAAAAAATATTTTGCATCTCATGACCTCATATTGGTGTCTGTACATTTTAAAAAGTTACCACCTCTTCAAGTCTTTAAAGACTCATCAATAGGCAATGCACCTCACTGGTCAACCTATGCAGAGATTATAGGAAGACCAACTGGCAAGGCTTATGGACAGGCTTGCTGCTGGAGTCCTCAGGTGGGCTAGTCTGGTGCCTGAGTCAGGAGGCAGGCAAACAGATCTGGAGCCTGAGTGTAGAGATGCTGATCTTCTGTCGGGGTCCACTCAGATGAGCCTGATAACTTGGTCCATGGCGACAGGCCTGAAGCTTGGTCCCATGAGACTGAGCCTAGAGCCTGGGCTCAGGGGTTTGGCATGTAGGCTTTAGCACACCTGGAATCTGGTTTCACAGGTGTAAAAGCCCAAATAAATTAACACACTACTGAGTAGCCTGCATATTCTTAGTCTTAACTTACTTCTCTAGTTGTTCACCTTTCTCCTCAAGCCCCACATGACAATCATATTGACCCTGATTCAATGATTAAATCAGTATTTATAAAACAATCATCAGATGCCAGGTATTGTCAATGCTGAATGAGAGATGCAAAGTGACCACCCTTATAGAGCTTGTATTCCACAGGATGAAGGAGTTGTTAAACACAAATACTGAAATAATATAGTTGGCAAGTATCCTTCAAAAAAAAAGATGGATTAGGGTAAAACTCAAATCATGAGGCTATTTTTATAGTCCATGAGGCTAAGACTTTGGGGCAGGTAGATTTGAGCTGAGACCTGAAAGGTTAGCAACCAGAACAACATGTGAGAAACTAACATTCCAGAAGTAGGTAGATAGGAGATGAGGTCAGGGAAAGAAGCAGGGTTAAGCCAGGGTAGGAAACTTAGGATTTAGTGTAGTTGTAATGGGAAGCTATTGGAGAGTTGGAAGCAAGTGGAGAATATAGCTTAATTTCCATTTTTAAAATATGTTCCTAGATGCTATGTTCAGAATGGATCTTAGAGGGTTTTGAGGGTGGAAGGGACTGCACATTCATCACACTATGTATTTGCATGGAGCAAAAGTAATTACCACTTCCCAATAGAAAGAAGCAGAGAAATTCTCTCCACAGCATACCCTTTCTTACTCCTGCCCATTGGTGATTTCAGACAATAGGAGGGCTCAAGGATAAATAGGAAATGAGGGACAGCTCTTTCTCAGAGTTTTACTGAGAAAAAAAAAGACCCAGTGAACAACACTGAGTAGACAAAAATATAGTTCCAAAGGAGTTTATTTATTTTTTGGTTGGAAAAGATTGATGATTGGAGAATTTACTCTGTCCATGCGGTATTCCAAAAACAAAACAAAACAAAAAACAAACAAACAAAAAAGGATCTTAGTCTATGAGGACAAGAATCCACTCAGAGCCTCAGGAAATGAACTGAAGTGATAAAGGTCTGACCACGTTTATGATTCTGGAAACAGTAAGGCCCATGTTCAGATACTGAAATGGCTCCTAAGAACTATTCTTGATGAGATTCAGGTTCTCAGTAAGCTTCCCTGGATGCTGTCTGAAGGCCCACTGAAAAGTTAACAGTGTTCTGAGAAATGCTCTCCTCCCATTAAGGTGGCTCTGCAGAGGACACAGCCCTCAGCATTTGCAACTGGCCGTTCTTCCTGGGAACATTGCAGGTCACATGCTTTACCCACGGAGTCCAGCTAGAAGCCACACCTTGATGTCTCCTGCTTTACAGATGTCCCTCAGAGACTTCCTGGCCAGCTGGCCATTCCAGGCACTGGTGCTCATGATTCCACCAGTTGTGATGCACCACCTCTAGCCTAGTCCATCAAACTGCCTCGGGGCATAGCTTAACTCCTGGATCCCCTGCTTCATCTGTCACAGTCAAGCTCCAGCGCGTCTGCATTTTCCTGCCACCTTTGTGCCAAAATTAAGTCAGTCAAATAAAACACAATCACGCAGCATCAGGCCACAGGCTGTTTGTCTCAGCCTAACTGACTCTGACAGCTCAGGGAGGAGAGCAGCAGAGCCATTCCAGCTGAGAAGCAGGGATGGCTCAGGTTCCAGAAACAGAAGTGGACGCTGCTCCACCCTAGCAGCATCTGAGATCTCCACCCTAGCAGCATCTGAGTACCCGTGCCTTACTTGGTACTCCTGGCTACCACATTCAAAGTATACCTTGCATTCTCTGTAAAATGGTTATCAAAAACAAAAACAAAATCCCTTGAATGTACCTTAAAACACAAGACTAAGAATGTCATTTGTTGTTGTTTTATGTCTCCAAAAGACTGCTAGAAACACCATGTTGGTTATATCTCCACTTTTCGTAGTTAGCTTTCTCTGAGAACCATTTTCATATATTTCCAGAGTCTTTTGAGCTCATATTCAAGGCAGGGTAGGAGAAGAAGACTGCTGTAATAGAAAAAAAATATGTGGACTTAGGAGTGACACACCCCAGGTTACAGTCCAGTGTAGCCACCTTATTCTCTGATGCTAAATTCTTCACTGAAATGAGGATCTGGATGCCTAAAGAGCATAGTGCAGTAAGAAAAGGCATTGGCTTTGGAATCAGACACACTTTGTTTTCAAACCCAGCTCTGCCTCTTCAGAGATCAAATATAAAATGCTACGTGCAGAATGCTTAGTGCTGCACCTGCCATAGTAAGGAATTCAGTGGCCCCAGACCCTGCAGAGCTCCCCCTTGATTGAAATAACTCTCCACTTCCCACCTCTGGGTGGCACACTCCACTGCCTTTTATGCAAATTAATTGTCACTTCTTTTCAGTACCATTTGGTGACTCTGTCTGCTCCTTTCAAGCACAAAATTTTGGATTTGCTGGGGGTTTGTCCCCAAACCCTTTCCTTTTCCTCTTCATTGGGAAGCAATCCTCTCACTTTCTGTCTGTCTAATCTACACCACTCCTGGGACACTGAAATATCTTGGAAAATAAAAATTTCCTTGAGATCCTATTTAAATTTCTCAAACACCAGAACTCTTGTTTCTCTCAGGCAAAGCATTTCCTCATCCCTATGTATTTCTTCTCAGTCAATGGCAGCACTCTTAGGTTGCTGAAGCCAGAAATTTGACAGACTTTCTTGATTCTACCTTCTCTGTCTCCTACTTTTCTAATCCATTATTGAGCTCTGTGCTTCTATTTCCAAAATATATTTAGAACCTCTACTTGTCTTTATGACCTCTGCCATAACCATCACAGCATTTGAAGTCTTCATCACCTCTCTGACTACTTAGTAGTTTCCTAACTGATTCCAGATTCCAGACTTGCTCTCTGAAAAAGTATATTTTTTAAAAACTCAATAAGCCAGATTATGTCACACAGATGCTTACATTTCCTCTGGTAACTTCCCATTTTACTTAGAACTGACTTCAAAATATCTTCCAGAAGCCAAGCATGGTGGAGCATGCCTGTAATCCCAAAGACTCTGGAGGCTGAGGCAGGAGGATCACGAGTTCAAGGCTAGTCTCAGCAAAAGTGAGGTACTAAGCAGTTCCGTGAGACCCTGCCTCTAAATAAAATACAAAAAATAGGGCTAGGGATGTGGCTCAGGGGTTGCATACCCCTGAGTTCAATCTCTGGTAACCTCCTCAAAAAAATCTTCCAAGACTTTAATACTCTTTATCACCTGGTCTTTGCTTAACTCTTCAAGTTCATGCCATGTCACTCCCCAGTCCTTGGTTATGCCCCAGTTATATTGGTCCTCTTTCCAATCTCAAGGTCCTTATAGGTGCTATGCAATTGAATTTTAACTTTCTGCCACTTCCTGCTTTTAAAACCTTTATCCCATATAGGACTTAGATGTAGATCCAAGGTTAAACTGAAGTAAGAGTTTCAGTGAATTCAGAATCACTCTTACTCTGTCAAGCTGACATATTTAACCAAAAATCAAGTTCTTGGAGTAGTTACTTTGCTTCACGGTGTCTCAAGTTTTTATATAAATTGAATTTTATATTTTCCCTGTCCTTCCAGTAGTTCAAAACTGTCAATAGATCTAAAATCCAGTGATGAAAACAAATATAGGCATATGATGTGCTGTCCTCTATATACCAGTATGAGTATCTCTGAATTCTCTTACAATTTGGGATGAGTAATTCTGGAAGTTGGCTAGCGAGCAGGTTGAATATAATGGACCAATTTTGATGCATTCTTTTCTGGTATGGAAGAATTTCTTGGTATGTTAGTACAGACCTCCAATATTTTAACCCATATAATTTTTTTTATTCATCTATACACATGCACTTTGCTCTACATGAATGACTCATTGCTTGATAAATTTACCTTTAACAGTTCTGTGTTCATTCCCTATGGATGATACATCCCCAGCCCCTACAGAAACAGTATCTTCTTCAGGGTCCAGAATGATATTAGCTCATAAAAACCTTGAATCTAGGTATTCATTCTAACAACAGCTGTTAGTGTTCTCAGGGCATGGTACTTATCTTCCTCTAATGGTCCTTACTACAGCCTACGTGGTTTGAGCATCAGCTGTGTACCTAGCATGCATAACGCTAAGCACTTTATAAGCCCTATCTAATATAGCAACTACAAGGAAAGTACTATCAACATTCTGAGTTTACTCAT
>CM053407.1:87715573-87736061 GCA_028644305.1 Xerus rutilus | reverse complement strand
GTGGGCCAAATTTGCACAGTTGAAGATTGAATCAAAACCAAGGGGCATCTGCCATCCTCATCATAAATGGCACTGAGATTGCTCACAGCAATGAACTGAACTCAGGGAACATAGTCATAAGGGGATGCTCCATTCTCTCTAGAGATCCAAAAGCATGCAATGTCTTATCAGAATGTCCTGGGGTAAGGAAACCTGCATGATTCTGGAAGTCTAAAATATAATTTTTGGTCATGAATTGCAAAGAGTTAACATTGATGCAGACCCTGACAGGGAGACAAATAGCCTCTTGAAGTTTCCTGAAGTCTTTTCCTTGCCCATGCCAGCAGCTGAGGAGAGGATCAGCCAGGTAGCAGTCTTCTGCTGCTGGCTTGGAAAACTTTCCATTGGGCTTTTCAAGCATGAACACCTTGGAATGAGGCTGATCCCAGTAAAAGCCCCAAATGTCAGAAAAGTTGAACATAAATCTTGTATAGGGTGGAGATTCCCTGACAGTCAAGATATTTTTTTTCACTTGGGTTATAAGAGAGAATGTGAAAGTCTAGTCTGATTTTATGAGCTATGATCACAGTATTCCTCTTTCTGGAACAAACGTGCCATTGCAGAACAGTTTTGTTATTTAAGCTTCTGGCAACTGCATTTACTAGAGACCATGTCTGTGGTTTTGTATCCTGCTCCCACAGTTGGATGCCAGTTCAGTGGGATACTCCCAGAAGTTAGTAGACAAGTTTTGTCTGTTCCAGGACTGAGGTGGTGCCACATAGACTGCTTATGCTTATGGTAAAATATATGGGAAGTTAAGTCATACCTCCATTCAGAGGATTTGTGCTTTGAAACTTAAAAACAGGGAAAGTACATCCTGAGAGGTTCTACTCTTAATTTCTAGAAGCTCCATTTAATACGATCTACAATCATAGCAGCTAACATTTAACAAGATCTTAATCTGTACTAAGCAATTTGCATGTATACCTCATGACTATCATTATGACCATCCAATGAAATAAGTGGATATAGTGTCCCCAAATTACAAGTGAAACTGACATAGAGAGATTCAGAAACTTTTCTAAATCTATATTGACTATAAGTCAGAATGAAGATCTGACCTTAAACTGTTGGATTCCAGTGCCCAAGCTGTTAACTTCCATGTAATGCTACCCATAGATCAAATAAGAAACTCAAAGAATCCCATTTAAATTGTTGCTTTCTCTACCCCAACCTTGAAGATTCTCAAAGTTGCACAAGAAGGTTGACTCTTGGAATAATTTCAGCATAATTACTACGGTCAATGTCCCAAACCACCAAAGGCATGCTGCTTTGGATTCCAAATGTGCATGGGAAAGGTCTTCACATCTTGCAGCTCGTGAGCTGGAGAGATACCTAATTAACAAACCTATATCATTAAAAAGAAATACAAACTTAAGTCAAGAACACCAAGTTCTGATTGCCTTGGCATTCTCTCTGACTTTCAGTTAGGCAGGACAACTAAACCATTAGGGAGAGAGTCAGAGATCACATTAGGAAGACAGTTCTACATCAAACACCAGGCACTCTGTCATCAGAGCCAAGGTATAGTGGCAGGAGTACTTCACAGAAGAAGGAAACAGGATGAGCCATATGGGATCATCTAAGAGCAGGGAAAGGTTTTCAAAACTGGATTAAGAGACAGACCCATGGATGTCCACATTTTTTAAGCTCCCAAACTATAGAGAATGAATCATTTTGAGAAATAACTATAGACAAATTGCTGATTCCAGAATAAAATGAAATAATGTGAATCTGATTTTATGTGATAATCCGTCAATTCTGATCACCTCTTTTTCTCTTCTTTATTTGAATATTGACAGAAGAAATTCATGATTTACTGATTGTTTCATTTCATCAACTATATTTATGAAATTTCAAAAAGATAAGTGTTCATCTGTAACACCTTTTCTACTTTAACCTGAGTTCAGTAGGGAGCAGACTTCACATGCACTTAGTACAGCATCAATCTAAAAGTTTTACTGAATATTCTTTTCTGCTGATGTTTTGGGGATTGAGCTCAAAGGTACTCTACCACTGAGCTACATCCTCAGCCTTTTTAATTTTTCTGTTCTTTATTTTGAGGCTGGGTTTTGCTAAGTTGCTGAGGATCTTACTAAATACTAAGGGCTGCCCTCAAACTTGCAACCCTACTGCCTCAACTTTCAGGAGTTGCTGGGATTACACGTGTGCACCACTATGCCCAGCTTTACTGTGCATTCTAACAATAAGCACATCTATGCTCATTCTTTGTTAATGACAGTGGGGATCTTGAGGATGCATGTGCACTCACACACACACACACACACACACACACTTCCCTTGATCTGTGATACAAATAGTATATGTTTTACATGAACCATTGAATATTGCCTTCCATAGGAGAAAAGTAGATGAAATTCTATAGGAGGAGGTAGCTGAAGTGGTCTTCTCTATACCCTGGCGATGAATAAAAATCAATCCAATCATTTGCAAAGGAATGTAATGGGAGAAATCCCGTGGCACACAATGGGAAACCTTCCTCTTTGTGGCAGATCTAGTGAGTTTCTCTCATCTATAACAAGTACATTTCATAACTTCCAAGAACTCCTTTAAAAGGAAACTAGGAAGCTAGCAAAGGAGTGAGAAGAAGGACATTTTCAAGGGATTTAGACAACAATTAGAACCAATTTGATTTACTTAGTCAACCAAATAGCCTTTTTCTCTATGATGGTTTTTGCATGTATATTTTTTACTACAGTAGTTCCTAATGTTGCTTTATACTATGCCACTTTCCAGAGCATATCATTCTGTTTGTCTTGCTGCTCCTTCTGTAGTCTGCTTTCCCTGATTAGGAGTGAGGACATCATAGTAAACGTAATCCTTCTATCAAAAATATTCCATCTTGACTCTCTTCAGAGCCACCCTACATAGCAAAAGCCAATGTCAACTTCCACATAGAGAAGGATACCACTGTATGTAGGATCTGCAAAAGAGATCCCAGTTTATCTCCCAGTCAACTGTTTTAATTGGCCTGCAACTATTATGTTAAGAAAGGACCCAACAATGTTCTCTTTCATATCAGAGCAAGAGGCCACCTTTACCTCCCAGCTCAGTCAACAAAAGAAGCAGTTCACAGTCAATAAAGTGGCTGTTGTTCAAATTATCAATTCTTCCAAGCTTCATAAACATGTGCCTATGTCTTAAGAGAAGAAGAGATGGCTTCAACTTGAGACTAAAATCTCCCTAAATCATTGCATGTCCAAGATTTCATTTCTATTTATGTAAAGAAATGAAACACATAATATGAAAGAGAAGAATTCTTCCCATTTCAATGGGAATGAGAGAAGCTTTAGCATATTGGAGAGTGTAGAGACCAGGGCTGTGTTCTACAGCAGTGGTATATATGATTTCAAAGCAGCCAGATTGTGAATGATGGATCAAAAGAAGAGGTTAATAACGGGCACCCCCATGTTTCTGAGAACATGGGAGAACAAGTTATTACTCTATGAGAATGTGGAGACAGTTGCAGTGTGCTTTAAAGAAAGGTGACTATCTCACAGAGCAGGATGAAGTAGGGAAGTGAGAAAGACATTGTTTTGTTATACTTTGGAATCTCCGTTTTATGTTACATTGGTGTGAAGTACAAATATTTGTATAACTTTATCTTATAATTATTCTGTATAGCTTCTAAGAAACAAAGACTTGCGGGTCATTCTTTATCATCTTACCAAAAGGCGGTCGGATAAAAGATCTTTCATGGTTTTGTAATAGTCCAGTCTTTTCAAAGCCAGATGGAGACTCTAACCGGCTACACCTGGACACTCACAATAGAACTTCTCCCTATCAAATTGTACTTCTCTGTCTTCTCATAAATCATTTGTTCTTTATAAGTCACTGAATTGTAAACCTTTTGAGGTAGAAAAATTCACAAGAGATTCTCTGGCCCAATGATTTTAAAACTGTTTTTAATAGTTTTGGTTTCAAATGAAAGTTTACTCAGATCCCCAAAATATTAAGTAAATACAGCAGTTAGGATTAAATGTAGGAGTTGATCATAACTTATTATTTCCCTTACCTAATAAGTGAAGATAGTTGAATTTAAGAGAAAATTATCATGTTGTAGTCCCTTATGAAACAATAGATCTAGGCATTTGGGAGCTAGAAAAGATCAAAATATATTATATGCATATATAAATATGACACATTTTTGTCAACTTTTTTACCACCGTGACTAAAGGATCAGACCAGAACAATTGTAAAGTTTATTTGAGGACTCATGGTTTCAGAGGTTTCAGTTTCAGAGGTCTCAATTTGTAGATAGCAGACTCCATTCCTCGGGGCTCAAGGAGAGGCAGAATGTCATGGCAGTAGAGTGTGGCAGAGGGAAGCAGCTTACATGATACTTGGGAAGCTGAGAGAGAGAGAGATTCCCCTTGCCAGATGCAAATATATACCCCAAAGCCACGCCCACCATGCCCCACCTCCTCCAGCCACACTCTACCTGCCTTCAATTACTAGTCAATTAATCCCATTAGTGATTAATTCACTGATTGGGTTAAAGCTTTCACAACCTAATTGTTTCCCCTCAGAACGCTCTCACATTGTCTCACATGAGCTTTTGGGGGATACTTCACCTCCAAATCATAACATACATTGAAACCCACTGTTTTGTATAATAAAAAAGTTCTAAAACTGAAATAATCATTATTAGATGCAAAATCATAATATGGAAAGTTGATAGGGAACTTTATCACAGAGGGATCAGGCTATTATCAATGAAGCCCACTGATCAAACTCAGCATTAGTGTAAGTGGATCAATCAGCTATATTGTTACTTCAGAGACACAACAGGGAGCACATAGGCTGACCTATGAAATAGTCTTCAAAAGAAAAAGAAAAATTGAGCCCAAATTTACTCAGTCTTTTTGACCTAAATATGACCTAAGTTAGTTCATATTCCAAGAAATATGGAATATGAACTAACAAATACCATGAGGAAGCAATCTGTTAAATTCAGAATGTAGGAAAGTCTATAGGACAAATATCCCAGTTCTCTATTTGGTCAAAGACATATGCACGGGATTATATTATTGACCAATTATTCACTTTCTCTTTCCATAAAAAGATCATATGCTTATGCCTGCTGCCTTTGGCTGGCTGTACTGTCATGGAACCTCTTTTGTTACATCCATTGTGGGGTCATTTGTTACTAAAATAAAGCAGGTGAATTTAAGATGGAGTTTTAAAAAGTATTCAAAAAAAGAAATGTTATGGAATTACATTTAAAAGATAAACCTTGAAGACATTTTGTGGACCATGACTGGATCTCACTTGGAACAACTCAAATTATAAAATGCCACTTTTGAGACAACTGAAAAAATTGAATAATATTGGCGTATCATGAAATCTTAAGGGGTTAATTTTATTTGGTAAGAAAATCATTGTATATGCATGTATTTCAGAGTTAGAGATGTATATTGAGGTATTCATGGGGCAAATGACACAATGTCTGGGTTTTCTTTTGACTATTTCAAGAAGAAAAAGTAAATGGACGGATAAAAGTTTCTCAAAATATTGATGATTATTAAAGCTGGGTAATGAGCCCAAGGACGTTAGATATTCTACTAGTTCTAATTTTAATTTTGTTAAGTCAATTTTTAAATCATAGCCAAAAAAAGGTATTAAAAATAATGGCAGGAAAAGATGGGAGTCATCAGCAGGCAAGAAAATTCTGAAATTTCTAAAAGAAATTGAGTGAGTGGTAATTTAGAATGTAAGCTTGAGAAAGCCTCATTCTCAAGTGTATGTGTCCGGAGGGCATGGTAGGAGGTTTGTTCTTGAAAAAGGTGTTAAGCTGCCTTGGAGAGCACAGAATAGTGCTGACAATGAGTCTAAACGAAAGTCTACCCAACAGTTGACTTTACATTTACACAGCTACACACAGAGTGAGCCCTACTACCATGTTTACCTTCCAGGTGACAAACAGCAGGCTTCCTTTCTCTTTAAACCAATTAAACAAAACTTGTCTAGGAAAAGCTTGGACAGATAACATAGGCACTGGTGTCCAAGGGCCAACCACTCCAGAATGCAGTAGCTAAAGCCTTCTAGAATAATGATTAGTTCCTACTGGATGCACTCTAAAGAGAGGACTATCTGACAATCAGTCCAGCCCAAAGAGGAATCTCAGACAAGTCACAATTTCTCCATCCTAAAATGTGAATGGACTCTTGGGGATCACCATTCTGTTGGAAAAGCCCACAACATGCCAGAGAAACAGGAAAAGTGACACCAGAGAAGACAGACATAATTCAGAAACAGGATAATAATTTTAAAAAAGAAAATATTGGAAACAAGATGATGTGACTAAGACAAGAATAGAATTCTAGGAAAAAGGAAAAAAATAGAGGTAAAGAAAGGGATGTTGGAAATTGACACTGAATGCCAATCCTCACCCTGGGTGGTTGAGAAGGAGGAGGTGGAAGAAGAGAAAGAAGAAAAGATAAAAGAACAAATTGTCCTTATAAATGAAAGAGAAGGGGAAGGAAGTATTTGGGGTACATAGAAAAGGGAATAAAACAAAGTGGATAAGAGGAGAGTGGGATAGTCATCTAATTGCAGGGACAGTAAGACACCAGAACTTTGTTTAAATCTTCAGTGTTTTCATCATGACTAATTTTATCACCATATATTTTCAGAATACATGACATGAACATGTGCAGATATAATTTAATGTGATGAGTATACTCTGGAAATACAAAACAGAAGATGACTTTGGTATAATATAAAATAAATTCTCAAATATTTAATAACTCTGCCAGGCTTTTATATTTCTAAAAGCAAAAAATCTTAAAGTCTAGTCTCTTTATGATTTGTCAACTCTTGATGTATACAAGTTATGAGCCAAAAATAAAAAATTCTAAGTTTCTCCCATGGTGAAGTAAATTCCCTAGAGGAGTTGCTGTCATATTGGTTTTGAGAGTTTGGACTATGTGGTTTTTGAATAAGAGCTATGTTTGAATTATTTTTGTAAAAAGGAAAGGTTTACATCTTGAGAAAAACCTTCACTAACACACATTCCCCTCTCACTAACTACACACTAATGCCTTGAAGTAAATTACTTAAAATACAAACAATATGTCAAACATATATTCCCATTGGCTGAGTCAAAGAATACTTATCAAAGTGTTCATAACTCATTCGGCAATGATTTTGGGGAATATATCCAATGATGAGTCTTGAAATCACATGTAATTTCCAGTAAACACACACAAACATAGACATTTGGGTATAGCATGAAAGATTTTTAGGAAGCTCTTTCCAAATTGTTTATTACATTTCCTCTAAAGATCATTAAATGTTTTGATTACAGGCCATATTTCAGGAGAAACTGTTCGTCTGAGCAGATTTATCATCTAAAGGAAGTTTCAAGTGGTTCTACATTGATAATACACAAAAGGATGATCACCCCTCAAAAAAACCTTAAGCAGACCTCAACTGAAAAGCTTTTGAACCTTGTTCAGTCTCTAAAAAAATGGGAAAAGGAGATCCATGTGAATAAGGAGAAAGAGAAAAACTTTTATAAAAATTCTAAGGAATTCATAAATTAGGACACTGATGATACAGAATTCTAAAGTGGCTCCAGGTCCAGGGCCCCTCTAGGAGCAGCAGTGACAGACAGTGGGAATTCTGACACTGAGTAGCATCTGTCAAGTATGGCAGCTCCAGAAGGGTTTCCCTTTCTCACACTCATTCAACAGGGTGATTCGCTGACCTACCCCAAAGGGCTTTACCATCACCATCTACCAACTCTGCCTTCCATGAGCCTGAGCCCTTGTGGAATTCACAGATAGCCTTCTGATTTTTGGAGGTGAAGCTTTCCTTCCTTCTAAGGTATAGCCTCGGACTTCTAGAAGGAAAGCCAAGTTAAATATTTTCACACACAGACTTTTAAGTCATAGGTGGTATTAGCACCTTAATTATATCTTCAACTTGGTATAGACACATAATCCCCTTTCCTTTAATGTGTTAAAGGGACTTTTCAGAAACTTCAACATGTTGTATGTTTCCTAGTGTGATCCTTCTGCTTTTTCTGTGGAATAAATTGACAGATGGCTTCTAAGAGTGTGGGTTTAAAAAGTAATGTTTAAGAGTGTGGGTTCTAGAGTCTGACTTCACAAGGACAAATGAGATTTCCAGTACGCATGTGCTCTATGATCTTAGGAAGGTTATTTAAATGCTCTAAATTCATTTTGCCCACATGAGAGGTGAGGATGAAGACAGGGCCAACTTACAGAGGATAACTGTAAAGGAGGATTAAGATAATCTTTGCAAAGTATGAAATTCTTTTGCTTAGAGGTATTGTGGCTACAAAGAATGACAACAACAAAAACACTTCAGTGGGGTGGAAGAAAGTAAGTCAGTGTGTGTTTCAACAAAGTTGGAATCCAGAAGAGCAGAATTCCAGCACAAGATGATTGACAACTGAAGGGATTGTCAAAGCCCCCAGTTGACTCTCGTTTGTATGCTATTCTCAGTACTGATTTTATCCCAAAGCTGCTTCCTCTCTTGGTCACTTATGACCACCCATGGACAACATTTTGGCTGCATGTGGCATTAATTCTTGCTCATATTCAGTAAGAAAGGCAAGGCAGACTTTTTCAGAAGCTTTGCAGAAGCCTTCTCTCATCCCACAGGTCAGAATTGGGTCACATGTCTATTCTAAAATAATCACTGCAAGGAGAAGAGAACCACCAGTAACTGGAATAGACTCATCTTTGGAGGAGAAAACATATAGAAAAGATGACTTAAGTACTAAGTAAAGGCTAGCTCTTATTCTTTTTAATAACTTTATTTATTTATTTATTTATTTATTTATTTATTTATTTTTACATGGCACTGAGGATCAAACCCAGGGCCTCACCAATGCTAGGCAAGCTCTGTACTACTAAGCCACAACTCCAGCCCCAAAGCTAGCTCTTATTAACATTATTTTCCATGCTCTGATGCCCTTATGGACCTGAAAGTTTTAACAAAGATGTAACTGGTATTACTTCCAAGTCTTGAAATGGGAAATAATTTTATCTGTGTGTGTGTATGTGTGTCACTTCAGATCTCTTTCTAGTGGATGTCTGAAGTGGTCCTTATGAATGATATTTCAGGCTCTATGTTTGGAGAGGAAAGAAAAATTATAGGCTATTACAACTGGCCTAGGGCAAAAGATATGGCTTCATCAATGCCATAAGTACAAGTCAAGAACAGGTTGATGCTCCTTGTACACGCTGTTTCTGCCACCTTTTAAAGGTTAGGCAACAGAAGTCCTCAAGAGTTCCAGACTAAAACCAGAAGTGCATCTTCACCAGTGAAGAATAAATTTGAAAGAGTAACTGGTCTTTGATATTTCTGAGAGGGTGTTCATCAACAATCCAATTTGAGAATTATTTACTGAGCACTAACTCATTTTCTCTATTGTGCGGGATGCTAAGCAGAATACAAAAGCAATGTAAGACACAAACTCTACCCTTGAGAAATGTCCAGTCTCTCTCTGAAAATAAAACATGTGAACAGTAATGTGTTAAATAATAGAACAAGACAATCTAGAATTCAGAGCTCAAGGAAATTGCTACAGCCATTTTAATTGGCCATGACTAAACTGACCAGGGAGAATCCCATAATTAACTGCATGCTGTTTTGCAGATTGACATATGGGCTCAGCCTAAATCTGTAATAGGGGCTGATACTTTCCATGGAGCAGGCAGACAGATGGCCACAGAGTTTTTCAGACTTAACGTCAATTTCTCCCACGTGCTAACTGCAACCACTACCATGACCTTGTATAAATACATATTCTTCCAGAACAGGATGAATCCTGAAGCCTGATGAGGTGATAAGTTTCTAGGGCTCTGAAAGTGTGGTAGTAACTTCTCAGGCTTCTGCTCCATCTTCTAACATAACCCTTGGGATTCACAGCTTGAACATGATTGATTTGATCCAAGTGGCTGTGCACTCTTGGTCCTATGGAATATATTACATAGATAATATATTGTAAATTACAAATTCTTACATGTCCATGTCATTGCTATATGTTTAAAACTCATTTGGAGCAGATAAGCCTGATGAAAATTTTAGGGTCCTATTAACATCAACAGTTACTACCAACAGCGACTTAACCCTGAGCATTGTATAGGCAAGAAGGAGCCTGATATAGAACTAGGAAAAGATTGTCTCTGCTATATAAGGCATTTATAATATGGTTAAGCTAATAAAGCATAGATACACAGAACAAAATTTATAAAGCAAAATACAAAGCTATCATCTGTGATTCAGGACCTTACTGTCTCATGGTCAGATTATTGACTGTTGGCTCTTTTTACTCCAGTGCTTCTTCATCGTGGTCTACTCTATACATGGCCACTGGGGCCATGTACAGCATTGGCCATGTCACTTTCTTGGTGGAAAATCTGCAGTGGTGTCACAGTGCTTTAGGAAAATTTCCTGCTTAACTACTAAAGCTATTCTCTGAATTCTACTCCTCTCCAGTCTTCCAATCTATTGCTAATGCAATGGTCCTCTTTTACTACAAATGCTCTCTTTAACTAACTTTGTTTATTTAAGATCTCCATTTCCAAATATGCCAATGGCTTTCCTGCCTCCACAGTTTGATCATCTCTGCATTTAATATTCTTCCTGTCTCCATTTATATAAATCTCACGTTCCCTTTGAAGATGAAGGCTCATTTCCTACATAATTACTTTTCTAAACACAGCAGATTACAGAATTGTTCCCATCTATGAGCTCCAATAGCACTGGCATTTCTCATGTAGTGGCATGAATTACTATGCACCAAGTTTCTGTAAGTGTCTTGCTGCCCCAGCTCAATTTCAAGTCCTTGTTCCAATTCTCTCTATAGGTCCAAAGCCTAATAAACATAAGATCTCTAAAAAATGCCATTGGTGACAAAATCACATCAGACCTAATTGTTGAGCAGAGTAAAGAAGTGATCAGTTATAATCAGAATAGACTGGAATGGATTATAAAACAGCTTACAAGATAGGTAGCTTTTAGAACTGGGTTTGGAAGAAAGCACAGAAATGAGAGAAGGGATAAAAGAAGAAGAAGCAAGGAGGGCATGGGTTAAAATGGTGACTGCGGACATGGAAAAGGATGTGGATGTGGATGGGTGGACCTGGAAGCCTCGCCATGTCCTGATATGGAGTAAAGTCAACAAACTAGTGCAAAATTCTGGTTCCCACATGCCCTTCCCGTTGCATATCTTCTAGGTGTAACTTGCTTAGGTCTATAGTTGAAAATTAGGGCCAAGAAAAAGTCATCATCTAGACTCAAATTCTATCTATGACCTTTAAACATTCTTTTTCTATTCAATTCTTTGAAATATCATTTCCTTTGACAAGGTAATGTTTTCCAATGAGGAGGTTGTTGGTAAGTTGTTTGGTTCTCACTTTAACCTTGTCAGAACAATTGGACAGAATTGCAAATGTTGATTAATGCTTTGCACATGTATTTATCTTTTTTTTTCATGTCATCAGGTTCCCCTCAAAAACTCTGAGTTGTAGAAAAGATCTGCAGATTTTCAGGGGATTAGGGGACATTACTGGGTATGTGCTGATTAAGGCATCAGCTGAGTTCTGCTGAGGCTGCAACTGTGATCCAACCACCTGGCCCAAATCTGAAACCCCTCCTATGCTCAACACTTCAGCCTCAAACCACTTCAATCTTTTCCCCAAAGTAGAATCTACAGACTGTGTACATCAAACAGACAGGAAGATGTGCCAAGGGATACATGGATCACCCCACTTTATATGTTAACTTTGTAAACACTCTACTTCCCTACAATTCTTTATTAACAGATACCTGGAAGAAGTACTGCTAATTCCTCATTTAAGATCTCTTTTGTCCTTTAAATGTCATTGTTCAAAACTGTCCATCAGTTCTGTCTATACCTATACCATTCTCTGTGCATCCACAGTATGACTGTACATGGAACAACCATAGATTGGAAAATGTCAAAAATAAGGATCTTAGAAACTATCTCATCAGAGTCCCTTAGTCTACAATTAGACTATGATTGAGAGGAGACTGTGGCCAAGCCGTTGTCACAAGGACATATTACAGACCTCTCGCTATATTAAGGTCTAAGATCTTTCACAAAATTTGATGTATGTCCTTAGTGTAACTAAACATGTGAAACAATTAATAAGATCCCTCCATTAAATAGAATGTTTAATTTTCTCCACTTCAGAAACATATTCATTGTAAGAAATTAAAACAAGAATTTCCCAAAATGTAAAAGAACTCAAAACAAGAATTTCCATCAAACAAGCAGCTATATTCTGAGTGTGGTGGTGCACACATGTATTCCCAGCAACTTGGGAGGCTAAGGCAGGAGTATTGCAAGTTTGAAGCCAGCCTCAGCAATTTAGCAAGACCTTCTCAGTAAGAACCTGTCCCAAAATAAAAGAAAATAAAAATTAAAAGCAACTTGGATTCAACTTCTAATGCCAAAAGAAGAAAGAGAAAGAGAAGGAGAAAGAGGAGGAAGAGGAGAAGGAGAAGGAAGAGGAGGAGAAGGAGGAGCAGGAGGAGGGAAGAAGAGGAGGAGGAGGAGAGGAGGAGAAAAGGAATAGGAAGAAGGAGAGCAGAAGGAGGAGAAGAAGAAGGGGGAGGAGAAAATGGGGGGGAGCAGTTTTAGGCTTATTTGTGGATTAATAAGCCCTCCTCCTTAAATTATATAGAAAACTTAAATCATATAGAAAAAATGACATAAAAGTGACAAGTCAAGCACCTACTCTCTCATCTCAGGGATTAGCTTCCTCTAAAAAGTGCTTCTCAATAGCAGAACTATTGACACTTTAGGCTGAATGATTTTCTTCTTGTGAGAGCTCTGCTATGCACTGTGGAATATTCATCAGCTTCCTTGGCCTCTGCTCACTAGATGCCAGTAGCAAACCTCCTTTTTCTCTACCTCTTCTGCCACATTTCTCCTAGTTACAAGAATCAAAAATATTTCCAGACATTGTTGTCTGTCTCTTCAAGGTAAAAATCTGTTCCCCTCCCTCTGTAAAATCATGGCTCAAGAATATAACATATATTTGAAGGTTATTCTAAAGGGCCCTTGCAGATTTTCATTGTGTTCTTCACTCTCCACCACCAATTCTACCATTACTGCTTTAATTTCTATCCATAGCTTTGCCAAAGAACTTAACACACAGCAGGCAAAACTCTCTTTATTCTTCAAAGTATCTCCATACAAGCTTGACAAAGAGTGAAGATGAAAGATGTGAATATCAAGGATTGAGTCTCACTAGGGCCACCAGAAAGGCTGCCTAACAGATAAACCACTTAGTAACCTGAACTGTTTCCTAACATAAAACCCGTCCCCTTCATAATTTCTGATCATAGATATCCTCCATTCCATCTGAGCATGGGATTGCAGTTTCATCTGCCTCTGGTCAGAATGTTTGATCCTAAGGTATAACCTCCTCAAACTAATTTGACATACTCCATTACTTTAGAGAAAGAATGGATAGTAGTTCAATCCATTTTAGCAGAACTTTTAACAAAAGCAGGAGTTTGGTGTATTTCATTCAACAGAAAAATTATTTGATAAACCACAGCATGCTATGATTTTTTAGTCAGCCAATATTACATGAAAACTATTCATCAAACAACATTTATAAAATATTCATTGAAGTTTCCCTGAGTTAAAAACTTAATTATGTATTGTTATATAACAAATCATCTCAGTTTAGTGGATTCAAACAATTTTTGTGGGTCAGAAGTTTGGACAAATTCAACTGGGCAGTTGTGCATGGGATAGGGCTTTTTACTTAGCTGCATTTACCTGATTGCTGAGGAGGGCTAGAGATTTGGAAAAGCTTCAATTGTATAACTAGTGTATCGGTGCTTCTTTAAGTGGTCCTATCTCCACCTGGATAACTTGGGCTTTCTCGGGAGGATGGTCAGATTTCTAAGCATGGTGGTTGATTTCTGAGAACAAAGAGGAAGATGGCAGGCTTTTAAAGTCTTATCCTCGAGTTGGCACATGGTTTTAAAAACAGAGATAGAAGATAGATAATAGATAGATAGATAGATAGATAGATAGATAGATAGATAGATAGATAGGAGATAGAGAAATAAATATAGATGTGTGTGTATGTGTGAGTGTCCCTGGTCTGCTCCAAGGACCTAGAAGCAATGACACTCCAGTATCAATAAACACTTTTAGCACCTAGACCTTGGTTTCTAAATACCATTTCCAATAAACAAACAAACAAAAAACTGGCCTTTGGAGAAATTATTAATTCCAGGGTGATGGCAGAAAATGAACAACATGATCCAGAATATTTTGTATTGACAGAAAGGAAGAAAGTGTTCATAGGAGCATGGTGAGAAGATATAGGAGTCATCTTGAATAATTTCAGAATGGCCAAATATGTGAGGATTTAGCAATGAAATGATGGCTATGATGGATTTTTAACCATATAATAAAATAAATACATTTGTCCTGATTATAATAAATAAGTCAATAAATTTAAAAAATGGAGACAAGACAATGCTTACTACTCAGAATTGAATTACAGTCAATAAATCTAGAAGCAAGAAAAATAGAACTCAGAATAAGTGTTTTAAGCAAGAATCACTAACAGATGCTAAACTTAATGAGCAAATGCAGCTTGGAAAACAAGATATTTGGATAGTTTCCATGGTATGGTGGAAGATGGCACCCTCAAAAGATTACATACTCTAATCCCTGGAGCCCTTAATATACTTTATATGATAAAGACTTCATGGATGTGATTAAGTCGAGGATTTTGTGATGGAGGATTATTTTGGATTGTGTGTGGGGAGCTGAAATGGAACCACAAATTTCCTTATAAGAAATAGCCAGAGAGAGATTCCACAGCACAAAAAAGATCATGTCATAAGAGGAGGGAAGCAGAGTTCCAGAGGGAAGATGTCACACAGCTGGCTTTGAAGATGAAAAAAATGACATGAGACAAGGAATTTAAAGAACGCAGCTCACGATGCTAGAAAATGTGGGGATGAGGATTGATTCTCAGAGCCTCGACATGGAGCACAGCACTGCTGACACTGTTATTTTAGTTAAGTGGTACTGACTTTGGACCTCTGGCCTCTAGAACTATAAGAGAATGGAATTGTATGTTTTAAGCCATGATGTTTGTGATAATTTGTTATAAGGGCCAAAAGAAACTAATACAGTATCAAAATATCTACTTATAAATTTTGTTTTTGGTACCAGGGATTGAACTCAGGGGCACCTGACCACTGAACCACATTCCCAGTCCTATTTTGTATTTTATTTAGAGACAGGGTCTCACTGAATTGCTTAGTGCCTCACTTTTGCTGAGGCTGGCTTTGAACTTGCAATCTTCCTACCTCAGCCAAACTAAAATCCAAAACAGCAACTTTACAGGGGAGGAATGTGGAACATGGAAGATATAATCCCAACCAAATGATCAAAGTTAAAATCACTAGGAATACAATACACTAAAACAGTATGTTAGAATATACTAAGAAGATCTGAAAATCACCTCTGAAATTTCTTACCAAAGATATATAACCTTGATCTCATAATGAGAGAGCACTTTTCTCAGAAAACCAAACTGAGGGACATCCTTCAAAATAACTGCATGAGCTGGGCAAGGTGGCACACACCTGTAATCCCAGCAACTCAGGAAACTGAGGCAGGAAAATCACAAGTTCAAAGCCAGCATCAGCAACTTAGCAAGGCCCTGTGCGATTTAGCAAAAACTTGTCCCTCCCCCCAGAAAAGGGCTGGAGATGTGGCTCAGTGGCTAAACACCCCTGGGTTCAATCACTGATACAAAAAAAGTATTAAAAAAACAAACAAGGGCTGGGATTATGGCTCAGTGGTGGAGTGCTTGCCTGGCGCATGTGGAGTACTAGATTTGATCCTTGGCACCACATAAAAATCAATTTAAAAAAGGTATTGTGTCTACCTACAACTAAAAATATTTAAACAAAACAAAACAAAAAGCATGATACCCTTCAAAAAGTGTCAGGATCATAAAACAGTGACAGATTGGAGAACTGACCCAGATTGAGCAGACTAAAGAAATAATTACAATTGAATGCAATGTGGAATTCTAGAATGGATCCTGGACCAGAAGGCTATTATTAATGCATCTATTAATTCTCTATTGGTGCCTAACAAGTTATTCTAAGCATAGGGACATAAAACAGCACCTATTTATTAATTAGCTCCCAGTTCTGAAGGTAAAAAGTTTAGGAGGGTGTGACTTAACTCATCTACTCAGGGCATCACAAGACTGAAATCAAGGTGTTGGTTTGTTTGAGTTCTCATCTGGAGCTTCTGGAAATAAATCCATTTCCAAACTCATCTGAGTTATTGGAAGAATTCAGCTCCTTGCTGTAGTCATCCTGATGCCCTGTTTCCTCACTGGCTATCAGCTGGAAGCCACCCTCAGCTCTCAGAGGCCACCTGAATTCCTTGTCATGTGACTCCTTCCAGTACTGGAGACCCTATGTGTCAAATCCTCCTTGTGCATCAAATATGTAGCCTAAATGTCTTTGACTTCTAGAGCCACATTTAAAGGACTCATGAGATTAGGTCAGGCACACCCAGGTGATCTCCCTGTCTTAAGGTCAACTAATTTTAGACCTTAATCTTATCTACAAAATCCTTCCATTTTAGCACTTAGATTAGTGTTTCATTGTATAACTGCAAGACTGTGTGTACATCAGGGTGTGGAAATTGGGGGAATGCTTTAGCATTCTTCCTGCTGATGTAAGACAACTGGTACACTTCTAATAACATTTATAGATTAATTAATAGCATTAAGTCAATGTTAATTTTCTAGCTCACATAATTGTAGCTTGGTTATATAAAATGTTAACAGTAGTAGAAAATGGATGCATAGCATATGGGAAATTCTATGCACTGTTTTAAAATTTTATTTTAAATCTAAGAGAAATGATCTAAAATTATTTAAAATAAAAAAAATTTAAAGCAAGACCATCTCATATTCAAGGGGAGGAAAGACAAAGTGCATGATGGGAAGATACAGAGGCATGTGCAGATACAGAGGGAGGAAGTGATGGTGATCATTTTTGAAGACTACTACAGGCACTCTGAGCAATAAAACAGCTCCTCCCTCATAGAACTTGGAAACCGTGGGCAAGAGAAGGTCTATTCGACAGATATTTATTATGCATCTCCCATAGAGCAAGCACAATAGTAACCGCTGAAGATATAATGGTAAAAAGCACCCACAAGGATTTTATAGTTGAATGGGAGGAAACCACCAGTCCCCAGGTAGTTATAACTCAATGTGTGGTAACTCCTGTTCAGATACGTTCAGGAGACCAAGACAGCAAGTGAAATGCAGAGACTGCCTCCATCGCGCAGCTGAGAAAGAGTTTATTCCATGGTTCATTGATAAACCTGAAGTCACATCCCTTCTTGCCTCTTCTCCAATACTTTGAAAATGTTCTAAGAAACCAAAGCCAAAAGAAATTTTGTGTACCATTTACTGCTGAATGTTCTTATTTCGTGGGACTACATTTTTTTATTTTATTTACTGATAGACTAAGTTTTCATGTGAAAGCATATTTTCCTACTAATACAATTTTAACCCCTATTGGAGTCATATATATAATACTTGATATCTCCCATACATCTTCTCATTTGCCCAAGAATCATATATTTAATTGGAAATTGGAAGCCCTCATTTTCTGACATTTTTCATGATTTTGGATAAACCAGTTTGTTGACAGTAGATTACCTCTCTCTCCACATCCTTTAAGTCTCAACAGTGTACCAATTGTTCCCTAGTACACCAAACTGCCTTCTCAGTGGTGAAATACAAGTGCATTAGGTTCTCTCATTTTTTTAGCAGTGGTCCTTAGAAGAATTGCTTCTGACTTACTTCATCAATGACTCTATGAGCCCATTTATATTCTAAAAGAACAAAACAAAAGTCTACAGGAGAGAGAAGGATGCTTTAAGTTCATCACTTATAAAAGTACATATTCTTAGGACTTTAAACAGATAAAGAATTATACAGCTCACCCCTACAGGGTCTGGAGAGACTTTACTGAGAAATCTGCCAACAGTGTTCATGCTAAGCTAAACCTCTTGGGAATCCCATTATTTCTAGAGCATTGCCAAAAGTGGAAATAATCAACTTAGGGTCTTTCTGTCTCTGACATGACTTGACCTTTATCCCATTAAAGATCTCAAAAACCCTAAGATGCATGAGTTTAGAAACATGATCTGAGAGTAGTGTTCATGACAATAATGCCAAGGGAGTCTTTGGTCTCAGTAAGCATGGCAAGCCAGAGAACGCCGAGTGTGCTTACACTCCTATGATGCTCTCATCAGCAGAATATCCATCAGGCCTTTCCAGGGACATTTATTAAGTAAGTTAATGCATGCAAATCACTTAGAACAGTGTCTTATACATAAGAATTTAATACATTTAGTTGTCATCATCGTCATCATCATCATCATGTAGCATCGAATTTGATATCAGTCAGAGGTTATGCAATGACCAGGCAGCTTTGCTGAACTTTATCCATTATGTATTCTAAGACAGAAAAATTATATAATACAATATATATATATAATAAAAGTTCTTATTTCACATGGATGACTCTTGTAAATCTACTTCCATTTTGTGCAGGAAATTAAAGGTAATAACTCTGACGACTGTCAGAGTCCTCTTCCTTCCCTAACAAGGCCTATTCTAGGCCTTGAGAACTCTTTTTGCCAAGTTAATAAACCTTCCCCCAGAAATGCACCCACACAGAGACCCACCAAGCTACTCATTTCACCTCATGTCACCTGGGTTGTATGAGAGTAGCTGCATAAAACACTGAGATTTGATCTCTGTCACCTCCCCACGGTTTGCCAAGGAGTTCAGTTAACTGATTCAAATAGCAAGTCTTGAGCACCAGTGTCCTGAGCCTGTATCCCTTCACTGAGGTTTTCACAGACTCCAGAAAATAAAGCTAAAGAGAACCAGATAAATTGTTTAGGACTTAGAAGATGGGAAACATGGCTTAGAAGTGGGAAGACTATGGGAGACAGGGCTTAGACTAGGTTTCCAGCTCTGTTTTGTTTTAAAGAATGAAATTCTTTAGTATGCTGTTGACTCGGGCATCCCTGTTGCAGTTCAGCAAAGCAAG
The DNA here is from genome assembly GCA_028644305.1 of Xerus rutilus. NCBI lineage: Eukaryota > Metazoa > Chordata > Mammalia > Rodentia > Sciuridae > Xerus > Xerus rutilus. Next base: position 87,716,852 of record CM053407.1, on the reverse strand, counting down.
TATCTGGCACTATTTCCACAGGTGAACTTGTGTGTTGTAGTATTTCCATCCTTCCCTGTGGTCTGTGCCAATGCCAGTGCTAGCAGGTTTGGGTGCGAGCAGGGCAAAACTACTCAGAAAGAGATTGCTTTTCTCCTTCCCCCAAAAGTGATTCTTTAACAGTTCCCCAAAAATAAAAGTTACAGTTTTCTTGACCTGATCCCAGAAGAAATTAGTGCCCATTAACTGTATATTTCAAAGCTTCTACCAATAACAGACAGGAAGTTCTTTGTAAAATCTAAACACATAAATCCAAGGCTGTCCATGTGAATGTGTGTTATGTGTGTTGCTGCATCTCATACCAAGAGATGACAGGAACATCTAAATTGTTCTTTAGGGTTCACAAGGAGGGTTCAAAGGGTGGGTTTACATTAATTTGTCTCCTGTCAACATCTTGGTCGTTTGTTCAAAGCTGAATGTCCTGCCGCAGGATAAGACCTGTGTGGAAGTTCTGGGTGAGAGGAAGGAGCGCTGGCGATAGGATGAGCACAGGAAAACTGTTACTCCAATCTATGTGGTCAGGAGCCAAAGAAACCAACAGAGTGCCATGTGGTTAATTTGTAAAGAAAAAGAAAGAGAAGAGGAAAAGGGAGGGTTATATCAAATGTTTTGCATCCTGTTGGAAGAAGAAAGAAAAGGGAGCCATGAGGATCCCATCATCCTGTTTGACATCTGCCAAAACCAAGGTGGAGGAGAAGGCATTGTCCTTCCAGAGGCCATTTTACTAAAATGGCCAGTGACAAATGATTCATCACCACCTGAAGGTCAAGTAAGCTTGCCTTTTTAAAAGAAAGAGCAAAAAACCAAATCCAGAGCCAAGGCTAATGCTGGAGCAGAACACCCACCAACATGCCCATGTCTGGCCCTGATGAAATCTCCAAACCACAGCAGCAAGACTCCAGCTGTTTAGTTCCAGTGTCTGTGGCTGGAGCAGAGTGTAGACTCTACTCTGTATTCTATTTTAATACTTTAAGTTTTTTCTTCTTCTCGGAACTGGGGGCATGTGATAGAGTGGTAGCAAGCCTGAGGGCTCTGCCACTTCTCAGAATGGCATTTAGAGCACTCTTTTCTTTCTCTCCCTGGGTTTGAAGAAAGAAGCGACAGCTAGTTATTAAAGAACTATCCCACCCAGAGATTAATTCAAGATTGCTTGTGGAGGTAAAGTAATAGCCAGAATAACCACTAGTTATCTTTCAAATTACTGAGAAAGTCCTATTTTTCTGAAGGTTGGGTACGTGTT